>BSBM01000809.1:8395747-9601121 GCA_027924585.1 Larix kaempferi | reverse complement strand
TTTTGCCCCTTGTTTTCCTTAGGATCAATATATTTGGAATCTCTTCTTGAATAAATCTCAAAAGCTCTCCTCAAGGAGGACATCATTTCATGCACACACATATGATACTCGCTCCAAGGGTTTTTACAAGAAGGGCATAAACCTTTCTTAACTAACTCCACATCTTCATTTTTGGGCCTATTTTCAAAAACATGTTCAGCATAGTACTCAAAAGACATGGCATTTTGTATGTTTTTTGCTAAAAGCAAGATATTCTTGATATTTTTGATATTGTTGGGGCAAGGTTTTATATTTTTCTCTCCATCTTTGGAACTCACTCATAGAATTATCCTTGGTTGGTGTGACACACTCATATTCATCAGATTTAAAGTCATAAGAATAATCTTCATTTCTCTTGAAATTGTAAGAAGTGTTGCATGATGGCACCTCTTCCTCATACCATTCACATTCTGCTTCATATTGCTCATAAGCATCTGCATATTCCTCATAAGAATTGTACTCATAGGATTCATCATAATAGTAAGACATGGCTGCCAATTCCTAAATTTATGTACCTAATACACAGGTGCAAGGACCATGCTATGATACCACTGTAATGTCCCTTATTAGGAATTTTATTAAATTTGCAATTTTCCACTTTTTTCCTTGGTTTGACCTTTGACTAGTTTCGATCTCTGGGTCCCCAAATTTGCCCCAAATGATCCCAAATATTCTTAGAAGGTATATGAATGATATTAGAACATAAATATGTGTTTAAGGGATGCCTTTGTACCTTTCAAACACTTCTACAAATACTCTTTCAATTCTGGTCAATGTAGGTAACTTTACTAGTGATTTCCCTTTGACTAGTATTGGTCTCTAGGTCTCAAATTGACTCCAAATGCCTTCAAATATTCAAGGAAGGTTTATGAATGATATTATGAATTGAATATGATGTTCAGGGATAACATATGGCCACCAAAATACCTCTGCAAACTCTCTTAAGATTCTGGACCAAGTATGCAATTTTACTAGTAATTTGGGGTTCAAATCCCCCTAACGTAAGTACTGAAAATGGCTTCCCAAATGCCTCCAAACCCACTCAAATTTATGAAAAGAGGTATGTAATGTGTTAAGTATGTTATTAAGGTCTCATATGCACCATTAATGGTTTATTAAAACTGTTCTCACCCTCTCCCATGCAACTGCAAAAATCCTCAATTCGACCCTTGGGGAAATGGCACTATTTCTTCTCCCAATGCAATTAAACTGAGTAACAATGCTTCAAATTCTCAAGTACAGTACATGAAACTTGTATAAGACATCCATGGAAGTATATTTATCACAAATATATCATAGAATCATCCATTCATTCGAAATCATCATCAATACATTGGCTCACAACAAGGTATTGGGGAAATGGCATTGTTCTTCCATTAAAAATGAGATTTATGCATTTCTACTTGGAATTTCGACCTGAAACTTTTTGGAGATGAATAACAGAGTATTTAATTCATATTACAAAAGAAATGGGGCATTAGAAGCTCCCCCAAAGAGTACAATAGCTCACCAAAAACGCCCTCCCTCAAGGATCAAGAATATGCCATCAAAACTGGAAATGGTTGAAGGAGCGAGCTGCAATAGAAGAAACCATGAGCTGCCCTGTAGCTTACACCTGCAAATAAAGAATCCATTAAAGCTCCAAATGAAAGGTCTGAATGGCCTTTCCAATTGCCAACTTGGATGGGAATCTTTCACCCTCGAAATTGGCTAAATCAAGAAACTAGTCATCCACTAGCTCTCCCTCTTCACAAATGCAATTGCAAATTCTACAAATGATCAAAAGCTGGTTTCATTCTTTGTTATTGAAATTTATAAACTTCTAATGTCCTCCAGGGGTCGAATTCCTTCCAAGAGACTCATGCCAACTCAAGTTGGGAAGAGATTCCAAAGAACGCCACTTGTACAACAATTCCTAGTCTCCCACTTCCACCAAATCACATGTGGAAGCATCTTAGCTTCCCTAACACCCTTGAGCACCCTCTTGGAGTCTATGTTTAGCCCTAACATGTCATATATGTCATATGTAATCCTTCAAGTCTAATTTGTGTCATAGGTGTCATAGCATATTCATCATTGTTGTCATAGAGCTAGGGAATCTAGCCCAAGTGTCTCACTAGCTCCAAATTGCCTCTTCCTCTTCCATGGGAGTTACTCTTCCTCTATATTTCGACCTTAGATGAGCCATGCAATGAATAATACCTTTTGGACTCCCCCAAATATGTTACCATTCACCTTGAATTCCTTGAATTCGAATTGGTGAGAGAATGATGCCAAGTGTAGTGGGGAAATCTAGCCATATGTGGGTCCCACTTCCTCCATGTGTCTTCATGATGAAATGCCACTTTTATTTTCACTTGTATATATTTATTTATCTCCTTTATTAAATATTTATGTCATTCTAATATTCAAACATCATTTATTATCCCCATTATTCCAAATCCCAAAGCTTCCACCCCAAACCTAGGAAACTAGTAATTTTCCTCCTTGGCAATTATTTGACCTTTAGCATCAATTTGACAAACTCTAATGAATAGGGCCAATGTGATTAGGCCATTTTGACCAAATACCAAATTTGGGACATGACAAATCCTCCCTTCCCAATATTGCTTGTCCTCAAGCAATTTTAAACATGGGTGTTGAAGAACCTGCTTTCTATATAATTATTTGAAGTTGCCATTGAATTGCCCAACCTTGAGTCTTTGAGTTTCCATGAAGATTTTAGAGAGGAACCAACATGCTTACTGCTGCACTAATCTGATAAAAATCACTTTATTAAGTGGGGAAATCCATCTCCCATACTGCTTGTTTCCCCAAAAAATTTGAAACCAATGAGATAAAAATTATTCCAGGGTCCCATTGCTTGTATTGCACCCGAACAATTAAGAGTGCTCTCCAACCCATACCATCATATAAGAGGATTCCTGGATCCCATTTTCTTGTATGAATTCTTCCAAACATCATGAGTACAAAATATATATCATCAAAGTACATAACTGCATAATGAAAATTAATATCAAGGAGGTGCTTCATCAAAGAATCATGAAAGTGCTTATACCTCCAAGCAAGTAGACCACCGTTTTCCAAGTGCATACAAGCTTCAAGTGACCAATCAAATCTGATCCAATGACATAGGTGAGGATCCCACATCCTATAAAGCTGCTCCAAAAGGATGTGATATGCATCAAAATATTCAGCCATGTATATTTTCATCCAAGAAGTGAATGAAGAATCTCCACTAAAATCTGAACCAAATAATGAGCAGAAAAAACAAGGAGACTTCAAATGACTCAAAGAAGTCTCACCCATACATCCCTGAATGTGAACATCATAAAGATATAACAAAGTATGTGGCTTCCAACAAAAATGTTCTCCAATCATAAATCTATTCACCCAAGTGTTGGATGAAGTTCCTCCAACATCAAATGAATCAAGTGTTGAGCAAGAAAAACCATGAGTCTTCAAGTGACTCAAATGCATATCATAGGTGCATCCATGTAGATGTGCATCATCATAAAGTAACAAAGTATGCTGCTGCAAATGTGAATAAGAATGTTCTCCAACCATATCATCATAAAATTAAATCTAGGAGTTCCATACTCCTCATGTGGCACCATAAAAAAGAACCCTTTCACCCATACTTCATTGAGACTAATGTTGCAAAACAGGGAATTGTAGGATGTAGGAGAATGAACCAAATCACCCAAATGATAAAAAAGTGCAGAAGTTTCATCATGGGAAGGATCCATGTGGGTAGTATCATGCATCTCCTTCAAAAGTGGGAAACCTTTGTCATAGATTGGTTCCCATGTAGAGGAATCATGCTCTTTAAAAATTGCATAAGCTTCATCAAGAGACAATTCAAGTTCCTCTTCCACCACATCAAGTGTTTGGATCTCTTCAACTTCATCTTCAAACAAATTAAGCACATTCAAATTCCCACATTTCTCATGATCCACCATGTCATGAGAATCCTCCAAACAATCTACCATTTGACAATCTGAAACATAGGAGGAAAAACAAGTATCTTGCAACTTTTCAAGAAGTTGCTCATTTTGAATTGTGAGCTTATGAATATCCTCATTATTCTTCAAG
The DNA here is from genome assembly GCA_027924585.1 of Larix kaempferi. Classification (NCBI taxonomy): domain Eukaryota; kingdom Viridiplantae; phylum Streptophyta; class Pinopsida; order Pinales; family Pinaceae; genus Larix; species Larix kaempferi. The sequence goes on along the minus strand of BSBM01000809.1, from coordinate 9,596,987 downwards.
TATGCATCATGTAACAATTCATTAAGCTCAAACAAATGGTTTCTATCAAAAAGCAAAGACATGAAATTACCTTTGATGTGGCACATTGCTCTTTGAATCTTCTCCATGTCTTCAAGGAAGGATGTTTCCTCCAATGAAGTAGCTCTCCAACAAGAATTTGACACCAATGCTTGAGTGTTATGGAGAATGCTGAGGGACTCTTGGATCTTATTTTCATTCATCTTTAAGGACCCTTCAAGAAAATGAGGCTCTTGCAAATGAACCTCCTCATCTTCTTCAATTTTGCTTGGACCAACTTCATGAAGCTCAAGTGGTGATGGAGAAGTTGATCTTGGTTCTTCTTCAACTGCTACAAGGTCTTCATTATCATGCTTAATGAAACTTGTACTTGTAGAAACACTTTCAAATGTGATCTCTATGTCACCAACATATAGGTGTGAGCACCCATCAGTAGGTACTCCTTCATCATTTAAGCATCCATCAATAGATGCTCTTTGGTTCATGTCTAAGCTAGAAGGTGTCTCGAAATGATCTTCCATATTTTCAATAGAATCTTCTTTATGCTCTTGTGATGTCTCTTCCTTTTGCTCCTTAAAGCAAGCTGATGCATTTTGCCCCTTGTTTTCCTTAGGATCAATATATTTGGAATCTCTTCTTGAATAAATCTCAAAAGCTCTCCTCAAGGAGGACATCATTTCATGCACACATATATGATACTCGCTCCAAGGGTTTTTACAAGAAGGGCATAAACCTTTCTTAACTAACTCCACATCTTCATTTTTGGGCCTATTTTCAAAAACATGTTCAGCATAGTACTCAAAAGACATGGCATTTTGTATGTTTTTGCTAAAAGCAAGATATTCTTGATATTTTTGATATTGTTGGGGCAAGGTTTTATATTTTTCTCTCCATCTTTGGAACTCACTCATAGAATTATCCTTGGTTGGTGTGACACACTCATATTCATCAGATTTAAAGTCATAAGAATAATCTTCATTTCTCTTGAAATTGTAAGAAGTGTTGCATGATGGCACCTCTTCCTCATACCATTCACATTCTGCTTCATATTGCTCATAAGCATCTGCATATTCCTCATAAGAATTGTACTCATAGGATTCATCATAATAGTAAGACATGGCTGCCAATTCCTAAATTTATGTACCTAATACACAGGTGCAAGGACCATGCTATGATACCACTGTAATGTCCCTTATTAGGAATTTTATTAAATTTGCAATTTTCCACTTTTTTCCTTGGTTTGACCTTTGACTAGTTTCGATCTCTGGGTCCCAAATTTGCCCCAAATGATCCCAAATATTCTTAGAAGGTATATGAATGATATTAGAACATAAATATGTGTTTAAGGGATGCCTTTGTACCTTTCAAACACTTCTACAAATACTCTTTCAATTCTGGTCAATGTAGGTAACTTTACTAGTGATTTCCCTTTGACTAGTATTGGTCTCTAGGTCTCAAATTGACTCCAAATGCCTTCAAATATTCAAGGAAGGTTTATGAATGATATTATGAATTGAATATGATGTTCAGGGATAACATATGGCCACCAAAATACCTCTGCAAACTCTCTTAAGATTCTGGACCAAGTATGCAATTTTACTAGTAATTTGGGGTTCAAATCCCCCTAACGTAAGTACTGAAAATGGCTTCCCAAATGCCTCCAAACCCACTCAAATTTATGAACAGAGGTATGTAATGTGTTAAGTATGTTATTAAGGTCTCATATGCACCATTAATGGTTTATTAAAACTGTTCTCACCCTCTCCCATGCAACTGCAAAAATCCTCAATTCGACCCTTGGGGAAATGGCACTATTTCTTCTCCCAATGCAATTAAACTGAGTAACAATGCTTCAAATTCTCAAGTACAGTACATGAAACTTGTATAAGACATCCATGGAAGTATATTTATCACAAATATATCATAGAATCATCCATTCATTCGAAATCATCATCAATACATTGGCTCACAACAAGGTATTGGGGAAATGGCATTGTTCTTCCATTAAAAATGAGATTTATGCATTTCTACTTGGAATTTCGACCTGAAACTTTTTGGAGATGAATAACAGAGTATTTAATTCATATTACAAAATAAATGGGGCATTAGAAGCTCCCCCAAAGAGTACAATAGCTCACCAAAAACGCCCTCCCTCAAGGATCAAGAATATGCCATCAAAACTGGAAATGGTTGAAGGAGCGAGCTGCAATAGAAGAAACCATGAGCTTCCCTGTAGCTTACACCTGCAAATAAAGAATCCATTAAAGCTCCAAATGAAAGGTCTGAATGGCCTTTCCAATTGCCAACTTGGATGGGAATCTTTCACCCTCGAAATTGGCTAAATCAAGAAACTAGTCATCCACTAGCTCTCCCTCTTCACAAATGCAATTGCAAATTCTACAAATGATCAAAAGCTGGTTTCATTCTTTGTTATTGAAATTTATAAACTTCTAATGTCCTCCAGGGGTCGAATTCCTTCCAAGAGACTCATGCCAACTCAAGTTGGGAAGAGATTCCAAAGAACGCCACTTGTACAACAATTCCTAGTCTCCCACTTCCACCAAATCACATGTGGAAGCATCTTAGCTTCCCTAACACCCTTGAGCACCCTCTTGGAGTCTATGTTTAGCCCTAACATGTCATATATGTCATATGTAATCCTTCAAGTCTAATTTGTGTCATAGGTGTCATAGCATATTCATCATTGTTGTCATAGAGCTAGGGAATCTAGCCCAAGTGTCTCACTAGCTCCAAATTGCCTCTTCCTCTTCCATGGGAGTTACTCTTCCTCTATATTTCGACCTTAGATGAGCCATGCAATGAATAATACCTTTTGGACTCCCCCAAATATGTTACCATTCACCTTGAATTCCTTGAATTCGAATTGGTGAGAGAATGATGCCAAGTGTAGTGGGGAAATCTAGCCATATGTGGGTCCCACTTCCTCCATGTGTCTTCATGATGAAATGCCACTTTTATTTTCACTTGTATATATTTATTTATCTCCTTTATTAAATATTTATGTCATTCTAATATTCAAACATCATTTATTATCCCCATTATTCCAAATCCCAAAGCTTCCACCCCAAACCTAGGAAACTAGTAATTTTCCTCCTTGGCAATTATTTGACCTTTAGCATCAATTTGACAAACTCTAATGAATAGGGCCAATGTGATTAGGCCATTTTGACCAAATACCAAATTTGGGACATGACAAATCCTCCCTTCCCAATATTGCTTGTCCTCAAGCAATTTTAAACATGGGTGTTGAAGAACCTGCTTTCTATATAATTATTTGAAGTTGCCATTGAATTGCCCAACCTTGAGTCTTTGAGTTTCCATGAAGATTTTAGAGAGGAACCAACATGCTTACTGCTGCACTAATCTGATAAAAATCACTTTATTAAGTGGGGAAATCCATCTCCCATACTGCTTGTTTCCCCAAAAAATTTGAAACCAATGAGATAAAAATTATTCCAGGGTCCCATTGCTTGTATTGCACCCGAACAATTAAGAGTGCTCTCCAACCCATACCATCATATAAGAGGATTCCTGGATCCCATTTTCTTGTATGAATTCTTCCAAACATCATGAGTACAAAATATATATCATCAAAGTACATAACTGCATAATGAAAATTAATATCAAGGAGGTGCTTCATCAAAGAATCATGAAAGTGCTTATACCTCCAAGCAAGTAGACCACCGTTTTCCAAGTGCATACAAGCTTCAAGTGACCAATCAAATCTGATCCAATGACATAGGTGAGGATCCCACATCCTATAAAGCTGCTCCAAAAGGATGTGATATGCATCAAAATATTCAGCCATGTATATTTTCATCCAAGAAGTGAATGAAGAATCTCCACTAAAATCTGAACCAAATAATGAGCAGAAAAAACAAGGAGACTTCAAATGACTCAAAGAAGTCTCACCCATACATCCCTGAATGTGAACATCATAAAGATATAACAAAGTATGTGGCTTCCAACAAAAATGTTCTCCAATCATAAATCTATTCACCCAAGTGTTGGATGAAGTTCCTCCAACATCAAATGAATCAAGTGTTGAGCAAGAAAAACCATGAGTCTTCAAGTGACTCAAATGCATATCATAGGTGCATCCATGTAGATGTGCATCATCATAAAGTAACAAAGTATGCTGCTGCAAATGTGAATAAGAATGTTCTCCAACCATATCATCATAAAATTAAATCTAGGAGTTCCATACTCCTCATGTGGCACCATAAAAAAGAACCCTTTCACCCATACTTCATTGAGACTAATGTTGCAAAACAGGGAATTGTAGGATGTAGGAGAATGAACCAAATCACCCAAATGATAAAAAAGTGCAGAAGTTTCATCATGGGAAGGATCCATGTGGGTAGTATCATGCATCTCCTTTAAAAGTGGGAAACCTTTGTCATAGATTGGTTCCCATGTAGAGGAATCATGCTCTTTAAAAATTGCATAAGCTTCATCAAGAGACAATTCAAGTTCCTCTTCCACCACATCAAGTGTTTGGATCTCTTCAACTTCATCTTCAAACAAATTAAGCACATTCAAATTCCCACATTTCTCATGATCCACCATGTCATGAGAATCCTCCAAACAATCTACCATTTGACAATCTGAAACATAGGAGGAAAAACAAGTATCTTGCAACTTTTCAAGAAGTTGCTCATTTTGAATTGTGAGCTTATGAATATCCTCATTATTCTTCAAGTATGCATCATGTAACAATTCATTAAGCTCAAACAAATGGTTTCTATCAAAAAGCAAAGACATGAAATTACCTTTGATGTGGCACATTGCTCTTTGAATCTTCTCCATGTCTTCAAGGAAGGATGTTTCCTCCAATGAAGTAGCTCTCCAACAAGAATTTGACACCAATGCTTGAGTGTTATGGAGAATGCTGAGGGACTCTTGGATCTTATTTTCATTCATCTTTAAGGACCCTTCAAGAAAATGAGGCTCTTGCAAATGAACCTCCTCATCTTCTTCAATTTTGCTTGGACCAACTTCATGAAGCTCAAGTGGTGATGGAGAAGTTGATCTTGGTTCTTCTTCAACTGCTACAAGGTCTTCATTATCATGCTTAATGAAACTTGTACTTGTAGAAACACTTTCAAATGTGATCTCTATGTCACCAACATATAGGTGTGAGCACCCATCAGTAGGTACTCCTTCATCATTTAAGCATCCATCAATAGATGCTCTTTGGTTCATGTCTAAGCTAGAAGGTGTCTCGAAATGATCTTCCATATTTTCAATAGAATCTTCTTTATGCTCTTGTGATGTCTCTTCCTTTTGCTCCTTAAAGCAAGCTGATGCATTTTGCCCCTTGTTTTCCTTAGGATCAATATATTTGGAATCTCTTCTTGAATAAATCTCAAAAGCTCTCCTCAAGGAGGACATCATTTCATGCACACATATATGATACTCGCTCCAAGGGTTTTTACAAGAAGGGCATAAACCTTTCTTAACTAACTCCACATCTTCATTTTTGGGCCTATTTTCAAAAACATGTTCAGCATAGTACTCAAAAGACATGGCATTTTGTATGTTTTTGCTAAAAGCAAGATATTCTTGATATTTTTGATATTGTTGGGGCAAGGTTTTATATTTTTCTCTCCATCTTTGGAACTCACTCATAGAATTATCCTTGGTTGGTGTGACACACTCATATTCATCAGATTTAAAGTCATAAGAATAATCTTCATTTCTCTTGAAATTGTAAGAAGTGTTGCATGATGGCACCTCTTCCTCATACCATTCACATTCTGCTTCATATTGCTCATAAGCATCTGCATATTCCTCATAAGAATTGTACTCATAGGATTCATCATAATAGTAAGACATGGCTGCCAATTCCTAAATTTATGTACCTAATACACAGGTGCAAGGACCATGCTATGATACCACTGTAATGTCCCTTATTAGGAATTTTATTAAATTTGCAATTTTCCACTTTTTTCCTTGGTTTGACCTTTGACTAGTTTCGATCTCTGGGTCCCAAATTTGCCCCAAATGATCCCAAATATTCTTAGAAGGTATATGAATGATATTAGAACATAAATATGTGTTTAAGGGATGCCTTTGTACCTTTCAAACACTTCTACAAATACTCTTTCAATTCTGGTCAATGTAGGTAACTTTACTAGTGATTTCCCTTTGACTAGTATTGGTCTCTAGGTCTCAAATTGACTCCAAATGCCTTCAAATATTCAAGGAAGGTTTATGAATGATATTATGAATTGAATATGATGTTCAGGGATAACATATGGCCACCAAAATACCTCTGCAAACTCTCTTAAGATTCTGGACCAAGTATGCAATTTTACTAGTAATTTGGGGTTCAAATCCCCCTAACGTAAGTACTGAAAATGGCTTCCCAAATGCCTCCAAACCCACTCAAATTTATGAACAGAGGTATGTAATGTGTTAAGTATGTTATTAAGGTCTCATATGCACCATTAATGGTTTATTAAAACTGTTCTCACCCTCTCCCATGCAACTGCAAAAATCCCCAATTCGACCCTTGGGGAAATGGCACTATTTCTTCTCCCAATGCAATTAAACTGAGTAACAATGCTTCAAATTCTCAAGTACAGTACATGAAACTTGTATAAGACATCCATGGAAGTATATTTATCACAAATATATCATAGAATCATCCATTCATTCGAAATCATCATCAATACATTGGCTCACAACAAGGTATTGGGGAAATGGCATTGTTCTTCCATTAAAAATGAGATTTATGCATTTCTACTTGGAATTTCGACCTGAAACTTTTTGGAGATGAATAACAGAGTATTTAATTCATATTACAAAAGAAATGGGGCATTAGAAGCTCCCCCAAAGAGTACAATAGCTCACCAAAAACGCCCTCCCTCAAGGATCAAGAATATGCCATCAAAACTGGAAATGGTTGAAGGAGCGAGCTGCAATAGAAGAAACCATGAGCTGCCCTGTAGCTTACACCTGCAAATAAAGAATCCATTAAAGCTCCAAATGAAAGGTCTGAATGGCCTTTCCAATTGCCAACTTGGATGGGAATCTTTCACCCTCGAAATTGGCTAAATCAAGAAACTAGTCATCCACTAGCTCTCCCTCTTCACAAATGCAATTGCAAATTCTACAAATGATCAAAAGCTGGTTTCATTCTTTGTTATTGAAATTTATAAACTTCTAATGTCCTCCAGGGGTCGAATTCCTTCCAAGAGACTCATGCCAACTCAAGTTGGGAAGAGATTCCAAAGAACGCCACTTGTACAACAATTCCTAGTCTCCCACTTCCACCAAATCACATGTGGAAGCATCTTAGCTTCCCTAACACCCTTGAGCACCCTCTTGGAGTCTATGTTTAGCCCTAACATGTCATATATGTCATATGTAATCCTTCAAGTCTAATTTGTGTCATAGGTGTCATAGCATATTCATCATTGTTGTCATAGAGCTAGGGAATCTAGCCCAAGTGTCTCACTAGCTCCAAATTGCCTCTTCCTCTTCCATGGGAGTTACTCTTCCTCTATATTTCGACCTTAGATGAGCCATGCAATGAATAATACCTTTTGGACTCCCCCAAATATGTTACCATTCACCTTGAATTCCTTGAATTCGAATTGGTGAGAGAATGATGCCAAGTGTAGTGGGGAAATCTAGCCATATGTGGGTCCCACTTCCTCCATGTGTCTTCATGATGAAATGCCACTTTTATTTTCACTTGTATATATTTATTTATCTCCTTTATTAAATATTTATGTCATTCTAATATTCAAACATCATTTATTATCCCCATTATTCCAAATCCCAAAGCTTCCACCCCAAACCTAGGAAACTAGTAATTTTCCTCCTTGGCAATTATTTGACCTTTAGCATCAATTTGACAAACTCTAATGAATAGGGCCAATGTGATTAGGCCATTTTGACCAAATACCAAATTTGGGACATGACAAATCCTCCCTTCCCAATATTGCTTGTCCTCAAGCAATTTTAAACATGGGTGTTGAAGAACCTGCTTTCTATATAATTATTTGAAGTTGCCATTGAATTGCCCAACCTTGAGTCTTTGAGTTTCCATGAAGATTTTAGAGAGGAACCAACATGCTTACTGCTGCACTAATCTGATAAAAATCACTTTATTAAGTGGGGAAATCCATCTCCCATACTGCTTGTTTCCCCAAAAAATTTGAAACCAATGAGATAAAAATTATTCCAGGGTCCCATTGCTTGTATTGCACCCGAACAATTAAGAGTGCTCTCCAACCCATACCATCATATAAGAGGATTCCTGGATCCCATTTTCTTGTATGAATTCTTCCAAACATCATGAGTACAAAATATATATCATCAAAGTACATAACTGCATAATGAAAATTAATATCAAGGAGGTGCTTCATCAAAGAATCATGAAAGTGCTTATACCTCCAAGCAAGTAGACCACCGTTTTCCAAGTGCATACAAGCTTCAAGTGACCAATCAAATCTGATCCAATGACATAGGTGAGGATCCCACATCCTATAAAGCTGCTCCAAAAGGATGTGATATGCATCAAAATATTCAGCCATGTATATTTTCATCCAAGAAGTGAATGAAGAATCTCCACTAAAATCTGAACCAAATAATGAGCAGAAAAAACAAGGAGACTTCAAATGACTCAAAGAAGTCTCACCCATACATCCCTGAATGTGAACATCATAAAGATATAACAAAGTATGTGGCTTCCAACAAAAATGTTCTCCAATCATAAATCTATTCACCCAAGTGTTGGATGAAGTTCCTCCAACATCAAATGAATCAAGTGTTGAGCAAGAAAAACCATGAGTCTTCAAGTGACTCAAATGCATATCATAGGTGCATCCATGTAGATGTGCATCATCATAAAGTAACAAAGTATGCTGCTGCAAATGTGAATAAGAATGTTCTCCAACCATATCATCATAAAATTAAATCTAGGAGTTCCATACTCCTCATGTGGCACCATAAAAAAGAACCCTTTCACCCATACTTCATTGAGACTAATGTTGCAAAACAGGGAATTGTAGGATGTAGGAGAATGAACCAAATCACCCAAATGATAAAAAAGTGCAGAAGTTTCATCATGGGAAGGATCCATGTGGGTAGTATCATGCATCTCCTTCAAAAGTGGGAAACCTTTGTCATAGATTGGTTCCCATGTAGAGGAATCATGCTCTTTAAAAATTGCATAAGCTTCATCAAGAGACAATTCAAGTTCCTCTTCCACCACATCAAGTGTTTGGATCTCTTCAACTTCATCTTCAAACAAATTAAGCACATTCAAATTCCCACATTTCTCATGATCCACCATGTCATGAGAATCCTCCAAACAATCTACCATTTGACAATCTGAAACATAGGAGGAAAAACAAGTATCTTGCAACTTTTCAAGAAGTTGCTCATTTTGAATTGTGAGCTTATGAATATCCTCATTATTCTTCAAGTATGCATCATGTAACAATTCATTAAGCTCAAACAAATGGTTTCTATCAAAAAGCAAAGACATGAAATTACCTTTGATGTGGCACATTGCTCTTTGAATCTTCTCCATGTCTTCAAGGAAGGATGTTTCCTCCAATGAAGTAGCTCTCCAACAAGAATTTGACACCAATGCTTGAGTGTTATGGAGAATGCTGAGGGACTCTTGGATCTTATTTTCATTCATCTTTAAGGACCCTTCAAGAAAATGAGGCTCTTGCAAATGAACCTCCTCATCTTCTTCAATTTTGCTTGGACCAACTTCATGAAGCTCAAGTGGTGATGGAGAAGTTGATCTTGGTTCTTCTTCAACTGCTACAAGGTCTTCATTATCATGCTTAATGAAACTTGTACTTGTAGAAACACTTTCAAATGTGATCTCTATGTCACCAACATATAGGTGTGAGCACCCATCAGTAGGTACTCCTTCATCATTTAAGCATCCATCAATAGATGCTCTTTGGTTCATGTCTAAGCTAGAAGGTGTCTCGAAATGATCTTCCATATTTTCAATAGAATCTTCTTTATGCTCTTGTGATGTCTCTTCCTTTTGCTCCTTAAAGCAAGCTGATGCATTTTGCCCCTTGTTTTCCTTAGGATCAATATATTTGGAATCTCTTCTTGAATAAATCTCAAAAGCTCTCCTCAAGGAGGACATCATTTCATGCACACATATATGATACTCGCTCCAAGGGTTTTTACAAGAAGGGCATAAACCTTTCTTAACTAACTCCACATCTTCATTTTTGGGCCTATTTTCAAAAACATGTTCAGCATAGTACTCAAAAGACATGGCATTTTGTATGTTTTTGCTAAAAGCAAGATATTCTTGATATTTTTGATATTGTTGGGGCAAGGTTTTATATTTTTCTCTCCATCTTTGGAACTCACTCATAGAATTATCCTTGGTTGGTGTGACACACTCATATTCATCAGATTTAAAGTCATAAGAATAATCTTCATTTCTCTTGAAATTGTAAGAAGTGTTGCATGATGGCACCTCTTCCTCATACCATTCACATTCTGCTTCATATTGCTCATAAGCATCTGCATATTCCTCATAAGAATTGTACTCATAGGATTCATCATAATAGTAAGACATGGCTGCCAATTCCTAAATTTATGTACCTAATACACAGGTGCAAGGACCATGCTATGATACCACTGTAATGTCCCTTATTAGGAATTTTATTAAATTTGCAATTTTCCACTTTTTTCCTTGGTTTGACCTTTGACTAGTTTCGATCTCTGGGTCCCAAATTTGCCCCAAATGATCCCAAATATTCTTAGAAGGTATATGAATGATATTAGAACATAAATATGTGTTTAAGGGATGCCTTTTTACCTTTCAAACACTTCTACAAATACTCTTTCAATTCTGGTCAATGTAGGTAACTTTACTAGTGATTTCCCTTTGACTAGTATTGGTCTCTAGGTCTCAAATTGACTCCAAATGCCTTCAAATCTTCAAGGAAGGTTTATGAATGATATTATGAATTGAATATGATGTTCAGGGATAACATATGGCCACCAAAATACCTTTGCAAACTCTCTTAAGATTCTGGACCAAGTATGCAATTTTACTAGTAATTTGGGGTTCAAATCCCCCTAACGTAAGTACTGAAAATGGCTTCCCAAATGCCTCCAAACCCACTCAAATTTATGAACAGAGGTATGTAATGTGTTAAGTATGTTATTAAGGTCTCATATGCACCATTAATGGTTTATTAAAACTGTTCTCACCCTCTCCCATTCAACTGCAAAAATCCCCAATTCGACCCTTGGGGAAATGGCACTATTTCTTCTCCCAATGCAATTAAACTGAGTAACAATGCTTCAAATTCTCAAGTACAGTACATGAAACTTGTATAAGACATCCATGGAAGTATATTTATCACAAATATATCATAGAATCATCCATTCATTCGAAATCATCATCAATACATTGGCTCACAACAAGGTATTGGGGAAATGGCATTGTTCTTCCATTAAAAATGAGATTTATGCATTTCTACTTGGAATTTCGACCTGAAACTTTTTGGAGATGAATAACAGAGTATTTAATTCATATTACAAAAGAAATGGGGTATTATAAGCTCCCCCAAAGAGTACAATAGCTCACCAAAAACGCCCTCCCTCAAGGATCAAGAATATGCCATCAAAACTGGAAATGGTTGAAGGAGCGAGCTGCAATAGAAGAAACCATGAGCTGCCCTGTAGCTTACACCTGCAAATAAAGAATCCATTAAAGCTCCAAATGAAAGGTCTGAATGGCCTTTCCAATTGCCAACTTGGATGGGAATCTTTCACCCTCGAAATTGGCTAAGGCAAGAAACTAGTCATCCACTAGCTCTCCCTCTTCACAAATGCAATTGCAAATTCTACAAATGATCAAAAGCTGGTTTCATTATTTGTTATTGAAATTTATAAACTTCTAATGTCCTCCAGGGGTCGAATTCCTTCCAAGAGACTCATGCCAACTCAAGTTGGGAAGAGATTCCAAAGAACGCCACTTGTACAACAATTCTTAGTCTCCCACTTCCACCAAATCACATGTGGAAGCATCTTAGCTGCCCTAACACCCTTGAGCGCCCTCTTGGAGTCTATTTTTATCCCTAACATGTCATATATGTCATATGTAAGCCTTCATGTCTGATTTGTGTCATAGGTGTCATAGCATCTTCATCATTGTTGTCATAGAGCTAGGGAATCTAGCCCAAGTGTCTCACTAGCTCCAAATTGCCTCTTCCTCTTCCATGGGAGTTACTCTTCCTCTATATTTCGACCTTAGATGAGCCATGCAATGAATAATACCTTTTGGACTCCCCCAAATATGTTACCATTCACCTTGAATTCGAATTGGTGAGAGAATGATGCCAAGTGTAGTGGGGAAATCTAGCCATATGTGGGTCCCACTTCCTCCATGTGTCTTCATGATGAAATGCCACTTTTATTTTCACTTGTATATATTTATTTATCTCCTTTATTAAATATTTATGCCATTCTAATGTTCAAACATCATTTATTATCCCCATTATTCCAAATCCCAAAGCTTCCACCCCAAACCTAGGAAACTAGTAATTTTCCTCCTTGGCAATTATTTGACCTTTAGCATCAATTTGACAAACTCTAATGAATAGGGCCAATGTGATTAGGCCATTTTGACCAAATACCAAATTTGGGACATGACACTTATCCACCACTATTGGGTATAGATTGGGTGATGGATAACCTCGCCATCATAAAATTGAAGACCAAGAAGATGATCTTCGAACGACAGGATATCAGGGTCACAACACCATTGGATCCTTCACAAGGAGAAAGATACAGTGAGCCGATTCAGGAACAATCCGGAGCACAAGATCTTGACCTCATTTACAAGATGACTACGAATCAATATGACTACATTAATCCTATGACTGATGGAGCACATAGTTGGCAATGTGACAGTTCTTACATCTAGGACTCTAACACAAGACTTGAGAATTGGAAAAGCCGTATGCATGAAGTCTCTGCAAGAACATGCGTGCATATCACAAAGTCACTGCACTGGATTGGAATCGAGGTAAGTCCAATCCCCACTTATGATGTTTTGACTAATGTTTATTCATTTATTCAAGAATATACTGTATCAGTTGCAGCTGAACATCGCATACCAGCACTAGATATAGCACTATGCGAGACACCTGCCAGATGGTGGGCTGTGCATAAGAAGAATTTGACCACATGGGATCAGTGCACACATATAATGCAAATAATATTCCTAGAGAAAGTTGCGCTGACATTTGAAAAGTATAATGGACAGACGGATCCGAGGGATCACATGGGAATTTGTTCACAAGCATGGATAAAGAGACCACAAACAGAATGGGTTCATCTGTTTGTACATACCCTGGATGAGCAAATTCTAAAGAATTGGTATCTAGACACGGAGCTTCACAGAGCAACTACAAATTGGTCTATCTTAACTGTGATCTTCCAGAGAATTGTTAGCTTTGTAGATGAAATTCCAATCATAAACGAAGCTCTGCAAATTATCAAAGAAAGAATATTCAGCGAGGAATGACCAAGTAGAAACGAGGCATTGGAATAAATCAAAGAGAAGTTTTTTGAATATGTAAAGGTACCTGTGAATCTACAACCAAAATGGGGAAAGCGGATAGACAATGCCTTTGAATTCTATAACCTTGCTAAAAATGAATTAGAACAAGAAGAGAGCGAAGAGGATGATCGACGCAACATCAATATACCAGAATCAGAAGGAGCGCGATATGTAGAGGGACTTCCACTTGAAATTCCAGATATGAGCGGCCCTGTAAAGACAAGAAAAGTGAACATAGGCACAAGTGAAGACCCGAAGTTTGCGTCCATTGGAGACTATTGGGATGATGCGACAGTCGCGCAGATCGCCGACCTTCTACATGAATATTAGGATTTATTTCCGACAAACTTTGCCAAAATGAAAGGAATTTTTGGTGACTTGGGAGTTATGAAAATACCTCTCAAGCCAGGTGTGAATCCTGTTAAGCGAAGGCCCTATAGATTGAATCCCAGATATAAAGAAAGAGTGAAGGAAGAGATTGACAAGATGCTTGATGTAGGGATCATCTATCCCATTGAAGAATCAGAGTGGATAAGCCCGATGGTTATCCAAGATAAAAAGACTAAAGGTGAGATCAAGATCTGCGTAGATCTGAGGAAGCTGAATGATGCTTCGTTGCATGATCCATTTCCTAATTCTTTTACAGATGAGGTATTAGACAAAGTGGGAGGAAATGATGCCTACTCATTCACTAATGGATTTTCTCGATATCATCAAATTAGGATTGATCCAATAGACAGGCACAAGACAACATTTGCTACTGAATGGGGATCATACCAGAATACAGTTATGCCCTTTGGCTTGAAGAATGCACCTGGCATATTTTCCAGAGTTGTTGTGGCTACATTCAAAGACTTTATCCATAAGTTCTTAGAGGTTTATTTTGATGATTGGACTGTCTTTGGTTTGCTGAAGAACCATTTTGAAAACCTGAGAATGATGTTAGATAAGTGAAGACAACATTAAATTTCATTGAATTTAAAGAAATGTATTTTCTGTGTACCTTATGGTATTCTACTAGGACACATTGTGTGCAGACAAGGTTTGATGGTTGATCCTATGAAGATTGTAGTAATTGTGAATTTACCTGCACCAAATTCAGTGAACCAGTTTTGCACCACATTGGGCCATACAGGATACTATAGAAAATTCATCAAGTGTTATGCGTAGATAACCGCGTCGATGGAGAAATTGTTGAAGAAAGAAGCGCAGTTCATATGCAACATAGAATGTGAGCAAGGCCTATACACACTGAAGGGGAAGATGGTAACTACGTTGATCCTAGTTTTTCCAGATTGGGATATGCCATTCCATGTACATGTTGATGCTTCATCTATAGCGTTGGGCATTGTGCTTCATCAACCAGGTGAAGGGCTTATTGATCACCCCATTGCATTTTTTAGCAGGAAGCTATCTTAAGCTGAAAAGAACTATACAACCACTGAAAGAGAGGATCTAGCTATGGTGTACGCATTGCAGAAATTCAAGCACTATTTGCCGGGTGTGCACTTCTCCATGTACACTGACCATTCGGCTTTGAAATACTTGGTCAATAAGCCAGTGTTAGGGGGGAGAATCTACTGATGGTTATTACTCTTTTAAGAGTACGATTTTCAAAATTGTGGTTAAGCTAGGAATATTGAACTTAGGACCTGACCATCTCTCAAGGATTGAGTCACGCGAAGAACCAAACAACCTTGAAGACAGTCTGCTTTACAAGCAGTTATTTTCTATATAGATTGCAGAAGACTATTATAAAGACATTGTCGATTTATTGAATACTCGATTGGCACCGACAAAGTTCACTATGGAGTAGAAGAAGAAGCTTGTAGTCAGAGTAGTAGACTTCACTATAATCGCATGACAGTTATACAAGTCGGGACCGGATGAACTACTATGCATATGTGTTTTGGAGCATGAGAAGCCATTCATATTGGTTGATGCACACCTATGTGTATTGGGAGGTCACTACGCACGAAGAGTTGCTGCATAGAATATATTGCGAGCAGGGAAATGGTGGCCTACAATTCACAAAGATTCAAAGGAACATTGCCATATCCAAAACAAAGGCCATGTGTCCCATCTAGAGAGCTTGTGTAGTGATTCAAGGACTTGTTCAGGGCTCATGAGCATGCAAATATTCATTTAGGTCCTAATAAACTTTATATTTTTTAATCACCATGCTCAAGGTCTAGAAACCCATCCCTTGTATTGAAAATCCTCTATTGGCATTGTTGTAGGAGCTTTATTCAACTAGTCAACTAGGATAAAGAGTTGACTGGAGGTATACATGTAAGATTCAACTAAGTAGTCATGTTGGTTGACTAACATATAAATAAGGTTACAGAAGCTATAGTTACGTCCCCTCTATGTAAAGAGCATAAAGATGCATCATCCTATCATTGTAAAAATAAATATTTGTTAGGGATTAATAAAAGGATAATTATTGATGGCTCTAAAATTACATTTTCCCCTTTCTCACTTTCAATTTGTGTATGAATATGTAGATATATCTTGGATAATGACACATACTGACACATATCAGTAATACTAATTACAACACATATTATATAATGGATGCATACATGCATATATATTGTGTGAGAAGGAGACTATTTAGTGGTGGGAAAGTAAATTGGAAAATTATATGAGAAATTATGCAAGAAGGAATCAACTAACTATTGCAGACGCTAGGGCATGATTTTTTATAATCACTCATGAGAGGTTCTTAGAGTCAAATACATTGGATATAAATAAATTCCTCGAGATAAATAATACATGACCATAGAAGAAGATTGAGATTTGAGGTCAAAACTCATTAATGAAGGTAGAATGAACTTGGATAGATAGATTGGGAAATTTTAGATGAATGCCTAGAGCTCTACACACAAGTTAAAGAAAAAAAAAGAAAAAATCCTAACATTGGGAACAAATAACCAAAACCAACAATGCAACTAGAACACAATGACCAAGGGAGCTTCAAAATGCAACACCACTCCACAAAAGAAGTTTCTTTAGACCTACCTCATTTGGTATGAGAGAAGCTGCTTTAGACACCTAGAGACCTACCTACCACTTCTCTCATTTGGTATGAGAGAAGTTGCTTTAGACCTACCTCACTCATTTCAATGCTTGAGTTTTTGGAGGCCGACCTCCCACTCCACATGTCCTCTTCAACATTTTTTGTTCTCTTGGTTTTGTTCCCACCCAAACTTTTTTCATGCTTTAGGTACCTTGAGGTATATCCCCAACCCAAAAAAATCTTATATTATGTTGATTATGTTGGTTATTGGATTCACTCAACAAAATTATATTTAACAATACACATATGGCTAGAATTGGTTTCCCCTGCTCAATTCTCACTATATTTAACAATACACTTATCTTAAATTTAATTCATGTCTTATTAAATATTTCATAATGAAATAGCTATTTGAGAGCACCACCTTAGACCAAGCCATACCATTAATATAGAATGTACATTACAGAAATGACCTAATTCAATTTCCTTCTATAACTCTCACCCTAACCCTCACCCAAACCCTAGAACTAAACCCTTTGTACCCTTTAGATACTTCATCCAATATGTCCTAACCTCCCTACAAGTAACACTACCTCTTTACCCTCTCCACAATGGTGCCACTATCATGAAGCTCAAAAGGTTGATAAATTTACTGAGCAAAACCATTCATCATCATTGTCATCTCTAGGTGCATCATCAACATCTCCATCATCATCATCATCATCTTCATCCCTATCACCATCATCATCAACATCTTCATCATCATCACCATCTTCATCATCATCTTCATTATCATTGTCATCTCTAGGTTCCTAATCAACATCTCCATCATCATCATCTTCTTCATCATCATCATCTTCATCACCATCACCATCATCATCAACATCTTCATCATCATCACCATCATCATCATCATCAACATCTTCATCATCCTTGTCATCTTTAGTTTCCTCATCAACATCTCCATCATCATCATCTTCTTCATCATCATCATCTTCTTCATCATCATCATTATCTTCTTCATCACCATCACCATCATCATCAACGTCTTCATCATCATCACTATCATCATCATCACCAACACCTTCATCACCATTGTTATCTAAGGTTCCTCATCAACATCCCCATCATCATCATCTTCATCATCATCATCATCTTCATCACCATCACCATCACCATCATCATCAATGTCTTCATCATCACCATCATCATCATCATCAACATCTTCATCATCATTGTCATCTCTAGGTTCCTCATCAACATCTTCATCATCATCATCTTCTTCTTCATCATCATCATCATATTCATCACCATCACCATCACCATCAACATATTCATCATCATCACCATCTTCATCATCATTGTCATCTAAGGTTCCTCATCAACATCTCCATCATCATCATCTTCTTCTTCATCATTATCATCATATTCATCACCATCACCATCATCATTAACGTCTTCATCATCATCACCATCTTCATAATCATTGTCATCTCTAGATTCCTCATCAACATCTCCATCATCATCATCATCTTCATCATCATCATCATCACCATCACCATCACCATCACCATCACCATCATCATCAATGTCTTAATCATCATCATCATCACCATAAGTGCCTGGTCGATGATTTTGCAAATTTGACCCCAATGTGCAAAACTTACACACTCCCTTACTGAGCAAAATCCTAGTTTCCAAAATGGACCTACAAGATCACACCTGTGCCATGGAACTGGAGGAGAGGGGCACACCTAGCACTATCTTGATGTCTTGAATCGAATGGAGTCGGCGTTTTTTCGATCCGAGCCACGGTCGTCATTATATGGTTCATTCTGTCTCACATCCAAA
This sequence comes from Larix kaempferi, assembly GCA_027924585.1. NCBI lineage: Eukaryota > Viridiplantae > Streptophyta > Pinopsida > Pinales > Pinaceae > Larix > Larix kaempferi. The sequence goes on along the minus strand of BSBM01000809.1, from coordinate 9,578,496 downwards.
AGGCCTTCAGGGACACCTGTTGGATACCTATCAAGGGCATAGAATTCCAACCGTGCAACAAAACCAGGTTCTAGGGAGTCCTTCAAGTGTGTGTAGGAAGGTTCCAGCTGGGAATGCTAGCCATAAGTTCTCGGTTGATGATTTTGCAAATTTGACCCCAATGTGCAAAAATTGCACTCTCCCTTACTCAGCAAAACCCTAGTTTTGAAAATGGACCTCCAAGATGACACCTGGTGTCACTACCCAAATTTTGAGAATAATTATTTTACTTTGCAAAATACTCTATGTCAAATTATAATTTCAAAGTTTTGTAATTATGACCAAATCTGGTAAAAAATGACTGTAATGACTCATTATTATTATTTAATAAATTAGAAAATGAGACAAACACTCAACAAAGTTGTTACAAGAGTGTTCACTGACCCACTAGGAGGAATGGAAGCTGCTAGAAGGCATGGAATAGATGGTTGCATTTGCACTCCACCACTAGTTGTTGGTTATGGGACAACTACCCCTAAAATTATGGCATTATTCCCAAGTGGGAAAGTGAGTAGGTAGCTCATTTAATGACTAGTTAAATCACAAAAAGGCCTAGACAACCTATATAGGCAATTCAAATTAAGCAGGAAACTCTTACAATATTTTCTACAAAAATATTCGCCATGTGCATCAGGTGATGACTGAGAGATTTGAATTAGTTAGGCTATGTGAGGGTGCACTTGTAAGTCTGCCAATTATCCTAAGAAGGAAAACCAGAGGTGCTGGTGCAGGTCCCTTTGACTGCTGAGTATTCAAGGCTGGATAACTAATTGCTGCATGCAAGTTAATGACCTAAGCTTCTAAGGTTTCTTCCTCCTGGTGGTTCAGTGAACAAGCTTGGGGGTCCTAAGGCAGGCACATTGGCTATCTTCAGGAGCAGGTTGGGAGGAACATGCTCCTTGGGTGTTTGTCCACTTATCTACTGGTTCAGGTTCTATTTGTTCTTCTATCAATTGTTTTCTTTTATTTCTTAGGTTGATGTGATTTATAATTTTAATGATTGATTGATTAAAATGTTAGATTGAGAAACTACTTCTATGCATTTTTCCCCATGCTTATTTACGCCTCGTACTCTAGTACAGAGAAGGAGCAGTAAATCGAATAAATCATTAAAACGGAAAGCTAAGTGAATCATTATACTCATACAGTATTGTTTTAAGTTCTGCCATTTCATTTATAAGCAAAACGCAGGAAAAAGGCACTGTATCATGTAAACAGAGGTACAACATTCATGTTAAAAGAAAACACATTTTATTTCTACACAGATCTATACTTTTCATTATAATCCATCTAATTCGGATGGTAGTAATATGTAGTTCCAAATTATAAAATCTATGTTTTCAATTATTTTTTATTTCAAGAGAATATAGCAGTTGTAATACTTATATCCATGTACAGAACTATCATAGCTGAACCTATATTCTTTCTCCACTAATTATCGTAGTAAATTTCATTCATCAAAATACCATTAGTTATGCAGATGCATAAGAGCCCTTTTATCAAACCCTAAGATTTTGCAAACCCTAGTTTCGTTTACATAATGCATATTTTTCTTCATAAGCCTTTCATGGTGAACTTTAGACATTTCTTTTCCAAACACTAGATAGCATATCGAAAACTTCTTCAGGACAGTATTCACCATTTAGCAGAAAACACAATTCAGCTCTAATATCTATTGATAGCACATAACCCTAGTAAGAATACATCTCAACATCGAAAACATTCATAGCTTCAAAACCCTTTCATACATAGGTTATGTTCAGGCACGCAAGCTTGTGCAAGCCATCTAAAAATCAATGAGCTACCGGTAGGATTCATTGCAAATCAAAATAGACATTGTGACCTATTCATTTCAAAAAAAAAAAACGCTTCTGATAGCTGAACCATCCCATAACTTAAAACAACAACAACGACGACGAAGCAACAGAAAACGTTTACCTACAACAACCATTGTTGTGCGTTATTACAATAACATTCATTTGCACATTTCTTAACCCTAAGTTCAAAATCATAGCAATTCTTTGCAAAAATCAAACCATCATTCTTAAGTGCAAGAGAACCCTAGGTTCTTGGTCCTTTCCATTCAAATGTATGTCTGAGTTTCATCTCGGACCTATTAAAGTCCCATAGTACACATGGCTTAAACCTTACCAGCCAAAAACTTGAAACAAGACCGTGGAGCAACAAAGTACCCAAGGTTATACCCTTATCAAATAGCATGTAGAAACTGTGACTTCGAAGTTCTTAACGAATGTTATACCTCTATGTTTCACAGTGTCACATCTCCATCACAAAACGAGTTGACAGCACTTTCCCTACTGTTTTAAACCATCCAGAAGATACAGATGATGAGTCAACCTTGAAGGTGAATCTACCCTGACAAGTTCTGACCCACCTAAGACTTTATCTACACACACTACCGCGCCTTGCTCATTTATCAAAACGCGGTACTAGACACTACCGCGCTATGATTTCCCCCCAAAACGCGGTAGTACCGCGTTGTGCTAAGACTGCAGAGCATGGTACTCTTTTATTATCTTTTTTCCCTTGGCTTGTGGGATTTTGGATTTTCGAAGATAATGGAAGATTGAGGTCCCTGATTCGATCTCAACTCATTTCCTTCGATTAGAAACCCTGATCCACTTATCTCTCCCTAGATCCACCCATCTCTCTTGTTGGTTAACCTCACCATTCACTATAAAAGAGAGGCATTCCATTGGGAAAGGGGAGGACTCTTGAGAGTACCAAACTTATGGTCTTGCAGCATTGTGGAGATAGCTAGAGGAGAAGACACTTGGAGCTGGAGGATTGGCTTGGAGATCAAGCACCTTTTGTAAGTATTCTTCAAGTTGTAATGGAATAACTTGTCTTGTTTTCCCAAATCATTTGTGTTAATTTTGTTTTAATGATATGATTTGTATCTTTCACAGATTTAGATTCTAACTTATGTTTTAGGTTGCTAGAGAATAGTGCATTCTTGTGTCTTGGTTCCATTTTGACAGGTTCATTTGTGAGGGCTTGGAGATTGGAGCAACTACAAAAACAAGCGTCTGGATAGAAGGTTAGTTAAACTTCTTCTACTCTTTCTAGCATTTTAATCTTGAGATGTTTGTTAGATCTAGGGATTCAAGGTAGCATTTGTTTTGACTTGTTTCTTGCTTTAAAGTTAGTTTAAAGTCTGCTTTAAAGTTAAGAGAGTTTTGGCTTATCCGTAGGACAAAATTCTACATAACAAGAATGGCGACTCCGCTGGTTTTGATTACTGCTTGATTGATTCAATTCACAGTCATTTATCTTTGCATTGTGAGTTTTTGTTGCACTTCAAACCAGTTTGAATCTTGGTCCTTTTTTACCTTTATTCACTCCTCCTCATTGTATTTATCTCCCTGTTTGATCACTGAGTCCCCTGGGTTGGCAACAACCCTGAAAACTTCATTTCATTTTCTCAAGTTGCACTTTTTCCTTACCTCACCACAGTACCGTGCCCTCTGAACTGCCTCCAGCGCGGTAGTACCGCGTTCTCTTCCTTAATACCAGAGCGGTACTGTCACAGTGCCGCGCTCCAGTCAGACCATCACCCGTGGTAGTGTCTGCAAGCTTTTAAATTTTTTTTATCTTTGCTTGGTTTCCAGAGCCTCTCTCTGCCTTAGATAGTGTTTACTATTTCCTGTTAGCATCCTGGTCAATTTCCAGTCTGCATGGTGTGCTTATTACCCAGTTTATGAGCTTGATTGTTGATTGAATTAGTGGCACTTTTGACATATGGGTCATTTTTCCAGTTTGATTGCATTGACTTGATTTTTTCACCACAACCAACTCAACACCACTATTCTCTGTTACTGAATACCGTAGCTTTTACAGTCATATTATCATTATCATTTTCAGTAAATTAAAAAGATCATTAGTTGAGAGCAATTTTGTTGTTTAAATTGAAAAAGTCTAGTGGTATTTTGCATAGGGAAATGAACCATTGATTTTGCCATAGAAATTCTCATTATAGAAGCATTGTAGATTGTAGAATCAGTGCATTGAAAAGAGTGTTTACTTCAGTTTGGATTTGTTTATAAATCGAAAAGGAAAAATCTCTTGCTTTGATGTTTGCTTGTGAAAAATTTCATGCATATTTGATCGAAGAACCTCTACCTTTACCCTAGCTAGATTTCATCGAAGACAAAGGCTTATTTGTGATTCATTCTCATTTGCATGGTTTGAGTCGTCACAACACCATCAAGTTTCACGTCCACTACCCGATTGAGTAAGAGAGCCACTAAAATTAATCACCCTAATTAAACCAACTTTAACCTCACTTGAGGAAATCAAAAGAATTTGGTAGTTAGGTAGGACACCGGGGATAGGCATCAAAATAATTCCCCCTTGTCATTTTCATCTGAGACATAGTCGTTGTCTTTAGGGAACTAAAATCCTCTAGTACTTATTGACACGGTCACAGCTAGTTTGTGGAGGGGCCTCCTGACTGTTTCCAACTTTCAGGGGTTAAACGGCCGCGAGATTGAGAACCGGACGGACTTTGTGGAATACCGCACTCCACTTAGCCCTAAGGCAACATCGATCGCTATCTTCTTCGGAAGGCTGAAGTGCCCAAAACCTTTTCCGACGTGTCATGAACGAGGTGGCTTAGTATCTATTCTACTAGGGCTCTTTTACCCAGGATCCCTTTCGGTAGAGGGATATCCTTCTTATATCGGTCTCTCATGTTGTATTGTTCGACTTGGATTTCATCACCTTGCGAAGGATACAGCCTGTTGAGGTCTCCAGCTCTTAGTTAGGAGTTTGCTTGCTATCTCATCTTTGTAGAGGGTCATTTTTTCTTTATAGGGACTGCTTGTTGGCATTCTGGCCATTTTTGTTGATCAGCTCGCTTATTGAGACACCGGTCTCAGTATAGATTTTAGAGCTTTCTTTTTTGGCCTGTGAGCCTTGCTTTTTCTAGCTCCTCTTCTGCACACTCGGTTGCATTAGAGTTTTTGAGTTCTTTGTTTACGACACTGCCCCCGATTTTCATTTTCCTGTCATCATGTCAGATCTATCACGAAGATCACGAAGACAACAGGGCCAAAGCCCTCCACCACCACCACCGCCACGGACTACTGGTCCGCCTGCATCATGCATTCCTGCTCCTCCTGGCCGCGGTGCTGGTCGAGGTAACATTCCACCGCCGATACGTACAACGGCTTCAGTTCCACCCCTAACTGCCACTCACAGCACAGTCTCAGAATCTATTGCAGTTTCTGCAACCATTAGCATATCTGAGACCTCCACTGTCACTTCACCCACTGTCATTCCAGATTTATCTATCACAGTGGACACAGTTACCGCAACTGAACCTAGTACAACCCAGAGTACTAGACCAGAGGTCATCCTTCTACCGGATGTCAGCACTTCCCGTCCATTAGACACTTTTCACAATGATACAGACGAATCTGTTGGCACCATAGAAGGGTCTGACCAGGACATACCTGGCTTGATTTCAGTCCCAGGCGGGTACGTTGAAATCGTTGAAGATACTCGACTTCCTGACACACCCTTTGAACCTGATTATGGTTTCATCACTTCCCAGGCAGATCTTCCGCCTGTTATCACTACGTCACCCAGTGTTCACCCGCAGGAAACGAGTTCTTCTAGCAACGTACCTCGTACTATTACTCTACCCAACCTCCCTCCGGGACATGGAATCATGGCTTCCATCCAGTCTAGTATGGTTAGCCTAGCGAACTCTCCGTTAGCATCGACACGGTTTAGACGCAGCACAGAGCAAATGCTCTCGTCAGTCTCTCGATATCCCCCTAACACTCGTCCTTCTGACTATAGGGATCCCAACATCCCGTCTAGCACGGAGTTTCGACACTCCTTTGCAGATGGCACAGGACCTTCGGATGTTACCATACCTAGGTTCCTGCCGGATCCCCAAAACCTTTCCCAGGACATGAACTCGGACCCAGTTTTCGAGGGTCCTCCAACCATTGAACATGTCATGGACGACGCTAATACCCCTGGGCTAAATTCCCCGCATTTGCTGTCATCACCTATATTTGGTGCACATTCTATGAGGGATAACCCAGTTTTTTCCCCGTCCTCACCTGTTCGATATGGACGACCCCCTCCGCAAATAGGTACTTTTGGTGCTGTTGGCCAATCCACGTTATCATATTTGACCAGCGGTGGAAGAATGCTTAGTCACACTGTTGGATCTTCCGGTTGGACTGGAGGATCACCCTCAGCCACCATTTACACTATCTCAGGACGTGGACAACCGACTACAGTGGTCCCCAACTCTAACTACCAAATTCCCCCTGGTGGGCCATCAACCCAACTAGTTGGTGGACAACCTTTTGTTGGGAACCCTGTTCCGAGTCAACAACCTCCAACTGGTGGGCCATCAACCCAACCAGTTGGAGGATAACCTTTTGCTGGGAACCCAGTTCCCAATCAACAGCCTCCTCATATAGGGCCATCCAACCTAACTGCTGGCGAACAACCTATTGGCTCGATCCAACAAACTTCCCAACCAGCAGCGTCTACTCAGTTCGGTATGTACAATCCACCTGGCAGTGGGAAACCCTATTTCGGTGTTCCAACCGGGCCTTACTCTCAACAACCCCTGTCAGGCATACTTCCTTCTTGGGATAATCAAATCCCACAGAGTGTGGGGTACTCACTTTTTGGAAACTGGAATCAAGCTGGGGGGCAATCTCAGATTCCCCCCAACTTGAATTCTGGTTTCCCTTACCCTTCAGCTGCTACAACTCCATGAAACCCATCACTCCAATTCCCACTCACTCCTCAAGCAGGAATGAGCCTTCCATGGACACCACCGTCGCAGCCACCCCCCAACCCTGCTATGGGAAACCCTCCACTTACACAGTATAGTGGTAACATCCCTGGAACACAACAATTCCAGGGAACTTTTCCCCAACAAGGAACATCAAATTTTCCTGGGTTCCAACAACCCCAAGGTAATATACCCACTCAGCAGAACACCCACCAACCGGTTGCTTACAATCAACCGGTTAACCAGATGGCTTACCATCCACAGAATTTCCAGCAAAATCCCGCGGGAAACTCATATGGGTATAACACACAGCAGTATCCTATGCAGGGCCCTCCAGGGTTCTCGGCACCACATGGTTATTACTCATTCCCACAGACCAACCGTCAACTTCCCTTTTTGGCCACACTTGATCTACCTGATTTGTCGAGGCTTATCAACGATCCTCTATGGCATGAACCTCACTGGCCACCTATTCCAGCCAAACTACCATCGGACATTCCTAAGTTCGATGCCAAGCCCGGGGAAGACCCCAAGAACCACGTGATGACCTTCCATCTTTGGTGTTCATCCAACTCCTTGATGGATGATTCCATCTGACTTCGGCTCTTCCAACGCACGCTCACCGGAATGGAAGCAAAATGGTATATCGAGATGCCACAACACTCTTTTCATGATTTCAACACTTTGGCTATGTAGTTTCTGACACATTTCCAGCTCCCCATCCGGTATGAGACTGGAACAGAACTGCTAACTTCACTGCGTCAAACCACTTCTACACATATTTCGGATCACATCCACGAGTGGCGAAGACGCCGTAGGCTAATAAAGGCACCTATTCCGGATCAGCTACTTGCTGATTGGTTTACAAAATCCTTTTTGCCTCCCATAGCCAGAGATATTGCTATGCGCGGACTGGTTACAGAAGAACAAGCCATCTCGGCAGCACAATACATGGATTTGGTATATACTCAATCCGATACTTTACATGAACTTCTTCCACATGCCTCCCGCGTTCACACTGATCCAACAAAGCCTACCACTGAACCACCCATTGATGGTACTGTTGGTTCATTCAAGGCTCAGCCTGCTACCAACTCGATGGGACAACAAGCTTCTGCTTCCCCCGCTTTTACCCAGGCCGCTTCAAAAGCTTCCACCTCTCCTTCTGTCTCCTCCGAAGTGAATGCAGTTCAATCTACGTCACAACCATCCGGAGGAAAGAAGAAAAACAATCGTGGCAAAACCAAAAAGAACCAGCAGGAGAACCCTAAGCCACAACCTACCCAGAATGACCAGAAACCACGTCGGAAAGCTAAGTTTCCCTGCTTGATTTGTCAAGATGATCGTTATACGCGTGACTGTCCCTACAAGGACGAGGTCAACAAGTTCGTTAAAGGATCCTCTCGCCCGGCAGTGCTAACTGACCCTTTCCCCCAACAGCAACAACAAATGGTTGCCCAAGAATCCCCACAAGGGGGCAACCCGACCAATCCTTCCCGTGGAGATACGTCCACAAACCGCGAAATCTTAATGACAAGTAATGAGGAGATTAATATCACCACTCGTTCAAAGACTTATGACAACCCTCCAAGTTCAAACAAACAATCGGAGATAGCCAAAGGCAAATCTCCTGTTGAAGATCCAATTCCTATCCCCCCCCCTAACGGTCATCTCCATATCGAGAGGCCACTCATGGACACAGTGCTACGCCCACCCAAGGGCACTATTCAAAAGGCGACATTCAATCCTAATGCACGAGCCACCCAAAACTACAACATTGTTGAGGATCTGGCTCAAGCACCTTGCGCCATGTCGACTCTCGAGGTTCTCCAACACTGCCCCACACAGCGTAGAACCCTACTTTCAGCACTGGGGGCAATGGAACCAGATACTTCTAACTCCATCATGTTTAACTTGGAACACGCCAAACCTAGGCTTTCTCACCAGTTAGCCTTCCAGGTGCATACAAAAATCCGTGGAAATGTCATCCACCGCACTGTGTTAGATGAAGGTGCTTCCACGTCGATTATGTCTTTGAACTGCTGGAGAGCCTTAGGCTCACCCGAAGTCACAACTTCTCCTACTACTCTCAGGGCTTTTGATGGACATGGTTTTCAACCATATGGACTCATTCCCTCAATCGGTGTTGAACTGAGGGGCAAAACTGGTTCTATGCCATGATCGCCATAGCATCTACAGTCTTCCGGATTGTACAATTTCCTCATGAAGGGAAAATTGTCACTATTGATCAACTGGATTACTGTATCCCAGACTCCCATCCGAACTCCACCAATACCATCCCGTTATTGGATCAACCTCGATACCGGTTCCAAGACATAGGTGTTTGTCTCATGAAGGATTCTTCCCTCATTAGAGTTTTTCCAGAGCTGGGAACCCATCTTCAACCAGTCAACATGATTTCATCGCATGTCACCCCTTCCGATGATTCATGGGTGATTCCGAGTCCCACTCAGATTCAAGGCTATGGCAATTCCATGCCTTTGAACAGAAACCTTGCAGCATATCACGCGATCCAAACAGCCACAGATTGGGTTGACTGTTCTACCGATCACACCATGGCATAGCTCTCGGCTGAAACTCATCCACACCCACCACTTTTTGATCCTCTCAACTTGATTTTTCCTACTGACGAATCAATCATGGAGGTTATGTGCGGTGATGAGCCACCATGGGGAGATTTTCATCATCGATCTTCATTCCCCACCATTCAGCCACTTGAGCCTGATACCAGACCCAACGCTTCACTTGGGATGGTTCAAACCAAGTTCCCCACTTCCCTCGACGAGGTATTTTCTGAAGGAAACTTGGCCAATCTTATGGCAACCACTCCCATCGATATTTTAGTGAAGCCTGGTATCATGGAAAACGTACACATTGGCAAAACATGTACTCCCCTCGAAACGGAGTTCTATAGTGCCTACTTTAAAACTTTCCGCGATGTTTTTGCTTGGAGTTACAAAGAAATGCCAGGGATAGACCCCTCGATTGTGGTCCACGAATTTCCAACTTTCCCTGGTGCCCGACCTGTTCGGCAAAAGCTTCGACCCGTCCATCCTCGTAAAGCAGCCGCCATTAAAGCAGATGTTGAAAAAATTTTGCGTGCTGGTTTTATCTATCCTGTCCCATTGACAGAATGGGTATCCAACATCGTTCCCGTAGCCAAGAAACAAGGAACGATTAGAGTCTGTGTTGATTACCGTGATTTGAACAAGGCTTGTCCCAAGGACAACTACCCAACTCCATTTATCGACCAGATCATCGATAACTATGCCGAAAGTGTTATCTTTTCATTTATGGATGGCTTCTCTAGCTATAATCAGATCGATATCCTCCCAGCCGACCAGCACAAAACGGCCTTTATCTGCCCTTGGGGGATATTTGCATATCGAAAGTTACCTTTTGGCCTGAAAAATGTCGGGGCAACTTTCCAACGGGCGATGTCCTATGCATTCCATGACATCAAACATATCGTAGAGCCATATCTTGATGATCTCCCCGCTCATTCTCGAACTCGGGAAGACCATCCAGACCACTTGAGTGCCATTTTCGAAAGGTGCCGGCACTACAATATACGTTTGAACCCGCATAAGTGCATCTTCTGTGTAGAAGCCGAAAAACTGTTGGGCTTCATAGTCTCCAAAGACGGGATACGTCTAGATCCCGCAAAGGTAGCAGCTATCATAGCCCTGCCTTCACCTACCAATATTCCAGAACTTCAATGTTTGCAAGGGCATGCAAACTTTCTACGCCGTTTTATCTGCAATCTGTCCAAGATAACAAAAGGCTACATGCGGCTTCTCAAGAAGAATGTTCCCTTCATATGGGATGACGAAGCCCAACGGTCCTTTGACAATTTAAAGGCAGCCTTAACGAAAGATCCTGTGATTCAACCCCCCAATTACACACAGGACTACATCCTTTATCTCGCAGCCTCGATTTCCACCATTGGTATGGTGTTAGTCCAGGAAGACCACAACGGCATAGAACATGTGGTGTACTATCTCAGCAAGAGTCTTCTTGACTCTGAAACTCGCTACTCACATGTTGAAAAGCTGGCTCTGGCAATAGTATTTGCTGTCCAGAGATTCCATCACTACATCTTACTCCGCCAGACCACCGTCATCGCCGATTTCAATCCAATGTACTATATCCTCACACGACAAGTGCTTGGGGGCAAGTACTCCCGTTGGATTGTCATCCTTCAAGAGTTTGACTTGGAATTTGTCAAAGCCAAGTCTAAGAAATCTCTGGTCTTCGCTGAGTTAATTTGTAACCTGCCCCGTGCTACTGAGCAATCCGAGCCCATTGATTCTCTTCCCGACGAATCATTGTTCCTCATTAGCACGTCTGATCCGTGGTATGGGGATATTCTCTTATATCTCCAAACCCAACGCTTTCGTCCCGATCTCACCCGCGATGAACGGCGACGTATCAGACATCACTCAAAATACTACCTTATAGTGAATGATACTCTATATCATCGTGGTGTCGACACTGTCCTTCGACGCTGTTTGACCTTAGATGAGGCGGAACATGTTCTCAATGACTGCCATGCTGGAGCATGTGGTGGTCATCTCTCTGGGATGGCTACGGCCCAGAAAATACTGCGAGCGGGATACTTATGGCCCTCAATTTTCAAAGATTGCATTGAAACAGTCAAGAAGTGTCCGCCATGTCAATTCTTTCATAGCAAAGCACGCTCGCATCCTGTTCCACTCCATCCTGTCATTGTCGTCGACCCCTTTTCCAAATGAGGCATCGATTTTATGCACTGTAAGCCCACTTCAGCCGGGGGGCATAGCTATGTCATAGTAGCTGTCGACTATTTTACAAAATGGGCTGAAGCGATGCCTAAGTATGCTGAAGACGGAAAAACAACAGCGCAGTTCATATTCAATCATATTATAGCTAGATTCGGTGTCCCACAGTCTATTGTGACCGATCATGGTTCCCATTTCAGGAACCATATGATCGAAGAACTAAGTTCCAAACTGGGTTTTCCCCACGAAAACTCAACCCCGTATTACCCACAAGCTAATGGCCAAGTTGAAGCCATTAATAAAGTCCTGAAATGAATGATTCAGCGCATTGTGGGTACCCAGAAATCCAATTGGCACTCAGCTCTGTTCTCAACACTGTGGGCATACCGAACCTCAGTGAAAAGTGCTACTGGGTTTACACCATTTCAACTGGTGTACGGCCTAGAAGCCATTCTCCCAATTGAATGTGAAATTCCATCACTCAAGATAGCCATAGAGCTACTTCCACACACTACTTCCGACGAGGAACGGTTTCTATACCTAGCCAAGCTAGATGAAACCCGCCACGACGCCGCTTTGGCTAATGAAGCTCACAAAAAACGCGTCAAAGCTCAATACGACAAATCCATTCAACCTCGGATCTTCAATGAGGGTGACCTCGTACTTACATATGATTAGATGCATGATAAGCTTGGAAAAGGTAAACTTGAATCTATGTGGTACGGCCCTTTCATTGTAAAACGTGTCTTAGAAAAAGGAGCCTATGAACTAATCTATTGTGATGGTACGCCATTGGCACGGCCCCGCAACGGGTTATACGTCAAACGTTTCTACGCGTGAGGTTACCCTACGTGGGTTACTTGTTGTACATAATGTACTTAGTTTGCTTTTTACTTTCTTTTTAGTGTGCGCGTGGACCTCATGTATCCACTTTGACTCGTGACTTTATGCGCAGATGTCTTCCTACTTTGGATTCGTCGACGGTGCAAGCCGACATACCTGGAATCTCGCTTCCGCAGCATGGGTAATCTATTCCCCCACTGGCGAGTTGATTTCTTCAGGAGCCAATTGTTTAGGTCTTGCAACCAACAATATCGCGGAGTACCATGCAGTCATTGGTCTCTTGACAGAGGTTGCTTCACTCGAGATTGACTCCTTATTAGTCTTTTTAGACTCCCAACTCGTGGTTTCTCATCTAAACCGTGTTTACACAGTTCGCCATCCTACATTACTTCGTTTATTTCAAAGAGTATGCCTCTTGGAACGGTCATTTAATTTTATCATATATCAACACATACCGAGAGAATTCAATTGTATTGCTGATTCATTGGCTAATTACATTTTGGATTGGCATCTTGCCCATACATAAAAACATCATAAAAAATAAAATACACAAGTCATTGTAAATATTTAGATCATAAATAGGTCCATATCACTGTACATAAGAGTGTTTTTTCCAAAATACATAAAGTTTATGTCAAAGACAAAATTGGGGATCAAATCCCATATACAAAAATTGGCCCTCAAAGCCTACATATCGTGTACATGCCGCAAAAAGATCAAAAGACCATCTATGGAGATCTAGGAGACCTATCATGTCCCTCATCGGACTCCTCCCACTGCTGGTGGTAACACACTACAACTCGAACCACCCTGCGAAGAAGTCAACTGATACGACCAGGTACACCTACAGTATGCCGCTAGAGGTGGTAAGGGACATCATCCATCCGCATAGCAGGGATACCATGGGTCAATCCCTGCAGGTTCCTCTCAATGTCTCGAACGCCTCCTGCCTCGTCTTCATCTTCCTCTTCGTCAGGAACAACTTGACGATCGACACCACCACGACGTAGTGGAGAGTACCCAGCTGGTCTCTGTGGTCCACGGTCTGCAACATGCATGCGAATATACATTAGGCATCTTTTACACATTCTAAAAAAGCAATAAAAATTAAATATTCAAAAAGGAAAAAATACATATCCATGAAGGTCATACCAGAGTCATCCCAGTCATCATCCTCCAGCAATGCCAAGTCAATGTCCTCACGGAAATCTACCCCTGAGTAGGGATAGTCATCAATCATAACTATCTGATCCTCTAGCTAAGAGAAGAAGTCCTCGCCAAAGGCTAGCCGCTGAGGGCCCCCGAGGCGTCCAGCATAGTCACTCCATCGAGCCATCCATGGCTCGGTAGGTGGACGAGGGCGCATAGATATCTATCGACGCAGTAGTGGCACTCTCGCCAAAAAGAAAGTGACCAGGATGCTCCCATAGCCAAACTGGGTATTTTTCCCAGTCCTACACTTGTGCACTTGTTCTTTTAGATTGGACAAAACTGCCTCACACTAGTTGAAAACTGTTCCTCCCATGCACTCTGCTGCGAGATTCACTTGTGTGCGGGATGCCTGATGTGGACTCACGCTTCCTGCTGCACGCGTGATAGTGAATAGTACGGTTTTTACAGGAAGATTTATGACCTCCTTTATGGCCACCTTCCCACTTTTCTTACTCGAACCCGCGTGGCAATACCGAGCAATCAAGTCGTCGGTGCTTGATTCTGAAGCTGAATACCCAGTAAAGTTCACCCGGGCCCCTCTTTTTGAAAGGCCCGTGAGGAAATAAATATTCTCAAGTTGGATTTCAAGGACATGCTCTCCCACTCGGAAAGCTCGAATGTCAGGGTCCCACAATTGAATGAGATGAGTGAGAAGCCTGGGTTGCTGACGAATCCCCTTGGTCTTAAAGAACTTTAGCAAACCACATTCTCGCAATGCGGTTACGGTTGGTAAGTCATTTTCAGCTGCAAAGTCGTCCGCTTCGTGCTCTCTTTCTTTCCAGCTTACCATTTTTCTTCAAACAAGTTGCAAACTCTTGCAAAAGATCAAGCAAAGCAGTTAGTAACTATTTAGCAACTTGGTTCCAGCAGAAAATTGGAGAAAATTTGATTCTTTGAACTAAAAATTTGCCTTTGCCACGCCTGAGGAACATTCTACCGCACGGCAGTCCACACTACCGCACCTCGGTTTGGGGATCCAGCGCGGTACTGTTAGACAGTACCGCGTTTTTCGATGGAGCCCCCATGCGGTAGTGTGAAGGGCGATTCTTGCCCAAAAGGGCTCGCTAAAAAATCAAATTTTTCCTGGTGAAAGCAAAAATTTCTCACATAAAATGAAAGAGGGGCTCAAGCACTCTTACCTGGCACAGACGGCTGTCGAAATGGTGTCCCAGAACTCCCGGTATGGATCCTTGAAATCTTGCTCCTAAATGGGTGAAAATGTCTCCTTTGGGTAAAAAACACAAATGAATAGTAATTTCTATTTTTTACCATTCCTTATATAGCATTTTTTCACATTTTTTTTTTAATTAATTAATTACTATTTTAAATAGTTAAAATAAACCCTTGTTCACATTGCTAATGTCTAGTTTTTGAGCATTTATTGACAGGATCCTCGGTAAAAATGCGATACATTCACACTGGTGTTTATTCATGGTTTGACCTTCATTTCGAGCCCACTTTATCTTTTTCGTGCTCTGGATTTAAAACTTGAAAAAGATTCCAAGCGCTTTTACACCTGTGTCGTGCTTGTCAAACTCAAGTAAATGGTGTCGAGTACGGTCAGCTTTACTCACGCTCGTTAAACGATGAGGAAAGTATTATCCTGGTTGTATTTTATTCTTTTTTCGGACCAGAATAATTTAAAATTACGAAAAAGACCATAGGAGTCCATAGTTAAGCTCTTTTCAGACTCCTTAAAATTGAAAAGATTGCCAAGTGATCTTGACTCTTTCACACTTGTAAAAGTATTTGAAAGGTCGTCTATTCGGTGATAGGTTACCCCTTTTTCGGCCCGTCTAGACTATTTACAAGAAAGGTATACCTCAGTCAATCTCGGCTGGGAGAGTTCTCTCGGGAATTGTTTTACACTTTTTCGGGATCGAGGGACTAAATTTTACGAAAAAGTACATTATGGAGCTTCCTTTAAGTTTTTCAGGCTCTCTAAATATGAAAAACTACCGAGTTTTCCTTCCTTGGACTCGTTAAAATGTTAACCTCGAAGGACCCACTTTGGGACGAACCCTTCCTTTCTCAGGTTCGTAAAACATGTGAGATTGGACTCATCCATGAGATGAGCTACACCGAGCATCTGTTATCCTCTTCAAGCTCGCAAAACAAGAAAGAGGTACTCGTCCATCATGTCGGGGAAATATGGGGGGATAAGTCAAGTTTATTTATGGCAGCTTATCAGTCGTTACCTTTGAACATGGCATGTGTCCGTCTCTTGTCTATATTTGGGTATCCATTTTTCACTGAGTTATGGTCATCATCATGAGTCGTCTCCCTGGCCACGAGTCCACTCATCCGGTGTCTATCCTCTATTTATCAATAATCCCTGCTGCCAAGTCCTGTTACATGCCGTTATATGTTCAAATGGTTGCATTGTTTCGAGTCATTTATTGTGTCAGGCCTCCGCTGTGTCAGTACATACTCCATTGCTTCATCATCTTATCATCTGTGCCAATTCGTGTCGATGATGTGGGAATCATCATGGCCCACCTTCGACGAGTCTATTCCTGTCGACACCAAATCACTATCCGGGAATTAGACTTAGAGATAAACCATTAGTACCTTGGTACCTGCATGCCTCAATGGCAGGTTTCCTCGTGTTTGACAGTAGGTTCACATCATTGACCTCTGATCAAGCGATCTCTCGGATGCTCGACATCAACTCATTTATTCGCATTTCGTTGAGATGTACTATTGATACCTTGGGAATCATCGTCACCATTGGTGATCTCCCTCGCATTTGTTAACGGTCCACATCATTGACCGGTAATCAAATGGTTTCTACCATGTTCGACTTCAACACTTTGTAATCACATGGTTAGATTCGTATCTTTTGCGATCGGGTAGAAGACCCTGGGGCCCATCGCTATATCTCGACTGCGTCCAGGCTGCGATGGAGATGTCCCTTGTATTGTCACACAGATCCACTTATTGTATTGGTCATGGCTGTGTCATTATTGTCTCATGGATCTACAATTGTTCATAGTAGCCATGATCCGTCCACATTCTACATCATCTCAGTCCTCATGGATCTGCAATGTATCGGTCGGCAGCCATGCTTTGAGTCATCTGTTTCTGAGCATGGGAATGCCCGCCTCGGTGGTATATCTAACACTTTGTTTCTATTTCAGCTCAGTGTCGCTCTCCTCGATGCTTTCTCTGCACAATATATTCGTAAAGTCTTTCGGCCATCAGTCCCTTCTGACCTCACACTTTAGGGGGCATCTGTTATACCTCTATGTTTCACAGTGTCACATCTCCATCACAAAACGAGTTGACAGCACTTTCCCTACTGTTTTAAACCATCCAGAAGATACAGATGATGAGTCAACCTTGAAGGTGAATCTACCCTGACAAGTTCTGACCCACCTAGTACTTTATCTACACACACTACCGCGCCTTGCTCATTTATCAAAACGCGGTACTAGACACTACCGCGCTATGATTTTCCCCCAAAACGCAGTAGTACCGCGTTGTGCTAAGACTGCAGAGCGCGGTACTCTTTTATTAGCTTTTTTCCCTTGGCTTGTGGGATTTTGGATTTTCGAAGATAATGGAAGATTGAGGTCCCTTATTCAATCTCAACTCATTTCCTTCGATTAGAAACCCTGATCCACTTATCTCTCCCTAGATCCACCCATCTCTCTTGTTGGTTAACCTCACCATTCACTATAAAAGAGAGGCATTCCATTGGGAAAGGGGAGGACTCTTGAGAGTACCAAACTTATGGTCTTGCAGCATTGTGGAGATAGCTAGAGGAGAAGACACTTGGAGCTGGAGGATTGGCTTGGACATCAAGCACCTTTTGTAAGTATTCTTCAAGTTGTAATGGAATAACTTGTCTTGTTTTCCCAAATCATTTGTGTTAATTTTGTTTTAATGATATGATTTGTATCTTTCACAGATTTAGATTCTAACTTATGTTTCAGGTTGCTAGAGAACAGTGCATTCTTGTGTCTTGGTTCCATTTTGACAGGTTCATTTGTGAGGGCTTGTAGATTGGAGCAACTACAAAAACAAGCGTCTGGATCGAAGGTTAGTTAAACTTCTTCTACTCTTTCTAGCATTTTAATCTTGAGATGTTTGTTAGATCTAGGGATTCAAGGTAGCATTTGTTTTGACTTGTTTCTTGCTTTAAAGTTAGTTTAAAGTCTGCTTTAAAGTTAAGAGAGTTTTGGCTTATCCGTAGGACAAAATTCTACATAACAACGAACAATACAACTAGGCATCAAGAGCCAAATGACCATTTAAACTAGTAAATACTATCCACTTTATCGTATTCATCAAATAAGACTAAAAAACTCAACACTCGGCCATCACCAAAAACAAGTCTACAAGTTCCAACTCTCGGCATATGATAGTCACCATCAACACCATGTTCAAGGGCACCTATAAGGTTTCAAGAACCACCAGAGCTTACCAGGAGAAGTCGCAACATATTTCATTCCCCATGCTTGCACCAAAACCATCCTATGAAGTGGGTACCTACAAAGTCATATTTCGATGGGGTTAAAACAAAGAAGATACAAGAAAGCAAGCAAGCAAGACCATACTATGACATTCTCGTGAACAATTACCTTTTATCGAAGCTCGGAACAGTGGCACATCATGCCAGTAGAAAAGACAACAAGGCCTGGTAGCAATAATGGTACTACAAATTCAAAACTCAGAAGATGATATCTCATGGATAAATCGAACCCCAACTTCAAATCACTCGCATCAACTGATAGAAGAATCATACATAGCTACCACGAATGTAGCGTGGCTCTTTGGCACGATACATAAGCCTGTAACCCTTAAAACTATCTCACACAGGTCTCGGGTTCAAGACCAAGGAGGAGTCCTCCTCTTAGAAAAAAAAACACTCCTACATTACAGCAATCAGTTGGCTCCACTATCTTACCACTGAGTGTAACAATGGTAATATGAAAACCTTCCTCCATCACTTACCATCATAAGTTTAGGGTTTTCCCACAACTCGAGATCTTAGGGAGATCGATGGTGGTTCAACTTCCAAGAGGGCACGTTGATAACCAAACTTGCATTACAATCAATGCTATTTAATAGCTGCATCTACCAACTGCCAAGTAAGTGGACAAAAAAGCTTGTGCATGTCACAGCTTGGTCAATATGGCACTCATTGCAAACCTCTCACACATGAAGACCCCACACCATGGCTTCCACTTCATTCACCAAGTGGTTCAATGTTATTCACATCCTGTCAACGCCATATTGGAAATCATGTCAAGTACCGAGCCATTACCACCTGCCATCAGTAGCATAGTATTGCATATTAGACCTTTGTGTGCTAATGTTATAGGTTTTCAAAGATTTATGTAGGTATGGTGATAAAAGTAATATCACCCACTATTTGATTAGCCTTAATGCATGGTCCATACCTAATGTTTTCATCACTCCATTGAATTTTTAACTCCTAACATTTCATAATAGTAACATTGCATATTTTAAAATCATATCATTACAAATAATTAGTGCACCTTTGATATAAGTTTGAACATAGGCATCGTAACATTGGAATTGTATCATCATAATAGTACAAACCTTATACAGCATGTAATTGTACTTAGAGCTTGAGCAAAACTGTAAATTGTATTCTTTGCATAATCATAAAAAGATAGGTTGTCAAGGAGGTTAGCATCCATTTGAAACTGAATAGTAAATGTAACTGTATCATGTTTAAATGGGAAGTATGATGTGTCAAGTTTATTTTGTTGTTATCTTAGTAAGAAATTTATTTAAATTATATTTCCGCATTAATGACTTTTGATAATTATTGCTAATTTAAAAAATTTTAAATTTTGGTATTTTTTGGGATGTTACACCTGGGCCATGGGACCGGAGGAGAGGGGCACCCCTAGCACTATCCCGATGTCCTAAATCCAACAGAGTCGGCGAATTGTCGATCCGGGCCACAATCCTCACTCTGCGGCTCATTCCATCTCACATCCAAAAGGCCTTCAGGGATGCCTGCTGGATACCTACCGGGGGAATAGAATTCCAACCGTGAAACAAAACTGGGTTCTGGGTGTTTATCGGACAATCCACTCGAGCGAACGCAATCCAGATATCCCTAGCTCAATGTGAGTCTAGAACAAATAAGACAGGCTACAAATGCATTTCCTAGATCTACTTAAGGATTGAATACTAGATGTCTTACCTTTTACTTCGCTATCCTTTCTCTTGTATGCTACTCCACGTCCCATGGTCGTCAGATCCAAGCTACAAGATCTGTCAAGACAAGAAACAAGAGAAACAAGTAAAGGGCATCTATACAATAAGAGATATAAGTGAACAGTTAAGCAGGTAAACTACTCAATATCATTACACACATGAACAATATTGGTGGAAAGCATTTGTATTACTGTAAAAATAGGGAAGTACATAGCAGAGATATAGAACTACAACCAAGGCTTAACACTGTAACCCTTCTCCAACAAATCCATCTGCCATTTCCTCCTAAGGAAGCTTGAGTCTCTCAAGGATGAGTAGAGATCTCTCAAGAGTGATTTCACTAGCATGTAGACACCATAGACTTCCTCCCTTTGGAGAGGGGTAAAGCTTCACTTATATAGGACTAAGTGGATAGGGTATGGATAGGATAGGTTGAGATATGGTAGGAGAGAGATACGGGATCCTCCCAAGGTATTAGGAATCGAGTACCAACTCCCCTAGAGGTCAGGGATAGGGCCCCAAGTCAGCAAGTTTCGAGAAGAACCTCAAAGAAGCTATTTTTTCCCATTAACTAACTTCGTCGCACCTTGTAATGAAGCAAGCTGCGACGTTGCATGTTGCATGAGTGCAACTTGTGATGACCTCTCAAAACTTGGTACAATTGGGTACAAATCCTCCTAGGTTAATTACTCAGTCAAGATATCTTCAGGGGTGTATACACTGAATCTCATGATGGGTAGATTTTAGGTGTAACAGAATGCCCCCCAAAGCATGAAGCTGACGGAATGAGACAAGTGAAATGCTTTGTAGTAAGAAAAATGGCAAGGACTTACTGGTTGGAAGGAGTTGCTGCAAAAATGACCTGAGATCCACAGGTCTTATACAACACAAAACATGGCTACTGACCAGTACACTACAGATCCATGATAGTAAATACCGACTGAACACAATCATGGCTACTGGACACAATCGTAGATCCATGATGAGATGATAACACATCCACGACCAATACAAAAGTGGATCTGTGTAACTCTGAACTGACATCATAGCCATGACCAATACAAAGTAGATATGTGCTTCTCAAACAGTCTCCATCGCAACTGGGGTAGATAAGAACTTGCCCAGGGCCTTCAAGCTGAACCCGCAATGATACAAATCTATCCATGTGATTACAATGTTTTGAATTCAAACATGGTAGAAACGACTTGATTACCAGTCATTAATGCATACCATTAACAAGTGCGAGGGGAATCACCATTAATGTCAATGATCCCCAAGGTATCACAGTACATACCATTAAGCGTGAATCAATGAGTTGAAGTCGAACGCAAGATGAAATCTTTCAATCAAGAGTCAATGATGTAAACACATGTTGAAAGCAAGGTAACCTGCCATTGAGGCATGCGGGCCCAAGGTACTTGGTTGGTTTCTAAGTTCAATCCTCGGCTGATGATTTGAAGTCGACGAGGATGAACCTATCGAAGGAGGGCCATGATGAATCCCCCATCATCGACATGAAACTCGATAATAGATGTTTGGTATAGATCGGACGGTAGAGTAATGTGCAAGATTGACTCAAGGCAGACCAACATGATCGAAGGTATACTAAATGCAGATGATGAGTAACAAACGTCTCTTGAACATGGGCATGGCATGACTTGGCAGTATTGACATGACTAGAACAACACCAACCCCCAATGCAATTGATGGTGGTTGTTCAGATATCCACATCATCTTTTTTCAGGATCTTGCATGCAATTAGGGTTTACATGCAAATTCTAGGGTTTGCATGCACTTTGCATGCATCCCAGTCACCAGGTTGATGCCTCCAGCACCTTAGCCACCTTATTCTAGCACTCGGGAGCTTCTTACATCATAGTTTTAGCCCTCCTAGTCTAGAAGACGCCCACTTCTCACCTACTGCCAGAGAAGCTGTGATGAACCTGCAATAATTAATTAATGCAAATACATGAGATATCATAAATAATAGAACTCAGAATCACTTTTATATTGATCATGGGCCACTTCGAGGGGGAAACCTCCTTTGAGCAAGCTCAATACAATTAACTTCATGGTGCCTTCATAGGCCACAACACACACTTATATACTAAGTCTAGGCGCCAATACCATGGGTCAATACTATGTGTCAATACAAACCATCGGCTAAGTCTAGGCGCCAATACTATGAGTCAAAACCATGGGACATATAATACTATGGGACGACTTACAAAGCATATGCGTCCAATACTATGGGTCAATACTATGGGATAATATAAACTATGGATCAACAAATACTACGGGATGACTTACAAAGCATATGCGTCCAACAACAATACACTAACAAAGTAAAGACATGGGTTCCTAACATCCCCTCTTCCTTAGAAAAAGCTTTGTCCTCAAAGCTTTAGATGTGGAAATTGATGCAGAATCTGAAGGAGTGGGTCCCCTGTATTATCCTCGAGTTGCATTCCGAGCCACTGGCTCCTCTGGAGTTTCAGGGAGGATTGCATGGAAGGATGTAGATGAAGAAGAACCATATCAGTGATGTGAAAAGTGCACTTAGAACAGTGCTGATCGACCTGTTGTTTTAGTCGAATTCTTGGCATGTGAAAATTGTCCTGCAGAATGAGAAGAAGCTGATCACGGTTTCGAAGAATTGAGTTAATTGCTTGAACTAGGGAGCTACTGAAGGTGTATGGAAGAAGAACCGGTGGTGCATGTACAAAGACTGCTTCATATGGTGTCCTTTGAGATGTGGTACTATACCACTGGAGCGCTTCTAGGAAATCCATAGAAATAGTTGTCCAAATCTGTGGAGGGATGGGTAAGGGTTCGAGCAGTCCTGAAAGGAGGGTCGTTTCACCCTTGTTGACCTGGAAAGTATCACAGTCAACCACCATCCATTGAATTGTCCTTCTGAGTCCCTACCAAAAGTAGTTACATTATTCCTGGTCATACGTTTTGAGGAACCCAGAGTGCCCTAGTGTTGAAGAAGCATGGAGTTCATAGAAGAGATATCACCATTGAACAGATTGCAACCAATTTGGAACAAGCAGAGAAATAGCTGTAAGAGAAACTGGGTCATCAAATGTGCGAGGAGGAGCATCTTCCACCATATTGTCCTTACCCTTCTGGTAAGTGGTCGCATAGTCATATCCCATGAGTTGGATAACCCATTTCAGGTGTGTCGGGGAGGAGACCCATTTTTCCAGGAAGGTTTCCAGACTTTGGAGATCAGTCTTGATGCAGAAATAATTCCCCAATAGGGATGGCTACCACTTCTGGACTGTATGCAAAATAGTCATCATTTCCTGTTGAGAGGTAGATGTGGCTAAATTTTTACCAGAAAGGTCTCTTGAAGGCAACAAGCTCATTGGTTCAGCAAAGACACCTGCATATCTATCCAAGGAAGTAGTGGAGACTGTTGATGGGTGCATCTAAATGGAATGGAGCTGAGTGATGACACCATGTGAATTCTTCTTAAGTATTTTTTCCAGGCGATGTGAAATGATGATGTAGAGAGACCCTGGTTGTAAGCCCATAAATTTGTGTTGTGCCCCATTGACTGAAAACTGCATCCAAAGTTCAGCAAAATCCCATAAGATGGGGCCAAGTGTGCGTAACCATTGAATTCCCAAAACCACATCACATCTGCCTAAGGACAAGGAAAACATGTGAGAGCACAGGTTATAATCTTCCATAGAGATACGCACATTGTGACACTTCCCCTTGCAAGGTAAGGTGCCCCCATTGGCAACCATGACTTCAAAGTTGGAACAAGGATGGACAAAACAATCAGCCTGTTTGGCAATCCGAGGATCAATAAAGTTATGAGTGCTACCAGAATCAATGAGTATGGTAAGAGGGAGCTTCTTGAAGTATCCCCTAACTCGCATTTTTTGTGGGGTGGTAACGCCGGTTACAGCATGGAGAGAGATCTCGGTTGGGTCGTTCTGAGATGGGGTGTCAACAGGTGGGTGTTGAATGTTGACCTGATCATCTACTATATCTGGAGCTTCTTCATCAAGTTCTGAGGCAGGCAGAGAATCCACATCCAAGAGATAGAGATTTTGTGGAACACATCTATATCCCCGAGTGAATTTCTCATCACAATTATAACAAATCCCTTTTTCTCGACGTGCCTGCATCTCTGTTTCAAACAAGTGCTTGATAGGAGTTGGTTGAGGAGCAGGCATGATGGGAGGTTGTTGGGAACCCATATTTCTGAAGGGAACAAAGGTGGGTTTTGAGTGTTGTTGAGCTGCGATCTTGTCCTCGGCTAGCTTATCCAACCCTAGGACTTCCATCATTATGTTGGGACAAAACATTTTGACCTCTGAGCGGATTTCATCCTTGAGACCATTGATAAAACAACTCCTGTAGAATTCATCAGACAATCCTTCTGTGTGATTGGCTAGTTTCTCAAATTCCATCTAATACTCTCTCACTATGCCAGTTTGGTGAAGTTTAGTGAGTGCTCCTGTGAAGTCGTCAAAAGCACTAGGACCAAATCGTGGCAAAAGGAGTTGGCAAAAATCTGTCCAGTTTGGCTCGGGATGAGCTTTGATGTACCAACGATACCATTGAAGGGCTTCCTGTTCCAAATGAAAGGATGCAAGTGGAACTTTCTGAACATCAAAAGTATTATGCAGACTGAAATATTGTTCTGCTCGGTATATCCATCCAGTCGGATCAGTACCATTGAAGCCAGGAAAATCAAGCTTCGGCCCATGAAAATTGCTGGAAGAAGAGAACCCGGTGACTGCAAAAGATTCTGGCTGTCGATTATTGTTCATGGCTGAATGCTGAAGATGAAGGCTGAGAAATTTTTCATCCAGATCTTGGAGTTTGGTTTGGATGGCTGCAAGTGCTTCCTCCATGGTGGTTTCTCCTGTGCGAGTGACAACCATAACCAGTATTTTTTTTTTTTATATTTTTGTGGGGGGGGGGATGGATAGAAAAACACAAACACAAGCTTATTTAGTAAGGGAAAATTTGGATTTGGGAAAAACTTGGAGGGGTAATTGGGGTTTGACTAGGTTTTCGACACTTTCTGAGGGACAGGGAAGCAAAAAATGGGGATTTCAGAAGCGAGAACTCTATGGTAAAATTTGAAGGCAATCGGGTGAAAATTGAAGCTATGGAAAACCCTAAAAATAGACAAATGTGGGATTACTGGTCTTGGGAAGTGGAATTTGGGATAGGGTCTTCAGGAATGAAATATGCAAAATGGGATTGTAGGGATTTCAGTGAAGTTTCAGGGAAAATAGAGTTGAAACAGGGGAGATATGGCCGAAAAACAGATTTTTTTTTCCATAAATGGATCAGCAATAGCGACGCGGAAGGGATCCGCAATAGATGGATCTACAACGACATGGAAGGGATCGAAAATGGATGGATCTGGAATGATGACTGGATCTGGAACGACTTCTAGAATAGATCTGAAATAGCTGGATCTAGAGCGGAAGTGATCGGCAACAGTTCAACTAAAAATAGATATGGACCCTAGGTATATACAACTTCCTAATAGTTTAGGTGTTTCACTCGGCCACTAATGCTATTTGACGGCTTGCATATTGGGGCAGTACCCCTCACTCCACAGCTCAGGTAAAACTGATAATCGCTTTGCCACAAACAACGGCTCTTGGTTTACCTCATGGGTGGGAACTAGTCAATCAGGTAGGGGTCGTTTCCCTTTTCGTTGGCAAGTCCTCTCAATGGGCCAACTACTTTGGGTTTCCTATGGTACTCCTCACAATGAGTTTTAGAACTTATGCCCAAGTACTTCCCACAGTTAAGCGGATAGGGATTATTCCCAAATCCGAAGCTGCAACAGATGCGAAAAAAAATTTGGCAGAAATTCCACCCAACGAGCCCAAGAAAGTGCTCTGATACCAAATGTGATGAACCTGCAATAATTAATTAATGCAAATACACGAGATATCAGAAATAATAGAACTCAGAATCACTTTTATATTGATCACGGGCCACTTCGAGGGGGAAACCTCCTTTGAGCAAGCTCAATACAATTAACTTCTTGGTGCCTTCATAGGCCTCAACAAACACTTATATACTAAGTCTAGGCGCCAATACCATGGGTCAATACTATGTGTCAATACAAACCATGGACTAAGTCTAGGCACCAATACTATGAGTCAAAACCATGGGACATATAATACTATGGGACGACTTACAAAGCATATGTGTCCAATACTATGGGTCAATACTATGGGCTAATATAAACTATGGATCAACAAATACTACAGGACGACTTACAAAGCATATGCGTCCAACAACAATATACTAACAAAGTAAAGACATGGGTTCCAATAGAAGGGCGCACTTCTTCACCTACCACTGCAGTTCCACTTCAGTTAAACTCAGTTAGCTCTAATTCTCCCTGATTTGAGGCTAGTTTCACTCCCAACTGACTATTTCACTCCGTTGGACCTCCATATTGACTAGATGACTTGTTCTGACTTCAGTTAGCCTCCCATGTGCCCTCCACTGAGCCAATTCCCTATATTAGTGCTACACACTTCAGTTACACTCAGTTAGACTTAGATTGACACCTGTATGACTAGTTCTTGTGCATTGATGACCACCACTAATTGATGATGAGGACTCCTAGTTGGAGTCAAGCTACTCCATTCAGTGATTCAAATTACCTCCTTAGGCAATTTGAATTTCTTAGTCATTGTTACTGTATTCTATTGTAATCATTCACCCTTATTGGGATATTGAGCACTGATGCATGTTTTGCACAGTTTTACACCATATTTTCTATGTTCATCTGTTGTGATTGATTTACTTGTTAATTAGATCTGCTGTGACTAATTTTACATGGTATCAGATCCATTGCAGGGACAAGATCTGTTTTCTACAGGTGTTTCTACAAGAAGATTTGAGTGAATTTGCTCAAAAATTACAAAAGTTTTGACATGAAAGATCTCAAGGGCATTCACTCCTGTGCATGCAAAGCTTGAAAATACTTCCAATACCACTCCAGAAGCTTGAGTTTCCACATAAATCCTGGATCTGATACATTGGACCCATTCAACATTGTTTGATCTCCAATCCCAGGTGCGATGCAACTCTAAAAGGGTGGATTGTTTGACCTTATTGTTCTTGGTTTTATTGTGATTTGCAGGTTATTGTCTCCATCAATTGCATTCGCTACTCTACCCTTGCAAGCTTCTCTACATCAGTGTGCACTCGCTCCTAGCAATGGAATACTCTTATTCAAAGCCTATCCTCACCCCATTCAATTATTTTGATTGGAAAGATGATATGGAGATCATATTACGTTCAAAAGGTTACTACCGAGTCACTCTTGGTCTTTAATTGGAGCCAAACACCTTGTCAGATAGAACCAAACACTACAACAAGCTTGATGAAGCTTATGGTATTCTTTGTCTCTCCATCTCCAATGATCTTCACTTCCATCTCAGCGGATTGAAGACTCCAAAATCTATATGGGAGAAACTTGAAACACTATTTGGCAAGCAGGATGAGCTTATGGCTTTTCAATTAGAGAATGAATTGATTGCCCTTAGTCCTGAGAATTTCGAGACCATTAATGAATTCTTCACAAAATTCAAGAACTTGAACATGCAGTTGAAGAACAGTGGAGTTATCAAAGAGGATAAGCAATTGATCCTCTCCATTCTCAGCAAGCTTGGTAAAGATTATTCGATATTTGTCTCTACTTTCAATTCCGGTCGGCTAACTACCCCGAATTGGAAGATGCCTACCTTGAATGCATTCATTGAGTCCGTCACAAAAGAGCATGACAAGTTGATTCAAATGGGGTCCATAAGCTCCAAAGATTCATCCCTATATGTTCAAGGATCCAAGATCTCGAATGGTAAAGGAAAGCAAAAGAAGGAGAAGCCCAAATTCGAACCTCACAAGCAAAGAGCGAAAGGAAAACAGACGGATGCACCATCCAGTTCAAAGTCAAGCAAAAGGGAAAAGAAGGTAACCAAAAATCTAAATCTACTTATTGCAACCATGGCTTTCATCCTGAAAGTTCATGTATGAAGAAGACTATAGATCAAATGGCCCTCCTTTTGTAAAAGCACAACATAACTTTTCCTGACGGTGCAAGGAAGAAGGATAGGAATGATGATCATGAAAGAGGACAAGCACTCATGGAAACTATTTCAAATCCCACTACTCTCTTGATAGATTCAGGTGCATTGAATCATATGGCTGCAAATATTGAATCTTTTTCTTCATTCGATCCAAACAGCTCCATCCCCATCCATTTGGGAGATGACTCAAAAATTTCTTCAAAGGGCAAAGGTATGATTCATGTAGATCATGGAAGCTTTCAGAATGTTCTCTATGTGCCTTCCTTGGCTTCAAATCTTCTTTCTGTGTATCAAATGACACACACTGGTGAACCGAAGCAAGTTACAATCAGCCCCAATACAGTTGAAATTTATGATATCAAAAGTGGAAGACTTGTTGCAGTCCGAAAGGAAAACCACATTGCAAAATGCTATGAGTTTTCACACTTTATTCCGCTTGTGAAGCCCACTGCTCTTCGCACACATGGTAATGAGGTTAGTAGGCTTTGGCATGGAAGATTTGGACATCTTAATTATAAGTATTTGCTGCTTCTATCAAACAATTCCATGGTAGATGGTCTTCCACAACTCCGTTCCTCAAAGGGAATATGCACTAGTTGCATTATTGGGAAGCACCCCCAGCACAGATTCGACTGCGGAAAAGCTAGCAGAGCTTCTACAGTTTTGGGGTTGATACATTCTGATATTAGTGGTTTGCTTCCCCATACGTCATTAAATGGTTCAAGGTATGTTTTGACATTTATTGATGATTTTTCCCGCTTTACATGGGTATTTTTTCTCAAAAACAAGTCAGAAGTGCTTGGAAAATTCAAGGATTTTAAGGCTTCTATTGAGACCGCCACTGAGAGCAAGATCAAAGCTCTTAGATTTGATAATGGTGGAGAATATATCAAGGCTTATTTGGTTCAACTTTGTGCCCAAAGTGGAATTCCGATCCAACATACAGTTCCCTACACACCCCAGCAGAACGGTGTAGCGGAAAGAAAAAATCGGTCACTGAAAGAGATGGCTGCATGCATGATTGAAACAAAAGGTTTGGATGCAAATATTTGGGCTGAAGCAATCAATGTTTTTGCATACATACAGAACCATGTTCCAAATTCATCTGTGAAAGGTATGACTCCTTTTGAAGCATTCTTTGGTCACAAATCGGATGTGTCAAATTTGAGAGTTTTTGGCTCTACTGCATGGGCTAGAATTACTTCCAAGAAGAGACGAGCTTTGGATTCACAAAGTATTGAGTGCATACTGATAGGATATGGGGAAGAATCAAAAGCATATAAACTCATGGATATCATATCTAAAAAGATATTCATAGAGCGCAGTGTTCAATTTGGAGAACCGCTTCAAGAATTGCAACTAGTCGAGGAAGAGACTATCGTTTCACCGCCTTCACCAGAAGAAGATCCGTGCAGCGATAATGAAGGTATGAGTTCTGATATTTCTGATATTTTAGCATCACATGATGATAATGACATATCAGGTTCAGAATCCGACCATTATGATCCTCCTCAGTTACCAAAGTGGGCCCAAAACACTCTTCAATATGCTGGTTCGAACCTTGGAAATCCTGCTGATCCGAGATGAACAAGAGCATACTTTCAAAGAGCAGGTATGGCTCTTTCTATTGCTGATACATTACTTCCTAAGATTTTTTATTTGATGGCTGGTTCAGATCCCACATCATACTATTCTTCCCACCGAGATCCGAGATGGCAAAGTGCCATGGATGAAGAGTACAATTCTCTTCAAAAGAACAACACATGGGAGCTAGTTTCTCTTCCACCTGGAAGAAAATTAGTGAAGTGTAAATGGGTCTACCGCACGAAAGTTGCTGCTGATGGATCTATCAGCAAATACAAAGAAAGTTTGGTGGAAAAAGGTTTCTCCCAAGTCCAAGGAGTGGACTACACTGAGACCTTTGCACCGGTTGCAAAGATGGATTCCATCCGCCTTGTTTTGGCTATTTCCGCATCCAAGCACTAGGAAGTGCACCACATGGATGTGAAGAGTGCATTTCTACATGGAGACCTTGCTGAAGAGGTATATATGTAGCAGACAGAGGGCTACACATCAGATCCATCATTAGTTTGCATACTGAAGAAATCTTTGTATGGGTTAAAATAAGCCCCAAGAGCTTGGTACGCAAAGATGGACTCCTTCCTTCTTTCTCAGAATTTCCAAAGATGCAAATCTGATCCAAATGTGTATCTTCAGTGAGTTAAAGGTAATTTTTTGGTTATTGTACTTTATGTTGATGATCTTCTCATTACTGGTATCACTCTTACTTCAATAAACAAGCTAAAAACTGCCTTAAATCTAGCTTTTGACATGAGCGATTTGGGCTTGCTGAGTCACTTTTTGGGCTTGGAGATAGCTCAAAATTTTGATGGGATCACTATATCTCAGCAAAAATATGCTTCCAACCTGTTATTGAAGTTTAATATGGCTGAATGTAAGGCAACCCCATTCCCATTCCTCTCAGGAATCAGTCTTGAGGAGGGAGATTCTACACCGCTTGCAGATTGCAGTATGTATCGATAGTTGATTGGTTCACTACTTTATTTGACACTCTCAATGACTGATATTTCATATGCCGTGAGTGCCATGTCAAGGTATATGAAGAATCCCCATGAGCTTCATTGGCGAGCAGCCAAGCGAATCTTGCAGTATGTGCAAGGTACAAAACATTTTGGCATACATTATGTTGCAGATTATGAGCTTGATTTCAATGGTTTTACTGATTTAGATTGCGCAGGTGATAGCATTGATCAGAAGTCCACTTCTGGTTATGTTTTCATGATTGTTCATGGTGCTATTTTCTGGTGCAGCAAAAAGCAGGAAGCCATTGCACTTTCTTCAGCAGAGGCAGAGTATCGAGGGGCAGTCAATGCCTGCATTCATGCAGTTTGGTTGCAGGGTATTCTTTTCGAGTTTGGTTTTGGTGGCACTACTTCGACTGTCATATTTTGTGACAATCAAAGTGCTATCAAGATCTCCACAGATCCAATTCAGCGGCATAGGACCAAACACATTGAGATTCATATGCATTACATTCGATAGTTGGTGCATGATCACACCATCATTCTGCAATATTGCCCTACTGATGAGCAAATTGCAGACATCTTCACCAAGAGCTTCACTGAGAAGAAGTTCTCTTACCTCCGTTCACTATTGGGGGTGAGTTCCATCATGGTGGATATAGATTGATCCATTATTATGCTTTGGCTTGAGGGGGGACTTTCTTCCCCCTGGGTTTTCCCTCTTTCCTTAGTTTATTTTCAGCATTTTTTGGATTATTGTATTGGGGTGACCTTTGGTCTTAGTTACCAGGGCCCCACATTATTTTTTTGCACATCATAGTCTAGCTTGAGGGGGGGTGTTCGGATATCCACAGCATCTTTTTCAGGATCTTGCATGCAATTAGGATTTGCATACAAATTCTAGGGTTTGCATGCATCCCAGTCACCAGGTTGATGCCTCCAACACCTTAGCCACCTTATTATAGCACCCGGGAGCTTCTTACATCAGATTTTCATCCCTCCTAGTCTGGAAGGCGCCCACTTCTCACCTACCGTGAGAGAAGGGTGCACTTCTTCACCTACCACTGCAGTTCCACTTCAGTTACACTTAGTTAGCTCTGATTCTCCCTGATTTGAGGTTAGTTTCACTCCCGACTGACTGTTTCACTCCGTTGGACCTCCAAATTGACTAGATGACTTGTTCTAACTTCAGTTAGCATACCATGCGCCCTCCATTGAGCCCACTTCCCTATATTAGTGCTACACACTTTAGTTACACATGTTACACTCAGTTAGACTCAGATTGACACCTGGATGACTGGTTCTTGTGCATTGATGACCACCACTGATTGATGATGAGGACTCCTAGTTGGATTCAAGCTACTCCATTCAGTGATTCGAATGACCTCCTTAGGAAAATTGAATTGCTCAGTCATTGTTACTGTATTCTATTGTAATCATTCACCCTTACTGGGATATTGAGCACTGATGCATGTTTTGCACAATTTTACACCATATTTTCTATGTTCATTTGTTGTGATTGATTTACTTGTTCATTAGATCTGCTGTGACTAATTTTACAGTGGTAGCATTCTTTGGTTGACCCAAAGGAGCAACACGACTCATGGAATTGATAGGACTCAAAGACAAAAGGATTACCCAAGTATTAAATGCAAATGCAAATGAATGACATGTTCAAGAGTGACTATGTACCGCCGTAATTAAGATGCAACACAAAATCTTCCCTTTTTCCCCATCATGATTAATGAGTGCCTCATGTGTTTTTAACGAGATTGATGAGGGTAACCAGATGCTCGGTATATCTCATCTCATAGATGAGTCCAATCCCAAATTTTTTATGAACCTAGGAAAGGAGGGGTTCATCCCAAAATGGGCCCTTCGATGTTTGAATTTTAACAAGTCCAAAGAAGGAAAACTCGGCATCATTTCATGTTTAGAGAGTCTGAAAAGAACTAAAGGAGACTCCAAAAGGTCCTTTTTTGTAAAGTTAGTCTCTTCGCCCGGAAAAGGGTAAAACAATGCGAGAGAAAACTCTTCTAGCCATGGTTGGTTGGAGTATTCCTTTTTCATAAATAGTGCTTCCTGGTCTGAAAAAGGGGTAAACTATCACCAGAAAGACGATCATTCAAATGCTTTTACAACCATGAAAGAATCAAGTTCGCTTGGAAATATTTTCCTATTTAGGGAGTCTGAAAAGAGCTTAAAAGGACTCCATGAACAACTTTGTCATGGTTGATGATCGAGTACGACAAAGGAAAAAATAAACTTGACATAGCTCCTTTTCCATAAATAGTCCAGCGAGGCCGGATAAAGCGATAAACCTATACTCATTAGACACACCTTTTTAGTCAAATTTTTAACGAGCACGATAATGGTATCAAAAGCACTCAGAATGTTTTTCATGTTTGAACCAGAGCATGGAAAAGTAAAAACTAAGCTCAAACCACTTTTTATGTTTCAACCAGAGCACGAAAAAATTGAAAAGTAATCTCAAAACACTTTTCATGTTTTAACCAAAGCACGAAAAAAGTGAAAAGTAAGCTCAAATACTATCTTACTGTTTTTAATGAGCTCGAAGATAGGTTGGAAAAATGCTCATGATATATGCTTCATTTTTTTATGAGCTTGTAACAGAAAATGAACTATGCTCGGGGTAATTTTCATGGTTTAATGAGCTCGAAACCTAAAAAAGGAAAGTATGCTCGAAAATGTTCCCAATGGTGAACTTTTCCCCAACATGGAATCGAGAGGTTGGTGTGTGCCCCCAACATGATTGTTGGAAGTAAGTGACTTAGCTCCAACGTGGTATGGATAGGCAATCGAGTTGTCTTCAACGTAACTTTTATAGGTTGAAGACATGCGCCCAAGATTCATTTCATTCACCTAAGGCATAGGCGGGTGAAAAGAAGGTTCAGGTACTAAGTCTACGAGAAGACTCGACTCAAAGGGAACAAAATTGTTTCATTTTTTAATGAGTTTGACACAAGATTATAACTCTGCTCGCGGGAACCTATTTCATTTTTTAACGAGCTTGACATAGAAAGGGAACTATTCTCATGGATAACCTATTTCATTTTTTAATGAGATTGACATAGAGAGGGAACTATGCTCAGTGAAGCTCGTTTCATTTTTATGCAAGCTTGAAACCAAAGGTAAACTCTGCTCAAATTATTGGTTTCATTTTTTAACGAGCTTGAATCCAAAGGTAAACTCTGCTCCCGGTTAAGGCCCATTGACGGGTTCCTTCCCAACATGATGTTCATAGGTTGGTAAATGCCCCCAGCATGATTGCTAGCATCTTAATATGGTAGTGTTCCCTCAACATGATTGTTGACAGTACGACATGTGGCATGCCCCCCAAGCTTCATTTCGTCTGAAAATGCTCCTTGCTAACCCAACTACCAACTTGGCTACTAATATGAAAATGTTCACCAAGGGGGGGGGAAATGAGAATCATATGAAATGAAGGTTAAGTTCTAACTCTAGCGAAAGGCTCGAACCGATGGGAGGGAGATCTATTTTACTTTTACACAAGCTTGAAATAGACGATAACTATGCTTGAGGGGGCCATCTTATTTTTTAACGAGCTTGAAATGGAATAAAACTATGCTCGAGGGGGCCCATATTATTTTTTAACAAGCTTGAAATGGAATAAAACTATGCTCGAGTGGATGGGTTCATTTTTATGCAAGCTTGAAACCAAAGGTAAACTTTGTTTAGACGGGTCTATTTCATTTTTTAACGAGCTTAAAATAGAATAAAACTATGCTCTAGTGGACTGGTTTCATTTTTATGCAAGCTTGAAACCAAAGGTAAACTATGCTAGAGTGGTTGGTTTCCTTTTTTAACGAGCTTGAAACATAACATAAACTGTGCTCATACCCCCCATCCTCAGGGGAAGAAACCACTAAAACATGCGGAACATTCAGGGAAGTCTGATGATAGGAGTCATATGATGAGTGGGTGTCACCAAGGAAAGCTAATCAATGGTCACAATATTCCCATGATGAGGAAAAAACATCACTCGAAAGAGTGTGGACACTACAGCTTTCATAGCATAGACATAATCACGTCGAAGGAGTAGATTGAAATCTAAAGGACCTTGGACAACCATGACATCAACATAAACAGTTTTACCTATCAACGTGATAGGTAACTGTGGGAGAATCCCTAAAGGTCCAGTAGGCCTTTGATTAAAGGCCAAAATATGGCCAGTTACTAGCACAAGCTGAGGGGAACCTATAGCTTGCTAAGTAGTTGAGGATAAAATACTAACAGAAGCTCCCTCATCAACTATCGTATGAAAGATTTCTTTGTCAGAAACTCCGAAGGAATACTCGAAGGAAGACAAGATTTTGTTAGACCATTCCAATCAAAGGAAATGACCTCAGTACTTGGGGGGGGTCCTGTAGGAATGGACATGGTTTCCCCTTGCCTAGGACATTCTGAACTAACTAGGAAAACATCAGCGGTTTCCAATTTACTCTCACTTGAAAGATAAGAATGAGACGAAGATTGCGTCATGGGGACTGCTTCAATTTGGACTTTCTCCAATGAAAGAGAGGGATCGAGTGATAACAATGACTCGATCACTTCACTCTCAGAAGGAAGAGTGGGATCAATTATAGATAAGACTGAATTGATCACTTGGTCAACCAGCGAGGGGTCGAGGGACAACTTACTATCGCTTGTTGGAAGCACCTTTTGAGAGCTAGTAATATCTTCCAACCACTGTGAATCTTCATCCATGCTTGTACAAAGGTAAGTACGATGCATGCCCTTGCATATGCAACAAGGGTCTACAACTCTACCCTTCCGACCCTTCAACAATGGGTCATTGGTCGAGGGAGTATCATCAACATGATGGTCAGAGGTTGATGATACAAGCGGTTTGGGGTTTTCAGACCACACTTTTGACACATGGGAAAGACTGGGACAATTCTGGAGAAGGTGATCCCCCTTGCAAAGTTTGCAAGGGAACTTGGGATTATGAGGTGTGCTCATAGAATGAGAGCCATCAGAGGCAGATGGTTGACGCTTGGTCTATTCTTATCTTTCTTCTTCTTAATCTTCCCTTTCTTCTTCCTCACACTCGCCTTCTTACTAGCATCAGATTTTTCGGTAGGAGAAGAGGAAGAGATGGAAATCGATTCAAATTTCAACGGAGAAGGAGAAGGGTCATCATGAGATTGATACTCATGTGTTGAAGGACCTAGGTCCAACACGATTTGTGCACTTGGCGCAACCGGATTGGAGAATAAGCATACCAGTAATCCTATCGTCAATCCAGGAAGACTCAACGTATCCATAAAGGGAGGACCAACAGTTCCACAAGGGGGAATAACAAATGGCATACCCTAGAATGAGGCGCCTTGGTTGGTAGTCCCAGAAGAATATTCCATATCTTAACTTCCTAAGATTCTCTAAAGTACCACACAAATCAAACACTACTCAAGTCTAAAAGCAACAAGCAGACTGTGTGAATAGGAGTGGATTCAAAGTCTAGAACCTCACAGGATTATCAAGGCATCACAAACCGCTATATACTGTAGGATCCAACAATATGACACGACAAGTAGTATTGGGACTGTACCCTTGCCTGCATACCCGATTACCTGGACAGTACGTGTGTGCTAATCTCCTTGCGTGCTATTCTCGGTGTATTGCTTTGCCAAGAGGGCCAAATGGTTAACTCAGATGGTTTCAGGATTCCTATGGGTGTCTCCCGATATATGCAAGGTGCGTGGGAGCTCAAATCCATAGTGGTGCTGTCTAATGCACAACCGTTCAGAAAGAGACCTTCCGATATACTACCGAGTACGTGATACACCCATCGATATATGCCAAGTACGGATTATGGTACTTGGTGGGTACATGAAGGAGCTCAATATACCAATAAGTATGTGGAAGACTACAATACCCCCAGGATACAGTGCTGGAAAATAACGACAACTGCCACGCTTAAAGACATCAGAACACGTCTCTAACTTATACACAGTTACTAAATGATTTTAACCTAAGCTAGCGTTAATTTTATCTTATACAGTTAGGTGGATGCATGAGGTGAGTACATAAATGTAAACATAATGCAATCCTCAACTACATGATAATTCACATTTTCCTTTCCTTTTCAATGAAAACTGCTTAAGGCAAGGAGCTATCTTTTTTCTTTCAAACCAAAAGTACTTAAGTAGTAGCGAAAAGAACAATTCCTTCCTAGAGTGCAATAATTCTAACTTTCTGCAATAATCAGCCAAAAAGCGTAAAGAACATGAAAGATGCAGCTAATCTTAAAAATGTATAAGACAAAATGATGAAGCACTTTCAATTTTAAAATGCATGTATCAAAAATGGAACTTGATAACTAAACGCTTTTCATATCTATATACAGAAAGTGAGAGAAAATATACAACACTCTAATCATTTAGAAATTCCCAAAGAAAAATGGAAAGCACCCAAACAACTCAAAGGCACTCAAGAAAGGATGAAAATCTACCAAATGCAATAATTATAACTCATTTCCTATCTTTTTACACTTGAAAAAGACACATCTAAGCTATGGAAAGAAGGATTCCACAAATGTTTCCAATCAAATGCAAGACAAGGATAAGCACTTAACAATCTTATTTAACTCAAATGCACACAAAACTGAAACAAGCCTTTCTTCTTTTTATAAATGTGAGACCAAGAATTTCAAATGATCAAATTAAAACAAGAAGAATACTTATGTTTTCCAATTTCACGAATATAGAAAAAGAGTGACAAAATCAAGCTTTTCTTTGAAATAAAGTGGAGACAAAGAATCAATCTTTTCAAATAATCATTAGATAGCTTAGCATGTAAAGGAAACAAGATGCATAACCAAAGAAAGAGAGGCTAAAAAAGACATGGATATCCCACACTTTTCAAGTCTTTAAAACAAGTCAATCACACCAAACCAAAAATGATCTCAAAACCTTGAGATGGGTCAAATAGAACCCATTTTGTTTAAAAACACAAGAAAGACACTAGTTTTGACTCAAAGGGCCAAACATGAATCCAAATCTCAAAAAGACCCAAAAACCAATACAAATAAGCCAAAAAAAACACTGCTGGACAAAAGGGTCTCTGCCTGGAAGGTACAGTGCAGAGGAGTCTATACACAAACCAAAACTCAAATCATAAATGGAGAAGGGATGCCTATAAGGTATTTTTGGCAAATAAACACACTTTGTGCTTGTGCACAGTGCGATGTCGCAGTTCACCAATGCGAGAAGTGCAATGATGTCACAATATACCAATGGAAGTGTTGCGATGAGAAGCCAACAGACAAGGAACATAGATCAAAAAAGACACAGTGTCGCTCTAAGTACACTGACTAAGTGCGGCAAGCGAGATATAAGTTCAAAAATGAAGCAATTCTACGGAAAATGAGCAATGAAATGGTCTGAAAATGAGGAGTACAAACTCAAAGGAAGGTAATCAGACTCTTCAAAGTGAAGATCTGATGGTGAAAGAAACTTAGGAGGTAATTTAGATGGATGGAAAAAGAAATCAACTGAAAATGGAATTCAAATTGAAAAGTAAAACTCTGTTCATTCCCCGGTATGGTCGCCAGATTTGTTTATCAGACAATCCACTTGAGCGGACTCGAGCCGGATCTCCCTAGCTCAATGTGAGTCTAGAACAAATAAGACAGGATACAAATGCATTTCCTAGATCTACTTAAGGATCGAATACTATATGTCTTACCTTTTACTTCACTATCCTTTCTCAGGTATGCTGCTCCACATCTCACGGTCATCAGATCCAAGCTGCAAGGCCTATCAAGACAAGAAACAAGAGAAACAAGTAAAGAACATCTATACAATACGAGATCTAAGTGAATAGTTAAGCAGGTAAACTACTCAATATCATTACACACATGAAAAATATTGGTGGAAAGCATTTGTATTACTGTAAAAATAGGGAAGTACATAGCAGAGATACAGAACTACAACCCAGGCTTAACGCTACAGCCCTTCTCCAACAAATCCATTTTCCATTTCCTCCTAAGGAAGCTTGAGTCTCTCAAGGATGAGTAGAGATCTCTCAAGAGTGATTTCACTAGCATGTAGACACCATATACTTCCTCCCTTTGGAGAGGGGTAGAGCTTCACTTATATAGGACTAAGTGGATAGGGTATGGATAGGATAGGTTGAGATATAGTAGGAGAGAGATAGGGGTTCCTCCCAAGGTATTAGGAATCGAGTACAAACTCCTCCAGAGGTTAGGAATAGGGCCCCAAGTCATCAAGTTTCGAGAAGAACCTTGAAGAAGCTATTTTTTTCCACTAACTGACTTCATCACACCCTGTAATGAAGCAAGATATGACATCGCATGTTGCATGAGTGCAACCTGCGATGACCTCTCAAAACCTGGTACAACTGGGTACAAATCCTCCCAGGTTAATTACTCAGTCAAGATATCTTCAGGGGTGTATACACTTAATCTCATGATGGTTAGGTTTTAGGTGCAACACCGGGGAGTCCTGCAAGTGTGTCTAGGAAGGTTCCAGCTAGGAACGCTAGCCATAAGTGCCCGGTCGACGATTTTGCAAATTTGACCCCAATGTGCAAAAATTTCACACTCCCTTACTAAGCAAAACCCTAGTTTCCAAAATGGACCTACAAGATAACACATGTGCCATGGGACCGGGAGAGAGGGGCACCCCTAGCACTATTCCAAAGTCCTGAATCCAACGGAGTCGACGGTTTTTCGATCCGACCCACGGTCGTCATTCTATGGCTCCTTCCATCTCGCATCCAAAAGGCATTTAGGGACACCTGTTGGATACCTACCGTGGGCATAGAATTCCAACCATGCAACAAAACTGAGTTTTGGGGAGTCCTGCAATTCTGTCAAGGAAGGTTCCAGCTGGGAACGCTAGCCATAAGTTCCCGGTCGACAATTTTGCAAATTTGAACACAACGAGCAAAAATTGCACACTCCCTTACTCAACAAAACCCTAGTTTCCAAAATGGACCTACAATATGACACTTGGGCCATGTGATCGGAGGAGAGGGGCACCCCTAGCACTATCCCAATGTCCTGAATCCAACGGATTCGATAGTTTGTCGATCTGAACCATAGTCGTCATTCTACGGCTCATTCCGTCTCACATCCAAAATGCCTTCAGGGACACCTGTTAGATACCTAGCAAAGGAATAGAATTCCAACCATGCAACAAAACCGGGTTATGAGGAGTCCTACAAGTGTTTCTAGGAAGGTTCCAGCTGGGAACACTATGTGTAAGTGCTCGGTCGACGATTTTCCAAATTTAACCCCAATGTGAAGGCCATGCCAATCTTGCTCAATGGGGCCATTTCTCGTCTGAGGGCACTCGGGCGTGCATAGCCACTGTGGACACATCTGCAATGGCTACAGCGTGCCAACAACCCTCGAAAATGGTGCCAATGTGCCATCTTCGAAGCTACGGTTTTGCTCACTAAAGTCCATGCCAATCTTGCTCAACAGAGCCATTTCTCGTCTGAAGGCTCTTGGGCATGTGTTGCCACTATGGACACGTTCAAAATGGTGATACGCACCTATGGGAGCTGATGGAACCCAAGCCCGCTTGCCAGTTTGGGTTCCGTGCCCCTAGAGCAAATCCTCAAAGTGTCCCCGAATGGCCCCAAGTTGCCGGACCAAGATGCCGACAGCACTCAAACTGTGGCTCCGGTCATGAATCCATCGATTTTGTTGGACCCGAGACACCA
The DNA here is from genome assembly GCA_027924585.1 of Larix kaempferi. Taxonomy (NCBI): domain Eukaryota; kingdom Viridiplantae; phylum Streptophyta; class Pinopsida; order Pinales; family Pinaceae; genus Larix; species Larix kaempferi. Next base: position 9,538,253 of record BSBM01000809.1, on the reverse strand, counting down.
ATTTTGAGCTAGGGTCCCCCCCACAGCATACCACCAACCCCCGAAAACAGTGCCAATGTGCCATCTCCGGAGCTAGGGTTTTGCTTAGTGAAGGCCATGCCAATCTTGCTCATGGGGGGAATTTCTCGTCCGAAGGCTCCCAAGTGTGCATGGACACCGTGGACACATCCTAAATGTCCTTACACACTTGTGGGAGCTGACAGAACCCAAGTCCGCTCACCGGTTTTGGTTCCGTGCCCCCGGAGAAATTCCTCAAAGTGTCCCTGAATGGCCCAGGGTGCGGGACCACGATTCCCGCAGCACTTAAATTATGGCTCCGGTCATGAATCCATCGATTTAGATGGATCCGGGATGTCGGGTTTCAACTAAGGGCCCCCCCATAGCATGCCACCAACCACCGAAAAGGGAGCCAATGTGCCATCTCCGGAGCTAGGGTTTTGCTCAATGAAGAAGCTAGGGTTCACTAAGCAAAGCCCTAGCTCTGGAGATGGCACATTGGTACCATTTTTGGGGGTTTTCGGCACGCTATGGGAGGACCCCTAGCTGAAATTCGGTGCCCCAGATCCACCGGAATTAACGGATTCACGACCAGAGCCACGGTTTGGGTGCTGCCAGCATCTTGGTCCGGCACCCTGGGGCCATTCTGGGACACTTTGAGGATTTGGTCCGAGTCACGAAACCCAAACCGGCGAGCGAAATCGGGTTTCATCATCTCCCATAGGTGCATATGGCCATTGCAGACATGTCTACGGTGACCACGTATGCACGGGAGCCTTCAGGCGAGAAATAGCCCCCTTGAACAAAATTAGCATGGCCTTCACTAAGCAAAACCCTAGCTCCGAAAATGGCATATTGGCACCATTTATGGGGGTTGGTGGTATGTTGTGGGGGATCACGTAGCTGAAAATCGGCGTCCTAGATCCACCTGAATCGATGGATTCACGACCGTAGCCATGATTTGGGTGTTGCAGGCATCTTGGTTCGACACCCTGGGGCCATTCAGGGACACTTTGACGAATAGCTTCAGGGGCACAGAACCCAAACTGACGAGCGGACTTGGGTTCCATCAGCTCCCACATGTGCACATGGCCATTACGGACACGTCTATAGTGGCCACGCATGCCCAGGAGCCTTCAGACGAGAAATGGCTCCCTTGAGCAAGATTGGCAAGGCCTTCACTGAGCAAAACCCTAGTGTAAACACCCAAAATGACCCCCTAGGTTGTGGGAGAGGGAAAACTAGGGTAACCACTAACCAATATTTAGATTTAATTGTTGATGTATATGTAACTTCAGAATGTATTTCATCTGTATATTTTATATATATTTATTGTACCCTTATAAGAGACGTGTTATTCCTCTATAAGGAAGTGTCGTCATGTGGATTGACAAGTGTCGCAAGTGTGTGAACTTGCCGATGGGTTATTAGACCACCATTTGGGGTCGGCCCGAAATTATATATAATATAATGTGGATGTATCTAAGTAGACAAGTCGGCCCCAGTAAGTCACTGGGCAAAAAGGTGAGTATAAATAGAGATAGGAGATCTCTATTTTACTCACTCGGAAAAGTATCTATCTCTCTCTCTGAAAAGTGGCGCACTAGTGAGGAGGAGGAGGATCATCTGCTAGGAGACTATCTCTGTATTATTTGGTTGTATTTTGGTTGAGCCATTGCTCTCTCTATCTCTGAGTAAGTTGTGGGGTTTTTCACCTTAGGGTTTTCCCCACGGAAACTCTGTGTCTCTTGTCTCTATGCTTTTGATTCTTGTGATGCTTGTGATGCTTGTCATATTATGATTGTCATGCATTGATATACTGTAGATGTTATTCTCTCAGCAAAGATCCTATAGTATTGTGATTTAATACTGAAAATTTAACATGGAATCAGAGCTTAACTGAGAAGAAGACATTTTGCAGTGACGGAAGCTTGTATTCCTTGTTTATTGGGTTTCTCTCCACAGATTTTTGAAATTCAGTATAGTAGATTGGATCTACTCATCAAGGCGCATCTTTCTGTCCAATCAGATTTCAGTTCCGAGCATTTTTAGTTTTGGCCCTAAAAATTAGGGTTTCCACAAAAATAGGAATTTCTGGAAACTGAAGGTACAGCTGGAAGCTCCTTGCAAAAATCGAAGGTTTGAGCTTTGGATCGAGATTTTTGGCTGGGTAGATATCCGGGAAACTCAAACCCTAATTCAGGGCTCTCCCTAGTGAACCCGGGAGGACAAAAAGGCAATTCTGAAGGGCAAGACTTTGTTGATCTCAAAATCTGAATGTACTAGGCTGATCAGCTCTCCAAGGCGCATCTTTCTATCCTTTCGGAATTTTGAAATTCACATTTTGAATTTTTAGGGTTTCTCTGACAAACCCTAATCCGGGACCAGATCCAGTTTTCAACACTTCAAGTGGTAAGTTCTAAATCTTTTCTATTTCCATTTGAAGTACTCTTAAAGATGTCTCTTCACACCAAGCTTGAGGATAAGCTTGAAGGGGCTGATAACTTCCGAGCCTGGAAGTATAGGATTGGGCTAATCCTGGAAGAGAATGAGTTGGACTCATATGTGAAAGAAGACATCCCTATCCCAGAGGATGAAGAGGCCAAGGTATTGCACAAGAAGAACTTGGTCAAGGCAAAGAGAATCATTGCTGATTCTATCAAAGATCATCTCATTCCCCATGTGTTTTCTCTCAAGACACCCAAAGAGATGTTTGAATCTTTGACCAAGCTATTTGAAGGAAAGAACATAAATCGGAAGATGACCCTGCGGAACCAATTGAAAGCAGTGAAGTTTCAGAATGGAGAAACCATTCAATCTTACTTTTCAAGGGTCTCTCAGATCAAGGAACAATTAGAAGCAGTAGATGAAATGGTGGAGAATGGTGAGGTGGTGATGACTACTCTAAATGGCCTACCTAGGTCATGGGATTCCTTTATTCAAGAAATTTGTGCAAGGAAGAAGTTGATCTCTTTCAGTAGGCTTCGAGAAGAATGTTCTCAAGAAGAAGCTAGACTTATAGCTCGTGAGGAAAATATGGGAGGTGAAGATCAAGCTCTTGCAGCTCACACCAAAAGAAGTAAATCCAAGAAGGAATCATCTCATAATAGAAGATTCTCTCACCATCATCATTATCATAAAGATAAGAAAGATCTCAGATGCTTCACTTGCAATGAGAAGGGACATTTTGCTTCAGATTGTCCCAAGAAGAAGAAAGACAACAACAACAACTCCAGTAAGAAGAAGAAGGGCAGAAAAAGAAGGTTTCATGCTCATGCTGCCGAAGATGATGAACCTCCAAAGAAGAAGGCTAGGGCAGAAAGTGTTAGTGATGATGACTCATCAAGTGAAGAAGAGTATGTTCTGATCTCTGCTCTCACAGGTACTATTTCTCATGGTTGTAATGATTGGTTGATTGATAGTGGGGCCTCCAAACACATGACTGGGTTCAAGGAATCTTTTGTGAACCTTTCTGAACATGAATCACCCCATAAGGTGAAACTTGGGGATGATTATCAATATCCAATCAAAGGAAGTGGTGAAGCCTCCTACAACCTAGATTCTGGAAAATCATTGAAGATGAAAGAAGTACTGTATGTACCTGGACTCAAGAAGAACTTCCTCTCCATCTCTGCATTGGATGCAAAAGGTATGAGGGTTGCATTTGTGGATGGCCAAGTCCTAATGTGGCCAAAGGGAAAGACCATAGATGATGCAGTAGTGATTGGAAAGCAAGAGGGAGGTTTGTACAATTTGAAGGGACAACCTAAACATGCCATGGTGACATAAATACAAAGATTCATCCATATTCATGGATCACATAGAGGTATGTATAATTTGTTTTTGCAAAAGTTAACTAATGAGTTATGCAGGTCATTGAAGAGAACAAGAACACATTGCTAGACATAACTAGCAAATATGGTGACCAGGTATGTGTTTCTTATATCATAGGATCTATCATATAAGTATGCATGGCATGATTGATGATGATTGTTCATAAAGTCATAAGTTTGAATAATCATGGGCATATGCATATTATGACTAACCAGAAGAGTCATAGGTTTGAGTAATTACAGGTTTAGACATGTTATGTTTCTTATGATATGACTAACCATAAGAGTCCTATATAAACCTTGAATGCTAATGCTTATTATTTCTGTTTGAAATGATCATGACTATACATACTTGAGATTATTGTGTTTTAATGAATGTATGATTTTGTATGAGATCACAAGATAACACAATCATGATACTAATAAGCATGCATAGGGACCAAGGATGAATATGAGTTCAAGAACAAGTAATCCAGGAAGCAAAGATCAAGAGGGAGCACACTCCAGTGGTTTCTGCAAGGGTGCAGATATTCAGAGGGAGTTGTCCATCTCTCTACATTCCACAACAAGAAGGTGTAGAAGGACTCCAGCAGCTCCTGCAAGGAAGAAAAGACTCAGAGGGAGTCCACCCAACAAACAAACAAAGATAAGTATTTTAATTTTGTTGCATATTTGTTTGCTTAAATAAAATTGTTCAATGATGTATATGCTCATGTTCCTAGACTTAGGATATGTATTGTGCATATTAGAATGATTGAATTAATGAACAGTATACTACTAATATGCATGTGTTGGGTAAGTGGCCTATGGCACTGTACAACATTCCATTGCTACTTATCTAGAATGAAACCTCTTTGCTGACATGTTGGGAGTTGTGCACACTCTTAACAATGTTCCGGTAGAGATTGGAAGGCATCTAGAAAGTTACGGGATATGGATAAATGTTGTATTGAAGCATTGGCTAAGATAATTGCATGACTGTATGACATATTTCTTCATGTGTAAGAATTTGTTCTGAAAATTATGAGATGTTTCTAATCATGCAATTTAACTTGTTTTGTAGGAAAGACTGTATATCTTCACCTACAAAAGGACTACAACATTTGTTCCAGCAACAAAGATATCTATTGAAGATATTGAAGTTCCCAGGATCTGGGATGAAGAAATGGAATGCCATGATCCGTCGATCATGAAGAATGATGTTTGGGATGCGATCCCAAGAGCTAAAGGGAAGTCTGTTGTGACTTCCAAATAAAACTTTCAGATCAAGCATGTTGCAGATGGCAGCATAGAGAAATATAAAAGTGATGAAATAGAAGATACACCAGATGGATTCAAGACAACTTTCTTGAATGGTGTAGTTGAAGAAGAAGCAGCCACTTGGTTCTGAGACACATGATAGGAAATCATGTATGTGCAGAACTTGGTATGGTGAAGATAGATTGATTGCCGACACGCAGCGGAAGCTTACTACCGAGTTCGAGATGAAGAACTTGGGGATGATGCACTATTTGTTTTTGGCATGGAGGTGTGGCAGAGTGCAGAAGGAATCTTCCTTGGACAAGGGAAGTATGCAGTAGAGATCTTGAAGAGGTTCAGGATGATGGATTGCAAGGCCATGGCCACACCTATGGCATCAAATCTAAAGCTTCTATGTGATGCTTCATCTGAGCCGGTTGATATCACTATGTATCGTCAGATGATTGGGTCCTTGATGTACCTGACGAACACGAGACCAGACATTTGCTTTGCTGTGAACACATTGAGCCAGTTCCTGACGGATCCGAGCAGTGTTCACCTGGTTGCTGTAAAGCATGTTCTGAGGTACCTAAAGGGTACAGTGGATTATGGGCTCAGATATGAGGCAAATCAAAAGTTTAACCTGCTGGGTTATGTTGATTCAGATTGGGCTGGCAGTGCTGCAGATAGGAAGAGCACATCTGGGTGTTGCTTCAGTATGGGATCAGGTGTGATCTCTTGGTTTAGCAGGAAGCAGTCCTGCGTAGCACTGAGTACAGCTGAGGCAGAGTATGTTGCAGCCTGTTCAGCTAGTTGTGAGGCAGTATGGCTACGGAAGCTACTGTCTGAGTTATTTTATCTCCCGTTGGAGGCTACTGGTATCTTCTGTGATAACCAGAGTTGTGTGAAGCTGTCCGAGAACCCAGTGTTTCATGACAGGTCGAAACACATAGAGATCAAATATCACTATATCAGGGATATGGTGCAGAGAGGAGCTGTGAAGCTCCTGTATGTTGCGACGGACGAGCAGATTGCAGATGTGTTGACGAAGCCACTAGCTAGGGTGAAGTTCGAGTACTTCAGAGAGAGGCTTGGCGTTCTTCAGATCGAGGACACTTCGAGGAAGAAGTGATGGACACATTTGCTGAAGCCATTCCAAGCATGTTGGAAGGAGGATCCTTCACATGGCTGTGGATGTAAGCGCTGGATGATGAGCATCAGGATGATGAGCATCAGGATGATGTTCCGTTTCTACTGGATATGATCAATTGGATCATTTTTGTATGTATGTACGCATCATGTTGGATGCTGGATATGATCAGTTGGATCATTTTTGTATGTATGTATGCATCATGTAGATGCTGGATATGATCAGTTGGATCATGTGTATGTATTTTGTATATGCATCATGTTGGATGCTTGGACCATGTATCTGTATATGTATCAGGTGGGTACATTGTATGATCAGGTGGATCATGTATGGTGATATGTATCATGTATTTGTATTTGTATCAGGCGGATACATTGATGATCAGGAGGATCATGTATGATGATATGTATCAGGTAGATACTTGGTATGCATCAGGTAGATGCATTGATGATCAGGAGGATCATGTATGATGATATGTATCAGGTAGATACTTGGTATGCATCAGGTAGATGCATTGATGATCAGGATGATCATAGATGACGAGCTTCAGGATGTTGCTCCAGATGACATGCAGCAGGATGTTGCAGTGATGATCAGGATGATCATAGATGACGAGCTTCAGGATGTTGCTCCAGATGACATGCAGCAGGATGTTGCAGTGATGATCAGAATGATCATAGATGACGAGCTTCAGGATGTTGCTCCAGATGACATGCAGCAGGATGTTGTAGTGATGATCAGGATGATCATAGATGACGAGCTTCAGGATGTTGCTCCAGATGACATGCAGCAGGATGTTGCAGTGATGATCAGGATGATCATAGATGACGAGCTTCAGGATGTTGCTCCAGATGACATGCAGCAGGATGTCGCAGTGATGATCAGGATGATCATAGATGACGAGCTTCAGGATGTTGCTCCAGATGACATGCAGCAGGACGTTGCAGTGATGATGATCAGGATGATCGTGGATACATCAGGATGATGTATGGTGAGTATCAGGTTGATACTCTGTGGCCGTGGATCAGGTTGTGCAGATAAGCATGTAATTTGTGCCCTGGGAGATTTGCAGATGGTCTTTCGAGGTTTTGCCCATGGCATGTAATTTGTGCCCTGGGACATCTGGCAAATGCTCTTTCGAGGTTTTGCTTGGGAGGACATATAATTTGTGCCCTAGGAGATCTGCATATAGTCTTTCGAGGTTTTGCCTATGGCATGTAATTTGTGCCCTGGGATATCTGGCAGATGCTCTTTCGAGGTTTTGTCCTATGGCATGTAATTTGGGCCCTGGGAGATTTCAGGTCGAAGTTGTGTACCCGTAACATCCTAAGATGCTCTTGCGAGGTTTTGCCATGACCACATGTAATTTGTGCCCTGGGAGATTTCAGGTCGGAGTTGTGTACCCGTAACATCCTGAGATGCTCTTGCTAGGTTTTGTGGTGGACCACATGTAATTTGTGCCCTGGGAGATTTCAGGTCGGAGTTGTGTACCCGTAACATCCTGAGATGCTCTTTCGAGGTTTTGTGGTGGGGTCACATGTAATAGCGCCCTGGGAGATCCTACAGGTTGGAGTTGTGTACCCGTAATATCCTGGGATGCTCTTTCGAGGTTTTGTGACGCACGTAATAAGTCCTGAGGATTCCACAGTATGGCCAGTGATGATGAAGACCTGCAGGTGGTGGGCCTACATCCAGTATGAAAAAGGACTGGCTCTGTAGAACCTCCTATGACGAGTAGAGACAGAGATTGGTTGAGATAGTAGCAGCAGTGACGATGATGATGACGATGCATCGATGACGATGATCCAGAGAAGAAGACTTGTCTAGCAGATCTGTGTCGAGAAATACCTTCCTAGTTAAGAGGGAGTGTTGATGTATATGTAACTTCGGAATGTATTTCATCTGTATATTTTATATATATTTATTGTACCCTTATAAGAGATGTGTTATTCCTCTATAAGGAAGTGTCGTCATGTGGATTGACAAGTGTCGCAAGTGTGTGAACTTGCCGATGGGTTATTAGACCACCATTTGGGGTCGGCCCAGAATTATATATAATATAATGTGGATGTATCTAAGTAGACAAGTCGGCCCCAGTAAGTCGCTGGGCAAAAAGGTGAGTATAAATAGAGATAGGAGATCTCTATTTTACTCACTCGGAAAAGTATCTATCTCTCTCTCTGAAAAGTGGCGCACTAGTGAGGAGGAGGAGGATCATCTGCTAGGAGACTATCTCTGTATTATTTGGTTGTATTTTGGTTGAGCCATTGCTCTCTCTATCTCTGAGGAAGTTGTGGGATTTTTCACCTTAGGGTTTTCCCCACGGAAACTCTGTGTCTCTTATCTCTATGCTTTTGATTCTTGTGATGCTTGTGATGCTTGTCATAATATGATTGCCATGCATTGATATACTGTAGATGTTATTCTCTCAGCAAAGATCCTATAGTATTGTGATTTAATACTGAAAATTTAACATTAAGCCATTGACCCAGCTTAGTCTAAGAGGGCCCTCTCTATAGCTCTATGAAAGACTGAAATAATCAAAGTTGTCAACAATGAAAACATGCACCAACATTCATCATTCAAGATATTCAATTACAACAATACAGAAGATCAGATTTCTGTGGGAAACAAAATGGTTTAAATGTAGCTTGGCTTAAATGTATGAATCTTTATTTGGCCAATGGAGTCACATTCAAACAAACTCTGAAAATTCATTTACAAATGCTTCACAAATGCATTAACATAGGGGCGAGATAGCAAACAGCTCGTAGTCAAAGTGATTTTAATTGGTGAAACAAAAGAGAAAGAAACAATCCATTGACATAAGGCATACAATGATGAATCCTATATCAATTTTAGCAGAAAAGTAATGGTGGAATACTTGGAAAAAAATAAGTAGAGCATAAATTCTATGAATTCTACTTAGCTATCACACTGCACCAAGTGTGAAAGAATGTTACAGACTGGAATTAACAATGAGAGATACACAATTCACATGGAAAAAGAAGGAACAGACTACAATACCAGTTACACAAGAATCCCTGAGAAAACATTGGCTTAGCTCTGCAAATATTTATTCAAAATATAGCTCAAAATGTCTTACAGAACGATACACAAAATTCCCATAAATATTTTCAACAATAATTTTCAACCCTTTATCATTCTATTAAATTGCATATATATATATGTCGGGATTCCTCTTGCTCGACTCATCTAAACCAAAAACAGTTATATCGGAGTGACACCTCATTCAGGTTGTTTTGCCACTATCACAACGAAATAGAAAACAGGTAGAAACTGGCCTAACTGCTTTCTTACAAGCCACCGGTATTCTTACTAAGTAACATTTATTCCAAAAAAGTAAAGATAGTAAAATAATAGTTTTCCAGCTGGCTATTTATATAGCCACATCAAAGAATATTACAAATTATCAAAAATAGGAAAGTCTTGTAAGAAGTCTCTGATTCCAAGCAAACATCAACAACTATGAAAAGACATGTATCACTATGGAAGACGAAGAAAGTATAGCGATCTATTGTACTTTTCTACATTAGCCCATTGGTCTGCAGGTGGAAGGTCATAGTCCACCATTTCCTTTACCATCACTCATATCTCAATATGCTCTGTGTAGGAAAATGGGGGAAGCCTTTCGCCAATGGTGATCAACCTATTCAAGATTTCAAAGTCCTCTTTGACCAACTCCATCAGAGCCTTGCCTATAAGTAGCTAGTTCAGATGTTTGAACTTTGTATGATCCATTCCTATCATCCACAGTAGGTTTTTATAATCCTTAGGGGAGATTAGCTCCTGGTCATCTTTCCAGAATGAAGGTAACCCCATTTCGACCAGCTTATCAAATAGCCCTTTGAACTCTGCCACTTGTCCCTTCATTTCTTCGACTTTGGCTTCCACACTCTCGATCTGTGCATATTTCCACAGGACCCTTCGTGTTGCTGCAAGTGTTGCAATCCGGTTCCCGATATTCAGCTTAATCCTTTCTTCTTCGGATAGATCATTTAGGAAAGTGATGGCACTTAGTGTCATTTCTCTAGGCCTTTGGATTAAGGTCTGCTTTGCAACTTCACAACCTTCTAGAACGTCACTAATGGTTTTCTCCTTTATTTTTATAAACTCAAGGTAGTGTCTAAAGTTCTCAGCTTCCTTAATGATCATGTCCCATACCAAGTGTTTACATCCTTGCAAAGCCACCTACCCAGTAACCTGATGAGTGAGATTTTTATTCATCTCAATCAATTCCTTGTGCTTCTTTTGGAGGACCTTCATATCTGCTTCCTTTTTATTACTCTCTTCTTCCAACCTGTGAGCTTTTACTTTCAGCTCCTTGATTTCCACGTCTTTTAGGCTAATGTGGGACATAGCCTACACTAGACTGTCAGTACCATTGCTTTCTCCACTTTGGTTCGAATTGGTAGGCCGCATGTCCAAATTGGACAAGTAGGTTTTCAGATCATCAAGCTGCTTTTCTAAGTTTATCCTCTCTTTTTTCCATCTATCTTCCTTCTCGGAAAACTTCAACAATTCTGCTTTGCATTCACTTATTTCCTTAGACAAGTCTTCTTTTTGTGTTTTGAAGACTGTCTCTTTGGGAACTTCGATCAACCGGATATTTGGAACTTTTTCCTTCTTCTGTAGATTTTGAAATGGCTTGTCTTTCTCCGCTAACATCTTGCTCATGCTTTTTCCTCCGCCGTAACTTATGACGAGGTTAGATTGTACCTTTTTGACCTTCTGTTGAAGTACCTGGTTTTCACTTTTCTCCTGCTTTAATTGGTTTTCCAGTTTTTTCACAGTAACCAGCAAGTTATCACTTTTCAAGGCAACTTTTACAAAATCATCATACACAAGGTAAATAACCTATTTGTGAAACATGATTTTGTCTGGTACTGGTATCTTTTGCCAATTGATCCTTGTTTCGGTCACTCCATCTTCCATCAATACTACTAAGTTTAAGATGTTATCATGTATACTTCTGCTAGTCATCAAGGAAGTCTTATACAATCCTCTGGCGATAGGCATTGAATCAAACAGCCTCTGGTTCAAGGCTCAGTTGTTTTGATCATATTGTTCACAGAGGTCGACCTTGGACTGAAAGTTATTACCGACATCTCCTTCTTGAACATCTTGAAACTTGTATTCTACAACCTGAATCTCAAGACATGAAGACTCCTCTTCATCTTCCCCTCCAATATCCATTTGAACAGTCAATCCTTCTTGAGCTGCTGCAACAACCAGCTCCTCTTTAGTTGGGGAAGCAATTGACTCATCTTGAATAGACGCAACAACTAACTCATCTTGTACTTCTAATTTAGGCCCCTTGTCTATATTACCTTCTTCAGTATCCATATCCATGACTTCTTCTAAGTCTCTTTTCTGGCCCATCTCCATGGTGTCCGGCACTTGAACTAAATCCATCATTAAATCATAAATCATGAGATCTCCTCCTTGTGTCTCCACTACTTCCTCCACCTCGGGTTCCCAACACAACAAATTTCACTGCTTCAGCACCCCTTCTGGTTCTGCATGCTCAAAAGCGGTGTGGTTACATTCCTTCCTTCTCTTGGAAATTATATGCAAGAGGTCATATTTGATGGCTACATCCTTCCTGAACCCTAGCGACTTCAATAACTCTTCCACTTCTAACAAAGCTTCTTTATTATTCACAATGAAAGGCCCTACCTTCCAAGGACATTTTACATCTATGCTCTTCTTATGTTTCAGGAATTTCAACTTTTCCAGGGCCAATTTCTGTCTGATAAATTCAAGAGAAAAAATCCGTAATGTCAGAAAAGCGGGTATAACATAAGGCTCCTGCACAAAACTATACAACCTAATAACTGTAGCCTCTTTTAACAAAAACCAGACACCAACTTCCAGTTCCTCCTTCAACTGCATCATTGTTTTCATTTCAGGTAGCACTCTAGGAAATTCTTCCCCCAAAATGATTTTATAAACAAGGGGAAAAACATAGTTCAAATAATTGAAAACATTGTCTACCAGAACATTGGTCTCAAGAAGTGAGGAGAAATGTGGGATTTCGGCGCTACTGTACATAATCATTTTCATCCACTGCGTTTGATATCTAAAAAATCTAGTACTCAGGAAATTGCTTAACTGTACATGTATCTTTTCTGCCAAAAATTCATCAAACTTCAGGGGTGAGATAAGCCCGCTTTCGGACCTGGCCAAATTGATGCTAATCCTAAAGAATAAACCTAATTCGACTTTAGTCACCCACAAATTAGTATCCAACCCTAGAAACTGAGCTAACAAAGAAAGAGCCAATTTGGAATTGTCATAAAAAAGGATGACATTTAGAGGGTAGGGTTCCTCTGAGATTTTGGAGTTGGGTTTCAAGCATGTGGTTAAGAAGGATTTACGACTTTTGGGGCTAATTTGGCGGTACAAGGAAACCACCAACTCTTCAGAAAACGCTTCCGACTCTTGGTACTGAGACTCTGGAATGAAAAAGGAATCCCTAATGGATGACGCATCTATATTACAGATAAATTTGGACCTACGGGCATCCATAATTACTCTTTGAGGTTCTGAGTAATTAGAGGAACGCCATGCTACAAACTCAGGAAAAGAGAGCACCTGGTCAAGGAAAAAGAAAATGAACGACAACCTAAAGACTCCATGGATATCCAGTCCCTGTTCATGCAAGGTTTCTAGTCTCTTCTTAATTTTTTGAACTGGGAGCCGAAGGCATGTGTCAAATACATTTGTGTCTCTTTCTTCCAGGGCTGTCTTAACCCTAGAACTAGTAGAAGATTCTTCTTCCATCATATTATGACTGTTAAAGACTTAGATTTTTCAAAGAATGGTGGCTACAGACCTTACCTGTCACCTTTGGAAGCCCTGCATGCACCCTATCGAAGGTTCTGTCAGCTTCGTCGTCTGCCACCCACCGAGAGGCTCCTTGACTTCGACAGGATTTCGAAACAAAAGTCAACCTTCACGTTCACTTCTTATATATATAACTGGGTTTCCATAACTTCTGCCTTCTTTGGCTACTATCCTTTGATCTCAGATGTCTGAACTCTCACGTGTTTAATTTCCATCGTCAGATCTGACTGCCCCTTTACCTGTTGATTTGACAACCTACCCATCTCCACCGTCGGATCCTCACTAATCCACATCGCAGTTGGCATTTGTTGTCAGATGCTAACTTCGACACATTCTTGACTAGTCTTCGTGGTTGATACAACTTCGACAAGTTTCGACGCAACAAGAATTCGACAACTTCAACACTTCAACAGGTCCTTGATTTCGACACAACTTCGATGAGTCTCGACTTCAACATATTGTGACATGTTCTGCACCTTCAACATGATCAGCAACCTCACATTTCACGACATCAGCATACAACGTCGACATGCGACCAGCGACTATCGAACCTCGACAGAATGTCTTTCTATCTTCTAACCGACTGTAACAGTTGAACTGCTCTAGCTTCTTCTTTGTAACTGAACGTAATGGGCAGGCACCCAAGATTCTCATATTTATATATAAGCATGTAAATTATTGTAACAGACATCGGATATTATTGGATCTTATCTTGATCAATCTAGAACAGTTTGCATTCCTGCATATTGTTTGTGCGTATTTGTGTTATCTATATTGCGTAATCCTACTTTTTCTCATTCTATTTATTAAGCTTCAGCCATAGCATAGCCAACTCACCCAATCGAACTATTGTCCCCCTCATGCTTCCTGGACACAATATGGATCATTGGTATCAAATCGTACTCAGTTTTCTTGCTTAAGTTCTACGTATACACTTCTCTCAAAGTTACCTGACTTATGCTGGTTAAAACTCGCTCGCAATCTCAGCAATCCAAGCAGACGCGATCTCTAGATATGATAGAAGAAACAGATGATAGACATGCAACCGACGAGACAGCACATCTTATTGAGCAAGCTCTGGCTCGACAACGAGCTGAAATGTTTGCCAAGTTCAATGAGATTCTCTTGCGATTCGCTTTGACATCTAGAGGATCCTCGATGAAGACTCACTCCGATAAAATCAGCCCCTTCAAAGTGCAAATGAATCTCGACATACCGAATCTTGAAGGAAAGATTGACGCGGAATCCGTCGACAATTGGGTGCAACAATTCGAATCCTATTACGTTGTAAATCAACTCTCCGAAGCTGAAAAAGTCACCATTGCGTCCTTAAAGATGTCAAACTCCATACACTGCTGGTGGGAGAACCTCTCGACAAATATGGAGAAAAACAGAGCATTAAAGGAAATTTGGGTAAAAAAATGGGCCTCCTAAGGAAAATAATAAAATAATAGTAGTGAGAGAGTAAAAAACTACTTTTTTGGATCGTATTTTTAACTTATCTCCTTGTAGGTTTACTCAAATTTGATGCGAGAGGACTCGTTGGATGCATAATTAAATTATGCATCCAACGAGTACCCATGTTGCATACTTTTAACAACATACACACCGTGAAAAATCGAAAATACATTAAAAAACGTGTTTTCTCGCACTAGAAACACGTTTTTTAATGTATTTTAATTTTTTCATGGTGTGGATGTTGTTAAAAGTATCCAACATGGGTACTCGTGGGATTCATAATTTAATTATGCATCCAATGAGTCTTCTCGTGTCAAATTTGAGTAAACCTATAAGGAGATAAGTTGAAAATATGATCCAAAAAAGTAGTTTTTATTTTTTCCCTCCATTTTTTTTAGGTGCTCCCTTTTTAAATTTTAAAGCATTTTGATTGGATAATACATGATGACATGGAATTTGTATTATTTTTGGAAGGCCCATTTTAAATTGAAATTTCATCTAATGAACCCATTGACACATGGGATAAATTCGTCGAACACATCCGGAAGGAATTTTACCCGCCGAAATACCTCGAGCAGCAGTATAAGAAGTGGCAGCAGCTAAGGCAATGGAAAGACCAATCCATATAGAGTTACACCAACGAGTTCTACCGAATCATGGAAAGACTTGGCATCCAAGAAGAAGAGAAATTGCTTGTTCTGAAATACACGTGCGGATTGTCTCAGTACATCCAGCAAGAGATGGAATTTTTGACTGTCAATATGCTTGTGGATGCTTTCCACTACACCGGCAAACTGGAAACCAAGCAGAAAGGAACAAGACGTTTCGCGACAAAGCAGACATCAGGAATACCACCCGATAAAAAGACACCAGCCAACTATGACAAGTTGATATCTTCTCAGCTGACACCGCCAAATCCTAACAATGGTAAGAAGCCTTGTCACAAAAGTGAACGTAGCAAACAATCACCAATTGGAAAATGGTGCGACTACCACCACTCATCTTGGCATGATACGTTTGAATGCAAATCTCGGAAGACATTTTTGGTGAAAGTGTCAACCTATGATGCGTTTAACAAGACGGTGGAAGAATCTGATCCAGACGCGATGACTCTTTTGACCTCGACAACTCAAGCAGCCTCTACTATTTTCGACGAGGGGGAACGAGAGCGCCTGTTCCTTACAAGGATATGGGTCTAGAGAAACCCATTGCATCTGATTATGAACAACGGGAGCCAAAAGAACTTCGTTTTTGAAGAACTGGTGATGAAATTACGTCTTGTCACCACTCCGCATCCTCAGCCTTACAACATTGGTTGGATGAAGGATGGACAAGAACTACTAATCACTCAACAATGAAAACTCGCCTACTTCATAAAACCTTTTGAAGATGAAGTACTCTGTGATGTGGCACCACTCTACGTATCCAACGCTCTATTTAGGAAACCTTACCTCTGGGATAGACATGGAAGTTATCAGTCACAGCCTCAGAAGGTGATTGTCAAAAACCGAAATCGATGGTTCAACATACCAGAGAATCAACCTACATCGATGGTTGCACTGATATCTGCCAAACAGACAAAGAAGCTCATCAATCATGATCAGAAGTTTGCATTAATCATGATCAAGCCACAACATTCTAAGAAGATTGTAGCAACGAGTCGAGTCACTAACCATTGCAGCTCTCTACAAAAGCAGCAAGTTGATCATATTCTCGATGAGTACCGGAACCTTTTTCAAGCCCCAGAAGGAGCACCTCAGCATTGCCAGGTAAAACACTCCATTGAACTTGTTCCTGGTTCTCCTTTTCCTAACGCATCTGTTTACAGAAGATCCATTCTCGAAAATGAAGAGATTTGCAGACAAATCCAAGAGTTAATCAACAATGGTCATATCCGATCCAACTCCTCTCCTTGTGGAAGTCCAGTCATCCTAGTTCCGAAGAAAGATGAGACTTGGCGCATGTGCATCGACTATAGAGCTCTCAACAAAATATCGGTGAAGAATCGGTACCCTTTCTTGCGGATAGACGAGCTTATCAACTATCTAAAAGGTGGTAAATTCTTTACTAAGCTCAACCTCAAGTTCGGATACCATCAGATTCCAATTGAGCCCTTAGATGTGTGGAAAACTGCTTTCAAGACCAAGGAAGGACTGTTTGAATGGTTAGTCATGCCTTTTGGCTTAACCAATGCACCTGCGACCTTCATGTGACATATGGATAACCTTCTCCGACCTTTCATCGGAAAATGGGTTATTATCTATCTCGATGACATATTGATTTTCAGTCGATCATGGGAAAATCATGTCGGACATCTTCGACAAGTCCTAGACCCTCTTTAGCAACATCGACTCTATTTGAACATGGATAAATTCTCTTTTGTGATGACCAACATCAAATATTTGGGGTATGTAATTGAATCTGTAGGCATTCACGTCGATCCAAACAAAGTACAGATCCTCAAAGATTGGCCCATTCTTAGAAGCATTCAAGAACTAAGAAGTTTTCTTGGTTTGGTGAATTTCTATCGATGATTCATACTAGGATTCAGTCACATAGCCTGGCACTTGAATCAGTTGACGAAAGGAAATGGGAAAACTATCTTTGAATGGATAGAAACACATCAAGCAACTTTTGAACAACTCAAACAAAGGCTCTGCACTACACCAGTACTTGTGTTACCTGATTTGCATCAGCCCTTTGAGATTGAGACGGATGCATCGGACTATGCCTTGGGTGCAGTAATCACTCAGTGTGGTCACCCAGTTGCTTTTCATTCCGATACTCTTAATGACATTGCTAGAAGATACTCAACGTACGAAAAAGAACTGTATGCCATTGTGCAAGTTCTCAAGCAATGGAGGCATTACATCCTTGGCAAGGAAATGGTCATTCTTACTGATCGCAAGCCTCTACAATTCGCTCAGACACAATCAAAGTTGTAGACAAACCGACAAATCAAGTGAATTAATTACCTACAACAATTTCAGTTGGTGATTAAGTATCAAAAAGGAAAGGCTAATGCCACTGCAGATTGCCTCAGTCGACCACCGATTACTCTCCTCTTGACAGTGATGAGTATGCAGGGTTACGACATGACCACTTGGAAACAGTTGTACGAGGACGACAATGACTTCTCAGCAGTCTACCGATAGTTACAAACTAACAAGTCATCGACCTCAAACTCCGAATACTTCCTGAAAGATACCTTTCTATACAAGCTTGGACAACTTTGTGTATCGGCCGGTGAACAATGATAGCAGCTCATATGGGACGCGCACTAGAGCAAGACCGCAGGACACTTTAGAGTCGCAGAGGCACTTGATATTTTGAAGAAGTATTTCTTCTAGCCTACACTTAAATCTAACGTCAACAAGTACATTCGATCATGTGTGGTTTGTGCCATTGTTAAGCCACCTAATCGACGACAGGGATTGTACACACCTCTGCTAGTTCCTAGTTGACCATGGTAATCTATTTCTATGGACTACTTGACGGGTTATCCTACTACCAAACATCAACATGACGCGATATTAGTGGTAGTCGACCGATTTTCCAAGATGGCCATTCTCATACCATGTAAGAAGACTATGACAGCACAACAGACTGCTCAGCTCTTCTTTACACATGTTTGGAAACATTTTGTTTTACCCACAACCATCATTTCCGACCGAGATTCCAGATTCATTAGCATCTTTTGGAAGACCCTCTAGCAATAGCTAGATACACGACTCTCATTGTCAACATCTTTCCATCCTCATATCGACGGACAGACAGAAGTTGTGAATCGCTTGGTAGTACAACTGCTTCGCATGTACAATCACCAGTAACGACGCACATGGGATGATAGTATTCCATACATCCACATAGCTACAATTGTGCTCAGCACAGCTCTGCGGGCAAGGGTCCCTTTGAAGTATGTTACGGATTTCAACCCTCAACACCTATTGACTTGATCAGCTCCTCAACACATCCAAACTCTGACACAGATCGCAGTCAACGAGAAGTTGATAAAGCAGTCAAATTCCGAGAATAGATTTGCGACAAGCACAAGATATGTTGCATAGAGCAAACGAAAAAGTTAAGGCCCAACACGACAAGCATCGCATTCCTCATACATTTCGCATTGGGGATAAGGTCTGGCTACATATTAAGAAGGAGCACTTCATAGGTCCTTTCAAGAAGTTAAAACCTTTGTGATATGGTCCATACAGTATTCTTCGACAGATTGGCGAGAACACTTTCCAGCTCGACATTCCTGCTTGCCTGGGTCTGCATCCAGTCTTTAATATGGATCTACTTCGACCATACCATGCACCCTTGTTGGAACAGAATGATTTCTCAACAGCAGATCCCGCAAACATCTACAGATATTTAGGAGCCTATTCCTTGCGACACCATTGTGGGACGACAGGTGCGCCTTACAAGGACAAACACAATTCCCTTGTTTCAGGTTGCCAAAGCTAGCCAGATCCCATCTCAAGGAAAGTGGTACTCTGCTACTGAAGTGATAGAGAAGTTTCCTCACCTTCACAAGCAAACAATGGGGTGAATTGTTTCTTAAGGAAGGAGGTCTGATCCACATCACAGTTGGCATTTGTTGTCGGATGCTAACTTCGACACGTTCTTGACTAGTCTTCGTGGTTGATACAACTTCAACAAGTTTCAACGCAATAGGACTTCGACAACTTCAGCACTTCGATAGGTCCTCGATTTCGACACAACTCCGACAAGTCTTGACTTCAACATACTGTGACATGTTTCGCACCTTCGACATGTTCAGCGACCTCACAATTCGCGACATCGGCATACAACATCGACATGCGACCAGTGACTGTCGAACCTCAACAGACTGTCTTTCTGTCTTCCAGTCGACTATAATGGTTGAACAATTGAACCGCTCTAACTTCTTCTTTGTAACTAAACGTAATGGGCAGGCACCCAAGCATCTCAGATTTCTATATAAGCATGTAAATTATTGTAACATACATCGGATATTATTGGATCTTATCTTGATCAATCTAGAACAGTTTACGTTCTTGCATATTGTCTGTGTGTATTTGTGTTATCTGTATTGCATAATCTTGCTTTTGCTCATTCTATCTATTAAGCTTCTGCCATAATAGAGCCGACTCATCCAGTCGAACTATTTTCCCCCTCGTGCTTCCTAGACACGATATGGATCACTCACCACTAATCCTTATCTAGGCCGTTAATCTCATTTGCATGCATCTAGAGGGTAGCATCGCATGCATCCAAAAAGCTTCTCCTATATCACCCTTTCTCTATGCGAAAAGCTGTGGATCTTACACCTGTCTGGTGGGACTGAGACCATCGCATCTAGCCTGCTGCTATCTCTCGTGTTACTTCTTGGTGCGATGGTGTATAACAACCGTCCGCTTCTTCTTAGATGTATATCCATGGTGAGTCTCCAGACTCGACTTAGCTTTTAGGTCCTTCGTCTGCTAGTGGGGTCCCCCTTATTATACTCTGTGCATTTCTAGCCCCCACCAGCCGTTGATCTGGCTCTTCTATCCACCCGAACCGTAGATCTGTCGGAGACTCAGGCTCTTTTTCCAGTAAATAGACCCAAACCCTTGGATCTCAAAATGATCATCTCCACTGTAGATGTTGCATATGTCCCCACCATTGCATGCACCTAACCGAGCATTGTTCACTGCTCTTTCCTCTTTTCAATGCGCTCCTAATCCGACACCTATCCGGTGGGCTCCGGCCCATCGCATACTCATATTTCCTTTCTTCCTCACAGCTTGGCCATGCGATGGTCCTTTTAAAATAGTAGATCTTATTCCCTCCCTTGATCAACGGTGCCAATCTGTGTGCCATTTAATCTTTCATAAATTTTCCCAAGCACTATAGGTTTTAGGGTATTTCTCCGTTTATCTTAAGTCATTCTTTTCCCCTATTAATACTTAGTCCTTGACATTAGACCTTTATTACATTGGATTCCTTCTAGATCATTCTATCTCCTACCTTAGCACCTGGCCATTGCCGATGGAGATCACTTCAATCTTTTTTCTCATGTAGCTATCTAACCTTCCATATTTCATGTACAAGTCTTTATGCTGTAAAAGAGAAAAAATATATTGGTGCTAACACCTAGCTCTGTAGATGGCACACTGGCAATTTTTCCTAGGGTTGGAGACATGATGTGGGGGTCCCCTAGCTAAAACCCAGTGACCAATATCCGATGGAATCGACGGATTCATGACCGGAGACATGGTTTGGGTGTTGCGGGCATCTTGGTTCGGCACCTTGGGGCCATTCGGGGACACTTCGAGGATTTGTTACGGGGTCACAGAACCAAAACCAGCGAGTGCAACTATGTTCCATCAGCTCCCACGGGTGCGTATGGCCATTGCAGACGTGTCCATGGTGGCCACGCACGCCCGGGAGCCTTCGGGTGAGAAATGGCCCCCTTGACCAAGATTGGCATGGCCTTAACTAAGCAAAACCATAGCTTTGGAGATGGCACATTGGCACCATTTCTGGTGGTTGGTGGCATGTTGTTGGGGTCCCCTAGCTGAAACCCAACGTCCTGGATCCACCGAAATTGACGGATTCATGACCGGAGCCACGATTTGGGTGTTGCAGGCATCTTGGTCCGACACCCTAGGGCCATTTGGGGACACATTGATGAATTGCTCTGAGGGCATGGAACCCAAACCAACGAGCGGACTTGGGTTCTGTCAACTACTGCAGGTGCTTATGGCCATTGCGGACGTGTCCACGGTGTCCACACACACCCGGGAGGCTTCAGATGAGAAATGGTCGCCTTGAGCAACATTGGCATGGCCTTCACTGTGCAAAACCCTAGCTCTAGAGATGGCACATTGGAACTATTTTCGGGGGTTGTAGGCACGTTGTGGGGGGTCCCCTAGCTGAAAAAAGACGTCCCGTATCCACCGGAATTGACAAATTTGCAACTGGTGCCACAGTTTCGGTGTTGCAGGCATCTTGCTGTGTCACCCTTGGGCCATTTGGGGACACTTTGAGGATTTGCTTCGGGGGCACGGAACCCAAAACAGTGAGCAGAATTGGGTTTCATCAGCTCCCACAGGTGCATAAGGACATTATGGATGTTTCCATGGTGGCCACTCATGCCTAGGAGCCCTTGGACGCGAAATGGCCCCCTTGAGCAAGATTGGCATAGTCTTCACTGAGCAAAACCCTAGCTCCAGAGATGGCACATGGGCACCATTTTCGAGGGTTGGCAGCATGCTGTGGAGGGGGTCCAAGTTGAAACCCAATGCCCCGGATCCACCGGAATCGATGGATTTGCGACCGTAGCCACAGTTTGGGTGCTACAAGAATCTTGGTCCGGCACCCTGGGGCCATTCGAGGACACTTTGAGGAATTTCTTCGGGGGCATGAAACCCAAACCGGCGAACAGAATTGGCTTCCATCAGCTCCCACAGGTTCATATGGCCATTTCAAATGTGTCCATGGTGGCCATGCATGCCTGGGAGCCTTCGGACGAGAAATGGCCCCGTTGAGCAAGATTGGCATGGTCTTCACTAAGCAAAACCATAGCTCCATAGATGGCACATTGGCACTGTTTTCGGGGGTTAGAAGCATGCTTCCAGGGGGACCCTAGCTGAAACCCAACATCCCGGATCCACCGAAATTGACGAATTCATGACCGGAGACACGGTTTGGGTGCTGCGGGCATCTTGGTTCGGCACCCTGGGACCATTCGAGGACACTTTGAGCAATTGCTCTGGGGGCACAGAACCCAAACCAGCGAGCAGACTTGTGTTTCGTTAGCTCGCACAAGTGTGTATGGCTATTGCGGACATTTCCATGGTGGCCATGCATGCCTGGGAGCCTTCGGACGAGAAATGGCCCCCTTGAGCAAGATTGGCATGGTCGTCATTGAGAAAAACCCTGGCTCTGGAGATGGCACAATAGCATCATTTTTGGGCATTGGTGGCATGCTGTGGGGGGTCCCCTAGATTAAACCCAACATCATGTTTCCACTGGAATAGACGAATTCACGATCCGAGCCATGGTTTGGGTTTTGTGGGCATCTTGGTCCGGCACCTTGAGGCCATTCGAGGACACTTTGAGGAATTGCTCTGGGGGCACGGAACCCAAACCAGCGAGCGGACTTGGGTTTCGTTGGCTCTCACACATGCGTATGGCCATTGTGGACATGTCCATGGTGGCCATGCATGCCCGGGAGCCTTCAGACGAGCTAGGGGTCCCCCTTGAAAGAAATTGGATCACCTCTCTTTCACATTTGTGAATACATGTGATCACTAAGGGTACTAATATCTTTTTCTAACACTAAGGCCATTTCCCTAGTAGAATGCATGTAAATCGGAGCTAACACCTAACATGATTTTGGATGTCAACACTAGAGGAGACCACCAATTGCAATGATATATAGAATAAGGAGTTATTCCTTCTCATACCATCAATATCACGCTCTTTTATTTGTAATTAGCTTCATGGAGGAATTAACTATGGTTCATGAAAACACCCCTATGAGTATATATGAAGTCTAGGGAGGACAACTTGGCTTGAGCTTGATCCTTCTGAGATTATAGGGTTACATCCTTTGGATGTTTATGATTAGAGTTTTGTGATGAAATCCTAGGTGCATTTTCTAAATAAGAAGAAGACAAGCAGTTGTAAGGCATTGGACGACTTGTTTTAGTGATTCATGCATGTTATATCTCCTTGGTTTAGCTAGGGATTTCACTATTTTCCCTAGCCAGTGTTTTGGAGAGCTAGTGAATCATACTAGCCTTGTGATAAGGCTCTCATGCATGTTCTTGAATTGTAATTTATAGTTATATATGTATTTTTAATTTATCACAAGTAAAAGATAATTTGATTGAGTGATTTGACATCATCATTGAATAAGTTAAGGGTTGTTTTACTCTTGCTATAATTGTTGTAAGAGTGAGTTTTCATATTTGGTTTATGCATGATAAGTTTTCAATGCAACTAAATCTAATATAAGAACTAGGATATTTTTGTGAGGCTCGATGCAAATTCACTAAAGCACAAAAGTGATTGTGACATAGGATTGATTTACATTAGATGTGTGCGATACCCATTGATGGAGAGTAGAGTTGAGACTTTTTGTGTGCCCATGGTTGAGGTTCTAAGAGTATGTGAGATAATTAGGAGCCACAAGTAAAAGGCCTCACAAAGGGAAATTCCAAGTAATTTTGAGAAAGTGACAAATTAGGTCAAAAGTTGAGCATCTTCTTCTAACACTAAGGTCATTTCCCTAATAGAAGACATACAGAGTGGAGCTAATTCCTAACATGATTTTGGGTGCTATCAATAGCATTGTCTTTCCATGTACTTGTGTAATGTGACATGGCTACTATTTGAAAACCCTAAGAAAGAGAATCATGCTAGTGGAGAGAGATTGATTGACATAGGGTTAATGAGCTTGATTGACGAGGACTTCTTATCTATCATGGATATTATAGGGTTAATGAGTAAACCCTAGGAGTTAGATTTTATGGATCACAAAGATATAACCAGTGGAGAAGATAAGGGAAAGATAGACATGTTGGATGTTCTTGTAGAGATTTCTCTTGTGCGATGCTAGAGTACTTGTGTGATGTGACATGGCTAGGGTTTGCATGAGATATCTCATATTAACATGTCCATGTGCTATTTCATGCACCCCAATGTTCCAAGAAAAAGAAATATTTATATTTATATAATCACAAGCCATTGACATCATTGAAATATGAGATCATGGTAGTGGAAGAAGTTGCAGAGGTGTTAGAGGCCTAAATATTGAAATAACTCAATCCCAACATAAAGCATCTCATTCTTATCACCAACCAAATCCATATTAGGGTTCAATGCTAGAGTATAAGACCTAGGGTTTGAGGATTGAAATACCAAGATGGACATGTAGACTTGGATTCTATAAGTTGAGTTCTCTAGTGGTGTACTTGTGTGATGTGACATGGGTAGGGTTATTAAACCCTAATAAAGATAATCATGCTAGTGGGGAGACATTGATTAACATAAGCTTGTTGTTGAATCCAATGAGGGATTCCTAGAGATTAGTGTTTCTAGGGATATCTTAGGTTCCTCGTCATCATCATCATCATCATCGTTATCACCCACTTCCTCATGATGATCCTCATCCTCATCATCATCATCTTGGTCATCATCTTCAACATCATCATCATAGTCATCGTCATCATCATCAAGAAGGGGGAATCTAGGTTTGACCTAGAGTGACCCCTTTTAATCATTCCTAGAGTTATGTTGTTGATGAACAAAAATTAAGCACTCCAACTAACTATGGGCCAAATCACAAGGTTGGATCCCAAGACAAAACCTAGTAATTAGGAGGGTTCCCCAAAGGGTCTTTAGGATATTTAGACACTTAGGAGTTAGTTAAGATCAACTTGTGTAATATATCCATTAGGGAAAGTGGGTTTCCTTAGTATGCATTAGTATGCATTTGTAAATACTTAATCCGACGGTCACGATATGTTCCCGACATAGAGTGCTCCAACGGCTCAACTTCTCTTAGATCATACCTAACCTTGATCTGTGGCTTAACACTTGATTGGTCCATGATATCTATTTAAATAGCATGGAGGGTCATTGTTTAGTTGATCGATTATGAGAAGCTCATTTGTAACTTTCTTTCTTTGCATAATAAATTGTCCCGTAGAAGCTATTTGGCTGGGGCCATGGAGTGTTTCCCTTATGAGGGTTTAAACCACGTAAAAACATCGGTGTATCGATCTGTGATCTGTTTGTGTGAAGTGGTTTATCTTGGTGTTTGGTATTTTGGGAGTACCCTCTGTGCCCGAACATGGTATCAGAGCTTTTATGAAGAGATGCTTCCAGTTATGATCTAGATCTTGAACTGTTATTGCTGAAACTTGAAAGGATTTCTGGTTCTGGTATTTTTGTGCATTTCTGGGCTATGGGAGGTGTTCCATTGCGTCTGGAGCACTGTTTCCATTGGGAAATAGTTTTCATTTGATCAAAAACGGTTCTCAGTTGCTTTAGAAACACATATTTCATCAGATCTGAAGGTATAATGTTACAGTGACGCATTTTTTTAATTTTCTGTTTTAAAAGAAAAAAAACTCATATTTTATCATTTTTTACTATTAGATTTTTTTGGTTTCATATTGTTGCTTTCCCTGTCTGCATATGCTCTTTGTCGTGCACCTTGAGCGATCTCGGCAAATCAGAAACAGAAGGGAAAAGGGTTTTTCTCGGCTGCGTATGCTCTTTGTCGTGCACCTTGTGCGATCTCGGCAACTCAGAAACAGAGAGAAAACGTAGAATTTCCAGGAAAGCTAAAGAGATCTAACCCCACAAGTGTGATTTTTTTTTTTTTTTTTGTGGTGTGATTTGCAGGAAAAAAGGCAAGCACGGAAACCTAGCAAGAAGAGTAAAATATATATATAATTAAAAAAAAACCCTTCCTCATTCCCATATTTTACATACCTTTTAATCTAGCTCACTTGGTTCAAAGTTGTTTTATTCTTTAATAGGTCTTGAGTTCAAGTCTTAGGAAGTTACTTTTAAAAGGCAAAGTGCATGCAATTTCTATTTTCAAGTTACTTTATTGTAAAAGTGCATCTCACTTAAATAATAAAAAATACAAATACAAAGTGAGTCACTTAAGTTCATTTTTATTGTTGCACTATTTAAAGTAACATCATTATAAAAGTGAAATCAATTATTTTATAAAAGTGAAATCAATTATCTTATAAAATTGATTCACTTAAAGCAACTTTCTTGTAAAGTGATTTTTAAAGGTTCATCTTGGGAAGAGGGGGGTCTTTTTTTTGAGCTAGTCATTCTCTATGTGCCACCTCACTATTGGGGACATCTTCAGCATTTTATTTGTTCAAGCATAACTTCATCATCCGAAGCCAGTTTTCAGTGTCGGTTTTTTTTTTAAATCGCCTATTTTTCCGAGCTCTTCGCATCCAAACTATTGGTTTATACTTTTACAGACACCAATTTATAAATATGGCCTCCCCTTGTGATATTCTACTTAAGAGTTCCAACTATTTCTCATGGAAATCTCATATGGAGGATGTTCTACAAAGTAGGAGACTTTTTAGAATTACCTTAGGGAAAGAAACAGAACCTACTGATGATGATAAAAAAATAAAATGGGAAAATAGATGTGACAAAGCTCATGGATTGATTGGGATGTTAATCTCTACTAATTTGCGATTCTACATATCTGGAATTGGTGAACCTGATGCTGCTTGAGACAAGTTGGAATCTGTGTTTGGTAAACAAAATGAAATTCGATGTCACCAACTTGAAAATGAGTTGATTTCTTTAAACCCAAGTGATTTTTCATGCATTCAATATTATTTATCTAAGTACAAAACTCTTAAACTCTTATGTGTAGAATGTAAGATTAAGAGGGAAGACAAACAATGCATTTACGATATTCTTTCAAAACTTGGATTTGCATATTCTATTTTTGTATCTACATTTTACTCCATGAAAGAATCCTTGAATGCAACTAGCTATCAAGAGCCTAGTCTTGAATCCTTTTGTGATTCCTTGATTAGAGAGAAAGATAAACTCATCCATTTTGGAATAATCAACAATGCAGATACATCTGGGAAAGCCTTATTGTCCCAACAAAAAGAAAACTCCAAGCCTCCCAAGAAACAAAATTTTCGCAATAATAAATCAAACAAGGGTCCTAAACCCTCTCAGTCAGCTCCTTCTTTAAAAAATGACAAAGGATCCAAGCCAAAAGGCAAGAAGACTGAGCGTCATTGCAACTATTGCGGAAAAGATAATCATGATGAATCTAAGTGCTTAAAGAAGATGGCATCCTTGGAAGCAGCAATGAAGAAGCACCACATCAGCCTAGATTCACCTTCAGAATCTACCCCTCATGGACATGCAATTTCTGTTTCTGGTTATTCTTATAATGCATCTTCTTCTTCTACTTCAAATGAATGGCTCATTGATTCTGGAGCATCTTATCATATGGCTAAGGATCAAGCCATATTTTCTACTATGCATGAATGTAACACCAAACAAATATTTGTTAGTGATGATAGATCTCTAAGTGTTGTAGGAGATAGAACAGTTCCAATAGATAATGGTCATTTCAGTGATGTAATATGTGTTTCAAGAATTTCCTACAAATTTTTATCAGTCTATCAGATCACTCATTCTGGTGAAGGTAAAACTATGACGTTTACACCTCACCAAGTTGTAATCAAGGATTTTAAAGATCCTCAACGGGTCCTAGCTACCGAAATTTTTGATGATGTTACCAGTTTGTACAAGTTTAACAACTTTGGGTCATCACCTTTTCCTTCAGTTTTTGTTACTCATAGTGATAACTTGAGCAAACTTTGGCATGAGCGATTTGGTCACTTAAATTATCACTCATTACAACAACTATGTAAAGACAATATGGTGACAGGTCTTCCTATGGTATCTTGTAGGGATGGTGTTTGTTCCAGTTGTGTACTCAAAAAATATCATCAAGACATTTTTGACAAACGTGCCTCTTGGTACACCTCGGTTCCCTTGGAGCTTGTGCATAGTGACTTGTGTGGTCCTCTTCTATCTGCTTCCTTTTCTGGATTCAAATATTTATTAAATTTCATTGATGATTACACTAGACGCACTTGGGTTTATTTCCTAAAACTTAAGAGCGAAGTATTTAACATGTTCTTGGCCTACAAGGCCCTTGTTGAAAAATAATCTGGTCATCAAATTATTAAGTTAAGATCTGGCAATGGAGGAGAATATGTTAACAAAAAGTTCACTACTTTCTGCACTGAAGAAGGAATCCAACAAGAACACACTGTTCCATATACACCACAACAAAATGGTGTAGCTGAAAGGAAGAACCACACTTTAAAAGAAATGGCTAATTGTATGATCCAATCTAAGGGACTAAGTCTTCAATTTTGGGCTGAAGCTATCAATTATGAAAATTACATAGTTAATCGCACCCCCACTAAAGCATTACAAGGTATCACACCGGAAGAAGCATGGAGTAAAATTAAACCAGATGTAAGTCACTTCCGTGTGTTTGGTAGTGAAGCATGGGCTTACATTCCGGATGAAAAACAGAAAGCATTGCAGCCTAAAAGTGAAAATTGCATATTTGTTGGATATTCTACAGATATAAAAGGTTATAGACTTCTTCAACCACATTCTCATGATGTAATAATTGGAAGAGATGTTAAATTTGATGAAAATATCTTAGCCAGTGAGCCTAACTCGTTGATTGTGCCATATTTGGCCTGCAAGCTTGATTCGACAATTTTCCTTCTTCTTCTTCTTCCAACTTCCTTGACAGGTTTCCAACTCCAGTTTCTAATGATGACAGTGAGGATGAAAATCCACCTCCGCCTGCTCATGTTCCTCCAGTTGCACCAGCACAAGTGCTTCCTCGATGGGTCCATTCAACATGTGAAGCAGTTGGTGATCTTGCTGATGATCCTAAAGATCAATGTTGAACATGTTCTCAGTTTCAGCGAGCCTCTTCTCTTTTGGCTCAGGTTTCTGATAATCATGATCCAGAAACGTTTATAGAAGCTTCAGGAAATCCAAATTGGGATGCAGTTATGGATGGAGAATATCGTTCCTTAATGACGAACGATACTTGGGATCTTATACCTCTTCCAAAAGGAAGAAAACTTGTTAGATGTAAATGGGTCTATAGAACTAAGTATGCATCAGATGGAAGTGTTGAAAGACTTAAGGAAAGGTTAGTTGCAAAACGTTTTTCCCAAGTTGAAGGGATTGACTACAATGAAACCTTTGCTCCTGTTGCAAAAATGAACTCCATCCGCCTTGTTCTTTCCCTTCCATCCTTACACAACTAGGAAGTCCATCAAATGAATGTCAAGTCTGGCTTCTTACATGGTGATTTACAGGAGAAAATTTACATGGAACAACCTCCTGGACATGTTCAGAATAACTCTAGCCTTGTCTGTTGCTTTAAGAAATCCTTATATGGCCTTAAGCAAACTCCTAGAGCTTAATATGCCAAAATGGATAACTTTCTCCATGACACTGGTTTTTCTAGATGCCATTTTGACCCCAATGTCTATACCAAGAAAGTAGGAAACCATCTCATCATACTTGTTCTATATGTTGATGACCTTATTCTTACTGGTAGTGACCCTAAGCTTATAACCCATGTGAAATCTAGTCTTAAGCAAAATTTTGAAATGTCAGACTTACGACATTTGCATTATTTTCTTGGTCTCCAAGTCCTGCAAACCAAAGAAGGAATCTTTATTTCTCAGTCTAAGTATGCTTGTGACCTTCTTCGTCGCTTTCACATGGAAGATTATACACCAGTCCTTTCTCCCTTCTAGTATGGAGTCAAACTTTCTCCCACTTGTCTTTCACCTAAAGTAGATGCCACCTTGTATTGTCAGCTTCTTGGTAGTTTCTTATACTTGACTCATTCCCATCCTGACCTTTCGTTTGTTGTTGGTCATATTGCCCGTTGTAATACCCCCAATTCGACCCTTAGGATATATTAGCCTTTAATGTAAATAATGTGTACATGTGATGTATGTTTTCCTAGCATGGAGCTCAAGGCCAAGGCCTCGCTAATGAAAGCTGAATTTTATTTAAAGGGAAAGTATTTGATATTTTGATACCATGTGCTCTTACGCCATGGAAATTGTAATAGAATGTAAATTAGACATCATGCAATATAAAATACCAAAGCTGGCCACGGAGGCAACGAATGAGAAGGGGCCACGTGTATCCACTAGGGAGTGGTGAGGGGGCTATGGGAGTGACCCATAGGTTGCCATTTGTCATTATGTGAACCCATTGACTTCCTTAGGTGACATGCCAATTGTAAGGAAGTGGTTGAGATTTCAGCCCATGACTTTGATGGGGTATGGGCAGCCCTGAAATTCGTATGGGAAGGTATGGGCTCTTTTGACTTGTCCCACAAGTCACTCTACATCTTGGGGGTTTCTCCATCCTTATCCCCATTCCATTGTGGAAGTATGGGACATCTTTCTCCACCCAAAAACGAGCTCCCAATAGTGAGAAAACCGAAAATCGCGACTGTGAGAGAACCCACGTTTTGGGAAGCCAAAAACGTCTAGATTTGGGATTGGACGGAGAAATCCAATGGGGGATCCATTGGTAGGAACCTTGGGGCGAATTTGGGAGCAATAGCTATCCCAAAAGCCATGGGAAAACCCAGTTTTAATGGCCTAGAAAATCAGTGACGGATTTGGGTTGTTTGTGACAGATTTGTGAGAAATCCGATTGTGGATGTATGAATAGAGGATGGGATTGCTGAGTCTAGCTTGAAGGGTATGTGGCTCTGGGATTGAGCTCAGTGGACTAGCATCCTCCTCCATCTCCTATTGCATGCTTGAGAAACCCAACCGTGTGTTGGTTCAGCATGGCTGTTTGAGTGAAACCCTGACTGTGAGTGAGCCATCTAGTTCCTCCTTAGTGGATACACAGCCCAGCTCGGGGGTGATCTCTCAGCTGAAAGAATACAGGCTGCATAGAGGTCTATGGTTGGGTGGAACATTGCTCTCACGTAGCCAGTCGTTTGGACCATTATAATTCGAGATAAGTATTCTTGATGTTAATTCTATGCCCTGCAAGCATTTTAAATAATGACTGTTGTTTATATGTTGAATGCATGATGAAACTGTGTGCATATGTATTGTTTAATTCTGCTGTGTTTATATTGAATTGAATCTGCATATAGAAGTTTTTAAAATGTTAGGAATTTATGTGCAAAAATTATTGGGCCAAGTTTACAAAAGCCCGGTATGTTCTTAATGTTTCCTTCCCTGTTGTTCTATGGGGAAGGGGACGTTACACCCGTTATATGCAAACACCTCATGAAAGTCACTGGAAAGCAGCTAAAAGAATACTTTGATATATTTGAGGCACAATTCAGTTCGGGATTCATTACAGTACAGGGGGGAACCTTTGTTGGTTGGTTTCACTGATTCAGATTGGGCCAATGATCCTGATGATTGAAATTCTACTACAGGTTATGTTTTCAGTCTGGGATCTGGACCTATTAGTTGTGCTTGTAAGAAACAACAAGCTCTTGCTCTTTCTTCAGTAGAGGCAGAATCTTGAGCCACAGTTAATGCTAGCAAGGAAGCTTTATGTCTTTGACAAATCCTTTCAGAGTTTGGATTCGAGCAGCAGCAGCCTACTCCACTTTGGTACGACAATCAAAGTGCCATAAATCTTGCCAAAGATCCAGTTCTACATCAACGTAGCAAACACATTGAGCTTCATATGCACTTCATCAGAAATCTTGTTCATGATCGTGTTCTTCAAGTGATCTTTTTCCCTACAGATGATCAAGTTGCAAACATCTTCACCAAGTCTCTTACAGAAGTGAAGTTTTCTAAACTTCGATCTATGTTAGGAGTTCAGGAACTTGTCATTAAGGGGGGATAGGCTCTAATGACTCCTTCCTTCTCTTAATAGTGTCACTTTTGTAAATCCTTCAATCCTATCCCAAGTTGTTCTTAAGGGGGGATGTTAGGATATTTAGACACTTAGGAGTTAGTTAAGATCAACTTGTGTAATATATCCATTAGGGAAAGTGTG
This sequence comes from Larix kaempferi, assembly GCA_027924585.1. NCBI lineage: Eukaryota > Viridiplantae > Streptophyta > Pinopsida > Pinales > Pinaceae > Larix > Larix kaempferi. Next base: position 9,506,105 of record BSBM01000809.1, on the reverse strand, counting down.
TTTCTTTAGTATGCATTAGTATGAATTTGTAAATACTTAATCCGATGGTCACGATATGTTCCCGACATAGAGTGATCCGACGGATCAGCTTCTCTTAGATCATACCTAACCTTGATTTGTGGCTTAACACCCGATTGGTCCATGATCTCTATTTAAAGAGCATGGAGGGTCATTGTTTAGTTGATCGATTATGAGAAGCTCATTTGTAACTTTCTTTCTTTGCATAATAAATTGTTCCGTAGAAGCTATTTGGTCGGGGTCATGGAGTGTTTCCCTTACGAGGGTTTAAACCACGTCAAAACATCAGTGTATCGATCTGTGATGTGTTTGTGTGAAGTGGTTGCTCTTGGTGTTCGGTTTTTTGGGAGTACCCTATGTACCCGAACATCTAGTAGAGTCAAACTAATGATTAAAGCTATAATATTGAATAGGAGGCAATATCAAACCCTACTTAAGCAATAGACATCACAAGGAATTCATCCATATAGGCTAAGGTAAAGTGACTCAATATCTATTTATCTAGCACATAACAATCTTTGTATGAAGAGAGAAAAATATCAATGTTAATAATGGGTAGGTCGTGTATATCAAGGAAATGGAAGTTGGAAACACCCTAGTACCTCTAGGTCGGTAGGTGTATGTGAAAACTAATAAATGCATACACTACAATCATTCTTATGCCTATGTTTTCATTCATTCAATATGATTTTTGTATGTATGCATATGTGCTTGAGCTATGGTTTGGTATGATTTTACTAAATAGCGTGTACGCTCTATTAGTGTGTGTGTTATTTATGTGTGCGCATTTAAAATAGCATGCACACGCCATTTAAATTTTTAAGTTTTGGCGGGCAATTTCTTTCCTACCAACGTGGTGGATGACTTGGCCGCTATGGTTTTAGGTTCGAGTTGCCAAACCAAGTGGCTTGGACTGTGATATAACAAAATACATCTTATTCTATAAATTCTTCTATTTCGAGCATCATTCTGCGTATGCTACACCAGTCCACTGCTAATGAAATTGCACACACTTGTAGAACTATGTGTGCAGATTCCGAATATGTAATTTTTTATTAAATCTATTATTTGTTTCTATTTTTTAATTAATTGTAATTGCACTAACATCAATCTTACACAAAAAGTAGGTTATTTCTTTCATCTATAACTTTTGATTGGCTCACCTATTTTGAAAATTGAAAAGAACCCGCACAAGTACACACAAAGACCTACAAGTATAGCATTTGCAACATTCTCAAAATATACTTAAAAAATATTCTCTAAATAAAATAATGGAAATATGCTTTAAATAAAATAATTGGACATTATTTTTAAACCAAATAAGTTGCTCACACACGGATATTTAAATATTGTTCTCATCATATGTTTTTTTAACCTGTTCATTACATAATAAAATTGTTGGTTTAAACTTTCCATTTTCAAATCAAAATATTGTTTTTAAATAAAATAATGCAATCATGCTTTATGGACAAAAGGAAGTTGAGTATCTCGGGAACATTATCTCTACACAAGGGGTTCGTGTGGATCCTGCCAAAATCGATGCCATGAACAATTGGCCACATCCTCAGACACTCAAGAGCCTTCATGGTTTTTTGGGTTTGACTGGCTACTACCGCAAGTTTGTCAAGGATTATGGGAAGATTGCAGCTCCATTAACTACTCTATTGAAAAGGGATGCTTTTACATGGACACCTGCTGCTCAATGTGCATTTGACAAACTAAAACAAGCTATGTGTACTACACCTCTGCTAGCTATGCCCGATTTTTCCAAGCCCTTCACTATTGAGAGTGATGCTTGCGGCAATGGACTTGGTGCTGTTCTCCTTCAAGATGAACACCCCATTTTGTTCACCAGCAAAGCCCTTTCAGGTAAGAATTTAGCTGCCTCTACCTATGAGAAGGAAATGATGGCTATTTTGCATGCAGTACAGAAGTGGCGTCCATACCTATTAGGAAATCATTTCTGCATCAAGACTGATCACCAGAGTCTGAAATATTTCTTGGACCAGCGTGTCTCCTCCCCGGCACAACAGAAATGGGTTAGCAAAATCATGGGTTATGACTATGAGATCACTTACAAGAAGGGTAAAGACAATATTGTGGCAGATGCTCTTTCTCGCACATTTGATGCCCAAGGTTCTCTTTCAGCTATTTCTATGCCTGTTCCAAATTGGTTGCAATCTGTTCAACAGGGTTATGTCAATGACTCTTCCTTATCTCAAATCATCCAATGCTTGACCAACAACCCTTCTGTTGTACCAAATTACTCTTGGGATGGTGCTTCTCTGCGATACAAGGGTCGTCTGGTGCTTCCCCAGAGCACAGATATTCAATAGGCTGTCTTCTATGAACTCCATGCTTCTCGATTGCAGGGCACTCTGGGTTCCTCAAAACATATGAACGAGCATGGCGTAACTTCTTTTGGCAGGGCATTAAAAGGACAATTCAACAGATGGTGGCTGAATGTGATACCTGCCTGCGCAATAAGGGTGAAACAACACTCCTTCTAGGATTGCTTGAACCCTTGCCCATACCTACACGGATTTGGACAGATATTTCTATGGATTTCATTGAAGGGCTCCCTAAATATGGCGGGAAGACAATGATTCTTGTTGTGGTTGATCGCCTCTCCAAATATAGTCATTTTTGTGCTCTCATCCATCCCTATACAGCCTCCTCTGTCGCTCAAAATTTTCTGGACCAGATCTTTCGTCTTCATGGCATCCCTTCTTCCATTGTCTCGTATCGTGATGTGACTTTCACGAGTCATTTTTGGACAGAACTATTTCGCCACACTGGCACCAAATTGAATATGAGTTCAGGGTACCACCCACAAACAGATGGTCAAACTGAAATTGTCAATAAATGCTTGGAAACGTATCTTCGTTGCTTCACCTCGGAACAACAACATCAGTGGGAAAAGTGTCTCCCTCTTGCTGAATGGTGGTACAATACCTCTTACCACACTGCCTCTAAAATGACCCCATATGAAGCAGTCTATGGTTAGGAACCTCCAGCTCTTCTTCCATACACCCCCACCAGTTCACCAGTTTAGGAAGTTGACACGGTCCTTTGCAACCGCGATCAAATTCTTCGCATTTTGCCAGAAAATCTTCACATGGAAAGAAATCGCATGAAGCAACAAGCTGATCAGCACCGTTCGGAGTGCACTTTTCAAGTCGGCGATATGGTTTTTCTTCATCTCCAACCATACAAACAATCCTCCTTGAAACTCAAAGGGCGTCATAAGCTCGCTCCAAAGTTCTATGGGCCATATCGGATTCATCAGAAGATTGGGTCCGTTGCTTATAAATTCGAACTTCCTCCTTCTTCCTGCATTCATCCAGTCTTTCATGTCTCTTGTCTGAAGAAAGTTCTTGGCACCAACATCAGCGGACAAACGATTTTACTCGAACTGGATATTGAAGGATCCATCCTTTTGGAGCCAGAGGCCATCCTCAATCGGCACACGCATCAGCTTCGCTCTCGCTCTATCACAGAGGTCTTAATTCAGTGGCACGGCATGCAACCGGAGGATTCTACATGGGAACCACTCCTTCAGATTCAACAACAATTTCCACATCTAAAGCTTTGAGGACAAATTTTTTTTAAGGGGGAGGGGATGTTAGGAACCCATGTCTTTACTTTGTTAGTATGTTGTTGTTGGACACATATGCTTTGTAAGTTGTCCCATAGTATTTGTTGATCAATAGTTTGTGTTATTGTTGTTGGCGCATATGCTTTGTCAGTCGCCCGTAGTATTGTTGATCCATAGTTTGTAACGGCCCATGGTTTCGGCCAATAGTATTGGTGCCTAGAATTAGTATATAAGTGTGTGTTGAGACCTATGAAGGAGGGTGAAGTTATTTGTATTGAGCTTGCTCATAGGAGGTTGCCCCCTCAAAGTGGCCTGTGATCAATATAAAAGTGATTCTAAGTTCTGTCATTTCTGCTATTTCGCCTATTCGTATTAATTAATTGTTGTAGGTGCCTCACAAAATCGTACGATCGTTTGTGGAATGGGTCACATGGCTACACAACATTAGTATGGTGTAGGCGCATAGAATGGCCATGCACAACATAACACTATATTCCTATGTTATGGTGTGGGTTTTGGGTTACCTTTGTTGTGCAAAATGTCCATGCGGGTTATATATCAAGCAGGTCATGCCACCATAAGACTTTTTTTGTATTAGTTGTGTGACCGTATAATGGCTTATTTTTACTAGTTTTGATGGTCTTTGTTGATAGACTGACACATGATTTAGCTTATTTGTGTTGCATATTGCATGTTTGGCGAAGGAAATTGAGTGTTGAGAGTTCCATTTCAGCACTTTGGAACAAATAGTAGCATGTCAACAGGCGATTGAACAATGTCTATGTGAGGAAGGGTTATTAAAGTTTTGGGATTTTCCCATCACATGGTCTAGTGATCACCTCTTACAAAATTTTGTAGGCTTTGAGAGCCACAAGATTGAGTGTTTCATGGTTGGAGGTGGGAGGGTGACTCTCAACAACAATGACATTTAATTTGTGATTGAGTTATCTACACCTATCTCCAAGTTGTGTTGGGCGGGGCCCAAGTTGGAATATTTGCGCAAGTGCCGAGAACTGTGAATTGCGCGTTGCGATATTGTAAGGGGCAGTTTTGAGAAATTACGCATGTTGTGCAACGGAAATAAGCAAGGCAGGATTGCGGAGTACACTGGTGCGCATGATCTACGCAACAACTATTTTTGGTAAGAAGCATAAGTAAAGGTCAGACGAGGAAATGACCTATTTTGAGTAAGGAACAAGTTGAAGGAAGAAGAAGGCAACTTGTCTAGAAGAGTGGCGGCAAGGAGTTGAGAAGCTAGGACACTACGCCGATGGTGAAAGGTAGGCGGAAGGAGTGGAAAGGGATAGGCCACCATGCAGTTGTAACCATTTTGATGACTGCGGTTGTCAGAAGAGTGTGTGAGCCATGAGTGGCCCAGCTGGAAGGCCTGGGGCAGGCTGTCGACGGCAACCGTCAGGCTAGCAGTTAGCCATGCCATGTTTTGTAAACCTAAGGGTTTTTGCTTATGTATTGTAAATAGATGACCTACGGACATGATCTATAAATAAGGCATGATTTTGTAAGGGAAGGGTTGGTCATTGTTGAACATTGTTAGAATCTTTAAACTTTGAAGCTATTGTAAAGGCTCTTCAACTATGTGCGCAGAGACGTATCTGAGAGAGAAGAGAGTTTGCAGCTAAGTGCGTAGACTAAGAACTGTTGTACCCTTCCGAAAAGACCAATATAACGATAGTTCTTGTGGATGTAGCCTCCATCCGGGGGGGTGAACCATGTTAAATATTTTGTAGTGCGATTGTTTCATGTTTTCACAACTATTCATTTGCTTGGTATGGATGCTTAATGTCATAATTATCTATTATGTGTTTGCTTTTATATGTATTCGCCGTAGGAATGATGGGAATACTATGTTAAGTAATACATGAATGGATGAATGTTAAGTATTCGACACTTCTAAGTCTTTGAATGCATGAATCTGTTGGATAATCACATAGTTAAGTACTGGATTTGAGCATAGTGTTGGAGCGCGTAGTATTATGTATTTCATTCATTTACATACACCATAAAGATAATAACCTAAGTGTTGTTGAATGGATAAAGATCATTTAGTAAGGTCAATTAGAATTGATCAAGTCCTGAAGAGGACGCGTGGTCTAGTTGATGCGCTGACCCATTGTGAGTGCTGCAAGGTAAGCTGTTGATAGCTTACCATTGTAACTCTAGAAGTATCCAATATCGTGCAGTCCTTGGATGCACTGGTTACGCAAGAACCTCCACTTTCCAAAGTATGTGACGCGAAGTAGAGACTTCATGCAGTCTGATTGTCCACAGTAAGAGTCCTTTTATCGCATTGTCCATCAGTCGCTTTGACCCTTGCATCACCAGGTTGTGGAAACCTAATTCTGGAGCTACCCCCTCAGCTTCACATTGGGTGAGACCTCAGGCTACTCGCAGTCTGTTGCCAAAAGAATCGGTGAATAGGGTTTTTGTTGGTTCCTTGAACCGCGAAGTACCTAGGTCTACATTGGAAATCTCTAGATCAGTTACATACACCAACAAATGGTTCCATTGTCATGCTAAGACCTAGTGATGCGATAGTGTGTTTGGAAAGTAATGTGCAACGAAGAATATCAGTTCCCATTGGGTTCAAACAATTGGCATCCTGAAAAAGAAAGAGATTTGGGATTGGTGTGACAAGACTGAAAGAGAATTTGCAAAGAAAGACAACAGACACCCGCATCTATCTGGCGTAGAGTGGTTGAACAGATATTTGTGGAAAGATATTCACGAGATTTTATGGGCTTCGTTTGGAAATGAGCTGCATGAGTGGATCTCGCGACTTGTAGAAAGGAAAAACTGTTTTAAGGGAGGAGTACATACAGAGTGGACTCTAGAGCTCATAGTGCAGTTCAAAGCAATATACAGCCCACTGTCGTGAGTAGTCGACTTCTTGGTTGATAGCATACTTGAAGGATTTGTAACAGAATTTGTTGTAGACACGCTGAAATCCTACATTCAAGATGAAGCATACTTTTTTGAAGGATTCAGAGGTAAGTACCTGAATAATCTTAGTCTATACATTGAAATGCTTTTAGCTGAGAAAGGCGTTTTAAGAATGCAATATTATTTTTGAATTTGTCATGGTAGAAAGTATATACAGTGACTCTGACGAATAAACCCATAATATGAGAAGTGGAAAGAGATATAAGTTTAATAAAGAAAAGAATCCTGGAGAACCTGGACTCCATGTGAATACCGAAATCCCATTTGATCTTACCAATCAAACCGCACTGCCATTAGCCATAATCTAGCCTATTACACCTCAGAATCCGTCGGTTGCAAATACCGCACCTCCCCCCTCTCAGAACCTGTCCACTGCGAGCGTCGCGCAGCCCATTCCGCCGAACATTAATACTAGTAACACTATATGAGTGGGTTCTCAGACCTTTCCAACTCAGACTATTCCAGTTCAGACTACCCAGCCTCAAAATATTCCACAAAGTAGTATCCCTAGCACTATTTCGAGTGCCACATTTACTTTTTCTGCTCAGAACCCCACGCAGAATCCTAGCACTACTTAAGGTGCTACACAACGAAGAAGGAGGATGACAGATAACTATATCAAACTATCGATATTCAAAGGAACGGGTCTAGAAGACCCTGATCAACATTGGTTTCTATGTGAAGCCTAATGGAGTGTAAAGCAAGTTTAGGATGATGTTGTGAAGAGAGCGCAATTCATCACTACTTTTAGAGACAAAGCCTTGCATTGGTTTATGAAATATTCTTAGGCACAACTGAGAACCCTAATAGAAATCAAGGCTACACTTGTAGCATAGTTTAAGAAACCAAAGCAAGAGTCGCAGTGCATAACCGAATTGAAAGAGATCAAGCAGAAACCTACTAAAACGGTATGGGAATTTGACCAAAAATTTAAGACATTGTTGGACCAAGTGAGCTTTGTTATAGCTCTACAACAACAACAGTAATGGTTCATTGCTACGCTGTTGCCTCACATCAGACAACCATTGATGTAGTAGAAGGTTGCGTCGCAGGAAGAGGCCTTAGAGATCACAATGAAGCTAGAGGCTTTGCTGATCAGTGAGACTAGCTTTGGCATGTCTCAGATCTAGAACTAGTTGACCACCTTGACATTAGAATTGCAAGGTATGAATAATGGAAAGGAACAAAGATATGAACAAAGGCATGAGGTCTGGTGTACAGGATGTAAGGGAGAAGGCCACACCAGAGAACATTGCCCCTTATTTCAATATTATCTTAACAGTGGTGCGCCAAACCCAATGAATCAGAACTAGGCACCATGATGTGAAATCTGTAGAACAAGAGGACACCGACTTGAGGATTGTTATACAATACAGAAATACGTAAAAACACATAAGAACTTATATTGCAATTTCTGTAAGTCAGTTAGACATGATGAATCCAACTGTCATGCATATGAGCTTAAGAACAAAAGGAACCGAGATATGGAAGCGATGCAAGGTGCTGGAATGTACCAAGTTCAAGAAGAAAATCAACCAAAACAAGAGAATGCTCACTATGATCAGGGTGGATATAGAGGCCATGGTGGTGGATACCGCGGGAGAGGAAGAAATGCCAGCCCAACCCAAGGAAGAGGACGAGGCTAGGTAATCTATTATAACTGTGGCCAACCAGGTCATGTATCTAGAGATTGTACAAACCCATGCACTACATGCAATTATTGTAAATCATTCGATCATGTTATTGAAGACTGCCCCAATTAGAGGTAGAAATGCATAAACGAAGAAGGACAGAACCGCTGAACCCCACCATTTAATTGATTGCAGCAGAAAGACAAACTGGGGATCTGAGCATAAACGCGGTAATGCATAGTGGGGCTAATATAGGAGGAAATAGAGGCGCAGAAGCTTCGACTTCTAGAACGGATGATACTAAGCAAACTCCTGGTGAACTAGTATGGATTAGAAAAACTGCTAGGAAAACACCTAGTTTGGACTTACAGAAAAATAAGGGAGCATTTGAAGAAGTGTGGGACATGTCCAAAACACCGCCACCTACTTCACCAAGAATCATGCTGTGCAGTGAAGTACTATACATAGAAGATATGCCAGCGGCATATGATCACACAAGCGTTGCAACAGATACAGGTACCTCTGTTGCGTAGTTCCTACGGAGCCGCATGAAGTTCTTAAAGAGCACAGATGCTCTTATGGAATTTGAAAAAATACTCAGCCAGTACGAACCACATAGTGCGAAGGGGGCTTCCCATGGCGCAGTCCATAACATTAGGAGTCCCAAAGGAACAGGAAGGGAAATGAGGTTCACTGTACAGATTGGGGACTATGAGATGGATGACATCATTCTTGATCTTGGATCCGAAGTAAATGTCTTGACCAAGCAGACATGGCAGCAGATGGGTAGACCAAAGTTATAGTGGTCACATATATAGTTAAGAATGGCTAATCAAGGGATAGTTATACCCTTGAGGAGGATACCCAACACAATTGTTGACATTGACAGAGTGTGAAGCTATGTAGATTTTGAAGTAATTGAAATCGTGGATGATATCCATCCTTATCTGGTGCTGCTGGGTATCGATTAGAAAATGACTAACTCCACCATCATAAATTTGAATACCATGAAAATGATATTTGAAGGCAATGATATAAGGGTCATCGCACCATTTGACCCCTCGTAGGGTGAACGATATGTTGAACCGATTCAGGAGGAATCCAGAGCCCAAGACTTCAACCGTATTTACAAGATGACAATGAATGTTGTTGATTATACTAATCCAACTGCGGATGGAATGCTCAGTTGGTGCTATGATAGCTTTTGCATCTCAGGATTTGATGCAGGACTGGAAAACTAGAAAAGCAGATTGCATGAAGTATCTACTAGGAGATGTGCGACGATCATGAAGTCATTCCGCTGGATTGGAAAAAAGGTAACTCCAATCCCTACCTATGATGGTTTATCTAATGTTTATTGCATTATCAAAGAATATACTGCAGCAGTTGCAGATGAATACCGCATATCAGCATTAGAAATGGCACTGTGCGAGACACTTTCCAGATGGTGGGTTGCGCATAAGCATACACTGGTGACATGGGATCAGTGCAGAATTAAGATGCAAATTAGGTTTTTTGAGAAGGTTACGCTGCCTTTTGACAAATATAATGGACAAACGGATCCAAGGGATCATATTGAAGCCTGTTCACAAGCTTGGGTAGAAAGGCCACAGATAGAATGGGTGCATCTGTTTGTGCACACGTTGGAGGAACCGATTCCGAAGAAGTGGTACCTAGACCCAGAGTTGCGTAGGGGTACATTGGACTGGTCTGTCCTAACTGCGAGCTTCCAGCAGGACTTTAGTTTTGAAGATGAACATTCGAGTATCAATGATGCATTGCAGGTTATTAAGGAAAGAATATTTAGACCAGACTGCACACAGGGAAACATGACTAGAAGAATTCTTTGGAGCAGGAAGTGTACCTACGTGACTACAACAAGAATGGGAGGAGCAAATAGAGCATGCTCTTGATTGTTATAACATCGCTGAAGAATCCAAGGATAAAGAAGAAAGTGATGAGGAGGACCCGCGCAACATAAAGATACCTGAATCATAGGGAGCACGCGAGGTAGAAGGACCTCCACTGGAAATTTCAGATGTTAGTGGACCTGTGAAAACAAGAAAAGTGAACATTGGCACCAGCGAAGAGCCAAAGTTCGCAGCTATTGGAGATTATTGGGATGAAGATACAGTTGAGGAGGTCGCCAGCATAATACAGGAATATCGAGAATTATTCCCGACCAAGTTCACAGAGATGAAAGGTATTCTGGGAGACTTAGGAGTGATGAAAATCCCTCTTAAGCCTGGCATGAATCCTGTGAAGCAAAGACCATATAGACGGAACCCATGCTACAAAGGACGAGTTAAGGAAGAACTTGATAATATACTCGATGCAGCGATCATTGAGCCGGTTGAAGAATCTGAGTGGATAAGCCCGATGGTTATCCACGATAAGAAAACAAAGGGTGAGATCAGGATCTATGTGGATGTCAGAAAGTTGAATGATGCTTCGATGCATGACCCGTTTCCTACCCCTTTCAGAGATTAAGTGCTTGATAATGTTGGAGGGAATGAGGCGTATTCTTTTATTGATGGATTCTCTGGATACCATCAGATCAGGATTGATCCAGCAGATAGGCACAAGCCTACATTTGCTATAGAATGGAGGTCGTTCCAGTATAGAGTGATGCCTTTGGGTATGAAGAACGCACCTGCCATATTTTCTAGAGTGGCAGTCGCAGCATTTAAAGATTTCATACATAAGTTTTTAGAAGTTTATTTTGATGATTAGACTATTTTCGGTTTACTGAAGAACCATGCCGTGAACCTCAGGATGATGCTGGAAAAATGCAGACAGCATCAAATTTCTTTAAATATGAAGAACTACGTTTTCTGTGTGCCCTATGGAATTTTGTTGGGACACATTGTGTGAAAATAGGGCTTAATGGTTGATCCTACGAAGATCGCAGTCATTGTCAACTTGCCAACACCAAATTCAGTGAAGCAGCTGTGCACCACATTGGGCCATATGGGGTACTACAGAAAATTTATAAAAGGGTATGCGCAGATAACCGCAGCCATGGAGAAGCTGCTAAAGAAAGATGCATCGTTCATCTGGAACAAAGAATGCGAACAACGATTTGACACATTAAAAGAGAAGATGCTCACTGCGCCAATCCTATTTTTTCCAGACTGGGAGAAGCCATTTCATGTCTATGTCGATGCTTCATGTATAGCATTAGGTGTTTTTCTTGCTCAGCCAGGAGAGGGAGGTAATGATCATGCCATTGCATTTTCAAGTAAAAATTTATCCTCCACCGAGAAGAACTATACCACTACTGAGCGACAAGGACTCGCTATGGTCTACATGCTGCAAAAGTTCAGGCATTACTTTCTTGGTGCGCACTTCTCTATGTTTACTGACCATTCTGCTTTGAAAAATGTCGTCAATAAGCCAGTGTTAGGGGGGTGAATATGCCGATGGTTATTACTCTTTCAGGATTATGACTTTGAAATTATTGTTAATCCAGGCAGGTTGAATTTAGGACCTGATCATCTGTCAAGGATTGAGTCAGGAGAAGAACCTACGAACCTAGAATACCATCTTCCTGATGTGCAGTTGTTTGCTATACAGGTTGTCGATGATTACTATAAGGACATCATTGAATTTTTATCTACAAGGTTGGCCCCTCAAGAGTTCACTACCCAGCATAAGAAGTAGCTGGTAGTATGAGCCATAGACTTCACCATTATTGCAGGCCATCTATAGAAGTTGGTACTCGATGAAGTACTGCGCAGATGTGTATTAGAGCATGAGAAAGCATTCATATTGGCTGATGCACATTCAGGAGTCGTAGGAGGTCACTACATAGGGAGAGCTACTGCGCAAAAGATATTGCGCGCAGGTCTATGGTGGCCTACTATCCATAAAGATTCCAAGGAACATTTCCAGACTTGCGACATTTTTCAAAGGACAAGAAAGCCATCATGCAAAGATGAAATGCCATTAAATCCACATTTGACATTGCAGGCCTTTGAGAAATGGGCCATTGATTTTGTGGGTCCTATTAACCCACGGGGGAAACGAACTAGTGCGAGGTACATCATTACTGCTACCGATTACCTCATCAGATGAGAAGAAGTGAAGCCAGTGAAATATTGTAGCACAGTTACAACCGTGGAGTTCATATTTGAAAATATCCTTACAAGGTTCAGATGCACGAAGATTTTGATGAGTGATCAAGGCACTCATTTTCTAAACAGAACCATCGAAGCTTTGACCGAAGAGTTCCATGTTCATCATCAACACAACATGCCTTATCATTCACAGGAAAATGGAACTGTTGAAGCATTCAATAAAGTGCTGGAAAATGCACTAACCAAGATATATAATGTCAATCGAGACGATTGGGACCTGCGCATTCCATCTGTATTATGGGCATACAGGACTACATGCAAGAAATTAACAGGCCATACACCTTTCAGATTGGCTTACGGGAAAGAAGCAATAATGCCAATGGAGTATATCATTCCCTATTTGAGAATAACTACGTTTACAGGCATGGCAGACCATGCAACGCTAGAATAAAGGCTCCTACACTTGATTGGGATGGAGGAAGATTGCTTCGTCATAGCTTTCCACCAACAAGTATAGAAAGAGCATGAAAAAGAATGGCACGATCACCACCTAAAGAACAAGTCTTTCTAGCTAGCTACCTTAGCCAGAGATACCATGCCAAGCTTGATAAATGGAAGCAAAATAAATATTTACCGCGATAGTTTGGCTTTGCAGAATCCTCTATGATCAAAGGGAGGCATACCATGCAGCACTACTGAAGTTGCACGTGAAAACATTGAAAACATATATATATATATATATGTATATATACAGAAAAGCTATGCAGTTCATTTCAAAATATGGATTGCGCAAACAAGGCAGAACCACAGCCGCACAGAAGAGAAAGTAGAATGCGCGTCCGGAAGCGACACTCATACAAGACCACTAGTACATCATGACAGGAACAGTCACCATGACAATCATTTTCCAGTTAGTGGGCCGTTAACAAAATTGGCGGCATTAGAAAACTTGAATATTTAGGGCGGACGTGACACTTTCGGGTGCCATAAAGCCAAAGTGACTAGCATAACACCGAAATTCGGTTGGCAAGCTGAGAAATTAACGTTGAAATGATGGAGTTGACACTCTGGCCTGCTTGGAAACCTTTTGGCATTTATGGAAACAAAGTTGGCATGATGATGAGGATCAAATGGTAGGGCCGAGATCATAGGCACGAGCTGGACAATGAATATGGCATTTAGTGCCTCGATGACCACCAAAGGCCACTGTGAAGACCAGCTGAGGCTATAAATATACCTCGCTCGGTCACTTCCCTAGTTTACGAAGTATTTGCCATTGCTTATTGGAGCTACCAGAGAGCCGATCGAACTGAGCAGTGTATGAGTGAGCAGGTCGACTTGCAAGAAGTGCTCAGGTTATTTAAACAATTAGGGATTCCAAGTGCTATGACGGTAACAAAGAGAGCTTCTTCCAGAAATTTAGCAACGGAGGCTGCAGAGGCCAGCAAGGGGAAGAAACTAGCCGCAAAGCGGGGAGGGTCAGAAGCACCAGTGAAGTAGAAGTCGGCCACAATTTAGAACCAACCCATTTATCTGGTGCCGGAATACATCCCTCCATGAAAATATGATGCACCACCAGTGCATTTGGATAAAACTGCTATATATGAGATCCCGGTCCCAACTATTTCTACTCGGGTGAAGGTTATTGAGAACCTACTGGGCGAAGTGCCGAACTGCAAATTGGAGTACCATGACCTACTGGAGAACACGTTAGCCAAACTGAAGAACTATCCGCAGTTTCGACTCGATGGCTACATTGACCGGGTAGTGGATTCCTAGACTTGTGCTGAAAGCCTACAGGTCCAATATTGGATAAAGCCCCTCCAACCATCAGGGTTGCTAAATCTATTACAAATGCAACATTTTTCTAAAAGCACTGAGTTTATGGCAATGGTGCACGCATTATTGAGTTGCGTGCACAAACGATTCCTATGGCTGGATAAGCACGTCGACATCAGTATAGATCTGATACATCAAATAAAAAACCTGAACAAGTGCGATGTGGACCTTGCTAACCTAATGGTAAAGAAGGCGCAGGATAGAGCTCTGTCTGTGGAAGTCGCGAAGGAATTCGGTGTGGTCCGGAAGGGGAGTGGATTCCCAACCAATGATATTAATGATCACGCTACAAAATTTACGGTTCAGTTGCTCGCAGGAAAGCTACTACGCAAGTGTCAGCCACCTGAGGTACCAATGGTCACAATCAAGCTAGCAGCAAAAATATTGCGTGGAACACCTTATAATTGGTGCCAGTATCTACTGAATGAGTTTCTCGCAGACATTGAGGACATCCAGGATGATGGGACAGCATTCCATTTCACTTGTCTACTCAAACTGAGAGCCTTTGTAGGTTGGAAAGAGCCGATGGGTATCAAGGCATCCCAACCTTAATAGGACACGGCCTTGGGATGCACTTCAGTAACCTATGGGTGAGCCCGAAGGCGTCTAGACAGCGGCAGACAACCGAAGTCTTTTATGTCTATTATCACCAGTTGCGTGACGCGATTCTTTCAACGCCATGAATCGCAAGCCCATTGACTGACACATACACCTGCATCATGAGGTTTATGGTGAGGAGGCATCGGTCATACATTCAACCTAGGGCTGACACAGAGGAAAAGTTGTGGTATCCATGGTTTTATTTGCTAGATCAGGAGATGATCGAGCAGATGCTAGAGCGATGGGATGCAGACTAGAAGCTTCCTGCATCACTGGATGCTGAATCTAATTATGAACAACAAGTTGAACCCATCTCAAAGAAAATTGAATTCAAAGACACCGATGATGAAAACACCGAAGAAGATAAGGAAGAAACAGAAGCAAACAAGGGAAATAATAAGAGGGGGCTACCAGTTGGTACTCCCATTGTTGAATAAAAGGATCCTTCTCAAAGTGATCCCATGGAGACGACATAACGAAAGAGGAAGGATGTTGAAAGCTCCGCAAAACCGAAAGGTCGATGTACAAAGAGGAAGGCTGAGAAGCCAGAGTTCGGCCCACAGCTCCATCAAGACGATTGTGAGATTATCGCAACCAAGGTATAGGAAGCATGCGAAGAGACCCACGTGGAGAAGGAAGCCAAGCAAGAACAACTACAGATAAGCATGATCCAAGCTATGGAAACGGTCAAGACAATGGTAGCATAGATAAGTTTGGGCCATCAATCATCAGACTCCGAAGGGAGGGTAGGAGGAACGAGTGCGCATAAGCGGCCACCTCATGTCGGAAGCCCCTACCCCAGGGTTGCGCAAATAGAACCCATTTACTTTATCTTCCCAAATGATCATGTGTGCTACACAGCGAAGAACTCGACACACTTTGACCTCAACATTGGGTCTCTGTCACTGGAGGATTTGATCGAGTTACACATGAAGGTTGTTGAGGAGATTCACGAAAGAGGCATCACCTCATATGATTAGAGTGAAAAGTTAGCTGAAGCCATCAATCAACTGAAGTAGGAATCAGCTCGCAATATACATGAGCTAAGCAAAGCTAGAGAAAGAGACTGTAAGCTGAAAGAGACAGTTTCAGTAGTCTCTGCAAAGATTGAGGAATGCGCAGAAGAAGACGATGTAGAGGATACAATAAAGAAAATTACAGCCAAGGTAAAATCCCTCACATCAGATATGATACAGATGGAGTCTTCCTACAAAGGGAAGATTGTAGAGCTGGAGTCTAGGCACCCAGTCATACCACCAGATTAGTGCGTGGCTCTAGCTGAGGAAGTACAGGAAACCATGGATAGCATTTCGTTGGAAGTGATGAAGTGCCAAGATTTACTTGAAGGATTAAATACAACATTGAGAGGGTTGAATGAGGATCTTGCATTGGAAAATATAAAGGGGGATATGCAGCGGACACAACAATAGGTAGAAGCTATAAATGCAGAGTTAAAGAGTTCGTCGGCTAGGGAGAAAATACAGAAGTACAACAAAATCAAGGACCTACAGAAAGAGTTGGCTGCGCTAAGAGGGAAAGAGGCTGCTACATCTGCCAGGTTGCATCCCATTGAACAAGAAGGCCTCGAATCGATGCAGTAATTCGATGAGAAGTTCGTAGAACTTCAGGCAGTGGAAGGCACCATGAAAGAGCAAGTGGCCAAAGAAAAGGTCTCACAGGCAACTCTGGAGACGCTTCGAGGATTTGAGCAAAAGGCCAAGGACATGGTTGCAAAGTTAGCAATTACTCTGCAAAATTTTACTTCAAACATAGGTACACCGGAAGATGCGGCACCATCGTCTACAGATGGAAGTGGCTCAGGACGAGCCACATGTGAGTGTTAGGGGCCTGTTGGGGGGGGGCCAAGTTGGAATATTTGCACAAGTGCTAAAAACTATGCATTGCGTGCTGCGATATTGTAAAGGGTCAGTTTTGAGAAATTGCACATGTCACGCAGTGGAAATAAGCAAGGCAGGATTGCATATTACGTTGGTGTGCATGATCCGTGCAGCACCTATTTTTGGTAAGAAACATAAGTAAAGGTTAGACGAGGAAATGACCTATTTTGAGTAAGGAACAAGTTGAAGGAAGAAGAAAGCAACCTATCTAGAAGAGTGGCGACAAGCAGTTGAGAAGCTAGGCCACTACACCGATGATGACAGGCAGGCGGAAGGAGCGGAAAGGGAAAGGCCACGATGCAGTTGTAACCATTTTGACAACTGTGGCTGTTAGAAGAGCGTGTGAGCCACGAGTGGCCCAGCTAGAAGGCCTGGAGCAGGCGGAGCAGGCTGTCGATAGCAACAGGCAGGATAGCAGTTAACCACACCATGTTTTGTAAACCTAAGGGTTTTTTCTTATGTATTGTAAAAACATGACCTACGAGCATGATCTATAAATAAGGAATGATTTTGTAAGGGAAGGGTTGGTCATTGTTGAACATTGTTAGAATATTTAAACTTGGAAGCTATTGTAAAGGCTCTACAGCTATGTGCGCAAAGACCTATCTGAGAGAGAAGAGAGTTTGCAGCTGAGTGTGCAGACTAAGAACTGTTGTACCCTTCCCAAAATAACAATATAAAAACAGTCCTTGTGGATGTAGCCTCCATCTGGGGGGGTGAACCACGTTAAATCCTGTGTAGTGTGATTGTTTCATGTTTTTGCAACTGTTCATTTTCTTGGTATGGATGCTTAATGCCGTAATTATCTATTATATATTTTCTTTTATATGTATTCACTGCAGGAATGATGGGAATAATATGTTAAGTAATACATGAATGGATGAATGTTAAGTATTCAGCACTTCTAAGTCTTTGAATGCATTAATCTATTGGTTAATCGCATAGTTAAGTACTGGATTTGAGCGCATTGTTGGAGCGCGCAGTATTGTGTATTTCATTCATTTACATACACCATAAAGACAATAACTTAAGTGTTGTTGAATTGATAAAGATCGTTAAGCAAGGTCGATTAGAATTGATCAAGTCATGAAGCAGACACACAGTCTAGTTGACGCGCTGACCCATCGTGAGTGCTGCGAGGTAAGCTGTTGATAGCTTACCATCATAATGCTAGAAGTGTCCAATACTACGGAGCCTTGGATGTGTTAGTTGCGCAAGCCCCTCCACTTGTTGAAGTATCCAATGTGAATTAGAGACTTTGCGCAGTCTTATTGTCCACAGTAAGAGTCCTTTTATCGCGCTATCCACCAGTCTCTTTGACACTCGCATCACTAGGTTGTGGAAACCTGATTCTGCAACCACCCACTCATCTTCGCCTCGGGTGATACCTCAGGATGCTCGCAGTCTGTTGCCGAAAGGGCTTGTGAATAGGGGTTTTGTTGGTTCCTTGAAACATGAAGTGGGTCTACATTGGAAAACTCTAGATCAATTAGATACGCCAACAAGTTGGAAGAGGATGATAGGTTATTTGCATGTGCAATACTATGAGAGGAACCCTACAATGAAGAAACATGGGTCATCCTTCTTACCTCAATCTTGGATCTCTATTCAAGGTGATGGAGACCATTTTTATTGATGTACATGAACTATTGTGATGCATTGAATCTCCATGGGTCATCTTCTACTCGTGGAGAAGGTTCTTGGAGGAGAAAAGGTTGGTTCATCACACATGATGATGGTCAACATGTATGCTCAACCGACAATTTTTTTTTGAAGGAATAGGGGAAATTTATCTATTATCATCATCATTGTCATCATCCTTATCATCTCATCATCATTGTCATAATAGTTTTGTTAAAAAATAATAGTGATATCATATTCTGATTATTTTTAAAAAAAATAATATTTTAAAAAGTATATTTTAATTTGGAATGGAGTAGTTTAAAAATAAGATGAATTTAATTGTAAAAATGCATCAATCTATAGATATCTTTCTTACACCTATAAAATTTGAATCATTTATATTTACAATCACAACAACTATACGAAATTTTAAACAAAGTTAAAAAAAAAACATTTTGAAACAAGATCGTTGCATGATACTTGCCTCCCTAAATTTGAAGAAGGCATGAATCCTCAATGATTGGGTTGTTTAATTTGACATGGCAGGAATATGAAACATGATCAGATGTTAATGTCCAGGTATCAATGCCAGTCCTTTTTAAGTGCAGACTCTACTTCCCCACAAAACAGTTGACCAATACAAAATGAAATTTGTCAATGTCTAAATATTGTATGCCGTGAGTCGTAATATTTTGAGAATGTCGTGATGGATCGTATAGCCTGTTTGTTTGTTTGTTTCTAAATATTAAATATTAAATGGCGTGAGTCGTAATATTAAATATTAAATGCTGTGAGTCATAATGTTTTGAGAATGCCATGATCATAGTGGATCGTGGCTTTTTTCACACATAAATATATCTTACTATTAATAAGGCGAAATAGTAAATAGGAACATTACATCAGGTCTTCTAACCAAAAGAGCATAAACCATACGGGCATCATAAAGCCCCAAGTATACGAGCACAAGAACCCCCTAATGACAAATGGACACATGTGTCCCTAAATACATCAACTCTTATCAGGAGCCATAACATCCCATACAAACCGAAATATATAAATCATCCAGTTGGGACATACTCACCAACTGCATGATCAAAGAGTATCAAAAACATAAGTAGCATAGTATCAAGATGTCCATACATAAATACATGATATATCCTCCAAACAAGTCCAAAATAGCCAGAGGCCTGGACATATGAGTCAATAAAACCAAATAGAGCCGCATAACCCAACCGGATCAAAAGTCCAACAAGTAGTTGGAGAAAGGCTAACTAAGTACCTGCATACAATATACGAATATATACATGTGAGAAATAAAACCAAAAAAACTCATACAGACCCAAAACATATATCAGCTCCAAAGCAAGTCAATCGTGCCCTGAGTAGAAAGAAGGTCCTCATGCCATTCCTCCCACAAAATAAAGCCTGACGGAGAAGTCAGGGCCCTCTTTGAAAGTAAGTCAGCCTCCTTATTCATCTCGCGAAAAACATGGGCAAAGTGAATATGCTGAAATTCACTAATGTATTTCCTAACAGCAACCATCCATCCAGTAAGTATCAAAACATTCAATGAGGATGACCCCAAAGCCCAAGAAATAATAGATGAAGAGTCTCCTAGAACAACCATAGATGAAACCTGTAATCGCCGAGAAAAATGTAAAAGGAGCCACAATGCACACAATTCACTGTGGGTATTAGATCCAGGACCCATATTTAAAAACATACGGTAGGAAACCGAGGTGTTTAGATGGAGCACCACACCCGCTGTGGCTAGGGTTTTACCCCTGGCTTGTGCAAATGAGCACCTACTAAGGAGAATGGACTCCTTAGTAGCAGTTCAGTAAATGTAAATAATTAAGCTAAAACAGAAATTAAATTACTTCTAAAACATGCATGAAACATAAACATCAAATTTAAAAGATGGCTTTTTGTATTGATATTACCTTCAATGTGAAGGTTTGATGAAGCCCTTTGCAGTGTCGAAGAGGATGCTCCAAGCTTCAATATGCTCCTTCTCCTTCTCCAATGGTGGGAATGGGCCAAAAGTGGCTCTCAAGGTGAAAGTAGTTCAATGGTGAACTAGGGTTTCGAGAGAGATTTTGGTAGAGTAAGGGTGCTTGTGATTGTGGATATGGAATAAGGGATCTCCATCACCTATTTATAGTTTTTTGGTGGTGGAGTGCTGACCCATGGTTTTGGGAAACACATGGTTTTGTGCAGCTGTATAGGGTTTTTTCCTCCTTTTCCTCATTATTTTATATTTTTTATTCCCTTTTTAGGGGATTTTTGCTATTTTTGGAGGAAAAGGGGGTTTTTTAGCCTTTTTTAGGCTATTTTGATGGTTTTGTGGCCTTTTGGAGGCTTTTTAATGGGATTTTTTGGGATTTTAAGGGAAATATGGTAGGAAAATGGACAAATGAGCCATATAATGTGGTAGATGAGGTAGTGAACACTTTTTGAGTGTTAACACCCGCCCCACATCCACCATCCCCCCCAGCCGTGGCCCCGTCAAAGAACCCACAAGGGTACATTAAGATAGGAGGAGCCAAGCGATAACCAAGAAGCTTACTAGAAGAAACATTCCTGCCACCCGAAAGAGCCGAGCCAGAATTATATTCCATAAAAGAGGCAATGATACGACCACTTAACCAATTCAGATTAGTGGCAGTCCCCTAAAAAACAAGGCGGTTGCGCATTTTCCATAACTCCCACATCAAAAAACAAGGAAGTTCAAGCCAACGAGCATGTTGGGAATTACCGAGCCATTTTCTAAAACTGTCCAGTAATGAGACCATGTGCCAATCAACAAATATCCCAATTGAAATTACAGTGAGCTTCCAGAGCTCCCTCCAGACATGACACTGCGAGAAAAGATGATCAACCGATTCCTCCTGATTGCAGCATAAAGGATACCAGCCAGGTCCGTTAAAGCCTCGACGACAGAGATTATCCCAGGTAAGTATTTTATTTCCCAATGCCAACCAGATAAAATAGCAAATCCGCGGAGGAAGGGCTAGCTTCTAGATCTGTGAATGCCACTATACCTCCTTCAGTTTACAGTCAGCAAATAATGAATCATATGCAAGTTTCGGAGTAACCATTCCACGAGCGACATCCCAAGACCAAAACAGTCTGTCCAGAGAATCGCCGAGATGAATGTTTGCCTGTCTGAGGAGCAAGGTGAAGTCAGACCATTCTTTGCCCATCCCCCCCTGTAATCCAATTTGTTGAGCAGTGATCCACCCCCCATTATTGAAAGATACAGCGTGTGACAGGTTGCAGAGCCCGCGCGCCCGTAGGTGCGTAATAAGTTCAGGGGAGAAGCGGAACGTGGGCGCAATCCCCATGACAGGATCCAAACCGAGCCTGATTTCCCGTCCATTGCCCGGGATCCAAGAGAGCCACTTTGCCACAACAGAATATGCACCCATAAGTCCACGCCAAAAATTTGAGGTACCGTTTAATAAATGCCTATCAAGCTGGAACCAGGTCGAGACAGTAATCTTTTTAAGATACTTGGCCCGAGTGATACTGCCCCACATAGAATTATTAAATAAAACACGCCACAGGCTCTTCGCATGAAGTGCAGTCACAAACAATTCCAAATTCTTGATATTCCAGCCGCCAAGGCAATATGGTTTTTCCATGCATTTCCAATGTATCAGATGAAACCTGTTCTTTTCACCCCCACCAGACCATATAAATCGGAAGAATTTTGCCCAAAGAATGTGCATAATAGAAGACGGGATTTTGCAAAGAGAAAACCAGTATACTCCCATATTCTGAAGAACTACCTTAGCCAAGGTAATCCGACCTCCCAGAGAAAGATATCTCAAGCTCCAATGGCTAATGCGAGAATCGAAGCGTTTAACAAGCCATAGCCAGTCGTTAGTTCTATAATTTGCAGGTTTGAGGAAGAAGCCAAGATATTTGGTGCCTTCATTTAGTTCTTTAAACTGCAAAGGCAGAAAATCCCTGACATCCTGTTCCATGTTTACCTCCAGAGAGTTTTTCAGGAATAATGATTTCACCATGCTAATGAGCATACCAGTAACACAACAGAAGAGGTCAAGAATTCTCTTATACTGTAACCATTCCGCCAGAATGACCAGCCCGAATAACATCACATCATCCACGAATAACGAATGTGTAACAGAGACATCAGCCAAGATTTTAATACCAACAAGGGAGCCCTCGGATTTTGCTTTATGAATTGAGAGACTCAACCCCTCAATGATCAATAGGAACAGTAAGGGAGAAAGAGGGCATCCCTGACAGAGACCCCTGGACGCTTTGAAGAATTCCGTCGGTTGGCCATTAATAAGCACTGCATAGTTGACCTTAGTAACACAGGCCATGATCCACTTCATAACCATTCACAGGAGGCCAATTTGAATCAGAATCAACTTAAGAAAAGTCCAGTTTACATGATCGTAGGATTTTACTAGGTCAAGTTGAAGAATGAGTGCCTCAGTCTTTTTCTGGGAAATACTATGAAAAACCTCCTGAGCCACTCCAACGGCGTCGTGTATCTGCCTCCCCTCCAGAAAGCCATATTGCTCCATAGAAATGAATGTGGACAAGAACGGCTTGATACGCTGAGCAATAACCTTAGATATAATCTTATAAACAATATTGCACAATGCAATCGGACGGAAATCATCAAAACTCTCAGGATGTGTAGATTTAGGTATCAGTGCCAGATAAGTGGTATTTAGTGCCCCAGAGACCAAACCCATGGATCGTGCTTCATCAACCGCATCCCTCAGGTCATTTCCCATAGCATCAAAAAAATGAATGAATAGCTCCACCGTCCACCCATCCGGCCCAGGAGATTTATCCTTTGCCAAAAACCGAAGAGTGTTCTGAATCTCTGTGCAGGAGATAGACTCAAAAATATTGTCCCCTTCCGCGTCAGTGAACATCCGAGGATATTCCTTAATAATTTTAAACTGTTCAGGAAGGGAAGTCGTCTTAGGATCAGTATAATAATCAAAGAAATGACGCGAAGCCTCAGTCATCAAATTATCGTCCCCACGAATCCGTCGCCCATCATGATCATTCAGGTCCCATATGTTGTTTTGTATCCTGCGACCATCAGCATACCGATGAAAGAATTTTGTGTTCATATCTCCTGCCTTGAGCTAGATAGCCCGACTCTTTAAACGCCAGGATTCCTCTTGATTAAGAAGAATTTTAAGTTTTCTTTCCTCTAGTAGAGTAAGGCGAGAACGATTCGAAGGAGTGTTACCCCCTCTCAGAGATCGTTCCTGAAAAGCACCAATCTCTAACTCCAGGGCGTGTAGTTCAGTAGACTGTTCAACTTTTTTGGAGTGTTCCCAGCTCATAGTATATTCTTTAAGGGACCTTAACTTGACAGCCAACTTGTCCATAGCTGACCGCTCCCCCGAGACATCCGTATCTATCCATAGAGTTCGGACGCCAGCATCAAAATCCGAGTCATTTAGCCAAATAGAATTTAATTTGAATGGGTATATCCGGTGCTTAGCCTCGATTTCAAATTGCAGAATGATTGGGTTATGGTCACTGATATGATTCTGTGAGCACCATGATCTATAAGTGTGAAACGATCACAAAAGAGGCTCTGATAACATAAATCGATCTAGCCGTTTAGAAATCAAATGTTCATCAAGCCTACCATTAGACCACGTTGGGGATAATGGCCTAGGTTCCACATCAATCAAAGAGTATGTAGAGAAAAGGTTTTTGAAGTAATTCCCCAGAGGGTCCCTTCTGGCCGTATTACCCCAGATTTCCTCAGCGCCCCAAGTAAAGTTCAAGTCACTAGCAAGAATCAAATTGTCCAAAGCCAAGAGATGACCCGAAACAACCAAATTCTAGAAAGCTTCCCTTTTGTTGTAGGGCCCATAGAAATTTATGATATTTACCACCTTATCTGAGCCTCTGAAACTTCTAGTCAGTAATAAACCCAGAGTGGTAATAAAAGATTCCAGTTTTAAAACCCCCGGGTTCCAAGCAGTAAGGAGTCCTCTAGAAAGGCCATTCGCATCCACAGAGGACAAACACCATCTAGGTTTTAATTTATTGAAAAAGATACGTGCTTTCTCCCCACACACCATAGTTTCTTGTAATAGGACCAAATCAGGATTAACAATATGAAGAATTCTTTTGAGGGCCAGTTGTTTGGGCATGCCCCCCACACCCCGGATGCTTAAGGAGAGCAAAATCATTATCGACCCCTGGCTAGGGCTTTGATTCCTCTAAGAGCCTTGGTGTCTGGGGATATGGGAGTTTTCAGAATGTCTTTGTCAGTTCCCCCCCCAGCGTTGACCTTTGAATTTTTCCTGGCACTGCGCGTTTTAATAGGAGAGAAATCGGCATCCAACCCCCCGTGCCGAACCCCCCTCGCAATACATTGATCTCCCATTGTGGGCATGTTGACAGAAGTAGGGATGCTGTTCGGCACCACCTCAGTGAGAGCCAAAGCCGAAGTGTTCTGCCGAGCAGATTCAGGTTTTATAATTGAATCTCCTCCACCTACAATCCGGTTGTTTAAATATATAGGGAGAGATGTTTTTTGTACCATTTCCGAATATGAGGGGATGTGTAAAATACGGTTCAGTGGTTTGGCCAAGGAAGCCGAGGACAAAGGTCCATCCTCATAGGGCCCGTGGTCATTCGAGCAGTGAAGATTGTCGACCGGGGATTCCAAAAGAGAGAGCACATCCTTATGAGGCTCCAAAACAGGCAGTGACTCCTCACACTCCGAGGAAAGGATAACCGTAGGACTGTTTGTATGAGCCGACGCCACAGGTGAGAGTGGAATGATGGACGAGGTCTCCAGGGGTGAAGCACATATGTGAATGAGGGAAAACGTGGAGGGAGGCATTTCAGGCAAGGAAACAGGATCCGTCCCAGACTCAGATGCAGAAGACAGTTTTGGATACAAACGACTCAAATAATTACCATTATTTCCATTGTTTAGTTCCAAGGCATGTATAAATTTGATGTCCAAATCGTTCAATGAATGATAAAAAGAAGGGTCATTTGATTGCAGCTTACCCATAAGACCTGTAGCCAAAGGCGAGCACCTATTAGAAAAGCCGTCGAGCCCACCATTCGTGTCCAAATCCTTGTCGCTAGCATCATCCGAGGACCAAAACGGGTCTGCCCCCACCGGACGACCAAAAGAAAACCGCTGAGTGCACTGACGCCAGAGGTGACCCACTTGCTTGCAGTTAGAGCACCGGAAAGGGATGCCCCAGTAGTCAATAGCTTGTTTGTCAATATTTTGAGAATTTCAATTGTAATGACAACATGTCAGACAATACGTCACAAAGGAATTAAATTGACAACAGGTTAGACAATACGTCACAAAGAAATTAAATTCGTCAATGTCTAAATATTAAATGCCGTGAGTTGATGGCGAGCTTTATACATGGTACATAGCTTTAAGAGTTGACGACAAGCTTAATACATGGTACATATACAAATATTTACATCTTTATTCTTAATGGTATAAAATTTATAAGTCAAAATATAAGAATGTCGAGCATAATATTATTTCGTATTTTTCCACGTGTGTTGTTAATCTATAACTAATACTTTATTTTGTCTTCTTGTTTCATTCCACTTTCACGTTACAATGTCTCTAACATTTCTACTACTAGGCACAACCACTTAACTCATTGCTCGTGAACACTGATATCTAGGTGTTATGAACAAGTTATTTGTTGTTCTCCATGTTTTAGTTGTAATCACATGTTGTCTATGCCTCAAATACATGTTATATTCTTTAGTTAAATGGGTTTTCATGCATTAGTTACTAGCTATCCATTCATAGGCTACTAGTTATTCTTTATATCTATCTATCTATATATATATATATATATATTATAATTGTTTATTTAGAATTTTGAACAACACCCATAAAAAAAACTGGATAGTACACTGGTCCCATCCTCCTTCAATCTAGGAAAAGCATAGACGATAGTCTACCCCAAATTATAAGATATAAACACTTATTAGGGTAATGATAAAATCTCCACCAGTAACCCTTTGCATCATCATTATTCATCTTTCTCCTAAATGATCACTTCTCGGGGCTCCTTCCAATATCTCTACCTCTATTTCAATTCCAACATCGGTTTTCTTTATTCTTAAAAGGATGAAATTGCGCTCTTCTCTGAGGTATCTGTCATCATCAAGAGTTTCAACGACCATCAAATCTGAAATCATGAGACCTCTATTCGATAGCTCCCCAACCATGATCAAATCTCTCAAATCATGAGACATTGATTCTGTCAAATTCCCAACTACGATCAAATCTCTCTCATTTTGGTACTCTTCACACTCTCCATCTTAAATATCATGTATTAACACATAAAATTTACAAAATGAGAGTAGCATACCCGAATTCTTTGCATGGATTTAAACAAAGCATCTGCCTCTCAAATCTCCACATACTCAGAAATGTATGGGATCCATGTTTCCACTTGTCTAGAGTACATATATGTTTTTTTGAATGAAGGATCCACTCTCTTTGTTTCTATCTGATACAATGGAGTTGAGTTTATCTTTCCAAGTATGAGTCGCCAAATCTGAATACGTGACTTTTCTGTTGTTTACAGTATTGTTTTTCTCGCATCCTTTCAATTCCGTTTGGAAGCCTAGAATCTCCTCCTCCAAACAAGAGGAGAGACACTTATGAGACATTGTCATAGAGCTCCAATGATTTCTACTCACAAGATTGATGATATAGCAAGATATTATGAATGAAATATTCAAATTGTGTGGGCGTTTAACCAAAGCAATTGTATATGATAAGGACACCAAGTTTACATCTAAATTTAGGAAGAGTCTATTAGCAAACTTTGTCACAAACTTGAATTTTAGCATTGCGTACCCTCCATAAACAGATGGGAAAATTGAAGGAGTAAATCAAGTGATTTAAGGCATGCTTCACATGTAGATGATCGATAAACCATCTAAGTCGAAGGATTATCTACACTTGCTAGAATATATTTATATAACAATAGGCATCAAGCATCATTAAAAATGAGTCATTTTGAAGATTTATATGGTAGGAGATGTTGGACACTATCCAGTCAGATAATATGGTAAATAGAGTTATATTTGGGAAATAGATTCTTAAGAAAATGGAGCAAGAAGTTGCAAAAATCAGGCAAAATAAGAGGATGGTTTAAAAAAAAAAACAAAAACTAGTTACAACTTCATGG
The DNA here is from genome assembly GCA_027924585.1 of Larix kaempferi. Taxonomy (NCBI): domain Eukaryota; kingdom Viridiplantae; phylum Streptophyta; class Pinopsida; order Pinales; family Pinaceae; genus Larix; species Larix kaempferi. Next base: position 9,478,637 of record BSBM01000809.1, on the reverse strand, counting down.
AAATAGATTTATTGAGGGTTAAAGAGTAACTAAAAATAAACAACAAAAGTAATAATGCCATGAGATCTAGAAAAAAACAACATGCAATAAAGCCATGAGGTAAAAATAAATGAAAAATACAAAAGCTACATACTCATTGATATTTATTTATGAAGAAGAGCTACATACTCATTGATGGGCATAGCTCAACATCAACAAGCTAGCACATGTCTTCGTCATTGTAGTCTCCAGGATCTTGTTAAATGTTTATACTATTCCATTTTCCGAGGGGTGATAAGATGTGATATTCTTGTGATAAATCTGAAATTATTATGTCAAAGCAAAAGAAATTTTATTTAGAAAATGGTTCCCCTGATCACTCATAAGGATTTTCGAACATCCAAACCTTGTAACAACATTCTCAAATAGAAACCATGTAGCTATATCTAAGCTACAATTCCTGATAGGTTCTTATTCATCCCACCAGATCAAGTAATATGTCGTGGTGATTATATATCTTACTACTGACCTCTTTGTTGGTCGGTTGATTATTCCAATGAAATCAAATGCCCATTTATGAAATGCCCGTAATGCAATTTGTAGTCTCAATGGAATTTCATCTCTTCTAGATGGCTTATTGACTCACTAACAGACATCACAAAACTAAAAAAACTCCTCTGCATCCTTGTGAAGGGTAGTCCACGAAAATCCTGTCGCAAAATCTTTTGAGCCATTAAGTTCCCTACATAGTGGACTCTTACAAATCCTCCATGTGCCTTTGACAATATTATGGGCCTCTCTTGTTGCAATACACATCACTTAAGAATATCATATGTGCCTAAATATACAAATTCCCTGCTATTAGTTGGTAATATGCAGCCTTTACTACTAGCTACTTTTTCTATGCAACTATAAAGTCGATGGAGCTATTCCTATACTCAAAAAATGAATAATGTATGCAAAGTAGTCATCGAGCATTTGTACTTGAAATAAGTGTGCATTTGGTAGATTGTCATCTAGGTTTCCTATATATTCACTTGTGAGTATTCGCAAAAATGATTATGTCCCGAATTCAACTTTCCTGGTTTCACGACCACTTCAAAATCATATTACTGAAACAATAATAGACATGCACATATCTTCCCCAACATTGGATTATTGACTAAGTATCTCAACAGAAAGTGATGCATATACATATTGAAATGTGATCCCAATAAATAGTGCCTAAACTTATGCAATGCATACACCATTTCCAATACTCTGCACTTTGTGGTACTATAGTTATGTTATGTAGTTGAAAATTTTATGCTTGCAAATGCAATGGGATGATCCAAATATCCTTCCCCTAGCTAAGGTAGAACTACACCACACACTATCGATGATGCATCTACATGGACATGGAATTTCTTCTTCAAGTCTGGAAAACCAACATCGGCACAATAAAAAAAAATTGTTCCAAAGTATCCAAAATTATCTGACATTCCTTATTCTATTCGAACTTGACCTCCTTCTTCAATAATTTTCCTAGTGGTGCAATAATCTGCACATATCCCTTGATAAAATTTCTATACTACCTTGTATGACCCAACATTGCTCATATTTGTTGCACTGAAGTAGGTGGTGGCATATTAACAATAACAATGATCTTCCTAGGATAAACCAATAGTCCTTGTTTAGATACTACATGACCCAACAAGATACTAAATGGTGTGCAAAAAAAACACTTCTTAAAATTTAAATAAATCTGGCACTATTGGCATCTGTCCAACATCAAGCGTAGAACCTCAATATGACACTTTAAAAAACTAAACATTGTTCAATCATCCAAATAAACCTCTAGGGATTTAAGAATGAATTCTTTAAATGCCGTGACAAAAACCCAAAATTATTGTTGGCGCGTTCTTGAGTCGAAAAGGCATGACTATGTATTGAAAGCATCCCCAGTTTGTAGCAAAGGTTTTCATATGTAGATCTTCCTACACAATATTGATCTAGTGATACCTAGAGAAACCATCAATAAATGAATAAGCTTCTCGTGCTCCTACATTCCCAAAAACTACATCTTTGAACGAGGTAGGAAATGGGTCATGTAAGCTAGCATGATTGAATTTCCTCAAATCAATGTAGATTCTAATTTCACTCGTTTTCTTATAATACCATCGGACTAATCCATTTTGATTTTGCGACAGGTTCAATCATTATGGCTTCCAACATCCTATCTATCTTTGCTTTCACTTTCTACTTATACATTGGGTTCAATCGGTATGGTGTCTACTTTATTGGCTTGGAATCAAGCTTCAAAGGGATATTCATTTCTCCAAATCCCCATTAATGCCTTTAATTTCTAAAAATGAGGTCAGGAACCGATCTTGGCATTCACTAAGTAATTCTATAATTTTCTCGACAATATTTTCATTCCAGTAATCTCCAATGTTTGTGAACTTCATATTATCCTTCGTACAAATATTCACTTTGTGTGTTTTCAATAGCTTTGCAAAACCAATAGATTCAACCTCAAGACCCTTTATTGCGCACTCTCCTTCATTTTAAACTACTTGCAAGTTCCTTGGTTCCTGGACCTCCTGTTATTCTCCAGTAACATTATTGCATTCCAAAACCTCTAGAATAATTGTAGGCCATTTAGGTGCACTCCATACAAGTATTGGTTTCTCTATTGTAAATATTTCACTTTTGATAATATATAGAGCTTTCTCGATCAAAAGATTATCACCTTCAAATGAAGGTTATCTTGGAGTTGCAAGCCAACTCTTCCTAGCCCTTGTTGTTCCTTTATGCACTTCCAGTTCTATATACCAGTTCCTTGGAATCATATCCAAAATATGTATAAACAAGTGTGTCCATTATTGCTTAGGTACTAAAATCCATGTCGTGTTGCACTGTTCTATATGATATGTAAGGAAAGTAAAACCAGTATACTTCTGCGTAGTATATTTAGTTTTTGATCTGAATATAACGTATAACAACCTTCTACAATATTGCTCCCAATTATCTATTATTCCTTTTTGTACAGTCCGCCATCTCATCGAAGTCGATTTCAGCATGACATCTAAAGCTATCATTCTTTATTGTTCTGGTATATGCAACTCAAGTTCTATTATAAAAGGGTCTATCTTTGTTAGTCAATCATATCTTAGAGGTTCATGTATCTCTGCTCTAATCGAGCCCAAACTGCATCCTTTTTCATTGTACGTGGTTGAATTCTTGGTGTGCATCAGGTGCTTGTATATCTTGTGCACATTAGTTGATCACCGAATGTAGTACTTTTAATGTTGATTCATCCTTTATTAGTTTTAAGCATCTCTTCAAGAATATTTTTATGGTACTTACCTTCTGGGATGGACATTCTGGAATTGAGTGATCATATACTGGAGACATGTTGTACATAGGTGGTGGAAATGAGGTCGATGCTCCCCAATCTAGGAACTCATTCCTTGCTTGAACATATGCATATCTTTCTCCTTGAGGATCAAATGTCAGAGGCTAACCTATCAATTTTATGACCAATGGAATGTTTTGATTTCCTTGTTTTATTGGATCAACCCCTATTCTATCTTCTTTGCACATAACTATAATGATCTTTGGTTTATCGTCACATTGTTATGCTGCTATCAACTACATGTCTTTGTTTTGGTTCCTTTCTTCCTGCCACTTTGTGATAAGCTGTGGACAATATTCCATCACATGATCCAACTATTTTCATTATGTGCATGTGGTGCAAGGATTTGGAAAATATCGCATAAAATTCCCATGATGGTTGCAATTGTAATAGATAATCGTTCCTCTTCCTATATTGAATTGTCCTCTTCCTCGACCTATGAATACTCCTCTTCCTCCTTGATTATATCCCATCAGAGTATTATATTGTGGTACTCCTCCATCTAATCCTTCTTCTCCTTGTACTCTGTATGGATTCAAGGTGTGCTCTCTCATCAAGCTGAGTGTGTGACAATCGTCTATTCTTCATGTCCTACAAACTTACATAAATTACATAATAAGTTTTTGGCAATGTTTTAGTACTTCCGCAACATAGGGAAATTTATTGGATGATGACCCAAAGTTCTGTAGATCTCACACCATACCCCCAGGGCTAAGGGATTTGGAGCTCCTGTAGCCAAATACCCTTCAATGGCCAGAAACTCATTCTTATGATGTCCTTTTCTACGTATGACAACCCAAAATTATTCATGATTTTTAGTTCCTACAATCGGATTATTAATGTTTCTATTTGCAATTGAACCTAATCCATCCCTACGCCATTCACTCCTACAAGGGATGCTTCTAGCTTCATGGTAATCTTGAGTGCTTATGACTATGAGGTAATCTTCTACTGTGTCAATGGTTGGCATATATGTGGTAACAACATTGCAATGAAACATTTCCTATCCTTCTCATCGAGAATCTAGAAAGTCAACCAATCTATCAATCTCTTGAATCTTTTATCAAAGTACCATACTGATTCATTTTGCAACTACTTGGTCATTTTCAGTTTTATAATACACTGCGACTCATACTTTGGTTTTTGGACCATTGTTATCAAGGATTGTTTGATGTTTGCTAACATTTTAACTTTTCCTGGAAACATAGTGGTTTGATAACGCATATACCATATTAACGCGCAGTCCCTTAATGTCATCACCAATTGCACGATCTTTGTGTCATCATCTTGGAATTGCTTCAGAATCCATATTGCTTCACATATAAATAGATATTGTTTTGGATCTCTATTTCCTGCTCGGTGGAAAACAACCATTCTCCAAGTGGGGTCAACCCTCACCATGGTGTTCTGTGCAATATTCTTCTTTGGTATCATTGATTAAGTCAAGGTTGTCTTACTATTCCCACTACTCTACATATTTTTACTACTACCTTTACTTCCTTCACTAACTACTAGTTTGTGTGACAAAATATAATATCTAACCTCAGAATTCAGAGATGCACATGGGGTCATGGGTTCAATGCAAATCATATCCTGAGCAGGGAAATCTCCTTTTTTTGTACTGAGATGACAGTCCTCTTCCTTTTCTGTCTATGGTATTTCTTCGATATGTAATCTTGCACAGATGTCTCCTTCTTCCTTTGTAACCACTTAGCCAAGATGATCAGGAATTTGACAAACAAAATTTCATGAAAATCTCTAAATACCTACCTTTGTAACCACTGCTCTAAATTGTATTATAGGTTCTTATTATGATCTATAGAAAAATATTTGTATTTCATCTCTATCCACCATTCTACTTCTTTCTTAGTTTCACGGTACCCACAACAGAACCATTTGTTGGTGCACAGAGGGAAAACTTGACATTCAACATGAAATCATAGGGGTCATAGTTGATTTAATGGATTTTGAGCTTACATGAAGCATAAGATATAACTCATCCATATTGCATTAGAACTACCCCAAAGCCTTTCCCCGAAGAATCTATATAAATGTAAAAGTCCTTGTCCATGTTGGTCATTATCAATATCAGGGCACTTATTAACCAACACTTTAGTTCTATAAATGCTTCTTCTCACTCACTTTTCCATTCGAATTTAACTCCCTTCTTTTCGAGAGAGGTGTAATATAGTAGGTGATACAGGATAAACCCTCCACAAACCTTCTACAGTAACCAACTAACCCCATAAAACTACGTATTTCCTTGTCATTCCCAGTATTTTTCCAATTCGTTATATCCTCAACCTTACTAGGATCAATAGCTATATCTTCCCCACTAATTATATGGCTAATATATTGGATTTTGTTTTGGAAGAAGGAACACCTAGACAACTTGCCAAACAATTTGTGTTCCCTGAGACACTCAGAAGCACAAATATTAGGTGTTCCTAATGCTTCTTCTCATTCTATGAATAAATGAGGATGTCATCCAAAAGTACTTGAACAAAGCATTCTAAGTATTTTCATAATACAATATTCATTAAATTCATGAATGGTGTAGGAACATTTGTCAGCACAAATTGTACCGTGATGAATTCCTAATGGTTGAACTTTGTCCTAAAGGAAGCTTTTGGTATAACTTCCTCAATGCTCAGTTGATGGTACATTGATATTAAGTCAATGTTGACACATATCCGTCGACAGGGGTTCACTTCGCACTATCATCAACAAACACTAACCCAACACCCTTAAGCATTGGCCCATAAAGGTTTTACCCTTTCCAACAACACCCACAAAGCGAGTGATGTCTGACCCGAAATGGTTAAGGGGGATTTAGGAACCAAGTTTCTGCAGTGGGGAAAGGACATGCATCTGATCAAACTCTATCGCATCAGAAACCAGAGATCTTCTTTTGCATCATACTTCGTAACCCAAACAGATATTCATCATTCGCACATTAACCATGTATTCGCCATTCTCATATTCAATACACAATTAACATTCGCATTAACAGGGAAATACCAGAGATCACATTAATGAAACATTACAGAAAACAACATAAAGAATTCATCACTTAACGTAAACATAGACAAAAAGACAGATCTGAACATCTTCATGCATTAACTCATCAAAGCCTGAGGTATAACCTTCTCAAAAATAGTTCAACACATCCCATTGAGGATCCATACAAAAGTGTCGAAAACAGAGGAATCATGCCAAAATAATAATGATCTGATGCCCTTAGGCTTACATTCATATTCTTATTTATAGATAACTATGGAGGTTAAAAAATGGTCCACATGACCCATTTCTAACAACCTAACTAGTCTTGCATTTTCATCGTTCTCCACGAATGACCCGTCCTTCTGCGGATAGTCCTTATTTGCTATTGTTGGCTTCCACACTTCATGTAGACTAATCTCGTGCCAACGGGCCCCCAACACAAACTTGTGGCTCTCCTTCGAGCCACCTCAACTGGACACTTCTGGTACTATTCTCATCCTTCATTGTGTTAAACTTCTTATGTGTTCTTCCCGTGTAGAGCTCATTGTCATGTACTTCTCGAACTCATCCTCCAATCTCTTGGAACTGCCATCTTCAATTCCTGTGCATCCATCTATTACTTTTGACTCTGGCCTGCGACTGGATGGAAATTTCTCGACAGCACCAACTTGTGGAACAAGCTTAACGGTTCGACACATATGTTTCACACATTTGATCATCCTTCGCTGGTGTCGGTATGCCTTTTCTCTTGGTACTTCCGCAGTCGGAGGGACCGCTTCTCTTCGAACAATCGAAACTTGCTTAACCATCTTGGGTAAGACCTCATCCTTTTTTTTCTTCATGCCAGGTGCCTCTTCATCGGATGGTTTCTCGTGAAAACTTGTTTTTATTTCCCTTAGCACACCTTGGGTGTTCCACTGGAAACAAAATGCACCATTGCAACTATCTCACTTCCATTTCCATAGCTTCCTTGGAATTGCTCACTCAACTTACTAACAAACTACATCTAAGTAATTGACTCACATCATTCAAATTACTGATTCTCCTCTTCCGACTTACTGACTCTCTTCAATCAACTTCCATTCTTCAATCCCTGCGCCTGTATTTATGCTTGCTCCTCATGTCCTTGATGCTTGATTATTTAATCATGCACGAAATATTTCCCATAGCCATTTGATTATGTCTACAAGTGTGTCATCATTCATCTCCATCATCTTCCGGCGATGCTTATCTACAGTAATCATGCTTGGATTTGAATCCTGCATGCTAAATGTGCGAAGCATCGATGAGCGACATTTGACTCCCACATGCTAAATGTGTGAAGCATCGATGAGCGACTCGGGTGGCCATGCTTTCCACCTTTTTATCATAATTTTTTTTTTTTACAGTGCGACAATAGCACTTCACTGAAGTTGTGCTCGTTCATGCCTTTCGCGCTCTTGGGGTAACTGATATGGTTGCTGCGCTCTAAGATCACCACAGATCCTGACATCGTAGGTTTTCTTATCTTGGACCACCATCGGGCTGATCCACTCTGATTCCTCAACTGGTTCTATAATGCCTGCTTCTAGCATTCTTTCATTCTTAGCCTTCACCTGCTCCTTATACCTTAGAGTCAACCTATAAGGCCGCTGCTTGACTGGATTCACATCAGGTTTCAGTGGGATTTTCATCTCTTCTAGGTCCCCTGAAATTCCTTTCATCTCTGAGAACTTTGTTAGAAACAAATCCTGAAATTTGTGCAATAGTCGAGTCATCCAAGTAGTCCCTGATGCTCACGAACTTGGGATTTTATTTCCACCCAATGTTCTCTTTCTTGATCTGCAATGGCTGCTAAAAATTGCTAGAAGGCATATCTGGTGCCTCAACACTGCGACTTTCTTCTAACTCTGGGATATACGTGGCCCTCTGATCATTTTCATCGTCTTGTTCTCCTATGATGTTGTAACACTCCATTAATATTTGAGGTGTCATAGTCCACCGAAGTCCCATAGGTTTACCTGTCAGAACTGGATCGAATATTTTCTCCTTGATCGCCTGTAATGCGTTGTGGATGAAGGGGTTTTCATCAGAGAAACTGAACGTTTGGCTAAATCCAATTTTTAGTTGTTCCCATGATTTTGTTCCACGTCGCAGTTCTGTTGTGACATACCAATTCTACGGTACTTCATCCAACGTGTGAACAAATGCATGGAGCCATTCCTGTTTGGCCCGTGGTCCCCATTGGTTTTCACATGCACTCAAATGCTCCTTCGGATCGCTTCTCCCATCATACTTCCAGTCATAGTATCAATCACTGTCGTCAAACCTAACCATCATTAGGTGTCAACATAGTGGTCAGTTAGTTATGGTGGACTTGTGCGCTACCCACCATCACGCTAGTGTAGCCTTCAGGGATTCTTCCATGGCCAATAGGCACTATGGTTCTTCCACTTTTTCTTCAAATTCAGTGAGAAATGCTACCAAGTTGGGAAATACCTCATATGTTGGTAGCTCGCACTCTTCCGTAGCTACCCTTCGCAGTGACTGAGTGATCTGTACGCACCTCCTAAATGAAACTTCACGTATCCGATTTTGCCAATTATCAAGTGCCTCATCGAAATCTGATGACGTGAAACTGCTACCGCGCCACCCTAATTCTCCATATGCAGTAGGGTTGATATAATATTCAGAGATGTTGTAAAGATTGTCCTATCCCTCAGTGAATTATGTTAGTTTTTCAGAATTTTCAATCTAATCTAGGATCTTAACTGAGAGAATAACATGTATAGCATATCTACAACATATCAATCATGGACACAATAATGCAAGCACACAAGAGACACAGAGTTTCACCGGGGAAAACCAAGAAGGTGAAAAACCCTGCAACTTCCTCAGAGATAGATAGAGAAATGATACAACCCAAGCGTAAGAGATAGTCCCCCTAGTAGCAGCTTCTCCTCCTCCACAAGTGCACTACTCTCCAATGAGTGTGTGAGAGAGAAAGTGAATGATCAAATAGAGTGCCTCCTGCATTCTATTTATACATGACTTGACTTGCCTAATAACCTTTACTATGTTGGCCTCAACTTAACCACATAGCATAATGTTGACAGGGCCGACCCCCACTAGGGTGGTCTAATAACCCTTTTACCCACATGACTCATACAGGGCTGACCCCATCAAGGTGGTCTAATAACCCATCAAGTATAAGTTACGACACTTACAATATAAATGACGACACTTCCATATAGAGGAATAATAACATCTCTATAGGAATACAAACACTTCCGTATAGAGGAATAATAACATCTCTATAGGAATACAAACACTTCCGTATAGAGGAATAATAACATCTCTATAGGAATACAAACACTTATGTATAGCGGAATAATAACATCTCTATAGGAATACAATATAGATAAATGAAATACATAGGTTAAATACATTTCGAAGTTACATATACATCAACACTCCCTCTTAACTAGGAAGGTATTTATCGACACAGATCTGCTATCACAAGTCTTCTTCTCTGGATCATCGTCAGCGAATCATTGTCATCGAATCATTGTCATCATCACTACTATTGCTATCTCAATCAATCTCTGATCTACTCGTCATAGGAAGTTCTACAGAGCAAATCCTTTTTCATACTAGATGTAGGCCCACCACCTACAAGTCTTCATTACCACTGGCCATACAATGGAATCCTCGGGACTTATTACGTGCGTCACAATGCCTTGAAAGAGTATCCCAGGACCATTTATGCACCGAAGCATGACTAACAAGATCTCCCAGGTCCACTTGCATGTGACTGTCACAAAACCTTAAAAGACTGTCTTGCCAAGCAAGATCTCTAAAGAGCATCTGAGGCCTTTTTCATCCTGTCCAGATCTCCAGGACTTATTACATGTGACCCCTACAACAATGCCTCGAAAGAGCATCCCGGGACTTATTACGAGCACACAGCCCAACCTATCGGATCTCCCAGGTCTACTTACATGTGGTCATGGCAATGCCTCGAAAGAGAATCCCAGGACTTATTACAGGCACACAGCCCAACCTATCGGATCTCCCAGGTCTACTTACATGCCATAGGACAATGCCTCAAAAGAGCATCCCAGGCTGTTATGAGCACACAGCTCTACCTGTCGGATCTCCCAGGTCTACTTATATGTCCTCCTAGAGCAATTCCTCGAAAGAGCATCCGAGGCCATTATGAGCACATAGCTCTACCTGTTGGATATCCCAAGTGTACTTATATGCTCGTTTGCACAACCTGTCCATGGCCACAGAGTATCAACCTGATACTCACCATAAATCATCCTGATGTACATCATAACATGATCAACCTGATCATCATCACTGCATCGTCCTGATGCATGTCATCTGGAGAAACATCCTGAAGCTCATCATCCATGATCAACCTAATCATATAATGCATCCACCTGATGCATACCAAGTATCTACCTGATACATATCATCATACATGATCCACCTGATCATACAATGTATCCACCTGATACATACATAGATACATGATCCATCTTATCATACAATGTATCCACCTGATATATATCAACATACATGATCTCCCTGATCATACAACGTATCCACCTAATACATATACAGATACATGGTCCAAGCATCCAACATGATGCATATACATATACATGATCCAACTGATCATAACAAGCATCGAACATGATGCATATACAGAGCAGTAACTGGAGCATCATCCTGATGCTCATCATCCAGTGCTTACATCAGCAGCCATGGAAGGATTGTCCTCTCACCATGCTGGGAATGGCTCCTGCAAATGTGTCCATCACTTCTTCCTTGAAGTGTCATCAATCTGAAGAACACCAAGCCTATCTCTGAATTACTCGAACTTCACTCTGGCTAATAGCTTCGTTAGCACATCTGCAACCTACTCATCCGTCGCAACATACAGGAGCCCATAATCAATTCTACCCTTCAGTTACCTCAGAATATGCTTTACAGCAACCAGGTGAACACCTCTGGGATCTGTCAAGAACTGGCTCAATGTGTTCACCACAAAGCAAATATCTGGTCTCATATTCATCAAGTACATCAAGGACCCAATCATCTGACAATACATCATGACATCAACCAGATCAGATGAAGCATCACACAGAAGCTTCAAGGTCGATTCTATAGGTGTGGCCATGGCCTTATAGTCCATCATCTCAAACCTCTTCAGGATCTCTACTGCATACTTCCCTTGTCCAAGGAAGATTCCATCTGCACTTTGCCACACCTCCATGCCTAGAAACTAGTGCATCATACCCAAGTCCTTCATCTTGAACTCAGTAGCAAGCTTCCTCTTGGTATCGACAATCAATCCATCCTCTCCTGTTACAAACAAGTCATCCACATACAAGAGTAGTATCACAGGATCTCCTTCCTAAACCTTGTAGTAAAGGTTGGAATGTGCTTTAGTCTTAGTAAATCCCAAACTAGATAGAAAGTTGTCTATCCAACCATACCGAGTCCTAGGAGATTGCTTCAAGCCATACAAGGTTTTCTTCAGTCTGCACACATATGAATCCCTATCATGTGTCTCAAAACCAAGTGGTAGCTCCACATAAACTTCCTCCTCGACTACACCATTCAAGAAAGCTATCTTGACATCCATCTAGTGTATCTTCCACTTCATCACTGCATCTAGAGCAAGTACTAATCTGATGGAAGTGTATCTGGCTACAGGAGAAAAAGTCTCTTCATATTCTATCCCCTCTTTCTGGGAGGATCCACAATCTACAACCTCGCTTTGTATTTCTCCATGCTACCATCTGTAGCATGCTTGATCTTATAGATCCACTTGGAAGTCATAGCATACTTCCCTTCAGGTCTTGGGACCACATCCCAAACATTATCGATTGGTACTTCTCAACCATGGCATCCTTTTACTGTATCCTGTATCTTGGGAACTTCAAATTCTTCAATATCTTCAATAGATGGTTTGAACTTCATTGCTGGAACAAATGTTGTAGTCCTTCTTTTGTAGGTGATTGTATACGATCTTTCCTACAAAGCAAGTTAAATTTTATGATTAGAAACATCTCATAGTTTTTAGAACAAATTCTTACACATAAAGAAATATGTCATATAGTCATGCAATTATTTTAGCCAATGATTCAATACAACATTTATCCATATTCTGTAACTTTCTAGATGCTTTCCAATCTGTACCAGAACATTTGTCAAGAGTGTGCACAACTCCCAACATGTCAGAAAAGAGGTTTCATTCTAGATAAGTAGCAATAGAATGTTGTACAGTGCCATAGGCCACTTACCCATTAGATGCATATTAGTAGTATATTGTTCGTCAATACAATTATTCCAATATGCATAATACACACCCTAAGTCTATGAACATAAGCATATACATCATTGAATAATATTATTTAAAGAAACAAATATGCAAGAAATGACAATTCAAATACTTATCTTTGTTTGGTTGTAGGGTGGACTCCCTCTCAGTCTTTGCTTCCTTTCTGCAACTCCATTCTGATGTGGATTGTGAGAAGTGGTCAAATCCCTCTGAATGTTTGCATCCTTGCAGAAATTACTGGAGTGTTCTCCCTCTTGATCTTTGCTTCCTGGATTACATGTCCTTGAACTTATATCCATCCTTGATCACTATGCATGTTTACTAGTATCATCATTGTATTACCCTTGAGATCTCATACGTAATCATACATTCATTAGTATAATCAAAACACAATAATCTTAAACATGTATAGTCATGATCATTTCAAACACAGATTATAAAAATTAGTATTCAAGGTTTCAGGGAATACTTCTTTTACTCATGCATATTCTTATTTAACCAAAGGAATTTTCTGGTTAGTCATATCATCAATCAAAGTAAGAAGCGTAATATGCCTAAACCCATGATTACTAACTTCAATGAATAATCATTATCAATAATGCCATGTATACTTATATAAGAGATCCTAACACAAGGTAGGATTCTAACTTGAAATAGGAAAAACATACCTAGATTAGCATGCTAGCTAGTTATGTCTAACATACCCGCATAACATCTTCTTGTTCTCTTCAATGACTTGTGCTAGTAACCTGCATATTTCATAAGTTAACCATTATAGAACCAAGTTATACATACCTCATAAGTAGATCTTCTATGTGATCCATGGAAATGGATGAACCTTTGTCTTCATGTCACCATGGTCATATGTTCTTGAACTAGAACATGATTTGTCTTTCTTGATGTACCTTTCATATTAGCAGACAACATCAACCTCATACAACACCACAATGCATTAGTACAATCAGAAGTGTCAAAACCCTAATCAATGAATATTTTCTATCGTGCATTCATAATTTTATTAAGGTGATACGACAAGTCTAAAGTTAATCAAGATTGTAATAACCTTAATGAAGACAAACATACCATAAACTTAATCATGAACAGATCTCGAAACATACCTGGATAAGTCATACCTGTCGAGATTGCTTGTAATCTTCTTATGTAAGGCCTTGGCCTTATCTCCCTCTAAAACTGGAACTTCTTCACTTATTGTAGCTAGGGTTTTCACCCTAGATTGTGCAAATGAGCACCTACTGAGGAGAATGGACTCCTTAGTAGTAGTTCAATAAATAGTAAATGAAAGTAATAAAACCATACGAATTCTAAACTAGCATGAGCATTAATAAACATAATAAAAACATGGAAATGTAGTGAAGATCTTTATTTTTTGTATTAAAATTTTATCTCAGGTGTAGAGGTTGGTGAACTTCTTGCAATGGTCCAAGAGGGTTGCTCCAAACTCCAGCTTTGCTCCTTCTCTTTCTCCAAAAGGTTGGAAATGGGCCAAAAGGGGCACTCAAGGATGAAAGTACCTCAAGGGTGAGCTAGGGTTTCGAGAGTGATTTTGGCAGAGTAAGGATGTATTTGACTATGGATATGAAATGAGGGGTCTCCGTCACCTATTTATAGGTTTTTAGTGGTGGAGTGCTGGCCCATGGTTTTGGGAACCATATGGTTTAGGTCACTTGTATAGGGTTTTTTCCTCCTTTTTCCTCTTTTTCCTCCTTTTTTTTATATTTTTATTCCCTTTTTAGAGGGTTTTTGCTATTTTGGAGGAATTTTGGATTATTTTGGGGGGAAAAGGGGTTTTTAGCCTTTTGAAGGCTTTTTTACGGGATTTTAAGGTTTTGAAGGTAGATATGGTAGGAAATATGGACAAATGAGTCATGTAATGGGGTAGATGAGGTAGTGAGCACTTTCTGGGTGTTAACAGATTGCCCCCTGATGTGTGAGGGTAGGGGCTCATCATATGGCCGATAGACATCATAAGTCGTGTATGGTTTTCCTCGGGTGTGGAGAAGAGTAGAAACAAACTGGAGCCTGGAAGAACGGTCCCAAACAAGCTGCAAAAACTTAAAATACATGACCTCAATAATGGATGAGGAATAATCTGATCATACGGACGAGGTGGGCATTCCCATGCTCGTATCAAGATATAGAACAATAATAACAATGGGGACCTGAAATATACATAGCCTCAAATAATGAATGAGGAAGAACCTCAATATATGGACGAGGCGGGCATACCCATGCTCGTATCAAGATACATAAAAAATAACAGTGAGGCCTGAAAAGAGGGACCTGTAGGATACATAGAGAACCACTGTGTACATCATAAGGGTCCAGAGGGGACACAAATCTGGGACATACTGCTGGGCTAACCATTTCTGAGCTGAAGAACTGGTACACTGGAATAACGACAGTGCTGCTGGGTGTGGTACTAGAGGAACTGAGGAGTTGCTGGAGCATAGTGATGGGGAGTCATGTCCTCAATGGTACACTAAACTGGAACTGAACTGGGTACTCAAGGAAGCATATAACTGGATGGCTTCCGAATACAATCGCCAATGCAACTCGGACATCCACGGGAACATATAATTGGGCAGTCCGAAGTGACTCACCAATGTGCTAGAGTCGGGGGAAATCCAGGCTCTTCGACCAATAAATGAAGGATATAAACCCTGCGCGATTCTCAACGATGCGATCAAGGTGTTGAAGTCGAGAATGTGAGAAACAACCACTCGGAGAGGCAATGATGATGCCTCTCAAAATGGTCCATAGGCACTCACCATAGATGGTGATGGGTCCAAGGCATAGGGACCTCTAGGTCTATCCTCTGGAATAGAGGGGCTATCGTCGACAGAGGGAGACCTACAACTATCAAGGCAATGATGTTTCCTTGACAAGAGCGCGAGGTGGAGAACCGAAGTGTGAGAGTACTAATGGTAGGACTGACATATTGTGGGGGATAACAGGGAAAGTAGAGTGGGTGGACTCAAACTTCCTTTGTTCAGAGTTTGATGGCAAGGATGATCGGGAAACATATGAAACTGACTGAGGGGAAAGGGATCATAGCTGTAATGGATAAAGGATAGTGACTGGGATGAGGGATATTGAAGCTGGTGTAAAATGGTAGGAGACTGCAGACTACTCTGAACAAAAGCGACCTGATTGGGGCTGCTGCCGAGATGATCGATCATAGTGCCAAGAGGCATGGGGGGACTTATTCATGGGTTAAAGAACTATAAGAAGTGTGTGTAAAGTGGTACTATCGTGTGGATTTATACGAGCCCAGGACAGTTCATGCTAGTGATTTCTTTCAATTTTAAGGAGTCTGAAAGCGATAAGAACACTCTGAAATAATGGAATGGTACTATCGTGTGGATTTGTACAAGCCTAGGACAGTGCATGCTCGTGGTTGCTTTCAATTTGAGAGAGTCTCAAAGCGATAAGAAGACTCCAGGGGGTTGCTTTTTCGTGTGTTAGTCTCCAAGGCCCGAAGAAGCATAAAAGGATGCAATGAAGAACTCTTCTAGCCGGTATGACTAGAGTATTCCTTTTTCATAATTAGTCTACTAGGTCCGGAAAAGGGGTAAACTTATACCAGATAGACACCCTTTCAGGTACTTTAACGAGCATGAAAGGAAGCAATATTGCTCGGCGATCTTTTAAAGTTTTTAGGAGTCAGAAAGAGCTTAGCAGAAACTCCCTCGGTGCATTTTTTGTAAAGGACTTGTCCGGCCTGAAAAATGGATAAAATTATACCAAACAAAAGGAATGGCCAGGAAAGGAGGAAGTGCGCAATCAAGGAACATTGATGATGACCAAGAACAAGGGTAGGGGGGAGCACTAGTGGGCCCCCTTGTACGATAATGAATGGTGGAAAAATAACGAAACGATTGCAGTATGACAGGAGTGAGTGGCTCATGTAAAAATGTGGAACAATCCGATGGCGGCCGATGTGGTGCGCAAACTGAGGCAGCAAGGTGTCGGGACACAATGTTGAAACTGTACCAAGTGAGAGTGAGAAGTGATCTCAAGCATCATCACGAGCTCGAAAAAATGAATCTGACGATATAAAAAGTTTCAAAAATGGATAACGGCCGATGTGGCACGCAAACCGAGGTGACAGGGGCTGTTTTGAAAAAATACCCGAAAAATATGGGGGTGAGAGTGAGAAATGATCTCAAGTATCATCACGGGCTCAGAAAAATGAATCCGATGATATAAAACATACCAAAAACAGAGAGCAGCCGAAGGGGCACGCAAACCGAGGCGACGAGTGGTGTCTCTAAAAAAAAATATGCTCATAAAAGAAAGTGGAAAAACTAAGGGAACAAGTTGACCATCATGACGGTCGCGTCGTGCTGATTCCAGTGGTGGAAACGATTCAAAAAATGGTTTCCGTATAGGTTCAGAATGGGAAAAACAAGAAAAAGTCAACGGATTATGAATAGTAAATGGGTCCAACATGACAAGTGTCATTTGGACTTGTTGATGTTGACTAGTGATCAGAGTGGACCACAGCTAAGGTGGCATTTTTAGACGATCCAACCGGTCGTTTTCAGATCCGGGAGTGACAGGTATTCCGACAAACTCACACCTACATTTTCATTGGGTTCAGGGTAGGCTGGTGGGTCTCAGGGGATTGATTGTACGGTCCACGTGGGTGGACCGCAGGTTTGTGGGGTGGAACCGTGGTCGGGGACCGTGGGTTCCAGGGTGGACCACACAGATGGGGACTGCGATGTTCGGGTCGGAATACATGATCTGGTACCACGCGTTTCGAGGTTGAACATGTGGTTCGAAACTGCGAGTTCGGCTCCTATAGGCGCGGTTTGGGACCACGACTGTAGCCCTAATAGTCACGGTCGAAAACCGTGGCAAGGTGTCCTAAAGCTGCGAGTGGGATTGAGGTGTTAGGGTTCCCCAGGGGGGGCAGGTTTACTTCATTGACATGAGTCTGATGAGTTTTCCTTGTGTGATTAACAGGATGCCGGTGGTTCTGTGGTGAGAGCGGGAGGTCCCGGACGAGATAGTAGAGGTTATTCGGAGGGATCGCCATGTGCAGTCGACATTGGGATTGTTTGGACTTCTGAAGTTCGCACAGGTATGTATAATGCGGTCAGCAGTGCTGTTGTTGAACCAGCTAGTGAGCTTCTAGGAGCCGGACATTCAGGCATTCAAGGTGTAGGGGGAGATGGTGGATCTCACCCTTGCAGGTGTCTACTTCTTGACAGGGTTTCCCTGTCTGGGTAGGGTGGCGGATACGCAGCCATGAGTATCCACGGATGTCGATATGGAGGATATGCTGGAGTGGTACTGTGTTCCAAAGGCAAGGGTGTAGAGGAATGCATTCCGGGTGGTGGACCTTCAGGAGCCAGCAGTACAGGTTATTGCGGCGTGCGTGGTTTGGGTTTTGGGGTCCCAGTCACCTGAGAAGGTGTCTGGGGGCCATATGCAGCTAGTGGAGCGGGTACTGGATGGTGTCTATTATGCGTGGGGCCAGATGTTCCGCACTTGTGTGCAATGGCAACTGACATCGGTGAAGGAATCTGGCAAGGGATTCTATTATGGATCCTTTCTATGTGCTTTCTTAATGCAGCGGGTACCTACACTTCGGCCGCGGGTGCCGGTCAGGGTAGGAGGACTGAGGGAGCCACGCATGGTGTGGTGGGGAGAGATGATGCACCGCCAGGGTGGCGGTGAGGTGGGTAGATACTTCACTCAGGAGCTATACCTCCAGTGGCTGCAGATGCCGCTGACACTGGATGACTTTCCATACAGAGATATGGACTACACCGGGGATCCAGAGGCACCACGGGTGCCAGGACAGGCATGGGGTCCAGATGGTATGTATTGATTCTATTGCATGTTATGGATGTCAATATTTGTATATGATAGGGTTTGTGATATACTATTACTGACTAATGTATGATCTACAGATGTGGGCCCGAGACCACCACCAGGACATATAGCGCGCAGGGGGCACATGGCAGTACCATCCCTACCAGGCCGAGGGGAGGTGCGTCGATGGGACACTGAGGGGACTCTGGAGTCTGTACGGATGCTTCTAGATCGGTTGCTGGTGGGAGTGATCGATGACAAGTGGCGGGATGTGGATCCAGAGGTGATTCAAGATTGCATGAGGGTGCCACGGGAGTTCCGGTCGATCACGATCCGGGTGGCCATCTTAGCGGACAGGGGACGTGCACATGAGCCCGTAGGGGATGAGGAGCGAGGGGAGGACTCAGAGGAAGCTGATGCAGGGTATGATTCTCATTAGGGAGTACAAGGGACTCCCCCCTAATTTTGTAGCTACGGCATGTATTCTATGAGGTGTAGGGATGTATAGATATTTTTTGTATAGCTGAGTACGAGGGTACTCAGGACATGTTTGACATTCATTTTTTGATATATATATGCACATGGATGCACCTTTTTGTCATGATGATTTAGTGTACGCACGTGGATGCACTTATGGTTTTTTATATGGTTGTATTGCACATGGATGCAAGTAGTGTAGGATTAGGCACGTGGATGCCCCTGTATATGAATGTGTTTTTATTTTTATTGCACATGGATGCAAATGTTTATGTGGTGATAGGCACGTGGATGCCCCTTGCAATCTTTTTTGGATTTTTATATATTTTTGATGAGATGTTATGGGATGATGATGCATGATGGATGTTTTACATGGTGTGATTGATGTGACAATCTAGGATGTTGTTAGCCATTTGATCTGCGACACTATTTCAAGCTCTTGGGACATGGGTGAATGTTATGGATTCAAACTGTCAGCTGAGTTGTTTTGTGCATAGGAATTTTCTAAAGAGGCAGGGATCATGCACCTGGTAGCAGTTGTTGAGTTGGGAGACAAGTAGCTAGGAGTCAAGGAACACATGAAGGTGACATATGCCCATTTGGAGGGCAGCAGTCAAGAGACTGGTCACAACATCATACTCCACCTGGTTATTGGTAGCAGTGCCTATACATATTCCGTCAAGGTGAATCAGTTCATGTGAAGGGGAATATAAGACCCATGTTGCAGAAACCAGGTGGGGAGACCAGCGGCTTTCTCCATCGGCGAAGCCAATGGAATGAGGTGGAAGATGGTGTTTGTGTCAGAAATTGTTACTAAGGCTAGGGTAACAAGCCAACACAATCTCAAAATAAAAATCAATCCAAACTAGGTTTTTAGGGTTTTGTTTTGTAGGTTTTGGTTAGAAACTTCAAGAGCATAAGGGAATACATTCAACAGATAAGTAAAAACTAATTCATATACATATATCCATGAAGATGCATATATATCTCAGGAATCCAACAAAAGATTGCAATGAAGTTCATACAATAAAAGACAAGCACCACTGGAAATTATACCTAAAACCAGAAATGAATTTGTCAATCAAGAACTGTATAAGTTTAAAATGAAGCCAACACATATCAGAAGTGGAATAAGGAGTTATATATTCATAGTTTCATCAAAAATGCAATATGAGAGTTTGCAATACTTAGCAGTGAACAAGTCTGGATGAAAGCACAGTTTGCAGACCTCCTCTAGCTCCAAAAATTCAAACCCTTACAATATCTTTTCTCCCTCTCTAAATAGTTTTTCATCTCCCAAAAACAGTTAGGGTATTTCCTATTAATCCTCCATCGAATGACTAAGACTAGGTAAAGTAGCATTTACATTTTTACAAATTACAATTTTGCTAAAAATAGCAAATCTTTAACAAAAAGCATTAAATGAACCTAACTGCCTTAGATCTCTTTCGATGCCTCCACAAGCAAAGAGATGCCATCTGGACTTGAGGATCTTTTCTTCACTCTTTTGTGCTTTTGCTCCAGCTCAGCTATCCTTTTGTGTAGGTGTTCATTTTCCTGCTGCAAGGTTTGAACTGTCCTTTCTAATTCTGAGCAATTCCTGTCAGCAACCCTTTTTCTTCTGAGTGCCTCTTTTGCATCAATCACCAACTCCTGAAAATTGTCATGAGTATCTTGAAGATCTTCTCTCAATCTTCTATTTGCCATCATTAGGCCATCATTAACTTCCTGCATGTAGCTCATTTGATGCTTGTACTGTTTGACAGTCTTCTTCAAATTCTCCTTGTCAGAATTAACCAGTTTTTCTATTGCAGCATCCTGATCTTCACTTGGTTTCCAAAACATATCAAACTTCTTAAACATTAATTCCTCTGTCAATGGCTTTACAGCAGTATCTTCAATGATAGTGTTTGAAACACCTGTTACCTGTGCTGATTTAATCTCTTCTGTTAACAATTTTCCAGAATTGTTTTCAACAATGGATTTAGAGCTCTCTTCACCTGTTACATTTACAAACCCAAAATCCTCTCTTTTAACTGAATGCAATTCATTTTTCTTTGATTGATCCTCCATGGATTCTTCATCAGAGATGGTCACCTTATCATTCTTCAATTTTGGATTTAACAGCTTTTTCATGCTTAATCTTAATTTGTTTTAGACCTAGTTTTAGGTCTCCATAAAGAAGCTTCCTCTGCCATCATTTTAAGCTTCTTCCCTTGATATTGGATAGATGCTAACTCTACCACTTCAAGCTTTTTTATCTTCTTCTTAGGCTTGGTAGTTTTGTCCTCTATAGCTTGATTTTCTTTAATCTCAGCTTTAACCTTGATCTCAGGAATGAACTGCTCTTCCTCTAACATATAGCCCTCATCATCTGAGAGGACTGTAATGGGGCTTTTGGGCTGATTCTGGACTTATTCTTTTGCTACAGGAATAACTTTGATATCAATTTTCCTCTCTTCTTGAACCACTGTTATAGATGATGACTTCTTTTCAAGAATTTCCTTTTCCTTTTTGTCATCAAATAATGAAAATTTGACTTTATTGTGCTGTGGAATTTCCTGAGGCTGACTGTCAGTCTGTCCTTCATCTGCTACCTGCTTTGTTTCCTTTTTAGCTTTAATGCCATGTTTGTTTGCAGGTTTAGCCGAATGCCCCAACTTTTGTATCATTACTTTTCCCTTATCAGTTTGCCTTTTGGGTTGTTGGTCTTCTCCTTTAGAATGAATCCCTGACCAAAACAAAAAGAAGTCCCAAGTTTTTTCCTCATGCTGCAATACTGTAGAGATGATTAACTTGATGAGACCATGATGAAACAATGATTGAGAAGTATGATCATCCTGCTGTTTAATTTTGCTTGACATTTTCTGCAGGCTTTTGAAGAAAAAGAATGGCAAATTCATTTTAGACACCCCTGCCATGTGCTGTAGGAACCTGAGATGGTATTTGAACACTAATGAGTACCTCCCTTCACAAGTTACATAACTCTGAAGAATCCTTATAGGTTCAATCCATTCCCTCCTGAAATTATGTATGAGAATACCTTTGTTCCAGTCAGGAACAACATTGGGCAATAAGTATCTTTGAGGATCAAACTCAAAAGGAGACTTCTTAAACCAGAGCTCACCCTCATTACTAATTTCAGTGGCCTCTGAAATTAAATCCACAGTCAATTTGAATCTCAAAGGATCCATTATGATCATCTCATTCTTAAGTCCTTTGGCAAAATTGCAGGATACTTGAGCATTAAAACCATCTATCTTCTTGAAGAATTTCAACCATCCTGCCTGTTGGAACAGCTCTGCACAATCTGGAAGTTTTTGAATCCATGTCAAGTCTGTTGGTTCAGCCCTATTAACTTTACCACTTTTACTGTTTTTTCCCATATCTTTCTTTTCAAGGAACTGGAACAGTCTAGTTTTAGGTTTCAGAAATGTATTATAAACTGTTTTCTGGGCAAATAATTTTGTAGGTTATAACAATTTCAATGATATCTAAATCACCTGCACAAATTAACAAACCTCCCTGTGTAACACCTGTATCAAGCTAGCAGACTTCCCTCTGTGTAAAAAAACTGAGTTCTACAGATAATTCTGTGAGTTTTTTTTTTTGACACCCTATTCTGATTAGGTCATAATAGAAACAGACATGCAAATTCCTCCTATCAGGCTTCAGCTAACTATTTCAGTGATGAATTCTTCATCCTTTCATTCTATTACATCCTTCTCAGCAACCAATTTTTTCAGAAGAACATGCAGCAGCAAAAACCCAAATTCTCCAGCTATAAGGGTTATACGTAATACCTGTCAATTACTCATCCATCGTGGCGTAATGTCTTCAACTTGGGGTGTCAATAATGTTCTTCTTCGAGCACAGGTGTCCTCCTAACGATTCTTTGGCTGCAGGTGAAAGAATTCAAAAGCCCTAATTTCTGCTGGCGCCAGAATCACAGCTGTCTCCTTCCACAGTAACGTAATCCAACGTTCAGCAGTGAAGTCTCCTCCTCAAACACTAATTCCTCAGTGATGATGCGTGTGACGAGGGAAACTTGACAGCTAAACCCGGAATTGGCTGGTCTCTGTGCAACTGAACCCGCATAACCTGTAATGATGCCCTTGTCTTCTCTTCGTGATTATCAACCAACTAACATCATGCTCAAAATGCTGCATACATGTGTTAAACACTTCACACAATGCGATTAGATACTCACACTCCTCATGATGATTGAAATCAGATCGAGAATTTACAAAAAACTCATGCCACGATATTCCTGTAGCGCACTCTGTGTTAAACTTTGGTGTAGCGCTACAAGAATATCTTTTAACCAAAATTTAGCAATTTTCTAACTTTTTGCCAACTTGTCGGAGATTTTGGCAGCCATTTGGTTTAGGACATTAGTTTAGCTACTCTCTAAAGTCATTAATGATTCTCCTTTTGAATATATAACTCTCATTGACCCACTTTTCAATAAAAAATGACCAAAATCAACTGAAATCTGAAAGGACTGGGTTCAAACTTTATTCAATCATTCATAAGGTTCTTAAGAAGACAAAAACCAAAACTGAAAACCAAAAATTAACTAATGGTAGACTCAAAAAAAAAACCAAAAATTGGAGAGAATAACTAAAAATGCAGAACCAGACCAAGAGCATGTCATTTATTACGTCAGCCAGACCTTGTCCTCATATGGGTAACATAGGGGTGGTCCAGACAAGGTCTGGCTGACGTAATAAATGACATGCTCTTGGTGAGCGGCATCTTCTTGAACAAGGACTCCGGAAACGGCATAATCGGATGCCGAGACGTAAAGGATGAAGTCCTAAGAGAAATATGAAGGGGAGATCAATGGGGCTTGTGTGAGAGCTTTCTTGAGGGCTTCGAATGCATCTTCTGCTTGCTCATCCCACACAAAGGTTATATGGGTACGAAGCAAGCATAAGAAACCATGAACGGTAGTGGCGTAATCAGGAACGAAATGACAAAGGAAATTGGATCGTCCCTATAGACACTGGAGCTACCGAAGCGTGCGAGGAGACGAAAGGTCTAAGATGGCTTGGACTTTAAGGGGATCAACAACAATTCCTTTCTGGGAAACAATGAAACCCAACAATTGGCCTGCCGGAATGTAAAAGACACACTTGTGTGGGTTCAAGCGGATTTGATATTTGCGACAACGCAGGAATACTTGCCGGAGGTTGTTAAGGTGGTCTGATCGTTTTCGGGAACGAGCTGTACGGTCGTCAAGATAGAATAGAAGGATATGGACCAAGTCGTGTAAACAATAGGTCATGGCCCACTGGAAGGTGTGTTAGAAAAACAGGATCGCAGAGCAATAATAATAAACAGAAATGCAAATATAATCACACATACACATTACAAGAGAGACACAGATATATCGTGGTTCACCCAACTTGGGCTACGTCCACAGTGAATTTTCCAGTCCTTATTATTATTACCGTCCAGTAAGTCGAAGGGATACAACCTGCAGCACAACCGCTGCACTTCCTCTTCTCTGTTTCACAGTCTCTCTCCTGATCTCAAAGATCTTTACAATGCATAAAACCTAATACATCAACAACCCTAGCCGTATTACAATGTCTTTCTTTTATAAGGGAAATACAATGGGAAAATACCACGGAATACCCAAAACCATGGGCCCGCTGGGGTGAGTGTATAGTCCACCTACATATCATATAGAACTGGGGTACAAACACAGCTGATACAATATCATCTATGAGACTAGAAGATCTGGCTCCACAACCAACAATCTCCCACTTGGAGACTGATCACAGCAACTCCACCGCTACTGCACTTGTTGGACTTGGACTTGGCAAATTTCTCCTCTTCACCTTCATGCTAGAATGCCAACTGAAACTGAGCACAAAATTAGTTTCTCTCTAGTCACTACCTTTGTGAACATGTCTGTAGGATTCTGGCTAGTATGTATCTTTTCCAACTTTAACAGTTCATCTTCCAGAACAGAGCGTATGAAATGGTACTTGAGCTGTATATGTTTAGTCCTGGAATGGAATGCTGAGTTCTTTGCAAGGTGAATGGCACTCTAGCTGTCACTATACAATATGCTATCCTTCTGCTTCTTACCCACTTCCTCCATAAACCTCTGCAACCAAATCATCTCTTTACTAGCCTCTGTAATGGCAACATACTATGCTTCTGTTGTTGAAAGTGCAACAACCTTCTGTAGTTTCGAAATCCAGCTTATTGCTGTTCCACCTACAGTAAACACAGACCCTGTGGTACTCCTCCTGCTATCCTTGTCACCTGCCATATCTGCATCAACATATCCCTGTAGAACAGTGTCTGAACCTCCAAAACATAATGCCTCAGTAGTAGTACCTCTCAAATACCTAAGAATCCACTGTACTGCCTTCCAATGTTCTTTACCTGGATTGTTCATATATCTGCTCACAACTCCCACTGCATGTGCAATATCTGGTCTTGTGCACACCATGGCATACATCAAACTGCCAACTGCTGATTGATAGGGAATCTTGGACATGTAATCTATCTCTTCTTGTGTCTTGGGACACATTTCCTTACTTAAACTGAAATGGTTAGCCAAAGGTGTACTTACAGGTTTTGCATTCTGCATTCTGAACCTCTCCAACACCTTTTGTATGTACTCACTTTGAGACAATGTCAGTTTGCAATTTTTCTTGTCTCTTGTTATTCTCATACCAAGGATTTGCTTTGCAGCACCCAAATCCTTCATCGCAAATGAATTAGCTAGCTTCCCTTTGAGTACATTTATATCCTGCATGTCAGACCCTGCAATAAGCATGTCATCCACATACAATAACAAGATAATACATCTTCCATTGTCTAGCTTCTTGAAATAAACACAGTGGTCAGAATGACATCTACTATAACCTTGTTCTGTCATAAACCTGCCAAACTTTAGATACCACTGCTTTGGAGCTTGATTCAAGCCATACAAGCTCTTTTTCAACCTGCATACCAGATCCTCCTTGCCTTCGACCTCATATCCTTGTGGCTACTGCATGTATATTTCTTCCTCCAAATCCCCATGGAGGAAGGCTGTTTTTACATCTAACTGTTCAAGATGCAAATCTTCTACCGCCACTAGACTTAAGATAGTCCTAATTGAAGTCATCTTAACAACAGGAGAAAATATTTCATCAAAATCTATACCTTTCTTCTGTGCAAACCCCTTTACAACAAGTCTGGCCTTGTACCGCTTCTTACCTCCTTCTTCTTCCTTCAACCTGTAAATCCATTTGTTTTGCAATGCTCTTTTACCAGTAGGCAACTTAACCAAATCCCAAGTCTGGTTTCCTACCAATGAGTCCATCTCCTCATTCATTCCTTTCTCCCACTGCTTTCTAGTTTAATTCCACCTGCATTGCTTCTTCATAACATTCTGTTTCACTAGAATCAGTCATCAATAAATAATACATTGAAGGAGAGTATCGTTCAGGGAGTCTACTTAACCTGGTAGATCTTCTTACAGTTGCAGGAGTTTCAGGTACTTGCTGTTGCTCTTGATTTTCTGGCACCTTCGGAACTTCATTTTCTTTAACTTCATCAAGCACTATGTACTATGTGCTTCCCTTTTCCTGTTTCTTTCCCTGCAACTGATCTTTATACATGACCTTTTCATTGAATATCACATCTCTACTCCTGATGATTTTGTTATTTTCATAATCCCATAAACGATAACCAAATTCATCAACCCCATATCCAATAAAGGTACATTTCTTGGATTTAGCTTCAAGCTTTGTTCTATTTTCTTTATCAATATGGACAAATGCTTCACAACCAAACGTTCTCAGAAATGAGTAGTTTACCTTTTTATCTTTCCATGCTTCCTTTGGAATACCACCATCCAAAGCACTTGAAGGTCCTCTGTTTATTAAATAAACAGCAGTATTTACAGCATCCGCCCAAAACTGTAAGGGCAACCCTACATGCAGTCGCATACACCTTGCACGCTCCATGATCGTTCTGTTCATCCTTTCCGACACACCATTTTCCTGTGGTGTTCCTGGGACTGTCTTCTCTCTACGAATCCCATGGTATGAACAGTAACTATCAAACTCCTTACCGCAGTACTCACCTCCATTATCAGATCTGAGACACTTCAATCTTTTTCCTGTCTCATTCTCAACCAAAGCTTTCCACTTCTTAAAAGTAGCAAACACATCAGATTTATGTCTAATGCAATAAACCCAAGTTTTTCTAGTTGCATCATCAATAAATGTAACATAATAATGAGAGCCACCAAGAGATTGTACCTGAGCCGGTCCCCATACATCTGTATGCACAAGCTCTAATTTTTCATTCTTCTTCTGTTTCCCAACCCTGAGAAATCTGACTCTCTTCTGTTTTCCATAAACACAGTTTTCACAGTATTCCAAACTTACCTGCTTCAAATCCGGCAGCAACTTCCTTGAGTGGAGAATCTGCATCCCCTTCTCACTCATGTGGCCAAGCCTATGATGCCACAATGCTGTATCTGTTCCTGTGGAAGCTAAAAAGATAGAATGGTCAGTATTATGAGGACATAAATACAACGTACCTACTCTGTCTCCTTTTGCTATCACCATTGATCCTTTAGTGATCTTCCACCACTTTTCTCCGAACGTAGATAGACAGCCGCCATCTCCGAACTGCCCTGTTGAGATCAGATTTCTTTTCATAGCAGAAATATGCCTAACATCTTTCAACAACCAATCAGTTCCATTCTTAAGTTTTATCCATACCTTACCCATTCCAACAATTTTACATGGCTCATCATCACCTAATAAAACATGTCCAAAGTCGCCAGGAACATACTCATGAAAGTATTTCCTATGGGGTGTAGCATAACATGAAGCTCCTGAATCTACTACCCAATAATCACTAGTATTATCTAATGCAAGAATCAAAGCATCTTGTAACACATCACCTGCTACATTTGCTTCCTGGGTAGTTTCTTTCTGTGCATCTCCTTTCTTCTTTAGAGATTTGCAGTCTTTCTTCAGATGTCCTTTCTTTCCACAGTTCCGGCACTCTATCTTTCTCAGTCTGGACTTGGATCTGCCCGTTTTAGACTTTCCACGATTACCTTGGCTCTTTCCTCTCTCCTTTTGTCTTCCTCTGCTCTCTATGGTCAACGCATTACCTGATGTCTCACCTGTGCTTTTTCTTCGCATTTCCTCGCTAAGAATAACACCAATAACATCATCAAATTTCAAGGTGTTTGAACCAGAGACAGAGTTACTTACAGCCATGACCAAGCTATTCCAACTTTCTGGCAATGAACACAAGATTAGAAGAGCCCTAACCTCATCATCAAAGTTTACACTTACAGAACTTAGTTGATTTGTAACCGTATTAAACTCATTTAAATGATCAGTAACAGATCCACCTTCAGACATCTTCATATTAAATAAACGCTTCATTAGAAATACCTTGTTGGAAGCTGAGGGTTTTTCATACAGCTTACCCAATGCTTTCATCAAACCCTCTGTTGTCGTTTATTTTGAGATATTGAAAGCCACCGACGAAGCCAAGCTCAACCGTATTGTTCCCATAGCCTTTCTGTCAAGAATCACCCATTCTTCGTCCTTCATAGTCATCGGCTGCTTTGCTTTTCCTCCCAACGGTAGGAATAGATCCTTCTGGTACAGATAGTCCTCCATTTGCATCTTCCATAACCCAAAGTTTAGGTCGTTAAACTTCTCGACCTTAAAATTTCCTTCTTCTGCCATTGCTCCCACTCGAACCAGAAACCCTAGCTTCCTGCGGGTTTATCTGCCAAATAGACCTTTGGCTCTGATACCAATTGTTAGAAAAACAGGAT
This sequence comes from Larix kaempferi, assembly GCA_027924585.1. Lineage (NCBI taxonomy): Eukaryota > Viridiplantae > Streptophyta > Pinopsida > Pinales > Pinaceae > Larix > Larix kaempferi. The sequence goes on along the minus strand of BSBM01000809.1, from coordinate 9,449,771 downwards.
CGCAGAGCAATAACAATAAACAAAAATGCAAATATAATCACACATACACATTACAAGAGAGACACAGATATATCATGGTTCACCCAACTTGGGCTATGTCCACACTGAATTTTCCAGTCCTTATTATTATTACCATCCAGCAAGTCGAAGGGATACAACCTGCAGCACAACCGCTGCACTTCCTCTTCTCTGTTTCACAGTCTCTCTCCTGATCTCAAAGATCTTTACAATGCATAAAACCTAATACATCAACAACCCTAGCTGTATTACAATGTCTTTCTTTTATAAGGGAAATACAATGGGAAAATACCACGGAATACCCAAAACCATGGGCCCGCAAAACAGCTGGCGAAAACAGCCCCAAAAATTTTCTTCGGGGGCGTTGCCCCCGAACCCCCATTTCTCAGGGGCGCTGCCCCCGCTGGGGTGAGTGTACAGTCCACCTACATATCATATAGAACTAGGGTACAAACACGGCTGATACAATATCATCTATGAGACTAGAAGATCTAGCTCCAAAACCAACAAGGTGGCACCAGCATTTTTGAGGCCGAAAGGCATGATGCAATAGGAAAAGGTGCCCCATGGGGTGGTAAAGGCAGTTTTGTACTAATCCTCCTTACGGATCTGAATCTAGTTGTATCCGAAAAAATCATCCATGAAAGATAGGACGTCATGCCCTACACACGCATTGATGAGTTGGTCAATGAATGGCGTGGGGAAGTTGTCTTTGGGACAAGCATGGTTTAAATCGCAGAAGTCAATGCATACTCTGATTGTGCCTTGGTTTTTGTTAACAGGAATGGGATTTGAAACCCAAGTGGTATATGCAATAGGATAAATGAATCCTGTTTGGCGAAGTTTTTCAATCTCTGCTTTGACCGTGGGGATCTTTGAGGGTGAATGGGGCGCTGTTTCTGGCGAATGGGGGGTACATATGGCCATGTGTCAATGTGGTGCTCTATAATAGCGGGGTCGAGACCAGGCATTTCGGTATAGGACCAGGAAAAGACATCACGAAACTCTTGGAAAAGTTTTTTATTCTCTCCAATCTCATGCTCACTGCAGGAGGCTCCTAAGGTAATGATTTCAAGAGCACCAGGTGGGTCAGAGATATCGATGTGGATGACGGGTGAGATGTTGGCCATGTTACCTTCCTCAAAGGAATCAGGAGAAGGAATAGGATCCTTAAACCAGTCGACTTTAGTGGGAAGGAAATCTTTGGACTCAACCACGAATTGCGTAGCTGCAGTAGAGGAGGAGTCTTCTAGGAGGAAATATGAATGATGGTGCATGTCATCCCAGGGATAATTCGGGGCAATGAGAGCCTCTAGAATCTCCTCATCATTGCGAAAATTTTGAGTTGTCAAATCGGTTGATGAGGGAGTGGTAGTCGAAGAGATCATATAAATGGTGTTAATCTCTCTGGATGGGGAAGATATCGGGGGGTGGATTTCCTCAATTGTGGTGGGTGTCGTCTCAAGGTCCAAATTATTCATCTCGTAGAGAGTTGCTCTGTAATCTGGGAGATCAGGACAGTTATGTGAGTAATGGCCGTAAATACTGCATATGGCACAAGGGTGGTTGGTACGCAGTGATTTATCACGAGGCTTAGGGGTTGGATCGAGTTCGACAACCAGGATGTTGGGGTCGTCGTCAAGCATTTGCATGTGTTCCTGTAATGTAGGTAATTGTGTACATTGATGAGTCGGATGGCCTAACTCATCACACAATGAGCATTTGGGGGGAGCACGAAACATAGGGGGGGGTACGACAATGTATGGTTGTGGGCCTCTGCCCCCAGTGGGCTTGATAAGAGGAGGGGGATTCGTAGATGACGAAGGGGTAGTGACACCGGGAGGTGGTTGACTAGTAGTGACAATGGGTTGCATTAGTTGAAGGATGACATTTGGTGTCGACGGGGGAATGGGAGGCGAAATATACCACACGGGTAATCCTAAGGTTAACCCGGGGATGGCTAAGAGTAGCCATAATCAGGGTGCTTACTACTCCCGAAGGAGGGAATAGGAATGGGATTGTGTGGGTGGGTGTAACACCAATGTGACTAGGTACCAATGGCGGTTTGGGTAAAAAGGGCAATTGATTGTTGGGTGTTTGTGTATTGTGGGAAAGAGTACAGAGGTCAAAGACTTCGGTCGCGGGTGACGGGGGTGGAATGGATTGGAATGTGGAAGTCATCGGCGTGTCTGAGTAAAGTCCGGTTCCCACAGAGGAAACAAACAAGGTACCACAAATAGGTTGTTCAACCATGGGGAAAACATTTTCAGGTGCAGCGGGGGCATTGGGATCATAATAGGTGAGTTGGTTGATCTTGACCACGCATCCGTCATGGGGGAACATCATGGTACGAAAAATGGATGAGGCAACCACCCGCATGGCATACATGTAGCTGCGTCCAACTAAGAGGTTATAATCAAGTTGGGCATTGATGACCCTATGTCAATGAGCATGGTTTCTCCAGCCAACTAGATGGGGACATTAGCTAGGAGACCTTGGGGTTGAGCCGAACGGCTGTCGTAGGCTCGCATTGCACTGGTGGACTGCTGGAGGGTAGGGGATCCCAACTTCTGCCAAACAAATGTTGACATAACGCATGTAGAGGCACCTTCATCGATAATGCACCGATGGATGACAAGATTCTGAACGGAAACAAAAACTTGGAATGCTAAAGTGGAAGGCAGGCGTGGTTCGGACTAGTCCAAATCGAAGGCCATCAATTATGAATCATTTGGGTCAATAGCACCAATGGCGAAGAGCAAAGTCTTGCGCTGTGAAGGACAGTTTTTTAATACTTCTAACGCAGACATGGCTGCGGGAGATTGGGCTAAGTCATCTACAATGTTGTAATTTGACGCAGCGCAAGCATTGGGGTTATTGTTGATGCGACGAAGTGGGAAGTAAGGTGCAATAGAGGCGCCATCTAGTGGAGCCGGAGGTATACGTAACGTCTGATTAGTGGGATGAGCATTAGTGTTTTTGTCGACGGGAGGGGCTTCAGGGGTGGAGCCATATTGGTTCCGACGGGTTTGGAGGTTGACATTAGCGGATGACATCATCAACAAGTGGTGAGTACCTGAGTCGAACATGGGTTGATCAGGAGCGGCATAAGTGATCTATTGTTGTGGGGGAGCGTTTCCTTGAGGGGGATCCAACGGCTGAGTGTTCACTATGCCTTGGGTTGGTAAGGGGTTTTGCAACACCAAAGGTTGATGCTGAGGGGGTAGGGGGTTGGGTGGCGCCTGAGGAGCCATGTGCCCTTGGCGATGGGCATCATTAGTCTAGAGTTTCCAAGCTCACTCCAAATGTTGGCAAGTGTGTGTGTAGTGGCCATAGACCCCACAAATAGAACAAAGATGGTTTGTTCATAAATTAGGATTTTTGGCCTGCTTGGGCGGTCGATCAGGGTTTTGGTTGGCAGGTGCCATGTTAGTGTTGTCTGGCGGATTGGGAGGTTGACCACCTTGGTATGGAGGGGGGTTGTTCCCACGGTTACGGCCTTTGCCACGGTTTTGTTGGCCCTATTGGCGCTGGTTGTTTTGGTTCTGCTGCGGATTCTGTTGGGCGTATACTTGCCCTTGGGCAGTAGGTGGGTTCTGGGGTTGAACAAGTGCGGGAGCAGGCTGCGGTGGATAATAATTAGGGGGAGGCTACGCAGGTGTTGAACCTTGTGGGGGTTGCTGATATGTCTGCGGAGCGGGTTGTGGGTTTTCTGTAGGGGCTGCCTGTGGTGGGTAATAAGCATGTTGGGCTTGAGAGGACACAGGAGCTGGTGCAGCCTGCGGGTGGTAATAGGGATGAGGTGCGATTGAGGGGGCGTAAGCAGGGGACACATGACCAAAGCACTGAGGTGGACATGAGGGTCCATGGGAATGGTGGTGATGTGCCATAGGAGCATACGAATTGGTTGCTCCAGACTGTGATGTAGCCCGCGAAAGGTCGGGGCCATGGCTAGGATGTGCTATGGAAAAGGGTTGGGAATGCAAGGAAATATGGCCAATGATGTCGTCTATGGCATGGGATTCCCCCGGCGCATCATGTTGGGAGGAATCACCGCGAGGGGCATTAGGTATGATGGTATAGAGATAGCCCAACTGGGCGTAAATGAGGTCAAATTGATGGGCTTTGAGGATGGCCTCTTCTTCAGACTAGGGTCGTTCGGATGCCACATCCTTGGCAATGACAAGAAGTAGGGATTTTAGAAACCAATCTAAGAAGATATGGTCATCTAACTTGATTTTGCAGAGGCTATGGCATCAATGCCACTCATGAATGTGGTCATTGATGTGGGTAGCCATGTTATGTCTGCAAGATAGTAGGATCTCAACTCCTGCATCATAGCGGACAGGTAACTGAAAGAACTACAGAAAAGTTGAGGCAAGGGAAGTAAAGGTGGCATGGGTCCCATGGGGCTGCTCGATGTACCACTTAGCTGCAGAGCCAGTGAAGGTGTGCTGTAACAGACAGAGGTGGACAGAGTCATCCACTATGCAGTTGGAGGAACACCATAGATGGAAGGACATAATATGGTTCTGGGGGTCCTCACCTGCCTTTCCCTCAAACATAGGGATGTCGGAGGGAAGCTTGGTGGGCATGTGAGGCCACGTAGGGTCGTGTCTGATGGGATCGTTAGTCAGTCTAGCTAGGTCAGGAAGGTTGAGGCTAGCCATGAATGGAAAACTAGTAGAAGGATGTGACATACTAGTGGGTTGGACCATGGTGGGGCCAATGCCCCCAAGTGTAGGGGCATGGTTTGGGAGGTTGCCCCCAAGTGTAGGGACAAAAGTGGTATGGGACAGTCCTATGCCGCCAAGGGTAGTGTGAGTCATTGATGGAGTGGGAATAGGTATTCTAGCTACTTGAATGGGTGCAATGATCGGAATGGTAGATGTGGGCCCCGTCGAGGGCATACCCAAAGCAGGTGTGGTAGCTGATGTGTTGGTGGATGCTCCACCAATGGTCCCTACAAAGAAAGGGCTGGAAGTCACGCTAGCCATGGGGCTGGTTGGTGCAGTGTAAATGGGGTTCTCGGACTCAGCCTCAAAATCAGAGGTAAAATAAGGGGCATCTAGCTCGGGTGACGGAATTCTATGCCGTTGACGAGTGGATTCAAGTGAGAAAGCTCGAGAACTATGATGAGTGGTCTCAAGTGATGAAGATCTATGTCTATGAAGGGTGGTGTCAAGTGAACCGTGCTGCGGGGGCTCGCCCTAGAGGTGCCGAGAATGTCTTGGGGACTCAATGGTGACAAACGGTGTCAAATATCTGGGGGTTGTGTTGAGTGAAAAATAGCTCAAAAACCCTAATGCAACCGAGTGTGCAGAAGGAGAGATCAAAAAATATGGCACTCAGGCCAACAACCAACTCAAAACACTTACTGTAACAGCTATGCAACAATAAGTGGAGTATCAACAGAAATGGTCATAATACCAACAACAACAGGTTTCCTAAAAAATAAAAATAGTGGACTCGCTAGACCAAAAGGAGGTAAGGGAGCATGCAAACACCTAACTAAATAGTATTCTGACTCAACTAGACATATCCTCTGCAAGGTGATGAAATCCAAGTCACACAATATGGATAGTAGAGCCAAGTGGCTAAAGATATCCCCCTACCAGGAGGGACACCGGGTAGTCAATCCTAGAAGAAAGGAAACTAAGATACCTCGTTCATGACACGTCCAGAAAAGGTGAATCTACCATTTGGTTCTATCACCGTGGTATCCCCATATGGAGATACCCCGAGAACTATGAAAGGTAGTCTTAAGTTACTGAATGGATTGTGGTATTCCACTCAGGCCTTTGGAACTAGTCTGGCGACTTCAACCCTCCTAGGGGAGAGGCCCTCTGATAAATTGGTTGTGACCGTGCCAAAAAATACTAGGGGATTTTGGTTCCCTAATGGACAACAGCTATGTCTCAAGTGTAAGCAACCAAGGGGTGTTATTTGGATGCCTATCCCCCCGATCCTACCTAACTACAAAAATTCTTATGTGTTCCCCAAGTGGAGTTAGAATGTTGGTTGTGTTAAGTAGTTTTTTAGGGCTCCCTTGAATTAGGTCATAGAGTGTGTGCGTGTGACATGATGAACCCAAGTAAAAGTGCCACGGAGTGGGCAACTTTCTAACTAAAAATAAAAATACAGAATTTAATGTTGATGTATATGTAACTTCAGAATGTATTTCATATATGTATGTTGCATGTACTCCTATATAGATGGTATTATTCCTCTATACGGAAGTGTCATCCTTTATATTGTAAATGTCGTAACTTATACTTGATGGGTTATTAGACCACCTTGTTGGGGTTGGCCCTGTATAAGTCATGTGGGTCGAAGGGTTATTAGACCACCCTATTGGGGGTCAGCCATGTGGGTCGAAGGGTTATTAGACCACCCTATTGGGGGTCGGCCTAGTCAGCATTATGTTATGTGGTTAAGTTCGAGCCTACATGATTTATGTAAGAGGCAAGTCAAGTCAAGTATAAATAGAGTGCGGGAGGCACTCTATTTGATCACTCACTTCTCACTCATGCACTCAATGAGGAGTGGCGCACTTATGGAGAAGGAGGATCTGCTGCTAGGATATGTCTATCTCTCATGTTTGGGTTGTATCATTGCTCTATCTATCTCTGAGGAAGTTATTGGGGTTTTTCACCTTTATGGTTTTCCCCAAGTAAATCTTTGTGTCTCTTGTGTGCTTGCATTATTGTCTCCATGAATGATATGTTATAGATTTGTTGTACATGTTGTTCTCTTAGTTAAGATCCTAGATCAGTGTAGCTAGGGTTTTACCCCTAGCTTGTGCAAATGAGCACCTACTAAGGAGAAGGGACTCCTTAGTAGCAGTTCAGTAAATGTAAATTAAAATGCTAAAACATAAATGTAAATTACTCTAAAACATGTGCATGAAACATAAAAACAAGATGTAAAGAATGGCTTTTGTATTAATGTTACCTCCAATGTGAAGGTTGGTGAAGCTCTTGCAATGCTCCAAGAGGGTTGCTCCAAGCTCCAATTTTCTCCTTCTCTTTCTCCAATGGTGGAAATGGGCCAAAAGGGGCTCTCAAGGTGAAAGTAGCTCAAGGGTGAGCTAGGGTTTCAAGAGAGATTTTGGCAGAGTAGGGGTACTTATGATTGTGGATGTGGAATAAGGGGTCTCCATCACCTATTTATAGTTTTTTGGCGGTGGAGTGCTGGCCTATGGTTTTGGGAACCATATGGTTTAGGGCAGCTGTATAGGGTTTTTTCCTCCTTTTCCTCATTATTTTATAGTTTTTATTCCCTTTTTAGAGGGTTTTTGCTATTTTAGAGGAATTTTGGATATTTTTGGAGGGAAAAGGGGTTTTTTAGCCTTTTTGAGGTTTTTTTGATGGTTTTGTGGCCTTTTGGAGGCTTTTTAGTGGAATTTTCAGGGTTTCCAAGGGAAATATGGTAGGAAAATGGACAAATGAGCCATGTAATGGGGTAGATGAGGTAGTGAACACTTTTTGGGTGTTAACAGATTGCCCCCTGATGTGTGAGGGAAGGAGCTCATCGTATGGTTGATGGACATCATAAGTCGTGTATGGTTTTCCTAGGGTGATGAGAAGAGAAGAAACAAACTGAATCCCAGAGCAACGATCCCGAACAAACTGCAAGAACTAAAAGTACATAACCTCAATAATGGATGAGGAATAATCTGATCATATGGATGAGGCAGGCATTCCCATGCTCGTATCAAGATATAAAACAATAATAACAATGGGGTCCAAAATATGGGGACCTGAAATATACATGGCCTCAAATAATGAATGAGGAATAATCTCAATATATGGACGAGGCGGGCATACCCATGCTCGTATCAAGATACATAAAAAGAACTATGAGGCCCGAAAAGAGGGACCTGTAAGATACATAGAGAACTACTATGTACATCATAAGGGTCCAGAGAGGACACAAATCTGGGACATACTGCTGGGATGACCATGTCTGAGCTGAAGTACTGATACACTGGAATGACAACAGTGCTACTGAGTGTGGTACCAAAGGAACTGATGAGCTACTGGATCAGAGTGACAGGGGGTGTTGGGGCCAAGGTCGCAGCTATAGTAAAAGCTGCGAATTTTGGGAAAAAGCACGAGTATGGAAGGAAAGTGCTAATTTTGGGACAAGCACTAAGTTTTGGGTAAGAAGGAGACGGTGCGCAGTACGGTGCCAGATGGATGATCTCAGTGCAGATCACGGACCGGAAATTGCGGAGATCGCGCGCACGTCATCAAAGAATGAAGGTGGCTCAGCTACCATAATAAATAAAGGCGATGGAGTAGAGGGCTCAGCTACCCTCATTTAAAGGCTTAGTACAGAAGTTATGGTTGCTCGGATCAAGGAGGAGCAACGGACCAGAGCATTGAAGGCGAAGGACGATCGCCCATACCCACAATCTGCGCCGGAATTCACGGAGCCTGCAGGAAGCGGCGACGTGACTGCAAGCGGCGCCTACAGTACACCTAGCCATGTGCGTGGTTAGGGTTTTTGGGAATCACTGTTGGGAAAGGCCCACAGTTTTGTAAAGGTGTGACCGTCATGGCTACCTATATAGATGAATCATTGTAATGGGTAGAGGGTTCTTCCTCCCTTCCTTCAGTTCCTTCCTTTTTGGAGAGTTAGAGAGTTGGACACTAGACTGTTAGAGAGCCAGTCTAAAGGATAGATCATGTGTTGATTATCCTTCACTGTAATTTCTACCCGGTGTGTAGAACTAGAGAGAGGAAATCGGATAGCCGAGGAGCTAATCCCTGAGTTGCCAGACAGTCTGAGTCGACGTCTGTGCCTTTGTAATCTCCATAGAGAGGAGACAAGCTTGAGAGAAGGGCTCCCAGCTGTGTGCGTGGAGTTTCCTGTAAGTTCTAAGGCTGCAGCTGTGTGCGCAGCATATTGTATGACTCTATCATTTTCTGGTTAATATAACGCTCCCGTGGACGTGGTTTTCCTCGAGGGGATGAGCTTCACTTATGTCTTCTTGTTATAATGTTTGCGTGAATGATAACTATTTAGAGTTCATTATTTGTGTATGCAAGACTTCTGTCTTATCTTTGTGACTGTTTGAGCAAGTTGGAAAGATCCTTTGATAACTAGAAGTGTCTTAAGTACTAAAGAGGTAGTAACGCACGGTCGCTGCGGCGAGAGCAGACTACGTTACTGCGCTAGATGTGAAGGGCGAGGAAGTGTTCAGCGCGTCGACCCAAGGGATAGTTGCCTGCTGCGTTAGAGAGAAGAAACTGCGCAGTAGACCTGCCAAGGAAGGGACCCACGCAGCTGCGACGAGCGGCCTGCGGGAAGGTCCGACCGCCGATTTCACAGGAACCATTCAAGGAAGAGCCATCTCCGCGTCACCCCGGTTAAGGAAACCTGATTCCTTAACCCCCCATAGCCACTTCGGGTGAGACCTCGAGCTGCCGCGCAGCTCGTTGCCGAGAGGGCCAGTGCGCCAAGGGGTTTTGTTGCTGCGCTTCATTAAAACCCGGGTCTGCCCAGAACAGCAGCCAACAAATGGTTCCGTTGCCGCGTGAGCGAGACTTCTTATTCCAGTGACGCGCGAGATAGAAGAGCCAACAAATGGTTCCGTTGCCTAGTGACCAACAAATGATTCCTTTGCCTTGCGACTTGTTGCTGTAAGACTTACTAGTCATGCGACATCTGAGACTGTTGCTGAAGACAACATAAGGTTCTGTTACACTGAGACTTGCTCAGCTAACAAATGTGTTACTGGAATCCTACAGCTAAGGAAATTGGAGATTGGTTCGATTTAAAGGCTAAAGAGTTTGCTGAACAAGAAAATAGAAGCCCTACGCTTCAAACAGAAGATTGGTTACAGAAGTATATTTATGCTGACCTTTACGAAATTTTCTTTGTTACGTTTGCATTGGAGTTACACGCTTGGATAGCCAAGTTAGCAGAATCTAGACCTACGCTGCATGTTGATCGACCCGTCACGTGGACGCCTGAGCTAGCTAGTATTGTGAAGCGGATAGACAATCCTGTGTCCCGCGCAGTAGACTTTTGGTTGAATAGTCTACTGGAAGGTTTTATTACCGAATTTGCAGTCGATACAAGAAAGAGTTTCAGTGAAGCTGAGAGGAGTTTCTTCCAAGTACACAGAGGTAAGTTCTTAAATTCTCTGAACTTATGGATTAAAATGCTTCTGTATGAAAAAGGAAAGCTATGTATTGCTTCTGATGAATAGCATAGTCAAGTAATGTCCGTAGATTCTGATAGTGATCCTGAAGTTATTGGTTGCACTCGTAGTGGAAAACGATATAAAGTAGGCCTTGACCAATATCCTTTTGATTCTAGCCCAAACGATAGCCAAGTCCCTAGAGCAAGCCATATAGAAAGACAAGGGAGTGCTCATATCCCGTATTACCCCTTTACACCGCAAAAACCAGACGGAGCTCAGTATAATCCTACAGTAACACCTTCTAGTAGCCCACACGCTACTTCTAGTACCTCTGTACCACCTTTGTTTAACCATCCCGGAGGCACTGCTACAGTACCTCCACCTCAAACCCGTGCAAGAAGGATGGGTGATGACATGAAACTACCAACTTTTAGAGGAACAGGGATAGAGGACCCTGAGCAGCACTGGTTCTTATGTGAAGCCATTTGGACAATTAAGCAAATTAATGATGATGCTGTTAAACTGGTTCAGTTAGCAACCACACTAAGAGAAAGAGCCTTGACTTGGTTCATGAAATACTCAGCAGCACAGAATAGGACGCTTGCTGAGGTAAGAAATGCCATGATTAGAGAATTCAAGAAACCTAAGTCAGAATCACAGTGTATAACAGAGCTCAAAGACATCAAACAGTTACCTACAGAATCAGTATGGGACTTTGACCAGAAGTTCAAAGCCTTGATAGATCAAGTAAGCTTCGAGTTTGCACCACAGCAACATAAAGAATGGTTCATTGCTGCACTGCTTCCACACATTAGACTTCCTCTTATGCAACAGAATCTCAATACTCAGGAACAAGCTCTAGAAATGGCTATGAAACTAGAAGCTTCGCCAATTGCAGGAACAAGCAACGATGTTGCGCATTTACAGAACCAATTAGCAAACTTAACCTTGCAAGTGCATGATATTAAGAAAGGCAAGGAGATTAAGGAAGAAATTTGGTGTACAAAATGTAAAGCCCAAGGTCATTCAAAGGACCATTGTCCTATTTTCATAGACTATATTGCAACTGGAGCACCTAATCCTTTACCACAGGCACAAGGGCCTTGGTGTGAAATCTGCAGAACTAGAGGTCATAGACCACAAGAATGCCACTTACTTCAGAAATATGTACAAACTCCAAAGAATCTATATTGTAATTTCTGTAAATCAGTAGGTCATGATGAGAACAACTGTAGAGCATATGATCTTATGATAGAAAGAAAGCATGATGTTTATAGGGTACAAGCAGAGACACAAGGACCCACAGCAGGTCCACCTTATGACCAACCTCGGGACGCCCGAGCAGCAAATTACAGAGGACGCGGACGCACAACAAACTTTGGTCGTGGAAGAGGACAGATCACTTGTTATAATTGCGGAGAACAAGGTCATTTTGCTAGGGATTGCCAAAATCCTACAACCCTCTGCAGATATTGTAAATCTTCTGACCATATCATTGAAGAATGCCCTCAGTTACAGGCTAAGATGCAAGCAAAGACACCACAGGTCAATCAGAATATCCAGTTGATTGGAGCAGAAAAAAGAGAACTAGACCCTACAGTTAATATAGTGACACGCAGTGGAGCTACCACTGGTGCGCAAGAGATGGGAACGGGAAAGCAAGCGACGCAATGGGTGCGCCGCGCTAACATTAAACCAGCCCCACTTAACCTACAGAAGCAAAAAGAAGCATTTAAGCAAGCTCAAGAGTATTTCTCAGATCCGAGAGCTTCAAGTTCTGCCGCAATTCCGCAGAACAATAGTAGATCGCAAGTGCTAAGACAAGACAACCTGGTACAAGAACAGGCCACTACAGCTAGAAGACCTGATGACGATAAGGAGCATGCACTAGGCAGTGTTCATGCGTTCCTGCGACAATGTTTAAAATTGTTGCGCAATGAACAAGCAACTCTAGAACTCCAACACCTGTTAGATCAGTGCCAACACTCTGCTTCGACGAACACACCACAGCGTGCTGTTCACCAGATTAGGAGTCACATTAGAACTGGAAAAGAGATGAGGCTTACAGCGCAGATTGGAGCATTTGAAATGGACGAAGTCATGTTAGATTTGGGCTCAGAAGCCAATGTTCTCACTATGCAGACATGGGAACAGATGGGAAGCCCTCAGCTTACAAGATCCCCTATCCAGCTAAGACTCGCAAATCAGCAACGAGTCTCTCCATTGGGCAGATTACCCAATGTACCTATTGATATTGAAGGAGTAAGAAGCTCTGCAGATTTTGAAGTAATCAAAATTATGGATGATAGTAGACCATACCCAGCGCTGTTAGGAATAGACTGGGCACTTGATAATTTGGCTGTCATTAACCTGAAGAAAAGACAGATGACCTTTGAGGATGACCAGATCAGGGTCATCGCACCTCTTGATCCTATTCAAGGACCAAGATATATAGAACCCATTCGCGCAGAAGAGGAAGCGCGCCACATGGAAAGCTTGTATCAGATGACCACTAACCACAGTGACTATGTCAACCCCACAGCAGACGGCCATATCAGCTGGCGATGTGATAGCTCGTGCACATCAGATTCAGATGCAGGATTAGAAAACTGGCAGAATCGTCTACATGAGGTTTCTGCAAGACGTTGCGCCATGATGACTAAATCTATCCGATGGATTGGCACAGAATTAATTGATACTCCAACTTTTGATGGCTTAACTGAAGTAACTAAATTCATACAGGAATATGAACAAAAGCTTCCAGAACCGCAGCGCATCCAGGCACTGGATATAGCATTGCGCGCTACACCCGCAAGATGGTGGATTGCGCACAAGGAGAATATTCATACATGGAAAGACTGTCGCAGATTGATACTGCGCAGATTTCAGGACACCTCAGCCGAAGCGCTACGCAAATATGAAGGACAGAGTGACCCCAGGTCACACATTGAAGCATGTATTCAGCAATGGTCAGATATTCCGGAAGATGAATGGGTTCACCAATTCATCCACACATTAGATACAATTCCAAGGAATTGGTATACTGAAATAGAATTGCGCAAAGGCACTCTTACTTGGGCTCTTATGATAGAAAGTTTTCAACTTACATTCAGCTTTGAGTCAGAGCATCCAAGCATTGATCAGGCTCTGAAGTGTATTAAAAAGAAGGTATTTGAACCAGGTCTAGTAACAGAATATCCCCAACCAGATTGGGCTGTCCAGATAGAACATGCCCTGGAATGCTATAACTTCACCGCTGAAGATGAGGAGGACGATCCTCGCAACATCAATATCCCAGAATCAGAAGGGACGCGCAATATTGAAGGTCCTGAGCTTGACATTCCTGCCATCGCAGAACACGTCAAGCTCAAGAAAGTTAACATTGGTACAGAAGCTGACCCAAAGTTTGCTTCTATAGGAGATTATTGGGATGATGAAACCGTTGCGCATGTTTCAGATTTATTACGTGATTACCAGGATATCTTTCCTACCAAGTTCACAGAAATGAAAGGCATCCTAGGAGACTTAGGAGTGATGCGCATACCTCTGAAACCCGACGCCAAGCCAGTAAAGCAGCGCCCATACAGGTTGAACCCGCGCTACAAAGAAAAAGTCAAAGAAGAAATTGATAAGATGCTTGCAGCAGGTATTATTGAGCCAGTAGAGGAAAGCGATTGGATTAGTCCTATGGTGGTCCAAGAAAAGAAAACGAAAGGTGAAATAAGAATTTGTGTCGACTTGCGCAAACTCAATGATGCATCAGCGCACGACCCATTTCCCACTCCTTTCACAGATGAAGTACTTGATAATGTTGGAGGACAAGAGGCTTACTCTTTCACTGATGGATTTTCGGGATATCATCAGATTAGAATCCATCCGGATGACCGCCACAAGACTACTTTTGCAACTGAATGGGGCTCATTCCAGTATACGGTAATGCCCTTTGGTCTTAAAAACGCACCTGCTATCTTCTCTAGAGTTGTTGTTGCTGTTTTTAAAGAATTTATCCACAAGTTTTTAGAAGTCTATTTTGATGACTGGACTGTATTTGGTTTACTCAAGAACCATATTGCGAATCTGCGCATGATGCTAGAAAAATGTAGACAGCATCAGATTTCCCTTAACTTGAAAAAATGTATATTCTGTGCCCCCTTTGGTATTTTGTTGGTACATATTGTATGCAGACAAGGACTCTTGATGGATCCTGCGAAGGTTGCCATCATTGCTAATTTACCTGCGCCCAACTCAGTTAACCAATTGCGCACTACATTGGGACATACAGGATACTACAGAAAATTCATCAAAGGATATGCAAGGATCACAGCGCCTATGGAAAGATTGCTGAAGAAGGATTCGAAGTTCCAATGGACAGAGGAATGCCAACAGAGCTTGGACACACTTAAAGAAAAGATGATCACAGCGCCTATTCTAGTTTTCCCGGATTGGAGAAAACCTTTTCATGTTCATGTTGATGCTTCTTCCATAGCATTAGGAATCGTCCTTACACAGTCTGGAGAAGGAAGTATTGATCACCCAATTGCTTACTCCAGCAGAAAGCTCTCTACAACTGAGAAGAACTACACCACTACAGAACGGGAAGGACTAGCTATGGTGTATGCCTTACAGAAATTCAGACACTACCTGTTAGGAGCTCACTTTAAAATGTATACTGATCATTCTGCTTTGAAATATTTGGTCAATAAACCAGTTTTAGGAGGCAGAATTTGCAGATGGCTATTGCTCTTTCAAGAGTATGATTTTGAGGTTATTGTAAAGCCAGGCAGATTGAATGCAGGGCCTGACCATCTATCCAGAATAGAGTCAGGAGAGGAACCTACGAGTCTGGAGGACAATCTGCCTGACGCACAGTTGTTTTATATCCAAGCAGCAGACGAATATTACTCTGATATTCTTAAGTTTCTCACTACCGGACAAGCGCCGGCTGAGTTTACAATCCAGCAGAAGAAGCAACTTGTTGTCAGAGCCGCAGACTTCACTTTGATAGCAGGCCAGCTTTATAAGTTGGGCCCTGACGAAATTTTGCGCAGATGTATCTTACCACATGAAAAGAGCTCTATCATCGCAGAAGCGCATTCAGGTACCGCAGGAGGCCATTTCGCAGGAAAGCCGACTGCGCAGAAGATATTAGCCGCAGGACTTTGGTGGCCGACATTGCACAAGGATACTAAGGAATTCTGTAAATGTTGCGATGTGTGCCAGCGCACAGGAAAACCCTCAAGGAGAGATGAAATGCCGCTAAGACCCCAGATCACACTGCGTGCTTTTGATAAATGGGCCATTGACTTTGTAGGACCTATTAACCCACCAGGAAAAAGAACTGGCGCAAGATATATCATTACAGCTACTGAGTACCTCACCCGATGGGCTGAGGCGAAGCCAGTTAAGAACTGCGACGCTGCTACTGCCGCGCAGTTCATTTTCGAGAACATTATCACTAGGTTTGGATGCCCAGTGATCCTCATGAGTGATCAAGGTACACATTTCCTCAATGAGACTATCGAGGCCCTTACTGAAGAATTTCAAATTAATCACCATAAGAGTACACCCTACCATCCTCAAGCTAATGGTACGGTGGAAGCATTCAATAAGATCCTTGAGAATGCCCTGACGAAGATCTGTAATCAACAAAGAGATGATTGGGACCTTAGAGTCACAGCTGTATTATGGGCTTACAGAACCACTTGCAAGAAATTAACAGGTCACACACCTTTCAGCTTGGTGTATGGACAAGAAGCAGTTATGCCCATGGAATACATTGTTCCCAGTCTCCGAATTGCGCAAATTACAGAAATGGCAGATCCTGACACTATGAATGAAAGACTTTCGCAACTGCTTTCTTTAGAAGAAGACAGACTTATGGCCGGATTTCATCAACAGGTACAGAAGGCAAGACAGAAAGCTTGGCATGACAGGCACATTAGGCATAAGCACTTTGAAGAAGGAGACTTGGTACTCCTTTACGATAGTAAATTCATCAAGTTTCCAGGCAAGTTTCGTGTGCATTGGTTAGGTCCTTTTCAGGTACTAAAAATAACAGACGGAGGCGCAGTTCAGCTTGCGAAGCTGAATGGAGAACTACTACCTACAATGATAAACGGGAGTCGGCTTAAGCTTTATTGCGACGGCCACTCCGCCCTGTCGACATAATATATTACTCAGGAATGCAGATGCCCAGTGTAGTTGAAAGAGACATCGCATTTAGTCTACACGGAAGCTGCGACACACCCTCAGTTTCCAGCTTCCTGCGCAGTTCCTTGAAATATCCGCGCATCCTGAATAAAAAAATTGCTTGAGCAAAGCTTAGCAGTCCGCTCTGGCGAAGTTTTGCTTTGTGGACCATTGGACTATCGCTCTTGCGAAGTCCCCTTTCATAATTTGCCGCTGAAAAGAGTTTTGTTGTGGACCCATAGAGGCACGGTTTCCTAAGTTGAAATGACCCGCCGAAAATTTTGAATTACAGCAGTTATGTAGCCGCGTTTGAATAAATGAAGGATAAGGCCGCTATTTAATTCTACCCGTTCTGACGGATTCGGCTTAATCTCCGAAAGATTTGCATTTAACTCAGGCGCCGAAAGCATTAGCTTCTCCCGGAAGGCTGTCAGAACCCGTCAATCACACTAAATGCACCGCTACGGCAAGGAGGATAGCGTGTTGTCAACTCATCTGTAGCCGCCTATAGCTACGTAACCCCACTTGGTCGCATTTACTAACCCCGCTGGCTATAAATACCTCACACCTGTATCAATTTCGGGTTACTGTCTCGAGTTGCATAAGTTGTGTTTGAAGATCTGCATTATTGTTTTCAGAGCCGAGTGTGCAGACTATTTTCCCTTGTTTTCAGAGTCTATACCCTACGCAGTTCCGCCATTTGCTGTCCAGAGTTTTGTTATTTACATTGGTTCACAACGGAGAATTTATCGACTGAAGAAGTTGTTCGTCAATTTCTACGCCGAGGCTTAGATTTCGGCATGGCCACTCCGGTGACGGCTTTGACCTACGTACACCCCGGTGCTACTGATCCCAGAACATCTCCAGGCACAAGAGCATCTCAGCAGCAGCCGGAGGAACCTGTTCCAGAGCCGCTCGCGTCTATGGTGAACTACCTTCCGCCGCGTCCAGATGATGCGCCGGATGTACAGATTCCGAAGAATGCAAAGTATCCAATTCCGCTACCGCCACTACCGGCTAGTGTGCGGGTAGAGGGCCAACTATTGGGAAACATTCCATTGGTTAAATTCTCTGATTTTAACCTTGGAGACTATAAGACATATCCTCAGTTTCAGTTGGACCGATATTTGGATATCGTCCATAATCCCACCAGAAACGTTGATGAGTTTATCCCCAAGGGATTTGCAGCAAATCTTGAGCGCCCTGGACTCTTGAATTTGTTGAAGCTACCGCACTTTGGGCGTAGCAATGAAGTGAACGCAGTCGTTAAAACACTGCTATCCTGCGTTCATGGAGGTTACCTTTGGCTCGGGAGGCCAATTGATCTAAATGTTGATTTGATACACCGTATCACCGGCCTATCTAAGGTCGGGAAGGATCCCAATATCCATTTTGCGGGAAAGGAGAAGGACCGAAAATTAGCTGCAAAGCTGGTCCAGAAATATAACTTGACAAGAGGAGGTCGGGCTTATGACCTCACCACAGTTGAAGATGAGGCACTTCGCTTCACAGGAAGTCTGCTTGCAGGCAGACTTCTCACCAAGTGCCGACCAAAAGAAGTTACTGGAGCTGTCGTAGAGCTCGCTATCGCAGCTGCGGAGGGAGAACAGTACAATTGGTCTCTCTTCCTGCTGAATTCTTTTTTGGCTGATTGCCTGAATGTGCAGGACAATGCAGGCCAATCATTCCATTTTTCCTGGCTTCTAATTCTATGTGCTCTCGTCGGGTGGAAGGAGCCCCCGAATACTCAGTTCCGTCCACGCCGCGCAGGAGAGGTTGCCGGCATGCGCTACATCAACCTCTGGGATTCCCCTAATCCCGTGAAGCGCAAGATGAATCGCGCTGTTTTTTGTGAGTATTACTATCTCCTCCGAGAGACCATACAAGATATGCCAAGGCTGAGCGAGGAGACAGCCACATTGTATGACGGGAAGTTGGCTTTTACTGCCGACATCCATCAACTCTACCTTCGGCCTTGCGACATTCCAGGTGACTGGGCGCTAGGTCTTTACAGGATGACCACAGAAGATGTCGAAGAAACCATTAAGTCGTGGTCCGATGAATGGAGAGCAGCAGCTGACATCGCACCTGCGATGCCACCCTCCGCTGCGCAAGAAAAAAATAAGGGCAAGGAAGCCCCTGAGCAAAGAAGCGATGAAGGCTCAACAGAACCAGCCACAAAGAAGCAGAAAGTGTCGCATCCCACTGAGGCCATTCCCTCGGAGATCGACAAATATTTGAAAGAGCAATTTCGTGAGATGAGGAACATGCATGCTCACATCCGAGGTGCTCTAGACTTACAATTTGTAGAACTAAAAGGTCTCGCAGGAAGGATTGCGCAGACCCATGCGCCAGTATCTACTTCGCAGGCGCCACAAGAAATTCCAACTGGTGAGCGAGTTGAAGAACTCACAGAAAGGCACACTGTCGTGCATATTCCGCCTACCAGCATGACACTTCCAGATCCCCTAGCTGAACTGCAGGTAAGCACAGTTGGACCTGTAGAAATTAATTTGTCTATGATTCCTATAGAAACTCTACAGCTAGTACAGGAGAAAGTTTCTCTTGAGTTGAGAGCTAGAGAGCTCTCTACTTTCCAGGCAAACCAACGACTGCAATCGCAGGAGATAGAGCTGAAGGAAAGTCATAAGAATATCTCTGCGAAGCTTGCACTCTATGAGGCGCAAGACACCGGCATCAGAAACGCAATAGAAGAGATTGCTCAGGAATTGCCGGCTTGCGAGATTCAACCAGACCTCCCTCTGGTTGCAAAAGTTCAAATTATTGGCGAAAGGGCGAAAACCCTGGAGCAAGAAATAGCTGCTATGGCAGAAGGCCATAAAACCCAGATTGCTGAGCTAGAAGCTCGCGTCGCTGCGCATCTTACGGATGATGCGCAGGTACAATTTGAAGCATTGAGCAGAGCTTCCACACGAATGAAAGGTCGAGTACAGGAAGCCAAGAACCTGATGGACCAGGCTATGGAAGCATGGTCAGAGCTTGTGAACCTCCCTTTTAAAGTGGGACTATCAGAACAGGTGCAAGCTGCAGAACAGTCTCTCACTGTTCTGAATGAAGAAGCCAAGTCCTTAACAGGCTTGCCAAAGATGAAGAAAATGGGCGAAGTCCGCAAAATGCAGCAGCAACTGCACAAGCTCAGAACTGAAGATGAGAAGCTCACCAACAGCATTCAGCCATTCATGGATGAGTATGCTGAAATCGTTGGCCAGATTGAGACAAAAATCAAAGAGATTGCCGAGTCTCAAGAGATCATTGATACACTCACTAAAGATGAAACAACCGCAGAAACAGTACAAACAGCTGATCAGTGTATTGAGGAATTGGACTCCGCTATTGCGAAGTGGCAGAAAACATTCGCGGAGATTCAAGCAAACACAGAGGCGCAAATCCAAAGACCACGCGCTAGTGCGAGTGGCTCGAGGGCGAGCCACAAGTGAGTGTTGGGGGCCTGTTGGGGCCAAGGTCGCAGCTATAGTAAAAGCTGCGAATTTTGGGAAAAAGCACGAGTATGGAAGGAAAGTGCTAATTTTGGGACAAGCACTAAGTTTTGGGTAAGAAGGAGACGGTGCGCAGTACGGTGCCAGATGGATGATCTCAGCGCAGATCACGGACCGGAAATTGCGGAGATCGCGCGCACGTCATCAAAGAATGAAGGTGGCTCAGCTACCATAATAAATAAAGGCAATGGAGTAGAGGGCTCAGCTACCCTCATTTAAAGGCTTAGTACAGAAGTTATGGTTGCTCGGATCAAGGAGGAGCAACGGACCAGAGCATTGAAGGCGAAGGACGATCGCCCATACCCACAATCTGCGCCGGAATTCACGGAGCCTGCAGGAAGCGGCGACGTGACTGCAAGCGGCGCCTACAGTACACCTAGCCATGTGCGTGGTTAGGGTTTTTGGGAATCACTGTTGGGAAAGGCCCACAGTTTTGTAAAGGTGTGACCGTCATGGCTACCTATATAGATGAATCATTGTAATGGGTAGAGGGTTCTTCCTCCCTTCCTTCAGTTCCTTCCTTTTTGGAGAGTTAGAGAGTTGGACACTAGACTGTTAGAGAGCCAGTCTAAAGGATAGATCATGTGTTGATTATCCTTCACTGTAATTTCTACCCGGTGTGTAGAACTAGAGAGAGGAAATCGGATAGCCGAGGAGCTAATCCCTGAGTTGCCAGACAGTCTGAGTCGACGTCTGTGCCTTTGTAATCTCCATAGAGAGGAGACAAGCTTGAGAGAAGGGCTCCCAGCTGTGTGCGTGGAGTTTCCTGTAAGTTCTAAGGCTGCAGCTGTGTGCGCAGCATATTGTATGACTCTATCATTTTCTGGTTAATATAACGCTCCCGTGGACGTGGTTTTCCTCGAGGGGATGAGCTTCACTTATGTCTTCTTGTTATAATGTTTGCGTGAATGATAACTATTTAGAGTTCATTATTTGTGTATGCAAGACTTCTGTCTTATCTTTGTGACTGTTTGAGCAAGTTGGAAAGATCCTTTGATAACTAGAAGTGTCTTAAGTACTAAAGAGGTAGTAACGCACGGTCGCTGCGGCGAGAGCAGACTGCGTTACTGCGCTAGATGTGAAGGGCGAGGAAGTGTTCAGCGCGTCGACCCAAGGGATAGTTGCCTGCTGCGTTAGAGAGAAGAAACTGCGCAGTAGACCTGCCAAGGAAGGGACCCACGCAACTGCGACGAGCGGCCTGCGGGAAGGTCCGACCGCCGATTTCACAGGAACCATTCAAGGAAGAGCCATCTCCGCGTCACCCCGGTTAAGGAAACCTAATTCCTTAACCCCCCCATAGCCACTTCGGGTGAGACCTCGAGCTGCCGCGCAGCTCGTTGCCGAGAGGGCCAGTGCGCCAAGGGGTTTTGTTGCTGCGCTTCATTAAAACCCGGGTCTGCCCAGAAAAGCAGCCAACAGGGGGTACACTCGCAATGGTACACTGAACTGGAACTGATCTGGGACTGAACTGGGTACTCAAGGAAGCATATAACTGGATGGCTTCCGAATACAATCGCCAATGCAGCTCGGACATCCACGGGAACATATAACTGGTTGCTCCAAAGTGACTCACCAATGTGCTAGAGTCGAGGGAAATCCGGCGTCTTCGACAAATAATGGAAGGAATGTAAATCCTGCGCGATTCTCAATGATGCAATCAAGGTGTTGAAGTCAAGCATGTGAGAAACAACCATTCAGAGAGGCAATGATGACTCCTCTCAAAATGATCCGTAGGCACTCACCACAGATGGTGATGGGTCCAAGGCGCAGGGGCCTCTAGGTCTATCCTCTGTAATAGAGGGGTTGTCGTCGATAGAGGGAGACCTGTAACTATCAAGGCAATGATGTTTCCTTAACAGGAGCGTGAGGTGGAGAACCGAAATGTGATAGTACTAATGGCAGGACTGACAGACTGTGGGGGGATAACTGGGCAAGTAGAGTGGGTGGACTCAAACTTCCTTTGTTTAGAGTATGATAACGGGGATGATCAGGCAGCATATGAAACTAATTGGTGGGAAAGGGATCATAGCTGTATTGGATCTAGGAGGGTGACTGGGCTGAGGGAGATTCAAGTTGTGGTAAAATGGCAGGAGACTGCAGAATACTCTGAACAAAGACGACTTGATTGGGGGTGCTGCCAAGATGATCGATCATGGTGCCAGGAGGCACGGGGGAACATCTTCTGGGGTTAAGGAACGTGAAGAAGTGAGTGTAAAAATGGTACTGTCGTGTGGATTTATAAGAGCCCAGGACAGTTCATGCTCGTGCTTGCTTTCAATTTTAAGGAGTCTGAAAGCGATAAGAAAACTCTGAAAGAATGGAATGGTACTGTCGTGTGGATTTTACGATCCCATGACAGTTCATGCTCATGGTTGCTTTCAATTTTAGAGAGTCTGAAAGCGATAAGAAGACTCCAGTGGGTTTCTTTTTCATGTGTTAGTCTCCAAGGCCCAAAGAAGCATAAAAGGATGCAATGAAGAACTCTTCTAGCCGGTGTGACTAGAGTATTCCTTTTTTGTAATTAGTCTACCAGGTCCGGAAAAGGGTTAAACTTATACCAGATAGATGCCCTTTCAGGTACTTTAACGAGCATGAAAGGAAGCAAGATTGCTCGACAATCTTTTCATTATTTTAGGAGTCATAAAAGAGCTTAACAGAAACTCCCTAAGTGCCTTTTTCGTAAAGGACTTGTCTGGCCCGAAAAAGGGATAAAATTATACCGAACAAAAGGAATGGCCAGGCAAGGAGGAAGTGCTCAATCAAGGAACATTTATGATGACCAAGAACAAGGGTGGGGGGGAACACTGGTGGGCCTCCTTGCAGGCTAATGAATGGTGGAAAAATAATGAAATATTTGCAGTATGACAGGAGTGAATGGCTCATGTAAACATGTGGAACAATCCGATGGCGACCGATGTGGTGCGCAAACCGAGGTAGCAAGGTGTCGGGAAACAATGTTAACACTGTACCAAGTGAGAGTGAGGAATGATCTCAAGCATCATCACGAGCTCAGAAAAATGAATCTGATAATATAAAGAGTGTCAAAAACAAATAACGTCCAATGTGGCACAGAAACCGAGGTGATGGGGGGCATTTTGGAAAAAATACCCAAAAAATATGGGGGTGAGAGCGAGAAATGATCTCAAGCGTCATCACGGGTTTGGAAAAATGAATCCGATGATATAAAATATGCGAAAAACGGAGAGCAGTCGAAGTGCCACGCAAACCGAGGCGACGAGTGGCATCTGGACACAATGTTGATATTGTTCCTGGTGAGAGCGAGAAATGATCTCAAGCATCATCACGAGCGCGGAAATATGAATCCGACGGTGCAAATGGTGTGAAAAACGAAGGTCATAAGGACTCCGGAATGGTCAAAGGAAATAACTAGGTGTATAAAATCAAATATACAAGTGACACGTGACCTCAAAAATGGTTGAGATCACGTATGTGAAAAAGTGAGCAGGGTTAATGACTTGCCCCCATGCTATGTGCATGGGGTTTGTGATTATGGATCACATATGTGTAGGTTTGAACGATGGGTTCATTGACGTGCTGAGATAGATGTGATGGGGAAGGTTCAAAATGATTGATCATGCCCCCTATCCCAGGGTCTAAGTAATCTATTGTGTCAATGTGGTGCTCTATAATAGTGGGGTCAAGACTAGGCATTTCGGTATAGGACCAGGTAAAGACATCACAGAATTATTGGAAGAGTTTTTTGTACTCCTCAATCTCTTGCTCACTGCAGGATGCTCCTAAAGTTAGGATTTCAGGAGTACCTCCTGGGGTAGCGATATCAATTTGGATGACGGGTGAAATATTGGCCATGTTACCCTCCTCGAAGGCGTCAGGAGTAGGAATAGGGTCCTTGAACCAATCGACCCTGGTGGGAAGGAAGTCTTTGGATTCAACTGCAAATTGGGTAGCTGTGCTAGAAGAGAATTCTTCTGGGATGAAGTAAGAATGATGATGCATATCATCCGAGGGATAATCCGGGGCAGTGAGGGCCTCAAGAATTTCCTCATCAGTATGGAAGGTTTGTGTCGTCAAATCGGTTGACGAAGGGGTAGTGGTTGAAGAGATCATATAAATGGTATTAACCTCTCCCGAAGGGGAGGAGACCGGGGGGTGGATCTCCTCTATGGTGGGTGGTGCCATCTCAAGGTCTAGATTGTTCATCTCATAGAGAGAGGCTCTGTAATCCAGGAGATCGGGACAATGATGTGAATAATTCCCGTAAACACCACATATGGCACAGGGGTGGTTGGTACGCAGGGATTTATCGTGAGGCTTGGGGGTGGGGTCGAGTTGGACGACAGGGATGTTGGGGTCGTCGTCGAGCATTTGCATGTGTTCCTATAATGCCGGTAACTGAGGACATTGATGAGTCGGGTGACCTAACTCACCACATAACGAGCATTTGGGAGGAGCACGAAACACAGGGGGGTTTTTTACTTTCTTGGGAGGTGGTACAGCAGAGTAAGGTTGGGGTCCTCTGCCCCCAGTGGATTTGGGAGTAGGAGGGGGATTCGTGGAGGACGAAGGGGTAGTGACACCAGGGGGTGGCTGAGTGGTAGTATCCATGGGTTGCACCGGTTGGAGGACGACGCTTGGTGTTGGCGGGGGAACGGGAGGTGAAAGGTACCAGACGGGTAATCCCAAGGTTAACCCAGGGAGGCTAAGGGTAGCCATGACCGGGGCGCTAGCTACTCCCGAGGGAGGGATGAGGAAAGGAATGGTATGGATGGGTGTAACACCAATGTGACTAGGTACCAAATGGGTTTAGGCAACAAGGGTGGTTGATTGTTAGGTGTTTGGTTATCGTGGGACAGGGTACATAAGTCAGACACTTCGGACGTAGATGACGGGGGAGGAATGGATTGGAAGGTGGAGGTCATCGACGCATCTGAGTAAACTCCGAGCCCGTAGAAGAAACAAACGAGGTGGTTGTACTAGAAACAGGTTGCTCAACCATGGGGAGAACATTTTCTGGGGTCGCGGGGGCATTGGGATTATAGTAGGTGAGTTGGTCAACCTTGACCACGCGTCCCTCATGGGGGAACATCATGGTGTGAAAAATAGAAGAGGAAACCGCCCGCATGGCATACATGTAACTGCGGCCAAGTAAAAGGTTATAATCCAATTGGGCATTGATTACCTCGATGTCGATAAGTACGGTTTTACCACCTAACTGGACGGGGACATTGGGTAGGAGGCCTTGGGGCTGGGCCGACTGACCGTTGTAGGCGCGTAACGCAGTGGTGGACTGCTGGAGAGTAGGGGATCCCAACTTCTGCCATACGAATGTAGACATAATGCATGTGGAGGCACATTCATCGATGATGCATCGATGGATGACAAGATTCCGAACGAAAACATAAACTTGGAATGTGTTGATGCCTCGGATATCGTAGCATCAATCAGAAAGGGATTCTCCCCGAGAGATGGTCCCAATTAGACTATCTCCCATTTGGTGTAGGGAATCTGTCTTGTTAGCGGTTCCGGCAACCGGGGATTTGGAGTTTAAATCCGATTCTACCGGTTATGGCCCGATCCACCTTTCTTTTAGATTTTATGTGTTTTTAATGAGATCCAAGTGCCTAAATTATATTTGATCTATATGCAACTAAAACAGATCTAAGTCTAGAAGCTGGAGTAAATCTACCTATCCTTGCAGGGAACACATTTAAAGGATGAGCAATAAGCTGTAACAAATAACGTAAGGAAAGAACAGATAGCTGTTAATTCTCACAAGTAAAGCTACAGCAAGATAAAGATCTTTAGAAGATAGCTTCTAATTCAATATGGAACGCATCTATTGCTCATAAAACAGAAAAAAGCAAAAGATTATTTAATCTACGTAGAAAGAATAAAGAAACAGAGCTAAATATAAACAAACTGAAATAACTCTAAAGATCCCTGCAGGGAGCACATTTAAAGGCATGAACAACGAGCCATAGGAGTCATCTTGAAGAAAAACAGTTAGCCATTTTAATCTAAACGAGAACTCTACAGCAAAATAAGATATCAGCAGATAGCTCCTGATTTAGTCTGAAACACATTCACTATTCATGAAATGGAGAAAATCGTTCACACAGAAATAAGCAAAATCATTTGTTGCCAAGAAATAGTTCAAATAGCAATGCAGATTTCACATTATAGTATAGATGTCATCAGAAGAGTCCAACACACATCCGTCTTCCGTTCCTCATGTAAAACGTCCATCTCCTTGGATTTTATTAGAAAATTATGTTTTTACAGGCCCGATATAAGATAGCTCGTATGGGTTTCAAAATTTCATTCCCTGCCAAAAGTCCTTGCGCTATTCTTCCTAGCTTCTATTTATAATTACAAATCTTCCCTTTGGGCTGCCACCTAGCACCTTCCACTTGTCATCTACAGAAAATTCTCTCCTAAAATAGACAAAAATGAGATTCCCCTTCATTTACAGAAATTATTTAAAAGAAAATAGGGACAGTTGTCCCACAGTCTACCCGCTTTACACATTTGAGAGTCAAATACAAAATAACAGAAATAATGCTTTGAAATCAGCGATTTCAATCCTGTGCGTGAGTTTCTGCTGGCTGAGGATCGTCCAAGTTAATTGCTGCTGACGCTGCCTGGGAAGTGACACTCGAGCCTATTGCTGAAGTTGCTTGAGTGGCTACTGGGAGAGAAGATTCTGGATCTGTTGATGCCCCTTCTACTGCTGCAGCTTTCTTTTCCTCCTTCGCTATGTAGCTGTACCACTTACCTGTGTCCATTATGATTATGTTTACTGCAGCAGGAAACAAGATTTTCTAAGAAGTTACATTCTTCCCGAGTTCTGATCTAATACTTTGAACTTCTGCTACTGCAGCTTGATTCATTTCCTTCAACAGATGGTTGTGGAGGGATGACAATCAAACATAATGTTGAAGGTCATCAATAGCCAGAACATCAATCCTTTTCACATACTCGGTTTGAACGACTAGCTCTTCCTTTAGCTGAGACAGACGTTGCTCCTTTTCCGGAAAGTCCTCCAGGGTTTGAGGGAAACTCAATGTGCATTTGTCATGTACCCCTTGGAGCCTTTGGTACAGATTGCTAATTTTATCTGTTGTTCTTTGCACACTGGTTATTAGCTTATTGGCACAGTTCCTGCCAAACTCTAAAAGGGCTATGTCCTCATTAAAACTGTCCACAGATTTAAATGGGAGGTGTGTGGGGAAACCCCCTTTTCCTTCTCTCCACGCCATCTGATTGATGATATTTGCTTTGACACGGGTATTCTTTGCTTTGAGCCTATGAGCTTATGCATTAATTTCTTTTAACCTGACCACCATGGCCTTGAGCTTGCAAACCTCATCAGTGATTAGCTCCTAAGTGTCATACACCTGCTTCAGGATGTTGCATGACAGCTCATGGAAAGGAGACATGTCCATTGTTCTACCCTCGGCTTGCTCTAACTACTCGGCTAATGTCTGCTTGTCTGCTTCTAGCTGAGATGCCTTTTCTTCCGCTTCATTCTTCTCTGCTTCCACAAGCATCATTTGGACTGCTAGCTGGTCCTTTTCCTCCTCCAACTGGCTGTACTTGTTTGATAGCTCCTTATGCTCAGCGTACAAGCAATTATACTTGTTCACTACCAGATCCCTTTGGGCTTGCTCATTAGCCACAGTCTGTTGTAGCGTACGAGCTCTCTTCTTTATCAATATATTTTCTTTAACTATAACCCCTACATTGGCAAATGATGGCTTTGCTATTGCTACAGCTGCGGATGCCATAGCAAAGGGATCTTGATCTGTGTTTTTCATTACAGTGACCTCTCGGTGGGTAACAATGTCTTCATGGAAGGGACTTTTTATCCTCTCTTCTGATTTGAGGACCATAGCTTTCCTTTTCTTGTCGTAGACAAACTCATTCCACTTGGACACTGTACGCTTTCCCGGTGGCACGTACGGGACAATTGGTCGGTTTATGATGTCTATCTCTTCTTCAGGTGGGGTCCGGACTTCCTGAGCTGGGTCCACGCCCTTATTTTGGGTACCAGAGCCACCTGCTTGAGATGTGTCTATATCCATGTCTTGGACACCGAACCCACTGGCTTGAGCATTTTCTCTTGCTTTCAATTCTTCTTCCGCCTTCCTCTCTGCCTCCGCTTGCTCAGCTTCAGCCTCTTTCTGCTTTTGGGCTTCCTCAACCTCCTTCCGCAGGCTTTCATTTTCAGCTTCTTGCTGCATCCTTGCCACTTCAGCTTCCTGCTGCCTTCTTGCCATTTCAGCTTCCTTCTGCCACCTAGCTTCCTCAGCTTCTTGGAGTAACCTGGCCTCTTCCCTTAATCTGAGCTCTTCCTGAGCTCGGGCATCCTCAGCTTCTTTCTCCTTCTGCTGGCTAGTCTTCTGGGCCTTGATTGAGCTAGAGCTTTCCCTAGTGCTTTGGCGACAGACCCGTAGCTCAGCCATGTTGCTGATACCTCTGAATGCCTCTTCCTCGGCATCAGGATAGTGGGAGTACTCGAAGTGAGCATAGATCTACTTAAAGTGCTCAGCAACTCTTCCCTTTCTGTCATTCCTATGGAAGACCACCTCACCGAAGTGGAAGGCTTTCAGCTCTTGAATAAATTCATCGGCCGAGGCAACCCCTGAGAACTTGTAAGCACGTATACAGAAAGGTAGAGGGGGAAAGGAAGCCTTATGCTATTTGTGGAGCATTGCCCCAATTCCATCCAGGAAGAGTTGTCTTACTGCTTCTTTGAGGACCACATAATCCATGGCATACTACAGCAAGATGTATGGGGGATTAGTACCTCCAAACATTCTGAGGTAGGTGCCTTGCTCTGAAAAGTAAAAATCCCCATAATCCTCAAGGACTTCCAAAGCATTCTCTGATAGGCAGTTTGGTTCTTCCTTGAACATTTTCTCATATAGGGGCATGATGAACCCCTCACAGATGAGTTTGTAGCTGGGCTTGTAATTCTGAGCCCACAACATCTTGAACGTGACATAGACTAGGGCGGTGGCCCTATCCCATGTGCAGCCCAATTTGGGGAAGTCTATCTTGGCCAAAATACAATCAATAAGATATGAGGACATGAAAAATTCAGCCTTCTTCAAGGCTAGTCCTTCTTTAGCAGCAACTATCATCAAGGCCAAACTATCTGACAGGAGAGTGGCCCATTCAAACACAGTTCCCTTGAATGCCACGTAGTGGATGGTAGGGACCCACTGAATCTTATACACTGTGCCATCGGGCATGCCGAAGATTCTGCACAACATTAAAGCGATCAATCTGAAAGGAGCTCTCAGATTCTGCACGTCATATTCATCACTTCCTTTCTTTCTCAAATGTTTGCCATCCATTAGCAGCTTCTTGGCCATCTCGACGTTGTTCATCTGGCTCAACCATTCATCAGTCAGAGCTTGTTGGACACAGGGAAATTTGTAGGCTGCCGCAAGATACGCGGGTTGAAATGAGGCAATAGCCACTTTCCCACTATCATTTATCACTCTCCCTTCAGTATCGGCATGTTGGAGTATCCATCTGATCACTTCCGCACAAGGGAACAGCTCAGGGAGGGTAGCGGCTCTAGTTATGCCTGAGGCTCTGATATTGAGATAAATTGTCCCTTCTTCTAGCAACATATCCGGATCTCCTGGTCTCGGATCATTCTGTAGATGTCACCCCATCTGATTTCAGGAGGAACACCAGTGGTGCACCTAGTATCCTGGAGTGAGCTCTCAGTTTTAAGTGGCACAGACTTCTTTTCTGTCATCTTGGCCTTCTTCTTACCGGCTTTTGGAATTTTGAATTATCCCTGGTAGCAACCAAATATACGTCATTATAAACATGAGCAGCATACTGTGGGATTTTAACAGAGAGCATCATTGTTTTAATATGTCAATGAGATAAGTACAATGAAGCTGTATATTTAGGAAGCAAAAAACACTATTTCAACATGAAACATAAATTGAAACATTTGAATCTTTTAAAGGGATGAGTTTGGGATGCTCCCGAGAGGATAGGTTATGTCGCGGCAACAATTTTCTCTTGGACCGGTAGGCGTGTTGCGGAAGCAACCTGCTTTCGGTTTAGCCCTGGGGAAGAGGGTAACTTTCGTCATTGTGCTTTTTAAACGGCTAGTGGCGGGGAAGTCTGGGTGAAATCACCCTGTGACGAAATAGGAAGCCACTTTCGTATTTACGACCCGGTGAGGGCTTCGAATGCCATTGTCATTTTATGGCTCCTGCCGAGGTGTTCTAGGGGAGGTTTGAGTTCGAGCGGGAGTGATGGCGCCGGAGAAAGACTGACGACAAGGCTTGGGCGGCCATGGTTTCGGGGTGACGTAACAAGCTTAACTACAAGACCAGGGAGGAGCTACTGCATTGACACACAAGAGGGGTTTTTTAGCCCCAACGTTGTTGTTATCCATAACATTGAAAGGGGCATCCTACGACTGGTTTGATCAGGGGCGGTGGCGCCCTTCTCTAGTTTAAAATGGGTAGCGGCTACGCCGGGACCGAGATTTATAAAAGCCTGGGGCTACGTTTTAGCTTATGGCTGGGGACACAAAATTCAATGGGGCTTTGGCAGGAACTTGGGAAGACAATCATCATTTGCTTAATCAATATACCAATGATAGGAAATACGAATTTGGACCGCATTCGACGCGAAAAAATAGCCCATGACAGGCATTTTGCCCGATGACATTCAACCCATGCCTATCATTTTTAAAAGAAAGATAACCCAATAGCAATATGATGTGTGGAGAGGACAAATTCAAGGTTAAGATCCTACCTGGCACCGACGAGAAACGTTAACTGAGGTGGCCGCGAATGTGGCTGCGCAAGATGAGCTGGAACGGTCGCGCGGCGTCCAATGGTTTTGCCAATAAACAAAATGACAATGGGTTGGCTCGTACCCCCGTCGATTATTAGGCACGTGCGGCATTCAAATTGGTTGTTGGAATACGTCGTACGCCGAGGTCATGTCAAACCATCTCGGTTTGCGTGCGATCGCCTCCTGCGGGATGAATTTGCGAATCTCATCCGTCGTTGCAGAAGGATATGGTGGACGTTTCCGTCGTTTCAGGAGACAATAACGAATGGCTCCCGCAAAAGGCTTCCGCGACGTGAAAGGGAAGACCAATCGATCCGCAAAGCTCAAGTCTTGCGGGAAGATAGCGCAGAATATTCCACTGTACCGGGAGGGAGAGGTGAACTTCTTCCGCAACAAATGATCGTGCGCGTAAAACTCTGAAAACGGGCTCCTGCGGTAGCGGAGAGAAAAAGGCTCCGGCGTTTCGGAAGGATTCGGGAAATGTTTCCGCACAAGGCTTCCGGGGTTGCGGAAGGATTTGGTGAATGCCTTCCACGACCTTTGAGACTTCACAAATTTTCAAAACTTAGACGCTCAGTGGCCCCGGGGAAGGTAAACGGATGGCTCCCGCACGTTTCGGGCGGCTTCTTCGAGTTCTTCCGTGATTTTTTTTTTTTTGGAAAATTTTTCGGGTTCTTTTCACGAGTTTTAAACAAGCGGCTTCCACCACTACGGGACGACACGACGAAAGCTTCTGCCATTTCAGGAGACAATGATGAAAGGTTCCGCAGAGTTCTCCTTGCGCGTTCCGCAAAGTTTCAACGAAACCTGTTAAGTTTAAACCAAAATAACCAAGCAAGATCACTGAAAGAAGCATAATCACAAGATAGACACACAATATATCCTGGGAAACCCTCATGGGGTAGAAAAACCAGTAAAGCTTTCCTCAATAAGATGAACAACCAAAATACAAGATGTGCTCCTCCTTCCTTTGTCTCCTTAGCTGATCTCCCAGACAAGTGCGCACTCTTCCACAAGTGAGTGAATGTTCTAATGAGGAGTTCACCTCCTCTATTTATACTTGACTCTCAACTGACTAAAAGACCTGTTGGGGCCGACCTCACCTGGAGAAGTCTAATAACCCCTAAAATATAACTACAGGGCCGACCCACACATGGTGGGTCTAATAACCCTAGTTAATATTAAATCCTGGAGGAATAAACATCTCCAGATACATAGTAGGATTACCTCGGAGGAATGAAACATCTCCGGAATAAATAATGTACAATTATAATATTCTTAGAAGTTACAATATTCAACACTCCCCCTTAACGAGAAGGATATTATAATAACATCTGTAGGAATAAGGAGTCATTTACTACATCATCTATATATCATCGGAAGCTTTCTTCATTTCATCATCATTAGTAACTTGACTAGTTACTGAAACATCAACATCGTCATCAGCATCGTCATACGATCATTAGCATCGTCATCACACGATCATCATCATCATCGCCACATGATCATCATCATTGTCATCACACGATCATCAGCATCGTCATCATACGATCATCGGCATCGTCATCACACGATCATCAGCATCGTCATCATACGATCATTAGCATCGTCATCACACGATCATCAGCATCGTCATCACACGATCATCAGTATCGTCAACACATGATCATCGGCATCGTCACCACACGATCATCAGCATCGTCATCACACGATCATCAGCATCGTCATCACACGATCATCAGCATCGTCAAGGAATGATGTAAACCAGTCATGTACCTTTTGAATCGAAGTCCAGGGACGATCCAGTCCTATCATGTTCTCGGAGACCTTACGTCTACGGCTCAGTTTACAGGACCAAAGTCCAAGGATGATCCAATCCTTCACCGTGCTTTTAGGACCTACGTCCAAGGATGACTTAATCCTCAACCGTCCACCAAGGACTTCATTCTCGAAGACATACGTCTACGGCTCTTCTTTCGGACTGAAGTCCAGGAATGATCCAATCCCTTCATTATTGAAAACATACGTCTACGGCTCTTCTTTCGGACTGAAGTCCAGGAATGATCCAATCCCTTCATTCTCGAAGACATACGTCTACGGCTCTTCTTTCGGACTGAAGTCCAGGAATGATCCAATCCCTTCATTCTCGAAGACATACGTCTACGGCTATTCTTTCGGACTGAAGTCCAGGAATGATCCAATCCCTTCATTATCGAAGACATACGTCTACGGCTCTTCTTTCGGACTGAAGTCCAGGAATGATCCAATCCCTTCATTCTCGAAGACATACGTCTACGGCTCTTCTTTCGGACTGAAGTCCAGGAATGATCCAATCCCTTCATTCTCGAAGACATACGTCTACGGCTCTTCTTTCGGACTGAAGTCCAGGAATGATCCAATCCCCTCATTATCGAAGACATACGTCTACGGCTCTTCTTTCGGACTGAAGTCCAGGAATGATCCAATCCCTTCATTCTCGAAGACATACGTCTACGGCTCTCTTTAGGACTGAAAGTCCAGGGATGATCCAATCCCCTCAACTGTCCACTAAGGACTTCATTCTCGGAGACCTCACGTCTACGGCTCTCTTTAGGACTGAAAGTCCAGGGATGATCCAATCCCCTCAACTGTCCACTAAGGACTTCATTCTCGGAGACCTCACGTCTACGGCTCTCTTTAGGACTGAAAGTCCAGGGATGATCCAATCCCCTTCACATGTTCATCAAGAACATGTATCCTCATCATCATAACATGTATCACCACAACATGTATCATCAACATCAAAACATGTATAACCACAACATGTATCATCAACATCAAAACATGTATAACCACATCATGTATCATCAACATCACAACATGTATCATCATCATCAAAACATGTATAACCACAACATGTATCATCATCATCAAAACATGTGTAACCACAACATGTATCATCAACATCAAAACATGTATAACCACAACATGTATCATCAACATCACAACATGTATCATCATCATCAAAACATGTATAACCACAACATGTATCATCATCATCAAAACATGTGTAACCACAACATCATGTATAACCACAACATGTATCATCAACATCAAAACATGTATAACCACAACATGTATCATCAACATCACAACATGTATCATTATCATCAAAACATGTATAACCACAACATGTATCATCATCATCAAAACATGTATACATCTATCATCAAAAGCATGTATACATCTAATCATCAAAAGCATCTAACATCAAAAGCATGTATACATCTATCATCAAAAGCATGTATACATCTAATCATCAAAAGCATCTAACATCAAAAGCATGTATACATCTATCATCAAAAGTATGTATACATCTAATCATCTAACATCAAAAGCATGTATACATCTATCATCAAAAGTATGTATACATCTAATCATAAAAATAAAGAATATAAGAGTCCTAAATCTAAGTAATTCTAGGTGAGTAAGTGCAAAGAAAAATAAGTAACCTCATCATTGATGAGATAGGCTTGTCTGTCTCATACTTTGCTACTCCCCCTTTCGAGGAGGGTTCTTCTGAACTACACCAAGCTTGTCTCGGAAGTGTTCAAACTTTACTCGAGACAGAGGCTTGGTCAGGATATCAGCAATTTGATCCTCAGTGCTTATATACTCTAGCTTGATAGCTCCTTTCTGCACCATATCTCGAATATAAAAGTAACGAATCTCTATGTGTTTTGACTTATCATGAAACACAGGATTTTCAGTCATCTTGATGCAGCTTTGATTATCACACATAATCACAGTGGGTTCCATTTCTAAGTCAAACACTCCAGATAAAAGTTTCCGAAGCCATACTGCTTCACAGCTAGCAGAACAGGCAGCTATGTATTCAGCTTCAGCAGTACTGAGGGCCACACTTGATTGTTTCTTGTTGAACCATGAGATCATGGCAGATCCAAGACCATAACATCCACCTGAGGTACTTTTTCTATCTGAGACACTACCTGCCCAATCAGAATCTGAGTAACCATGTAATCTGAGTTCATTACCTCCAAGATAAAATAGGCCAAAATCTAATGTACCTTTTAGGTACCTCATTATATGCTTTGCAGCTATTAAATGAACCTTTCTAGGTTCTACTAGATACTGACTTAGGGTATTTACAGCAAAGCATATATCAGGTCTAGTATTTGTTAAATACATCAATGATCCAATGATTTGTCTATATAGAGTTATGTCCACTAGTTCTGATGAATCATTAGCTAATAACTTTAAGTTGGAGTCCATGGGAGTGGCCATGGCTTTACACTCCAACATATCAAATCTTTTGAGAATCTCCACAGTGTACTTACCTTGATTTAGAAAAATCCCTTTTGGTTCTTGCCATACTTCTAGACCTAAGAAGTAGTGCATTAGTCCGAGATCCTTCATCTCGAATTCTGAAGAAAGCTTCTTCTTGCTTTCAATAATCTGTTTCTCATCTCCAGTTAGGAAAAGATCATCTACATATAACAGTAATATAACTGGTTCATCATCCATCACCTTGAGATAAAGATTTGGGTCAGCTTTACTTTTGGTAAAGCCCATGCTAGTTAAGAAGTTGTCAATCCTTCTGTACCAAGCCCTTGGAGCTTGTTTTAAACCATATAATGCCTTCTTTAATTTGCATACATGAGTTCTTCCATCATTAACCTCAAACCCTTGAGGTTGCTCTATGTATACTTCTTCTTCAATTACTCCATTCAGAAAAGCTGTCTTAACATCCATTTGGTGTAATTTCCACTTCATCATGGATGCAAGAGCCATAATGGTTCTAATTGAAGAATACCTGGCAACTGGTGCAAATGTTTCTTCGTAGTCAATTCCCTCCTTCTGAGAGAATCCTCTGGCTACAAATCTTGCTTTGCATTTTTCAATGCTTCCATCTGCGGCATGTTTTATTTTGAAGATCCATTTGGAAGAAACCACACTTTTATCTTTTGGCTTGGGAACTATATCCCAAACATCATTTTTCATTATTGACTGATATTCTTCTGTCATTGCTTCTACCCATTCTTTCTTCTGAGCTGCCTCTTCATAGCTAGTAGGTAGTTGATCCACAAGGTCACACATTAAGGCCATATAGTTGGATACTAGCTTTGGTTTCTTTCTTTCTCTAGTGGAGCCTTCAGGAGCTCCATATCTTTCAGCTCCTTGAATAATATCTCTAGCCCATGCTGGTCTTTTTTCCTGGAAAGTTCTGCAACAGGGGGTTCTTGAGGTTCCAGCATGTCATGATCCTCTGGTGTAGCTTCTTCAGGGATGTGAACAGTCTCTGAACTTCTGGGTGATGAATCTTCTTCATAAACTTCTTCAAGTTGACACTTTCTGGATTTCTTGAGAGCTGCTTCCTCATCAAAGGTTACATCTCTACTTATTTCTATATGATGGAAACCTGGTATGTAGATTGTGAAGGCTTTGGAAGTTTCACAATAACCAACAAACATTCCCTTCTTACCTGAGGGATCCAACTTGGTTCTCTTTTCTTTTGGAATGTGGATATACACAGGACACCCAAATATTTTAAGATGACTTACCTCAGGCTTCTTACCTGTAAACACTTCTTCTGGAGTTTTGAATTCAAGAGCACTGTGAGATAATCTATTTTGCACATAAACTGCTGTCTTGGCTGCTTCAGCCCATAAGTACATGGGAAGATCTTGGTCATGTATCATAGTCTTCACAGCTTCCATGATTGTTCTATTTTTCCTTTCAGCCACCCCATTCTGTTGGGGATTGTAGGGAGTAGTTAGTTCCCTTTTAATTCCAGCTTCTTTGCAAAAGTCCTCAAATTCCTTTGAGGTGAATTCTCCGCCATTATCTGTTCTGAGAGTTTTGATTTTCTTGTCTGATAGATTTTCTATTAGAGCCTTGAACTCTTTGAATTTTCCAAAGACTTCATTCTTCCCTTTTAGGAAGTATATCCAAGTTTTCCTTGAATAGTCATCTATGAATGAAAGATAGTATTCAAACCCACTTAAGGAAGTGGTGGGCATTGGACCACATACATCTGAGTGTATAAGCTCTAAAATGTTCTTAGTCTTTGTTTCACTCTTTGGAAAGGGGTTCCTGATATTTTTCCCTTTCTTACATCCTTTACATGAGCCATCATGATCAGCTTTTAAATCTGGTAATCCTATGACTACCTTGCTTACATAGGGTAAGGCTTTAAAGTTGATGTGGGCTAATCTTCTATGCCATAGCTCACTGGGGCTAGAGATCTCATGTGCAAGGGCAGCTTCTGGATGACCCTTGAGTTTATAGAGACCTCCTTCTTCTTCACCAATCACAACTGCATCTTTAATTGTCTTCCCTTTGGACCACATGAGTACTTGTCCATCTATGAAGGCCACTCTGAAGCCTTTCTTATCTAGAGCTGAAATGGAGAGAAGGTTCTTCTTTAAACCTGGGACATATAAGATGTCTTTCATCTTCAAGGGTGTTCCAGAATCTAGCTTATAGCTAGCTTCACCAATTCCTTTGATAGGATATTGGTAGTCATCTCCTAGAGATAGTTTCTGTGAAGAAGACTTTTCTTCAAGATTTGAGAAGGTCTTCCTTTGACCTGTCATGTGCTTGGAAGCACCACTATCAATGAGCCATGTATCTTCTCCAGGAGATACAGATCCAGAGAGTGCAGAGAAAAGAACATACTCTTCTGGATCTTCTTTCTTCACCTTACATCTTTTCCTTTTGGGTTTTACCTCTACCTCTTCTTCTTCTTCATCTTCTTCCTCTTCTTCTTCTTCACTTTCATTTTCTGCCATATGTGCATGATGTCTTTTGTGGAAGACTTTCTTCTTTTGAGAAGGACAAAATCTGGAGATGTGTCCCAGTTTATGACAACTGTAGCATTCTACCTTAGAAAGATCTCTTGCTGAATTGGGTCCTCTTCTCTTGTTAGATCTAGAGAAGTGTTGAGATCCTTTGTGGTCAACTCTCTTGAAATGACTCATTCTTCTTCTTTTGGTATGAGTGGCTAAGGCTTGGTCATCCTCTTTGAGAAGGGCTTCTCTATTTGCAACCCTAGCTTCTTCTTGAACACAGTCCTCCCATACTACATCAAACTTCATGCTCTCTTTCCTGGCACACATGGTTTGTATAAATGACTCCCAAGATCTAGTGAGACCATTGAGGGCAGTCATCACAAGTTCATCCTCATCAAGGGTATCACCAATTGCATCTAGTTGTTCCTTGATTTGTGAAACCCTTGAGAAGTAGTCTTGAATGGATTCTCCTTTGTGCATCTTGGTGCTCTTCAATTTAGACCTCAGATTCATCTTCCTATTGATGTTCTTCCCTTCATACATTCTTCCTAGGGAATCATACATTTCCTTTGGAGTCTTCTTGGAGGCCACTTGGGGAATCAAGTGGTCTTTGATGGAATCAGCTATGATTCTCTTTTCCCTAATCAAATCTTTCCTGTGTTTCTCTTTGGCTTCATCTCCTTCTGGTTCTGCAACTTCTTCCTTGATAAGCTGAGCAAGATCATTCTCTTCAAGAATGAGACCAATTCTGTATTTC
This sequence comes from Larix kaempferi, assembly GCA_027924585.1. Lineage (NCBI taxonomy): Eukaryota > Viridiplantae > Streptophyta > Pinopsida > Pinales > Pinaceae > Larix > Larix kaempferi. The sequence continues at coordinate 9,411,521 of BSBM01000809.1, read as the reverse complement.
CATGCCCGGAAATTCTCTATGCCTTCTAGCTTGTCTTCAAGATTAGTATTTGGAGCGATCTTCTCTTGGGGGAGTCCAAGAGACAGAGTAGACTTACTTGGAAAGTTACTTTTCACTTTTTCGGAAACTGAAACAGAATTTTATCGCACTTTTGGTAGAATTAGGGTTTGACTTTCCCGGAGTTCTACTTAACCAAAAAGTTCGATCTATAGCTTAAAAGAATGCTCCTGATAAGGGCTATCCAACCATATAATCAGAAATAAAAAATTCCAACTTTTTTCTGAAACCAAAATCTGACGTATCGCACTTTTGATAGAATTAGGGTTTGCAATTCCCGGAGTTCTATCCAACCAAAAAGTTCGATCTAGGGCTTAAAAGAAAGGTATTGAGGAGGGCTATCCAGCCATGCAACCAAAAATCAATAATACCAACTTTCGGCTGAAACCCTAACTTCACCAAAGAGAGAGAGAGAGATAATCTTACCTTGTGAAAGATGTCCTATTCAGTCTAGCTCTGATACCATGTTAAGTTTAAACCAAAATAACCAAGCAAGATCACTGAAAGAAGCATAATCACAAGATAGACACACAATATATCCTGGGAAACCCTCATGGGGTAGAAAACCCAGTAAAGCTTTCCTCAATAAGATGAACAACCAAAATACAAGATGTGCTCCTCCTTCCTTTGTCTCCTTAGCTGATCTCCCAGACAAGTGCGCACTCTTCCACAAGTGAGTGAATGTTCTAATGAGGAGTTCACCTCCTCTATTTATACTTGACTCTCAACTGACTAAAAGACCTGTTGGGGCCGACCTCACCTGGAGAAGTCTAATAACCCCTAAAATATAACTACAGGGCCGACCCACACATGGTGGGTCTAATAACCCTAGTTAATATTAAATCCTGGAGGAATAAACATCTCCAAATACATAGTAGGATTACCTCGGAGGAATGAAACATCTCTGGAATAAATAATGTACAATTATAATATTCTTAGAAGTTACAATATTCAACAAAACCTAACTCCCTTTTCGGAAAACTTATGACGAACGCCTCCGCTGTTTCGGGGAGAAAAGTTGAATGGCTCCGCCGTTTCGGAAGCAATTCTTCAGTGGCCTCCGCAATGTTTCGGGAGGAAAACTTGAGTTGTTCCGCAAAACAAAAATTGAAAAGTTTCCTAAGTCTTATTTCGGAAAGCTTAGACGGGTGGTTTATGTGATTGGCTTCCGCCATTTCGGAAGGATAGCCCGAGAGCTTCCGCGGTTTGTTTAACGAATACTTTCAAAACTTTTTCGAAAGAATTAGACGAACAGTTTCCGCCGTTTCGGGAGCAAATCTTGAATTCTTCTGCAAATTTTCCCGTAATTGTTTCGAAGGCCTTTTCTGAGCAGTTTATGTGATTGGCTTCCGCCGTTTCGGAAGGATAGCCTGAGAGCTTCCGTGGTTTCGGGAGCAAAGGCTGAAAGATTCCGCGGAGCTTCCTTGGCTCGTTCTGCAAAGTTCTTTCAAAAAATCTAAGTTCTTTTCGGCAAGCTTAGGCGAGTTGTTTCCGCCGTTTCGGGAGGATAGCCCGAGAGCTTCCGCGATGTATTCAATGAAAGTTTCTAAGTCTTTTTCGGGAGTGTTTTGTACAAGACTTCTGCCATTGCGGGAGATAAGACTGAAAGGCTCCGAAGGACTTCCTTCTTACGTCCCACAACACGCTCAAAATATTCTAATTCATTTTTTCAAGAAGCTTATGCGTTTGGCTTTCTCAACTGCGGGGAGATAGCCCAGGAGACTCCAAAACATCGGGAAAAAATTCTAAGTTCCCTTTCGGTTCCTTGGGGAAAAAAAAGGAAAGGTTTATGGAAAGATGTTCAGTTAGGAAACAAGATTTTATGTTGAAAAACACAGATAACAGCTGGGATGGATTCTTAAGGCAAACTCTCTACGAAAATGAAAGGAGGGGCCCCAATATTTACAAAATTTTGGGGGGAGGGTGTTGCTGCAACAACAATGGCGAGTCACTGGCAAACACAGATCTCTAAAAAATTCCTCTTCATGGTCCGAAACCTCATCAAAGACATCCATCTTGGCTGCACTACTCAGCTAAGCACTTTAAAGTCATGTGAGGGGAAGAAGGCACTTTTCCTGCCTGCCATTGGGGAAAGGGGAGCTTTGACCGAGACATCTTCACCACTCTCCAAGGGCCAATATATGAGATTCATTTTAGGAGGGTCATCTTTCCGATGATCACTACTGCCGGACTCCACAGGATCTGCAACACTTTCTCATGGACATTATTGCTCTTGTTCCTCATTCCCATGCTGCTTGCATCCTTTTGGATGTTTGTACTTTGGACAGCTTAGCTGCTTGAGCCTTCCACAGATATTTTCTTTTGGACATGATTTTTTTTTTTTTTTTGATTGATTTAGGCTCCTCAATCCATAATGTCCTTTTGTGTGAGTTAGAAATTTTATTGATTTGATCAAACCTCACAGACGGAGAGGAGCCCATTTTGAGCTGAGCCTTTTGGACAACCTTCTTGGTTTTACATGTCTTTTGCTTTTGTCTCAGCCCTGCTTTAATTGAGGCGAGAATCTCTGGAAAATAGACTCTTGGGTACTAGCCATTTTGGCTGTTAAATTTGCAGCATGGAGTCATTTCAATACCTTATGCCCTTGAGGTGTGCTACTTTCCATGGGTCCAACTTTCATAACCTTCTTGAGATGCCTTTAAAGTGTGAGAGTGGGTGGAGCCCAACGATAGTAATGAAGATGGCCATAGGTCTCTGCTATTAAACAGGATTAGTGTGACTTAGCAGGGTAGGCTTCCTTCCTTCTGAGCATTTCAGCGAGAACACAACAGACAGAGTTCATTCGAGCACAGTTCCGGACTCAGGGATCGCAAGTTTTCTTTGAGAGAGTTATCCTCAAAGGGGTCTCGACCAAAAGGGCACTCAGAAAACAAAACTTGTCGCACAAGTTCAAATAACAAAAGAGAAACAACATGGCTGAAAAAATAAAGCAACTAAAGGCTAAAGCAAAAATAAAACTTTATTTATGTACAGGAAGTCTCGAAGAGACTATGCGAAGTATTGTTTCAGAGCGAGGCCATTGAGAGGAAGGGATACTTCTTCTCCCTCGAGATTTGTCAATTTGTAAATGGATGGGCCTAATTTTGCAGCAATTTGATACGGGCCTGCCCATAGATGTTGAAATTTCATATGCATTCCTTTGCCTTCATGATTATGGTCCCATTTCAGGACTAAATCCCCAACTTCAAAATCTCTTTTACCAGACTTCCTCTTATCGAACCATCTCTTAACTATGTCCTGGTGTTGATGGAATCGATCTTTAGCTTTGTGTTGGGCTTCTTCAAGTTGAAGCAGGGTGTTGATCCTGGATTGTAAGGCTTGGTTACCAGAACCCCGAGAGGCTTGGGACAATTGCAAGGATGGTAGTAAGATGTTTGGGGGAATAATGGCTTCCTTGCCATAGACAAGAGTGAAGGGGGAGACACCTAAAGCGTTCTTCGGGGTTACCCTATCTGCCCATAAGGAGTTCGGGAGAGCCACATGCCAACTTCTCTGGTTTTCTATCACAGTTTTCTTAAGGATTTGAATCAGATTCTTGTTTGAGGATTCAGCTAATCCGTTCCCCTGAGGATAATAATTGGCTGAATAATGCAACTTGATTCCCCATTCATAAAAAAATTCATTTATTTTGCAAGACGAGAAATAAGTAGCATTATCAAAAACAAGGGAAATTGGAACCCCAAACCTGGTTATGATGTTCTCCTTTAAGAAGCTGATGACTGCGTATTCATTGATCTTGCACACAGGGATAGCCTCCGTCCACCTAGTGAAGTAGTCGGTAGCCGTCAGGATGTATCGATGTTGCAATGAAGAATTTGGATTTATTTCTCCGATAACATCTATACCCCATTGCTCAAAAGGCTCAGAGATGATGACCGGCTGCAATGGTCCTTCTGCCTTGGGTAATTTCCCAGCACTTCTCTGGCATACATCACAGTTTTGTGCATATGTGTGGGCATCTCGGAACAAAGTTGGCCAATAATAACCAGCTCTTAGTATCTTGTGTGCTGTGGTCTCTCTTGAATAATGTCCGCCTGCGGGGCCATCATGCAATTCTTTGACAACCTTGTTTGCATCTTCCTTCTCCAAACATCTAAGGAGAACTCCATCATAATTCTTCCTGAAAAGAATTCCATCAATGATTTGATAAGGTGCTAATTTCAAACGGAGTGCCCTTCTTTGCTTGGAGTTCCAGTGTTCAGGTAGATATCCTTGCTGCAAATAGTGCATCAGATCCCTATACCATGACTGGGGAGCTGTGAAGATATGACACACCTCAACCGAATTTAACTCTGCCTCATTCTTCCAATGTTGTTCTTCATCAGTTGAGTGTCCCGCAAGTAATTTGCACAGGCCTTGCCCTTTGATGATTGTAGCTGGTTTAAATTCCAAATCATACTCCTGCAGATCTGTGACCCAGTTCCCTCTCCTTTCTCCCAATTCCTTTTAAACGAAAAGGGATCTAACAGCTGGATGGGGAACTATGACTTTAGTTTTGTTCTTCAGAATGTATGGCCTAAACTGCTTGACCACTTTGAAGACTGCATACGCATGCTTGTCAACTACGGGGTAATTTAGTTCAGCCCCCTGTAGACCAGTGCTCATAAACGAAATTGGGTATTCGTCCCCCAACTCCACCTTTTGCGTGAGTACAGCTGCGAGGGAGTCATCCGAAGCAAAAGTGTATAAGATGAAATCTTTATCAAAATACGGGCTTCTTAAGGAAGGAGCCTTAGCTACAGCTACCTTGATATCTCTAAATGCGTCCTTCTCCAAATCTGTCCACTTGAATTGTATGCTTTGTTTAACCATCTGTTGCAACGGCTTAACAATTTGTGCGAAATCCGGAACAAATCTGCGGACAAAATTGATGGTGCCCATAAAAGACTACATAGATTTCTTGTTGTGAGGCATTGGAATCTTAATAATAGCTTGGACTCTTTCTTGATCAATTGACACTCCCCCTTTGGAGATGATATGACCCAAGAGCTTACCTTCGGGAACAGCAAACACGCTCTTCTTGGGATTCAAGGAAATACCATATTTCCGGCAGCGATCAAAAATATGCTTTAGATGCACGACATGATCTTCCCTTTTCTTCGAAAAGACTGTCACATCATCCAAGTATACAACCACACATTTCCCACCCAATCCTCGGAAAGCAATATCCATCACCCTTTGGAATGTAGCTCCTGCATTTATCAGACGAAATGGCATTCTCCTGTAAGCGAAAGTTCCCCACTTAGTTCTGAAAGTAGTCTTGAGGCGATCTTCTTCAGCTACTAACACTTGATTGTAGCCAGAGAAACCATCGAGGAGAGAAAACAATTCGGATCCTGACACCATTTGTAGGATTTGTTCCATTGAAGGTACAGGGTAGTTGTCTTTATCCGAAGCTTTGTTTAGATTTCTGAAATCTACACACAGCCTTATCTCTCCCGACTTCTTCCTTATGGGAACCAAGTTTGCGACCCACTCAGAATGCCGAACTTTGAAAATTATCTTAGCGTCCAAGAGCTTCTTTAATTCCTTTTGGATTAGCGGTTCTAGAGTGGGATGCATTCTTCTTAACTGCTGCTAAAATGGTTTGACACCCGCTTTCATTGGTATAACATGCTGAATAATGCGGACATCATATGTTTTCAGATCTTCATAGGTCCACGCAAAAACATCTTTGTATTGCTTAAACAATTTGATGAACCTATCTCTTTCTCCTGGTGAGCAACATTTGCCAAGGTTGACAAATTTTGGTTCTGCTTCGGTACCCAAATTAACTAACTCATGTTGCATCGATGAACTGTTAGTTTTGGTATTAGCTGGCCTTTTGAAATTATTTTGGAGATCAAACAGCATTTTGAGGGACCTTACCCCCTTGGGCATGAAATTTCCTTTCTCCTCATCCTTCTTCATCAAATCAGCATCGTGTTCTTCCTCATCTATTGCAGCTGCTTGAAAGCTATCTTCGTTTGTTAGGAAGCTGATAATTTGTTCATCATCATCGAAGACTCTGAAGTTTGTGATGTTATCGGGAACGGAAGGCCTGAAAATAAATTCAATTGAGCATTTATTATTTGACAAAACCAACCTAGAAGCAGATGTTTCTAACAAATCAGCAGCAGAATTTTGCAATCTAGGAATTGATTTTATATTGAAAGCGTCAAAATGCATGATTAAATCCCATACCTCAGCCTGATAACCCTTCAAATGAGGTGAGAGACAATGAATGGTGTCCCTTACCTGTCTTACAACTATCTCGGAGTCACCAAAGACCTTCAGGTATTTAACATTTAAGCCAATGGCCTTCTTTAATCCATGCACCAAAGCTTCATATTCAGCGGTGTTATTAGTACAATCAAATTATAATCTACAAGACAAAAAATACTTGTTTCTTTTTGGATCCATTAGAACACAACCCGCTCCGGATCCTTCCAAAGTTTTAGAACCATCAAAGTATAATGTCCAAAAGGTATCTTTAGATTCAACTAAGTTAGTTTCTTTGTGATCTATGTCAGTGACTAAATTAACTATGTTACAATCAATCTCATCAGTCCGGGAGAAATGAAGGAGATCGGACTGTTTATCTGATTCATGGCTAATGGTTTCAGATTGATAATTACTCGGATCCATCTCTAAGAAGTAATTCCCCAGAACCGAGGATGAGAAAGCTACGGCCTCATTCTTTTCTTCTAATTGAGTTACGTTTTGTTTCATATGAGGTTCCCTAAGAACTTTAATCTGATTCTGTCTGTTCTGATAAGGCAGCCATAGGTGTGACCAATCAGTAGCAAAATAGCCACTTAGCTTGGTAGACCAATCCCTACTTAAAATCAGCCCATAGGCTTCAGGGATATCGACCACCATTATGTCAATGAATTGACAGACTCTAGGGTCAGCTGATAGTCTAATTAAAACATCTTTCATCTCCCCAATAAACTTGACAGCAGTCCTATCCAATTGGATAATTTCAGCTGGAGATGGAACAGGCTACCCATTAATCTTTTTACAAATTGACAATGGCATAACGTTTGAGGATGCTCCAGAATCTACCAAACAGTTGTGAACATTATGGTTGAAAATTTTGAAAGTCAACAGGAATGACAAAGTTTTCGATTTAGACTTCCCACCGATTCTAGCCTCATTAATTTCGGGACTGTTTTGAGAATCTGTTAATGGAGTGCTGGTCTGAGGTTGCAGAACATGCAGCAGTTTGTCTTGTTGATGGGGCAAGCTACACATGTCAAATATTGACACATTGGCTTTGACTTTCTTGATGTCTTCAATAATATCGTATCCTATGTCAGATTCGTTTCCAATTCGAGCTTGCTGATCTGTTTTGCTCGTTGTGACCTTAGGTGGCACGTTTGGCTGTTTGGTCACTGTCTGGCTAACCTTGGGTTGTTGTGGGATAACTGTTATATGCCTCCTAGGCGGTTCTTTTGAGACTTTAGGCTTATAAGGAGCTGTGATTGGCATGGGATCGGCAATAGGACCTTTTCTACGAGTAGCAACATTTACGGTGGAGGGAGAACTATCTATGGGATCCTCTTTTGCTAATTCAGTCATAGGAACCCAATCCCATAGCACCATAGTAGTGTCCGGGGTTGGTTCCTCTAACTCAGGGCTCGACTCCTCTGGAGACTCATCCTGGTCTGGGATCTGAGAATCTATCATTTGGTTCATGACCAAGCTCATGGAATTAATCCATTGCGGGCAACTCTTTTCCGAATGCGGTTCTTGGTGAAAAGTGCAGAAATTTTCCATCCCAATCTCATTCACGTTTAAAACAAGGGCAGTGTTCATTGGTGGATGAGTTTGCTCACCGTCTTCCCTTCTTTTATAAAATGGCTTGAAAGGTTTCCTAGATGTGCTAGCAGCCTTGTCTTTCTCGAGATCTACGATTTTGTTAGATAATTTCTGCATCATCTTGACTACATTTTCCATGTCTGTAGATGGCTCTTCTTTCCCTCTAGTGAGCAGCAAAGGTTTTTTGCTAGCTAATGGTTTTGGTTCTACAGCTAAGGCATGTTTAGCAATGCTATCAGCCTCTTCCTCTACCTTTCTAGCTTCCTCAAAGTTCTCTATCAGGGTATTTTTCTTGGATCGTTTTACGAACATTGCGATTGGTCCTTCAAGAGCTATTGTGTAGTATTCAATCAGAGACTCCTCTGCCAGTTTATTAGCTTCATTGAAGTTATTCAACAGCGTTGTGAATCTTTGATTAAAGTCTTGAACCTTTTCCTTCTTCTCCATTCTCATGGATAAGAGTTCCTTCATAAGTGTGGCCACAGTCTTTTGGTTTCCGTATTTCTTTAGAAAACATTTCTCGAATTCATCCCAACTAGAGATTGAGCTGGGTTGTAGGCTAACGTACCATGATGATACTTTTGGCTCGAATGTATATGGAAACAACCTGCAGACTACATCTTCATGTTGTACGTTTAAAAGGTTCAGAGCTAAGTAAAAACTCTTGAGGTGATCTTCCGCCGAAATGGATTTCCCTGGATCGTACTTAGGCAAGACCTTTTCTGGGTTTTTAGGAAGATTATGGAATGGTCCAGCTAAGTTCAACGCTCCCCTTGCTCTCCAAGCAGGTACAACCATGTTTGGATGTGGAAACCCGGGTGGAGAATTGTAAGGTGAATTCTGTGGAGTACTTTTGGGAGTGGTAATTTCTTCAAGGTTTTCTTGGTCTGAAATTTTATCTGAGTTTTCCAGATCTACCTTGTTAAGAGTGCCTGAAATTTCTTCCAAAGTTAGATTCACAAGCTCTTCGAAACTTTGAACAAGAATCGAATCTCGGGTCTATTGTGGCTCCTTTCTAGGGGTAGTTTTCTTAGGGAGGAAATTGACAGCGTTTAAACCACCTAGATGCCTAACGTAGGATCTTGTATGTCTTCTTAAATCCTCTACTTCTGTAAAAGGGACAGTGTACAAAGATTCTTGAATCTCAGGGTCAGAAATGAGGCATTCTTGATTTGTTAATCCAAGATCTGAGCTGTTTGAAATGCTTTCTTTAAGCGGTTTTTCAGTGTCCTCTACGACAGTGGGAGATTTTCCTCTATCAGCCATGCACTTTCAGGCCCTCCTTCTAGCGCCAAAAACTATTGATGTCTCGGATATCGTAGCATCAATCAGAAAGGGATTCTCCCCGAGAGATGGTCCCAATTAGACTATCTCCCGTTTGGTGTAGGGAATCCGTCCGGTTAGCGGTTCCGGCAACCGGGGTTTTGGAGTTTAAATCTGATTCTACCGGTTATGGCCCGATCCACCTTTCTTTTAGATTTTATGTGTTTTTAATGAGATGCAAGTGCCTAAATTATATTTGATCTAGATGCAACTAAAACAGATCTAAGTCTAGAAGCTGGAGTAAATCTACCTATCCTTGCAGGGAACACGTTTAAAGGATGAGCAATAAGCTGTAACAAATAACATAAGGAAAGAACAGATAGCTGTTAATTCTCACAAGTAAAGCTACAGCAAGATAAAGATCTTTAGAAGATAGCTTCTAATTCAATATGGAACGCATCTATTGCTCATAAAACAGAAATAAGCAAAAGATTATTTAATCTACGTAGAAAGAATAAAGAAACAGAGCTAAATATAAACAAACTGAAATAACTCTAAAGATCCCTGCAGGGAGCACATTTAAAGGCATGAACAACGAGCCATAGGAGTCATCTTGAAAAAAAACAGTTAGCCATTTTAATCTAAACGAGAACTCTACAGCAAAATAAGATATCAACAGATAGCTCCTGATTTAGTCTGAAACACATTCACTGTTCATGAAATGGAGAAAATCGTTCACATAGAAATAAGAAAAATCATTTGTTGCCAAGAAATAGTTCAAATAGCAATGCAGATTTCACATTACAGTATAGATGTCATCAGAAGAGTCCAACACACATCCGTCTTCCGTTCCTCATGTAAAACGTCCATCTCCCTGGATTTTATTAGAAAATTTTGTTTTTACAGGCCCGATACAAGATAGCTCGTATGGGTTTCAAAATTTCATTCCCTGCCAAAAGTCCTTGCGCTATTCTTCCTAGCTTCTATTTATAATTACAAATATGCCCTTTGGGCTGCCACCTAGCACCTTCCACTTGTCATCTACAGAAAATTCTCTCCTAAAATAGACAAAAATGAGATTGCCCTTCATTTACAGAAATGATTTAAAAGAAAATAGGGACAGCTGTCCCACAGTCTACCCGCTTTACACATTTGAGAGTCAAATACAAAATAACAGAAATAATGCTTTGAAATCAGCGATTTCAATCCTGTGCGTGAGTTTCTGCTGGCAGAGGATCGCTCAAGTTAATTGCTGCTGACGCTGCCTGGGAAGAGACACTCGAGCCTATTGCTGAAGTTGCTTGAGTGGCTGCTGGGAGAGAAGATTCTGGATCTGCTGATGCCCCTGCTACTGCTGCAGCTTTCTTTTCCTCCTCCGCTATGTAGCTATACCACATACCTGTGTCCCTTATGATTATTTTTACTGCAGCAGGAAACAAGATTTTCTGAGAAGTTACATTCTTCCCGAGTTCTGTTCTAATACTTTGAACTTCTGCTACTGCAGCTTGATGCATTTCCTTCAGCAGATGGTTGTGGAGGGATGACAACCCAACATAATGTTGAAGGTCATCAATAGCCAGAACATCAATCCTTTTCACATACTCGGTTTGAACGACTAGATGTTCCTTTAGCTAAGACAGACGTTGCTCCTTTTCCGGAAATTCCTCCAGGGTCTGAGGGAAACTCAATGTGCATTTGTCATGTACCTATTGGAGCCTTTGGTACAGATTGCTAATTTTATCTGTTGTTCTTTGCACACTGGTTATCAGCTTACTGGCACAGTTCCTGCCAAACTCTAAAAGGGCTATGTCCTCATTAAAACTGTCCACAGATTTAAATGGGAGGTGTGTGGGGAAACCCCCTTTTCCTTCTCTCCATGCCATCTGACTGATGATATTTGCTTTGACACGGGTATTCTTTGCTTTGAGCCTATGAGCTTCCGCATTAATTTCTTTTAACCTGACCACCATGGCCTTGAGCTTGCAAACCTCATCAGTGATTAGCTCCTGAGTGTCATACACCTACTTCAGGATGTTGCATGACAGCTCATGGAAAGGAGACATGTCCATTGTTCTACCCTCGGCTTGCTCTAACTGCTCGGCTAATGTCCGCTTGTCTACTTCTAGCTGAGATGCCTTTTCTTCCGCTTCATTCTTCTCTGCTTCCACAATCATCATTTGGAGTGCTAGCTGGTCCTTTTCCTCCTCCAGCTGGCTGTACTTGTTTGACAGCTCCTTCTGCTCAGTGTACGAGCAATTATACTTGTTCACTACCAGATCCCTTTGGGCTTGCTCTTTAGCCACAGTCTGTTGTAGCATACGAGCTCTCTTCTTTGTCAATATATTTTCTTTAACTCTAACCCCTACATTGGCAAATGATGCCTTTGTTGTTGCTACAGCTGCGGATGCCATAGCAAAGGGATCTTGATCTTTGTTTTTAATTACAGTGACCTCTCGATGGGTAACGATGTCTTCATGGAAGGGACTTTTTATCCTCTCTTCTGATTTGAGGACCATAGCTTTCCTTTTCTTGTCATAGACAAACTCATTCCACATGGACACTGTACGCTTTCCCGGTGGCGCGTACGGGACAATTGGTCGGTTTATGATGTCTATGTCTTCTTCAGGTGGGGTCCGGACTTCCTGAGCTGGGTCCACGCCCTTATTTTGGGTACCAGAGCCACCTGCTTGAGATGTGTCTATATCCATGTCTTGGACACCGGACCCACTGGCTTGAGAATTTTCCCTTGCTTTCAATTCTTCTTCCGCCTTCCTCTCTGCCTCCGCTTGCTTAGCTTCAGCCTCTTTATACTTTTGGGCTTCCTCATCCTCCTTCCATAGGCTTTCATTTTCAGCTTCTTGCTGCATCCTTGCCACTTCAGCTTCCTGCTGCATCCTTGCCACTTCAGCTTCCTGCTGCCTTCTTGCCATTTCAGCTTCCTGCTGCCACCTAACTTCCTCAGCTTCTTGGAGTAACCTGGCCTCTTCCCTTAATCTGAGCTCTTCCTGAGCTCGGGCATCCTCAGCTTCTTTCTCCTTCTGCTGGATGGTCTTCTGGGCCTTGATTGAGCTAGAGCTTGAACCAGTGCTTTGGCGACAGACCCGTAGCTCAGCCATGTTGCTGATACCTCTGAATGCCTCTTCCTCGGCATCAGGATAGTGGGAGTACTCGAAGTGAGCATAGATCTCCTTACAGTGCTCAGCAACTCTTCCCTTTCTGTCATTCCTATGGAAGACCACCTCACTGAAGTGGAAGGCTTTCAGCTCTTGAATAAATTCATCGGCCGACGCAACCCCTAAGAACTTGTAAGCACTTATACAGAAAGGCAGAGGGGGAAAGGAAGCCTTATGCTGTTTGTGGAGCATTGCCCCAATTCCATCCAGGAAGAGTTGCCTTACTGCTTCTTTGAGGACCACATAATACGTGGCATACTGCGGCAAGATGTATGGGGGCTTAGTACCTCCAAACAATCTGAGGTAGGTGCCTTGCTCTAAAAAGTAAAAATCCCCATAATCCTCAAGGACTTCCAAAGCATTCTCTGATAGGCAGTTTGGTTCTTCCTTGAACATTTTCTCATATAGGGGCATGATGAACCCCTCACAGATGAGTTTGTAGCTGGGCTTGTAATTCTGAGCCCACAACATCTTGAACGTGACATAGACCGGGGCGGTGGCCCTATCCCATGTGCAGCCCAATTTGGGGAAGTCTATCTTGGCCAAAATACAATCAATCAGATATGAGGACATGAAAAATTCAGCCTTCTTCAAGGCTAGTCCTTCTTTAGCAGCAACTATCATCGAGGCCAAACTATCTGACAGGAGAGTGGCCCAGTCAAACACAGTTCCCTTGAATGCCACGTAGTGGATGATAGGGACCCACTGAATCTTATACACTGTGTCATCGGGCATGCCGAAGATTCTGCACAACATTAAAGCAATCAATCTGAAAAGAGCTCTCAGATTCTACACGTCATATTCATCACTTCCTTTCTTTCTCAAATGTTTTCCAGCCATTAGCAGTTTCTTGGCCATCTCGACGTTGTTCATCTGGCTCAACCATTCATCAGTCAGAGCTTGTTGGACACGAGAAAATTTGTAGGTTGCCGCAAGATACGCGGGTTGAAATGAGGCAATAGCCACTTTCCCGATATCATTTATCACTCTCCCTTCAGTATCGGCATGTTGGAGTATCCATCCGATCACTTCCGCATAGGGGAACAGCTCAGGGCAGGTAGCGGCTCTAGTTATGCCTGAGGCTCTGATATTGAGATAAATTGGCCCTTCTTCTAGCAACATATCCGGGATCTCCTGGTCCCGGATCATTCTGTAGATGTCACCCCATCCGATTTCAGGAGGAACACCAGTGGTGCACCTAGTATCCTGGAGTGAGCTCTCAGTTTTAAGTGGCACAGGCTTCTTTTCTGTCATCTTGGCCTTCTTCTTACCGGCTTTTGGCATTTTGAATTATCCCTGGTAGCAACCAAATATACATCATCATAAACATGAGCAGCATACTGTGGGATTTTAACAGAGAGCATCATTGTTTTAATATGTCAATGAGATAAGTACAATGAAGCTGTATATTTAGGAAGCAAAAAACACTATTTCAACATGAAACATAAATTGAAACATTTGAATCTTTTAAAGGGATGAGTTTGGGATGCTCCCGAGAGGATAGGTTATGTCGCGGCAACAATTTGCTCTCGGACCGGTAGGCGTGTTGCGGAAGAAACCTGCTTTCGGTTTAGCCCTGGGGAAGAGGGTAACTTTCGTCATTGTGCTTTTTAAACGGCTAGTGGCAGGGAAGTCTGGGTGAAATCACCCTGTGACGAAATAGGAAGCCACTTTTGTATTTACGACCCGGCGAGGGCTTCAAACGCCATTGTCATTTTACGGCACCTGCTTCGGCGGCCATGGTTTCGGGGTGACGTAACAAGCTTAACTACGAGACCAGGGAGGAGCTCCTGCATTGACACACAAGAGGGGTTTTTTAGCCCCAACGTCGTCTTTATCCATAACATTCAAAAGGGGCATCCTACGGCTGGTTTGATCAGGGGTGGTGGCGCCCTTCTCTAGTTTAAAATGGGTAGTGGCTACGCCGGGACCGAGATTTATAAAAGCCCGGGGCTACGTTTTAGCTTACGGCTGGGGACACAAAAGTCTATGGGGCTTCGGCAGGAACTTGGGAAGACAATCATCATTTGCTTAATCAATATACCAATGATAGGAAATACGAATTTGGACCGCATTCGACGGGCAAAAATAGCCGATGACGGGAATTTTGCCCGACGACATTCAACCCATGCCTATCGTTTTCAAAAGAAAGATAACCCAATAGCAATATGACGTGTGGAGAGGACAAATTTAAGGTTAAGATCCTACCTGGCACCGACGAGAAACGCTAACTGAGGTGGCCGCGAACGTGGCTGCGCAAGATGAGCTGGAACGGTCGGGCGGCGTCCAATGGTTTTGCCAATAAACAAAATGACAATGGGTTCGCTCGTACCCCCGTCGATTATTTAAATGGGCCAGGCACGTGCGGCATTCAAATTGGTTGTTGGCGCATTTAAAATGCGGCTTGAATACGTCGTACGCCAAGGTCATGTCAAGCCGTCTCGGTTTGCATGTGACCGCCTCCTGCGGGACGAATTTGCGAATCTCATCCGTCGTTGCGGAAGGATATGGTGGATGTTTCCGTCGTTTCGGGAGACAATAACGAATGGCTCCCGCAAAAGGCTTCCGCGATGCGAAAGGGAAGACCAATTGTTCCGCAAAGCTCAAGTCTTGTGGGAAGATAGTGCGGAAGCTTCCGCTGTACCGGTAGGGAAAGGTGAACTTCTTCCGCAACAAATCATCATGCGTGTAAAACTCTGAAAATGGGCTCCTGCGGTAGCGGAGAGAAAAAGGTTCTGGCGTTTCGGAAGGATTCGGGAAATGTTTCCGCACAAGACTTCCGGGGTTGCGGAAGGCTTTGGTGAATGCCTTCCGCGACCTTCGAGACTTCACGAATTTTCAAAACTTAGATGCTCAGCGGCCCCGGGGAAGGTAAACGGATGGCTCCCACACGTTTCGGGCGGCTTCTTCGAGTTCTTCCGTGATTTTTTTTTTTGGAAAAGTTTCCGAGTTCTTTTCACGAGTTTTAAACAAGCGGCTTCCGCCACTGCGGGACGACACGGCGAAAGCTTCTGCCATTTCTGGAGACAATGATGAAAGGTTCCGCAGAGTTCTCCTGGTGCGTTCCGCAAAGTTTCAACGAAACCTAACTCCCTTTTCGGAAAACTTATGACGAACGCCTCCGCTGTTTCGGTTAGAAAACTTGAACGGCTCCGCCGTTTCGGAAGCAATTCTTCAGTGGCTTCCCCAATGTTTCGGGAGGAAAACTTGAGTTGTTCCGCAAAACAAAAATTGAAAAGTTTCCTCTGTCTTATTTCGGAAAGCTTAGACGGGTGGTTTATGTGATTGGCTTCCGACGTTTCAGAAGGATAGCCCGAGAGCTTCCGCGGTTTGTTTAACGAAGACTTTCAAAACTTTTTCGGAAGAATTAGACGAACAGTTTCCGCCGTTTTGGGAGCAAATCTTGAATTCTTCCGCAAATTTTCTTGTAATTGTTTCGAAGGCCTTTTTCCGAGCGGTTTATGTGATTGGCTTCCGCCATTTCGGAAGGATAGCCCGAGAGCTTCCGCGGTTTCGGTAGCAAAGGCTGAAAGCTTCCGCGGAGCTTCCTTGGCTCGTTCTGCAAAGTTCTTTCAAAAAATCTAAGTTCTTTTCGGCAAGCTTAGGTGAGTTGTTTCCGCCGTTTCGGGAGGATAGCCCGAGAGCTTCCACGGTGTATTCAACGAAAGTTTCTAAGTCTTTTTCGGGAGTGTTTTGTACAAGACTTCCGCCGTTGCGGGAGAGAAGACTGAAAGGCTCCGAAGGACTTCCTTCTTACATCCCACAACACGCTCAAAATATTCTAAGTCATTTTTTCGAGAAGCTTATGAGTTTGGCTTCCGCAACTGCGGGGAGATAGCCCGAGAGACTCCAAAACGTCGGGAAAAAATTCTAAGTTCCCTTTCGGTTCCTTGGGGAAAAAAAAGGAAAGGTTTATGGCAAGATGTTCAGTTAGGAAACAAAATTTTATGTTGAAAAACACAGATAACAGCTGGGATGGCTTCTTAAGGCAAACTCTCTACAAAAATGAAAGGAGGGGCCCCAATATGTACAAAATTTTTTGGGGGGGGGTGTTGCTGCAACAACAGAATGCTAAGGAGGAATGCAGGCGTGGTTTGGACTGGTCCAAATCAAATGTCATCAAATTCGAATCATGTGGGTCAATCGCCCCAATGGCGGAGAGTAAAGTCTTGCGTTGGGAAGGGCAGTTTTTCAAGACTTCTAATGCAGACATAGCTGCGGGAGATTGGGCTAAGTCATCAAAAATGTTGTAGTTTGACGCAGCCCGTGCATTGGGGTTATTGTTGATACGGCGAAGTGGGAAATGAGGTGTTTTGGGAGCGCCGTCTGGTGGAGGCAGAGGTATACGTAACGCTTTATCAGTGGGATGAGCGGTAGTAGGTTTATCAGTGGGAGGGGCTTCAGAGGTGGAGCCATATTGGTTCCTACGGGTTGAAGGTTGACATCAATGGATGACATCATCAACAAGTGGTGGGTCCCTGATTCGAACATGGGTTGATCAAGAGCAGCGTAAGTGATTTGTTGTTGGGGTTGCACGTTGGCTTGAGGGGGATCCAACGGATGAGTGTTCACTATGCCTTGGTTTGGTAAGGGGTTTTGCAGCACCAAAGGTGGCTGCTGAGGTTGTGGGGGGTTGGGTGGTGCTTGAGGAGCCACGTGCCCTTGGCGATGGGAATCATCAACCCAAAGTTGTCGAGCTCGCTCCAAGTCTGGGAAAGCATGCATGTAGTGGCCATAGACCTTGCAAATAGAACAAGGATGGTTTGTTCGCAAATTGGGGTTTTTAGCCTGCTTGGGTAGGCGATCAGGGTTTTGGTTAGCAGGGGCCGCATTATTATTTTTTGGGGGATTAGGAGGTTGACTAGCTTGGTCTATAGGTTGGTTGTTCCCACGATTACGGCCCTTGCCGCGGCTTTGTTGATCCTGGTTGCGTTGGTTGTTCTAGTTTTGCTGTGGATTGTGTTGGGCGTAAACTTGCCCTTGGGTAGCAGGTGGATTCTAAGGTTGCGCAGGTGCTAGAGCAGGCTGCGGTGGATGATATGTAGGTGGAGGCTGCGCAGGTGCAGCAACTTGAGGGGGTTGCTGATATGGCTGCGGAGCGGGTTGTGTGTTTGCCGCAGGGGCTGCCTGTGGCGGGTAATAAGTGGGTTGGGCTTGTGAAGGCACAGGAGCTGGGGTAGCCTACTGGTGGTAGTAGGGCTGAAGTGTTACCGGGGGGCATAAGCGAGAGTCGCATGACCGAAGCACTGAGGTGGACATGAGGGTCCATGAGAATGGTGGTGGTGCATCATGGGAGCATACGAGTTGGTTTCTCCAGACTGTGAGGTAGCCCATGAAAGGTCGGGGCCAGGGGTAGGACGTGCTATGGAAAATGGTTGGGGATGCGAAAAAACACGGCCAATGATGCCGTCTACAGCGTGGGATGCCCCCGGCGCATCATGCTGGGAGGAATCTCCGCGAGGGGCATCAGGTATAATGGTATAAAGGTAACCCGACTGAGCGTAAATGAGGTCAAACTCTTGGGCCTTAAGGATGGCCTCTTCTTCGGAATGGGGTCTTTATGATGCCACATCCTTAGCAATGACAAGGAGAAGGGACTTGAGGAACCAATCTAGGAAGATACGGTTGTCTAATTTGATCTTGCATAAGCTACGGCATCGACGCCACTCATGAATGTGGTCCATGATGTGGGTAGCCATGTTTTGTCTGCAGGACAGAAGGATCTCAATGCCCACGTCGTAGAGGACAGGTAACTGGAAGAACTGCAGGAAGGTCGAGGCAAGGGAAGCAAAGGTGGCATGGGTCCCGTGGGGTTGCTTGATATACCACTTGGCTGTAGAGCCAATGAAGGTGCGCTGTAACAGACGGAGGCGAATAGAGTCGTCCACTATGGAGTTGGAGGAACACCATAGGTGGAAGGACATGATATGGTTTTGTGGGTCCTCACCTACCTTTCCCTCGAACTTAGGGATGTCAGAGGGGAGCTTGGTGGGCATGTGAGGCCACGCAGGGTCGTGTCGGATAGGGTCGTTGGTCAATCTGGCTAGGTTGGGTAGGTTGAGGCTAGCCATGAATGGAAAATTGGAAGAAGGATGTGACACAGTAGTGGGTTGGACAAAGTTGGAGCCAATACCCCCAAGTGGAGGGGCAGGATTTGGGATGATGCCCCCAAGTGAAGGAACTAAGGTGGTATAGGATGGTCCTGCACCACCATGGGTAGTGTGAGCCACTGATGGAGTGGGGATAGGTATTCCAGCTGCGGGAATAGGTGCAGTGAGGGGAACGGTAGATGGGGGCCCCATGGAGGGCATACCCAAAGCAGGTGTAGTAACTGGTGTAGTGATGGATGTGCCACCAATGGTCCCTACAACGAACGGAGTGGAAGTCATGCTAGCCATGGGGATAGTAGGGGCAGTGTAAATGGGGTTCCCAGAATCTGTCTCAGAATCGGAGGTAAAGTAAGGGGCATCAATATCTGGTGACGGAGTCCTATGCCACTGACGAGTGGAGTCAAGGGACAAAGCTCATGATCTATGATAAGTAGTATCAAGTGATGATGATCTATGGCGATGACAGGTGCTATCAAGTGAACCATGCTGTGGGGGCTCGCCCCTGAGGCGCCGAGAATGTCTCGGGGACTCAATGGTGACAGATGGTGTCAAATCTCTGTGGGTTGAGGTGAGTAGAAAAACAGCTCAAAAATTCTAATGCAACCGAGTGTGCAGAAGGAGAGCTCAAAAAAAAAGGCACTCAGGCCAACAACCAACTCAAAACACCCACTGTAACAGCTGTGCTACAATAGGTGGAGTGTCAACAGAAATGGTCAGAATACCAACAAGCAATAGGTTTCCTAGAAAAATAAAAAATGGTGGACTCACTAGACCAAAAGGAGGTAAGGGAGCATGCAAACACCTAACTAAAAAGTATTCTGACTCAACTAGACATATCCTCTGCAAGGTGATGAAATCCAAGTCAGACAATATGAATAGGAAAGCCAAGTGGCTAAGATACCCCCTACTGGGAGGGACACCGGGTAGTCAATCCTAGAAGAATGGCAACTAAGACACCCCGTTCATGACACGTCCAGAAAGGTGAATCTGCCATTTGGTCCTTTTACTGCAATACCCCAATACAGGGATATCCCGAGAACTACGAAAGGTAGCCCTTCGGTTACTAAATGGAGTTCGGTATTCCACTCAGGCCTCCGGAACCAGTCTCGCGACTTCAACCCTCCTAGGGGAGAGGCCCTCTGGTAAACTGGTCGTGACCATGCCAAAAAGTACTAGGGGATTTTGGTTCCCTAATTGGATAACAACTATGTTTCAAGTGTAAGTAACCGAGGGGTGTTATTGGAATCCTATCCCCCCGATCCTACCTAACTACAAAGATTCTTTTGTGTTCCCCAAGTGGGGTTAGAATATTGGTTTAGTTAAGTAGTTTTTAAGGCTCACTTGAATTATGTGATAGAGTGTGTGCTCGTGAGGTGATGAACCCAAAATAGAAGTGCCACAAGGGGGGCAACTTTCTAACTAACAATAACACTGAATTCAAAACTTTAACTTGCAAAATTTTCTGAATTTAAAATGCTGAAATTTAAAAAGATTCTGTAAAAGGGAATAGAAATTATGTTGCAGAAAAGGCTGTACGGAAGTAGGGCTGCAGGTAGGACAGATGGCTGTGCAGATGCAGAAAATATTGCAGCAAAAGCGTTGGGTTGAAAAACAGGGAAAAAATGCAGAAATCAGACTGCGGGTCTATGGTGAGTCTGAGCAGGCGGACCGTGGGTTTAAGGGAAACAGGCGCGGACAGGTCACGGTTTTTTGGCCGATAGAGGTAGTCGGGCCGCAGGAAACAGGGTAAATACGACAGCGGGTTGTAGGAAAACGGGTTGACAGGCGCAGTTGGGACGCCGGAAAGGGGCAGACAGACGCAGTCGGGATGCGGCAAAGAAGCAGAAAGTCGCAGTTGGGTCGCAGCAAAGGGGCTGAAAGCCGCAGTCAGGATGCGGGAAAATGGCCGACAGGCGCAGTCAGATCGCAGCAAACAGGCGGATTAGCCGCGGTCGGATCACAGGTAACAGACTTGAATCCGTCGGCAGGGCGTCGGAAATAGTCTGAGAGCCGCAGTCGGGTCGCAGGTAAAGGCCTGAAAGACGCGGTCGGGATGCAACTACAGAGGGAAAAGACGTGGTTTACGGCGGCCGAAAGGGACAGCCGAAAGGAAAAAACGAGAAATTATTGCAGAAAACTAAAATTTTTTGAAACTAAAACCATAAATTCAAAACCTAGGGGAGTCACCAAAACTGTAGCTAGGGTTTTACCCCTAGCTTGTGCAAATGAGCACCTACTAAGGAGAAGGGACTCCTTAGTAGCAGTTCAGTAAATGTAAATTAAAATGCTAAAACAGAAATGTAAATTACTCTAAAACATGTGCATGAAACATAAAAACAAGATGTAAAGAATGGCTTTTGTATTAATGTTACCTCCAATGTGAAGGTTGGTGAAGCTCTTGCAATGCTCCAAGAGGGTTGCTCCAAGCTCCAATTTGCTCCTTTTCTTTCTCCAATGGTGGAAATGGGCCAAAAGGGGCTCTCAAGGTGAAAGTAGCTCAAGGATGAGCTAGGGTTTCAAGAGAGATTTTGGTAGAGTAAGGGTACTTATGATTGTGGATGTGGAATAAGAGGTCTCCATCACCTATTTATAGTTTTTTGGTGGTGGAGTGCTGGCCCATGGTTTTCGGAACCATATGGTTTAGGGCAGCTGTATAGGGTTTTTTCCTCCTTTTACTCATTATTTTATATTTTTTATTCCCTTTTTAGAGGGTTTTTGCTATTTTAGAGGAATTTTGGATATTTTTGGAGAAAAAAGGGGTTTTTTTAGCCTTTTTGAGGCTTTTTTGATGCTTTTGTGGCCTTTTGGAGGCTTTTTAGTGGAATTTTCAGGGTTTTCAAGGGAAATATGGTAGGAAAATGGACAAATGAGCCATGTAATGGGGTAGATGAGGTAGTGAACACTTTTTGGGTATTAACAATCAGATCGAAGTAAATTTTGAAAATTTAACATGGTATCAGAGCTAGCCTGAAAGAAGGCATGATATGGCATGTATGACACTTGTTGCACTTACGATGCTAGGGATTGATATAGAAAAAACCCCTCATCGTAGAACTTTTGCTATAAATTTGTTTTGGCGAAGTTTTCAGATCTGAAATATTTGCAAGTCGAATATTAAATACCCATGTACCTTGTGTCCAAAGGAAAACCTCTAATTCATTGTACTTTGTGATTTATGATCTGTACAATATAGGGTTTCTGCCTCTTCTAGATCTGAGTCAAAATCAGGTAACCTTGGGAAAAAGGTCATAACTTGGGCTAGGAAGCTCCAAAGGAAATTTTGTAAACAGTGATAGGTAGTACATAGACTCTACTATCTCAAGAAAAATTAGAGGCCGAAGTTGAACCAGTGATACGTGGCACGTCATACAAGTTCGCTCTCCTGTATTATCTCGTAAACAAGTCACATTATGACACTTGGCATAACTCTCTCTCAGAGAATCCAATTGAGGTCAGACCTATCAGGATGGAAAGATAACAGGTCGAGCTATCTCAGTAACATTTTTCAAAGGCTGAAGTTGAAACAGTGACATGTGGCACGCCGTACAAGTTCGCTCTCCTGTATTATCCCATAAATAGGTCACGTTGCGACACTTGGCATAACTCTCTCTTAGAGAATCCAATTGAGGTCAAACCTATCGGGATGGAAAGATAACAGGTCGGGATATCTTAGGAAATGTTTTTAGACCTTGTGGATCGAAACGTTCGGAGTTACACCAGAAACAATCAGGTACATATTTTTGTCAAAACAGAATTATTTTTGAGTACCTTCATTCATGGCTTCCGAAATTTAGGGCTTCAGAGAAAGTTGGAATTTTTGTAATCAGAGACCACGGCTAGATGATAATCATCAAGATCGAAATTCAGAAACCAAGATCAGAATTTTTGGTTCGGTAAAAGGTCGGGCTTGATCAGACCCTAGTTCGAGACTTTGATTAGAAAAGTGGAAAATTAGGGCTTCTGTAAAAATGGGAATTTTTGAAATCTGTGACCACGGCTGGAAGCTCCTCAGAAAAATAGAAGCTTAGAGCTTTGGATCAAACCTTTTGATTGGGTAGAAGAGTGGGCTTTATCAAACCCCAGTTCAGGGACATGTCCGGTGAATATGGAAGTTTCAAAGGAAAAATTGAGGAGTGAAACTTTGCAGTTTTCAAATTCTGAATATACCAACTTGATCACCTCAACAAGGCACATATTTCTATCCTTTCGGAATTTTGAAATTCAAAGTTTGAATTTTTGGGGTTTCTCTGACAGACCCATATCCAGCTCCAGGTCTAGTTCTTGCAAATCAAGTGGATTGGGTTAATCCTAGAAGAAGATGGATTGGTCACCTGCATAAGTGAAGAAGTTCCTGTTTCATAGGGAGATGAGGCTAAGGCCTTACATAAGAATATTACAAGTGATCTCGACAGGTTACTAGCACAAGTCACTGAAGACAACCAGAAGACATTATGCGGGTATGTTAGACATAACTATCTAGCATGCTAATCCAGGTATGTTTTTCCTATATCAAGCTAGAATCCTACCTTGTGTTAGGATCTTATACTGTTGTGTTGTTGATAATGATTATTCATGAAGTCATAGGTTTGAATAATCATGGTTGTATGCATATTATGTTTCTTACCATAATTGATGATATGACTAACCAGAAGAATCATGAAGGTATAGGTTTGAATAATCACAGGTTTTATGCATATTATATCTCTTATCTTGATTGATGATTCAACTAACCAGAAGAGTCCTATGATCAAATAAGAATATGTATGAATAAAAGAAGAGTTCCTTGAAACCTTGAATACTAATGTTTATTATCTGTGTTTGAATTGATCCTGACTATACATGCTTGAGATTATTATGTTTTGATAGTATTAAGATTATACTAATAAATGTGTGATTATGTATGAGACCTCAAGGATAACACAATGATGATACTAATAAGCATGCATAGTGATTAAGGATGGATGTAAGTTCTAGGACAGGTAATCCAGGAAGCAAAGATCAATAGGGAGCACACTCTAGTTGTTCCTGCAAGAAAGCAAAGGAGCACACTTCAGTAGTTTCTGCAAGGATGCAGATATTCAGAGGGAGTTGACCACTTCTCACAATCCACATAAGAATGGAGTTGCAGAAAAGAAGCTAAGACTGAGAGGGAGTCAACCCAACAAACACACAAAGATAAGTATTGAATTGTCATTACTTGCATATTTTATTGTTTAAATAATACTGTTCAATAATGTATATAATGATGTTCCTAGAATTAGGCTGTGTATTATGAATATTAGAATAGTTGCATTGATAAACATTATACTACTAATATGCATGGGTAAGTGGCCTATGGCACTATACAACATTCCATTGCTACTTATCTAGAATGAAACCTCTTTGCTAACATGTTGGAAGTTGTGCACACTCTTAACAATGTTCTGGTAGAGATTGGAAGGCATCTAGAAAGTTATGCAATATGGATAAATGTTGTATTGAAGCATTGGCTAAGATAATTGCATGACTATATGACATATTTATTTATGTGTAAGAATTTGTTCTGAAAACTATGAGATGTTTTCTAATCATGCAATTTAACTTGTTGTGTAGGAAATATCGTATGCCATAACCTACAAAAGAAGAACTACAACATTTGTTCAGCAACAAAATTATCTATTGAAGATATTGAAGTTCCCAAGATACGGGAAGAATGCCATGATCCGTAGATCATGAAGAACGATGTTTGGGATGCGGTCCCAAGAGCTGAAGGGAAGTCTGTTGTGACTTCCAAATGGAACTATCAGATCAAGCATGTTGCAGATGGAAGCATTGAGAAATATAAAAGTGATGAAATAGAAGATGCACTAGATGGATTTCAAGACAGCATGGTGTAGTCATATATGTGTGCAGAACTTGGTATGGTAGGATAGACAGCTTTCTATCCAGTTTGGGCTTTACCAAGAATAAAGCGAATTCCAACCCTTTCTACAAGGTTGAGGAAAGCAATCCAGTGATACTACTTTTGTATGCGGATAACCTATTTTTTATAGGTGAAGATAGATTAATTGCCGACACGCAGTGGAAGCTTGCTGCCGAGTTCAAGATGAAGAACTTGGGGATGATGCACTATTTGTTTTTAGCATGGAGGTGTGGCAGAGTGCAGATGGAATCTTCCTTGGACAAGGGAACTATGCAGTAGAGATCCTGAAGAGGTTCAGGATGATGGATTGCAAGGCCATGGCCACACCTATGACATCAAATCTGAAGCTTCCTTGTGATGCTTCATCTGAGCCGGTTGATGTCTCTATGCATCGTCATATGATTGGGTCCTTGATGTACCTGATGAACACGAGACCAGACATTTGCTTTGCTGTGAACACATTGAGCCAGTTCCTGATGGATCCGAGGAATGTTCACCTGGTTGCTGTAAAGCATGTTCTGAGGTACCTGAAGGGTACAGTGGATTATGGGCTCAAGTATGAAGTGAATCAAAAGTTTAACCTGCAGGGTTATGTTGATTCAGATTGGGCAGAGAGTGCTGCAGATAGGAAGAGCACATATGGGTGCTGCTTCAATATGGGATCAGGTGTGATCTCTTGGTTCAGCAGGAAGCAGTCCTGCGTAGCATTGAGTACAGCTGAGGTAGAGTATGTTGCATCCTGTTCAACTAGTTGTGAGGCAGTATGGCTATGGAAGCTATTGTTTGAGTTATTTGATCTCCCGTTGGATGCTACTGGTATCTTCTGTGATAACTAGAGTTGTGTGAAGCTGTCTGAAAACCCAGTGTTTCATGACAGGTCGAAACACATAGAGATCAAAAATCACTATATCAGGGATATGGTGTCGAGAGGAGCTATGAAACTCCTGTACATTGCGATGAACGAGTAGATTGCAAATGTGCTGACGAAGCCACTAGCCAAGGTGAAGTTCGAGTACTTCAAGGAGAGGCTTGGTGTTCTTCAGATTAATGACACTTCGAGGAAGAAGTGATGGACACATTTGTTGAAGCCATTCCAAGCATGTTGGAAGGAGGATGCTTCATGGGGCTGTGGATGTAAGCGTTGAATGATGAGCATCAGGATGATGTTCTGGTCTCTGCTGGATATGATCAGTTGGATCATTTTTATGTATGTATGTATGTATGTATGCATCATGTTGGATGCTGGATATGATCAGTTGGATCATCTATATGTATGTACTCATCATGTTGGATGCTGGATATGTATCAGGTGGATACATTGTATGATCAGGTGGATCATGTATGGTGATATGTATCATGTATTTGTACTTGTATCAGGTGGATACATTGTATGATCAGGTGGATCATTTATGATGATATGTATCAGGTAGTTACTTGGTATGCATCAGGTAGATGCATTGTATGATCAGGATGATCATGGATGACGAGCTTCAGGATGTTGCTCCAGATGACATGCAGCAAGATGTTGTAGTGATGATGATTAGGATGATCATGTGTACATCAGGATGATGTATGGTGAGTATCAGGTTGATACTCTATGGTCGTGGATCAGGTTGTGCAGATGAGCATATAATTCGTTGCCCTGGGAGATTTGCAGATAGTCTTTTAAGGTTTTGCCTATGGCATGTAATTTGGTTCCCTGGGATATCTGGCAAATGCTCTTTCGAGTTTTTGCTCTGGGAGGACATATAATTTGCTGCCCTGGGAGATCTGTAGATAGTCTTATGAGGTTTTGCCTATGGCATGTAATTCGTTTCCCTGGGATATCTGGTAGATGCTCTTTCAAGGTTTTGTCATATGGCATATAATCTATCCATGGGAGATCCGATAGGTTGGGTTGTGTGCCCGTAATCAATCCTGGGATGCTCTTGCGAGGTTTTTCCATGACCACATGTAATTCGTGCCCTGAGAGATTCTATAGGTAGATTTGTGTGCTCGTAACAACCTGGGATGCTCTTGCGAGGTTTGTGGTGACCACATGTAATTCGTGCCTTGGGAGATCCTATAGGTAGAGCTGCATGCTCGTAATAGCCTGGGATGCTCTTGCGAGGTTTTGTGGTGAGGTCACATATAATATGGCCCTGGGAGATCCTATAGGTAGAGCCGTGTGCTCATAACATCCTGGGATGCTCTTTCGAGGTTTTGTGACGCACGTAATAAGTCTTGAGGATTCCACAGTATGGCCAGTGATGACGAAGACCCGCAGGTGGTGGGCCTAGATCTAGTATGAAAAAGGACTGGCTCTGTAGAACTTCCTATGACGAGTAGATTCAGAGATTGATTGAGATAGCAGCAGTAGTGATGATGATGATGATTCGATGACGATTATCCAGTGATGATGATCAGGAGAAGAAGACTTGTGCTAGAAGACCTGTGCTGAAAAATACCTTCCTAGTTAAGAGGGAGTGTTGATGTATATGTAACTTCAGAATGTATTTCATATATGTATGTTGTATGTACTCCTATAGAGATGGTATTATTCCTCTATACGGAAGTGTCGTCATTTATATTGTAAATGCCGTAACTTATACTTGATGGGTTATTAGACCACCTTGTTGGGGTTGGCCCTGTATAAGTCATGTGGGTCGAAGGGTTATTAGACCACCCTATTGGGGGTCGGCCCAGTCAGCATTATGTTATGTGGTTAAGTTCGAGCCTACATGATTTCTGTAAGAGGCAAGTCAAGTCAAGTATAAATAGAGTGTGGGAGGCACTCTATTTGATCACTCACTTCTCAATCATGCACTCAAGGAGGAGTGGCGCACTTATGGAGGAGGAGGATCTATTGCTAGGATATGTCTATCTCTCATGTTTGGGTTGTATCATTGCTCTATCTATCTCTGAGGAAGTTATTGGGGTTTTTCACCTTTATGGTTTTCCCCAAGTAAATATTTGTGTCTCTTTTGTGCTTGCATTATTGTATCCATGAATGATATCTTGTAGATTTGTTGTACATGTTGTTCTCTCAGTTAAGATCCTAGATCAGATTGAAGTAAATTCTGAAAATTTAACATTTAAACTTTAAAATGCAAAATTTTCTCTTTTTCAATTAAAATGCTGAAATTTAAAACAAAATATTATGTAAATGGAACAGAAATAATACTGTATAAAGGGTTGTAGGGAAGGATGGCTACAGGAAGGACAGATGGTTGTGCAAGTACAGAAAATATTGCAGCAAAGTGCTGGGTTCAAAACAGGAAAAAATGCAGAAAACAGACCACGGGTTTGTGGCAAATCTGGGCGGTCAGACCGTGGGAAACAACTCAGCATTCGCGTACGGGTTGCGGGATTTAGGCTGAAAGATGCAGTCGGGCAACTGGAAACAGGTCGAAAGACGCAAGCGGGTTACAGGAAAAAGGATGAAAGGCGCAAGTAGGATGCAGTAAAATGGCCTAAAGACGCCGGCAGTTTGCAGAAAAATGGCTGAAAGCCGCAGACAGGAGGCAAGAAAATGGATTAAAGACACCGACAGGTTGCAGAAAAATGGATGAAAGCCACAGGAAGGATGCAGGAAAATGGCCTAAAGACGGCGGCGCGTTGCAGAAAAATGGCTGAAAGCCGCATGCAAGACACAGGAAAATGGCCTAAAGACGTCGTCGGGTCACAGAAAAATGGCTGAAAGACACAGGCAGGACGTGGGAAAATGGCCTAAAGACACCGACGGGTTGTAGAAAGATGGCTGAAATTCGCAGGCAGGACGCGTAAAAATGGTTAACAGCCGCCGTCAGATCGCACCAAACAAGCTACTAGCCACGGTCGGATTGCAGGTAACAGACTTGAATCCACCGGCAGGGCGCCGGAAATAGTCTGAGAGCCGCGGTCGGATCCCAAGTAAATGCCTGAAAAACGCGGTTGGAACACAACTGCGGGGGGTAAAAGACGCGATTTATGGCAGCCGAAAGGAAAAAACAGAAAAATATTGCAGAAAATTGAAAACGCTTAAAACTATTAAAACTATAACCAGAAATTCAAAAGAAACACAAGCGGAGTCGCCAAAACTGTAGCTAGGGTTTTCACCCTAGCTTGTGCAAATGAGCACCTACTAAGGAGAATGGACTCCTTAGTAGCAGTTCAATAAACAGTAAATGAAAGTAATAAAACCATACGAATTCTAAACTAGCATGAGCATTAATAAACATAACAAAAACATGGAAATGTGGTGAAGATTTTTCTTTTTTGTATTAAAATTTTACCTCAGGTGTAGAGGTTGGTGAAGTTCTTGCAATGGTCTAAGAGGGTTGCTCCAAACTCCAGGTTTGCTCCTTCCCTTTCTTCAAAAGGTTGGAAATGGGCCAAAAGGGGCACTCAAAGATGAAAGTAGCTCAAGGGTGAGGTAGGGTTTCGAGAGTGATTTTGGTAGAGTAAGGGTGTATTTGACTGTGGATATGAAATGAGGGGTCTCCATCACCTATTTATAGGTTTTTAGTGGTGGAGTGCCGGCCCATGGTTTTGGGAACCATATGGTTTAGGTCAGCTGTATCGGGTTTTTTCCTCCTTTTTCCTCTTTTTCCTCCTTTTTTTTATATTTTTATTCCCTTTTTAGAGGGTTTTTGCTATTTTGGAGGAATTTTGGATAATTTTGGGGGGGGAAGGGGGTTTTTTTAGCCTTTTGGAGGCTTTTTTGATGGTTTTGTGGCCTTTTGGAGGCTTTTTAATGGGATTTTAAGGTTTTGAAGGTAGATATGGTAGGAAATATGGACAAATGAGTCATGTAATGGGGTAGATGAGGTAGTGAGCACTTTCTGGGTGTTAACACTTATGCAAGTGACCAATCCATTCTCTTCTAGAATCAACCAAATCCACTTGATTTGCAAAAACTGTATCTGGAGTTGGATTAGGGTTTGTTAGAGAAACCCTAAAAATTCAAACTTCTTAAAGGACAGAAAGATGCGCCTTGATGAATTGATCAAGTTGGTATACTCAGAATTTGAAAACTGCAAAGTTTCACCCCTCAAAATTGCCTTTGAAACTTTTGGATCTTTTGGATAGGATCCCGAACTAGGGTTTAATAAACCCCAACCTTCTTCCCAACCAAAAGGTTCGATCCAAAGCTCTAAACTTTGATTTTTTTGAGGAGCTTCAAGCCGTGGTCAAAGACTTAAAAAATTCCAACTTTTGCAGAAGCCCTAATTTTCCACTTTTTCGATCAAAGTCCCGAACTAGGGTTTGACGAAGCTCGGCCTTCTGCCCAACCAAGAAATTTGAACATGGTCTCTAAATTTTGATTTTGATGAGTACCATTCATTTGTGGTCTCTGATTACAAAAATTCCAACTTTCTATGAAACCCTAATTCCGAGAGCCATGAATGAAGGTGCTCAAAATCCAATTCTGTTTTGACAGAAATATGCCCCTGGTTATTTATGGTGTAACTCCACAATTATGAATCCACAGGGTTTGAAACTTCTAGTTGTGTTAGCCCGACCTGTCATATTTCCAACCCCATAGGTCTAACCTCAATTGGATTCTCTGAGAGAGAGTTATTCCAAGTGTCGCAACATGACGTGTTTATGGGATAAAATAGGAGAGCAAACTTGTACAGAGTGCCACGTGTCACTAGTTCACTTTCGGCCTCAGAACCTTTGGCCCGTGATGGTATAGTCCATTTCCTACTTATCACGTTCTATGAAATTTCATTTGGAGCTTCCTAGCCCAAGTTATGACCATTTTTCCTAGGTCACCTGTTTATGACTCAGATCTGAAAGAGGCAGAAACCCTAGATTGTACAGATCATAAAACACAAAGTACAACGAATTAGAAGTTTTGCTTCGAAAAAAAGGTACATGGGGATCTTATCTTTGACCTGTAAGAGTTTCCAATCCTGAAACCTCACCAAAATGGATTTATAGAGAAAGTGATACGATGACTGGGTTTTGCTATATCAAACCCTAGCTTCTCAAGTGCAACAAGTGTCATAAATGCCATACCATGCCTTCTTTCAGGCTAGCTCTGATACCATGTTAGTTTTTAAAAAAATTCAATCTGATCTAGGATCTTAACTGAGAGAATAACATGTACAGCATATCTACAACATATCAATCATGGACACAATAATGCAAGCACACAAGAGACACAGAGTTTCACCGGGGAAAAGCAACAAGGTGAAAACCCCCCCAACTTCCTCAAAGATAGATAGAGCAATGATACAACCCAAGCATAAGAGATAGTCCTCCTAGTAGTAGCTTTTCCTCCTCCACGTGTGCGTCGCTCTCCAATGAGTGTGTGAGAGAGAAAGTGAATGATCAAATAGAGTGCCTCCCGCACTCTATTTATACATGACTTGACTTGCCTAATAACCTTTAGTAGGTCGACCTAAACTTAACCACATAACATAATGCTGACAGGGCTGATGACCACTAGGGTGGTCTAATAACTCTTTTACCCACATGACTCATACAGGGCCGACCCCATCAAGGTGGTCTAATAACCCATCAAGTATACGTTACGGAACTTACAATATAAATGACGACACTTCTGTATAGAGGAATAATAACATCTCTATAGGAGTACAAACACTTCCGTATAGAGGAATAATAACATCTCTATAGGAATACAATATACATAGATGAAATACATAGGTGAAATACATTCCGAAGTTACATATACATCAACAAATTATTCCCTCGTCGGCTCAACATATCTCTGCCTTTCTGCAGGGTCAAGAGGTTCGACTACCCTTATCTCCTGATTCTGAAATGACATCTTCCTTTTCTTGAAGTTGATAATATATTGATTCTCCATCGCCCAGTCTATCCCTAGAAACACTGGATAGGGGCTTGTGTTGTCAACAATCTCGATCACATCAAAATCTGCATATGTTTCTGAGTCCCTCGATCTCAATAGGAATCTGGCATTGTTGACCGATTAGGATGACTTTACTCTGGTTTGCTAGCCATAGCTGTACCATGGACCAAGCCAACTGCAGTTTCCCCATCGTCACCCAGGTTTGTTTCGTCGGGATGTTCACATCTTATCCTAGATCCAAGATGATGGAGTGGATATCGAATGCTCTGACTTGCACAGACATCTGCATTTCTCTTCCTGTCTTTCTCTTATGTATGCGATTGAACATACACTCCTGTTGTGCACCCTCCTATCGATGCAGCATGTTGGATATCTCTACCAACGCATCCTGATATTTGGCCAGCTCCAAGAAAATCTCTAGAAAGGCTCTTAAGGTGTTTTACTTTTTCTATGAATTCATCGTGTTGAATATTGGTGGCATGTCGTAAGTAACTTCTTTCTGGTGAAGATCTGGATGTCTTAGCTGCCTCATTGCTTCCTGTGCTTTTAAGAAAACATCCCTTTCTACCTCCACATCAAATGTGACTTGTTTTCTTGTTGACAGTCAGACGCTATCCTATGACCTGTCGAATCCTATCACAGCTCCTCCACGAGTCACTATTATGACAGTTGCATTTTGATTTCTGACCTCTGTAGATATCTTCTGTACCCCTGGCAAATTCTGGTTTGGATTCGGATTTTGTGGATATGGGGGAAGGTTCTTAGTTTTCCATTTTTTGATGAGCCGAGGACAGTCTTCGATCCCATGGTCCACAGCGCTGCAGTAAGTGCACTGTGGGGTTGGATTCAGGCAATTCCTCTGATAGTGCCACTGCTGACCTCAATTGTAACATATGATGGGTCCTCAACCTTGTCCAACAGCTCCTCCTCGGCCGAGACCAGTGCCTCGGCCTCCGTGGAACCCCCCTTTAAATCCTCCTCACGGTGCCCCATATGGTGGGTACTACAGTTGACTATATTGTGGCTGCGGATATTGTGGTTGATCGTATTGCAGTTGTTGAAATTGTGGTTATAGATATTGTAGTCGTCCATACTGCGGCTGACCATACGGTGAGTGATCATACTGCGGCTGTGGATTATATTGAGGTGGTTGTTGATTATATTATTGCTGTTACTGTACCGATGGTTGCTCTTATCCCTTGATGAAATATGTATCTGCAGTCCTTTCTTGGAGTAGGTCATAAGCCATGCATTCTTTCTCATCGTGGCCAATCGATCGACAGAACTTGCAATACATGTTCGCTAGTTTCGACACTATCTTTTGCAGGTACACACATTCTTTTGGTCGATGTCCTCTCGTCTGACAGACGCAACACCAAGGCATGCCTCCCTGACTGAGGGGATTTGGTGTACCTGATTGAAAATATTCTTGAAACTCTGGGAACTGATCCTTGTGGTATCCTTCCATCCTGCATCTAGTGCACCAGACGTCTTCGCGGGCCTCTTTTTCCTTCGTTATATCCTATAAGTGGATCTTCAAGTTTTCCAACTACGCTTGTATCCAATCCATGCTTAGCCCTGTTTTGTCGATTGGTGAAGCCTCCATCTTCATTGCGATTTCCAGTGCTTCTTCTTGAATCATTACCTTCTATTTCATCAGTGGACCACGAATGTGTGGCAATGACCCAGTGATAAACCATTCTTTATGCTGCGTATTGCTCATTCTGAGACTTACTTTTTCCATTAGTGTTGTGTGTCGCTAGTTTAACTCCCATACCGACTCATTTGGAAATTGCTTCATCTCCTTGAGCTCGGTAATGTACTATGACTAGGATTTTGGTTTTCTAAACTCATCGATCATCCCCGTCTTGATCTGTGCCAATTTTTTACTCGGATTTCACGTCGGTACCTTAGTAAAATTCATATACCAGTCTAGCGCACGGCCCCTGAGGGTTGTTGCTAACTGTGCCTTATTGATATCGTCATCCTGAACCTACTTCATGGTCCATACTGCTTCACAAAAAAACCAATATTGTTCAGGATCCTCAGTCCCGTTACCCTAGAAGGTTTGCATATTTGCGTCGTCACCTACCATTCTTGCGCTTCTAATGTTATGATTTACTAATCTGCTACTCTTACTACTATTATGGCACGTAGGACAGCTCTATGAATAACTTGAATTTCTTCCAATCAAGTTCTGATTAGTGTGTGGAGTTGAAGGTACATTGTAGCTTAAGGTCCATCGTTCTTCGTCTTCTAGGGTAGGATGCTCACCTTCTTCTTCGTCGTAATAAGGTCGCTTCATCCCGTGTAGTCTTGTTTCGTAGTCTTCCATTCTGGTCCCCTTAGGAGACTCTCTCTCAGTCCTCCTCTTCTTCTCTGGTCGCCGGAATATCACTTCACTCCTCAAGGTACCACACGCGTCTTCAGCCTCCCTTAAAAATTCATCATCACTCCTGTCCATCTACCCCACAACTTTCTACCGGAACCGCATCCATGCAGTATCCACAACTCCCGCACACTGATCCTCTACTCGTCGGAATTCATCCTCAGTATGCCCTTTTCACAGACAAACATTTTAATCCATAATTTCAGCGATAGTGGAACCTCCCTCTAGGTCCTTTGAATAATTTCCTTTCTGTGTCACTGTATGATTTGATCCTTTCCACAGAAAACTCAGTGATGTATTCTTCTAGGATACTGTCTACCCAAAAATAAATAGCCCTTCATACCTTGTTGTCGACCCATTTCAGCTGTTGGATCAGTTTGCGTCCAGTGGTTAGGTTCGTCTCCTTGATAATGGTTCTTCTAAAAAGTTAGTTGTGCCAACCACTCATGTAGAAACACTCAGAATTTGCAGAAGAATATATCGTGGATATAAGAGTAAATATGCTTTTCCAACCAACTGCTTGTCATCTTCCCAGGGTTCCGGTTTTCTGCTTCAGCAAATTCTTCTGCCTTCTTGTCGAACCAATCCTGGATCTCCGGTTTCGTCGGGTGCCACAGCATGTCCTCTTATTTCTTCTTCAGGGTACTGGCAACGAAACCATTTGTTGATACAGTTCTATCGATAAGGGTTCACTTCGTACTGTATAAATAAACACCAACCCATAAAGGTTTTACCTTTTCTAGCAACGCCCGCCAAGCAAGTGAAGTCTCACCTGAGATGGTTAAGGGGGTTCCAGGAACCAATTTTCTGTAGTGGGGAAAGGACATGCATCTTCTCTAACTCTATCGCATCAGAAACCAGAGATCTTCTTTCACATTGTACTTCATAACCCAAACATACATTCATCATTCGCACATTAACCATGTATTCACCATTTGCATATCCAATACATAATTAACATTCACATTAACAGGGAAATACCATAGATCACATCAATGAAACCTTACATAAAACAACATAAAGCATTCATCACTTAACGTAAACAGACACAAAAAGACATATCTGAACATCTTCATGCATTAACTCATCAAAACCCATGGTATAACCTTCACAAAAATAGTTCAACACATCCTATCGGATCCATACAAAAGTGCCAAAAATAGAGGAATCATGCCAAAATAATAATGATCTGATGCCCTTAAGCTTACATTCATATTCTTATTTATAACTAACTATGGAGGTTACAAAATGGTCCACATGACCAATTTCTAACAACTTAAGTAGTCTTGCACTTCCTCATTCTCCATGAATGGCCCTTCCTTCCGCGGATGGTCCTTCTTCGCAGCTGTCAGCTTTTGCACTTCATGTGGACTAATCCTGTGCCAACAATCGATCTTGGAGAATAAAACAATACCTTTTAGTTGATTGAACAAGTCATCAATACGAGGCATAGGATACGTATTTCTAATAGTTTCTTTATTTGGATCTCAAAATCCAATGAGAGTGATCCAGGAGGATCCAAGAAGGCAAAATTTTTGAAGTCCTCCAATCTCAGCAAAACCAACACCAGATCGAAGGGCTCATCGAGATGATTCCAACGGTGTTCGTTTCACCTCAAACGGACTTCGTATGAGAAAGTTATCGCATTCTGTTCTATAAGGTCAACAGGCAAAATTGGCAAAAAGAGGTGCCACATGGCACCACTGACAGGGTGACACGTGGCATCCATACAGTACAAACAATGTGACATGGCAGGTGTATGGACCAATCACAAGGTGACACGTGGTAGTACAGATCCAAGCTGGCATATTGCTGACCGGGCAGATGGATGGTGACATGGCAGTACGAACAGTGACTGGGCAGTTGACTAGATGCTGACTGGGCGTGAGGTGGACCAATCCCAGGCCGCCACGTGGTAGCACAGGATTGGCCAACATGTCTAAGGCAAAAATTATGGCCTCCGTGGGGTTTGAACCCGTGACCTCTCTTGTATAAGCGCTCCGCCTTCACCACTTGGGCTACTTATGATTATTGGTATATGGGTTAACATTATGTTATTTAAGCTTGGAAAAGTTTATAATAACACAAGTCACGTGGAGCTCATGACTCATTCAATGCGCCACCACATAACCACTTACCACGTGCTCTTAATGTTGGTTATGGCGCTTAATGGGGTGGAGACCATGGTGTTATAACAAACTTTGGGATAAGACAAAAAAATGGGTTCAAAAACATAAAAGC
Organism: Larix kaempferi; assembly: GCA_027924585.1. Classification (NCBI taxonomy): domain Eukaryota; kingdom Viridiplantae; phylum Streptophyta; class Pinopsida; order Pinales; family Pinaceae; genus Larix; species Larix kaempferi. Next base: position 9,375,760 of record BSBM01000809.1, on the reverse strand, counting down.
ATGTGTATTTATAATCATAAGGGGAGCGCCACCACATAACAAACTTTGGGATAAGTTTAAAGGTGGGTTTATATGGTTTTAACCATATGCCATTTTAAAAAGGTATTCTTTAAGTATGTTTGTTTATTAGTTAATAAAGAGCCCAACCACATGATAACCAAACTTGGAGGTTTTCAACCATATGCCTAATTAGGCAAATTTGTTGTAACTGAAGAATCGTGAGGAGAATGTGATGAGGGCTAACTCAAGCCTATATAAACCCCCTCATATGCCATTTGCCAATCATGCTTTGGAGTAGAGACTTTGTAGCTAAAGGAGAGAAGGGAGATTGTGTAGCTCTGCAGGAGGAAGGTACGAGTGTTTATACTCGTTTTACACCGTCTTCAGGCTTCGGAGTTGCTGGAAGCAGTCTTGTTGTGTTTTGGGCAGCGGTTCTCTTCCTGGCCATTGTCGCCAAGGTATCATTGTATCATTGCCATGTATTTTGCCTTTATGCTGAGATTATAGATCGGCCCTCCTATTGAGAAGCAGGCCCGGAGACGTAGTCCATCCTGGACGAACTCCGTTATCAACTTGTTGTCTTTATGTGTGTATTGTCTATGCTATTTGGTTCTCTTCTTATGGATTTGTGAGCTTCATTCATTCTCTTTATGCAATTCATGTTAACGTCATAGAATAGCAAAGATCTTGTTTTCGGATCAGAGAGCATGATGGGCCCATATTTCTTTTTCACGAATATCATAGGTGCTCCCCAAAGTGACACACTAGGCTTTATGAGTCCCATGTAAATAAGTTCTATGAGTTGCACACTCAACTCATTAAGCTCTAATACAATCATATGGTAGGGTGTTTTTTATATTGGTTCCATCCCTTGTTTCAAGGGAATGGAGAAATCAAATTCTGGAACTAGTGGCATTCCTAACTACTCCATGGGAAACACATCCCTAAACTCATCTAATATCAAATGTAGTCCTGAATAAGGGATGTTATTTTCATTGATTGCTTCCACAGTGTATATTTTACACCCTTTCTTCATACATATCTTAACCTTATAATTTTATATGAAGCGTAATGAAAATTCTCTCTTGATTCCCTTAATCACTACATGGTTCACCATACCATCATTGTAGTAAACCTTATTGTTGGTTGTGGAGCCTGATCTTCCTAATTCAGAGATGTTGTTTCAGCCATGTTTGTACACCATTTTTATATGATATGCAGGTGGACTATACACTCATCCCAATAGGGGGGTCTGGGGGTTTGGGGGCAAATCCCCTGAAAGAATTGTTTTTTGGGTTGTTAGTTGGCCAACAGTTTATGGGCCAATGGTATTGGGTATCCCGTGGTATTTTCCCATGGTAATTCCCCTTTATAAAGAATTCATTGTAATGCGACTGTGTAATGTATTGTAGCATTGTAAATATCTCCGTGATTGTGTAAGGGAGACTGAGAAAGAGTGAAGAGGAATTTTTAGTGGATGTGCTATAGGTTGTATCCCTTCATTTTTTGGATGGTATAATAATAAAAGGACTGGCAATTTCTCTGTGGATGTAGCCCAGATTGGGAGAAGCACGTTATATTGGTGTCTCTCTTGTATAGTGTTTATGTGATTTTTATTTGCATCTTCTTTATTTTTTATTTCTCTACTATCCTATTTTTCTAACAATTGGTATTAGATTCAAGGGTCTATTTGGCAGATAAACTCACAGGATAGAAGGGCTCTTAGTTCGAGTGGGAGCAATGTCAGAAGAAGGAAAGTTTAAGGTAGAGAAATTTAACAGCCAAAACTTCCAGTTATGGAAGATGCAAATGGAGGTCTATATGTATTAGAAGGATCTACTCCTATTTCTAGGAGGAAAGTATATGTAATGTACCAACTAGGATTAGTGATACAAAAACTCTCTACTTCACAAAATGAATTAAAACACTGCTTGAGGAAGCTGGATTGACTGAGGTTGGAAAGGATCAAAAGAGTTGGGTGGAAGGAAGGCAATGACATTTGCTGATACATATTCAGAAAGTATTGAGACCAATGATGTTTCAAGAGAATCAAATCTTCAATCTACTCCAATGTTCATGTGCCCCTCATTATATGCAAACTAGTATGGGTGTAAACTGGAATGAAAGATAGGGATGGGTTTTTATGACTTTCAAAGGATAAATTAAATTAAATTAAAGTCACTACATAGTCAAATGAAATTCCATAAATTTATATGAATTTTCGAGAAAATCTCACAAAACAATAGTAAATTGACACTGTAGGATTCCGCAGCTAGTAATTTCTAGGAGATCCCAAAAATTCATTAACGACTCATGAATTTTTACACTCAGACATTTATGGTGTCATATAACATGTTAAATAACTCCAGGAATAGAAATCAACTAATCTGGACATATACTCATTCATTTATTCCACATAGTATGAAAACTAGTCAATTTCTATGCAAATCTAGAGAGGGTGGAGAATTGTGAGAATAATTCATAATTCTGTAAATTTCATTGGAATGAATGATATCAGATGTTTAAATTCACTGTAAATACATCATATATGGGCCAATAGACCTCCCAAAACATTGTGTAAATATCTCTCTTCTTCTACACAATAATCTAGCTCTAGAAATTCATAGGAAGCCTGGAGTTTCAAACTTTGAAATGGATGATGCTTCTTCTGAACTTCAGATTCGAATTCATCAAATATAGGAACTGAAAATAAACTCACTAACAATGGCTGAATACCATCATTCTCTCAAAGAAAGCAAGGGCACATCTCCCAGCTTGGACTAGGGCACATCTCCCAAGTCTCTAAGGCACAATTGCTCTCAATCAAAACATTAAACTGACAAAATATGTGAATGTGGTGTGCACTGGTTTATTTAAGGAGATTGGGTGACTTGATGAGAAAGTATTCATGGCTAATGTTCCCTCCTTGAGTGGATAAGGAAATCTAGATTTCCTTCCTTTTCCTTCTCTTGCTTTACTTTCCTCTTTTATCCTTTTCTGATTCATTTTCTACTTTTTGCTTTGGATTTTTCTTCTTTTTTTGAACTTTCCTTCTTTTTTGAATTTCCTTCTTTTTGTCTTTGTGTTGCTTTCTTCTTTATGTTGTTTTTCCTGATTTTCTCTTCCTTTCTTTCCCTTTTCCTGATTTTCTAGATTTATGTGTTTTCTCTTTGACTTCTTCTCCAAGTCTCTTCTCAACCAAAATTATCCAGTAATGTGCCCTAGTGGAGAATTATCTTCATTTATTCAACATAAAAATATTAAATGCATCGTAAATAATTATTTCAAGTGGATAATAAAATTTGGATAAATTAAATGCACACTCCTATTTAATTAATTTCCTGGAATACAAAAATTTAAAACCATGATACTGAAGTTTCCTCCTCAACCCAAGGGATTGGTTGGGTTAGGATCTTGATCCAATGTTCACTGTTGTAGGGACATGAAATTCCTCCCCACCCAATATTGCTTGTCCTCAAGCAATTTCAAACTGGGATGCTGTAAGATATGTTCTCCTTCCCAAGTAGCATCCTCACTAGGCATTCCTTCCCACTACACAAAAAATTAATTAAGGATTATGCTCCTTATCTTCTTCTCTCAGACATCCAAAATTATCTTAGGGATCAACATCAAATTCCCTTCATTATCAAGGGGAGGAAATTCTTGTGAAGCTTTGACTTGCTTCCCTACTGCTTTCTTCAAATAGGAAACATGGAAAACATTGTGAATCCAACTTCCTCGAGGCAACTCTAGCTCATAAGCCACTTCCCCGATCTTTATCAAAACTTGGTAGGGGAAGTATGATCTTGGATGCAACTTATCAGCCCATTTAGACTTCAATGATGACTTTCTATAGGGATTCAACCTCAAATATACCAGATATCCAACTTGGAAAGCTCGCTCAACTCTATTCTTGCATGCATGCACTTTTTTCCGATTTTGTGCTACTTGCAAGTTGTCCTTGAGAGTCCTAAGTATGTCTTGAATATCTTGGAGCCAATCCTTTTCCTTATGTGTATTAAAATCACCAAATATCAGTTCATCAAAATTAAGTGCACCATATCCATAAAGAGCTTTGAAAGGAGACATACCAATCGAGAAATGAAAAGTTGTGTTGTAACAAAAATCTCCCAAATGGATCCAAGTAGTCCACGAATTTTGTTGGCCAGTGAAATACTTTCTTAGGTACACTTCTAGCCATTGGTTCACTTTCTCTATTTTTCCATTAGTATGTGGATGGTAGCTAGTGCTCATGTCCAAACTTGTCTCCACTAACTTGAACAGTTCTTGCCAAAAATTGCTAGTAAACTTGTTGTCCATGTCATTGATGATGGACTTGGGTATGCCATGAAGTTTGAAGACTTCTTTGGTGAAAAGTTAAGCCACTTGGCTGGAAGAAATATTAGTTGTGATAGCAAATAAATTTGCATATTTAGTCAATCTATCAACCACAACAAAAACAATTCATTACCTTGGCATTTGGGAAGCCTGGTGATGAAATCCATCGATACACTTTCCCATTTCTGCTCAAGAATGGGGAGTGGTTGTAGTAGCATGTTGGATGAGTATGCTCTACTTTATTTTACTGACATGCCAAACATGATCTGGCATACTCCATCACTTCCTTTTCCATCCATTTTCCTGTGAACCTTTCCCTCACTTTCCTGCAAGTCTTCACAAACCCTGAATGACCTGCTAAAGGCACATCATGGGAAGCTTCAAGGATCTACTTCTTTAGGATGGATTATGGAACTACAAATATCCTATCCTTATAATAAATGATATCATTGAGAATATTATAAGCATCATCATGAATTAATCCATCAAACAAATTACAAGCAAATTGGTTCTTTGTGTATTCTACCCCAAGTTGTACTTTCCAATCATCTTGAAATTTGAGGAATGCAAGGTTGTCTAGAAAGTGCATCAACTACAATGTTCATCTTACCCTTCTTATATTCAATATCAAAATCAAATTCTTGGACCTTGCATACCCACTTATGTTTCCTATTATTCAAGTCCTTTTGGGTTAGGAAGTGTCTCAAATTGTTGTGATCAGTCTTGATAATGAACTTGCCTCCTACAAAATACTGGCTAAACTTGACTAGCGCATGCATAATGGATAGCATCTATTTTTCATAGAATGAATACAACCTTTCATGGGGCTGCAATTTTCTTCTCTCAAAGGCCAAGGGGTGCTTATGTTGCATCAAGAGTGCTCCAATCCCATTCCCTAAATCATCACACTCAAGAACAAAAGGTTGAGAAAAATATGGAAGTGCAAGAACAGGACAACTGCTCATTACCTCCTTCATTATGTTGAACACTTGTTCAGATTCTTCTGACCAATGGAAAGCTCCTTTCTTAGTGAGGTATGTCAAAGGAGATGTCAACTTGTAAAATCCTTTGACAAACTTCCAGTAGTAGGTACATAGCGCAATGAATCCTCTTAGTTTGGTGATATGTTTTGGACTAGGCCAATCTAGAATGGCTTGGATGTTTTCCATGTGAACCTTAAATCCATATTTATCAATAACATGACCAAGATACAAAATCTAAGTCATTCCAAACTCACACTTGGTTAGATTTGCATAAAATATTGATCTACCAAGATTGTTAGTGCAATATCCAACTAATGCAAATGCTCTTCCCAAGTTCTACTAGAGATCAAAATATCATCAAAGAAAACAAGTACCAACTTACGGAGCTGCCTGTTGAACACTCTATTCATGAAATATTGAAAAGTTGCAGGTGTATTTGTTAGGCCAAAAGGCATAACTATAAACACAAAGTGCACATGGTGACACCGGAAAGTTTTCTTCTGTATGTCTTCTTCTTTCACGCTGATTTGATGGTAGCCACATCAAAGATCAATCTTAGAAAATTACTTGGCCCCATGGATCTCATCCATAAGATCATCAATCCTTGGAATAAGATATCTATTCTTGATAGTCTTCTTTCTGAGAGCTTAGTAGTCTATGCACATCCTCATGGTCCCATGTTTCTTCTTCACAAGGACTACCAATGAGGAAAATGGACTTGAACTCGGTCTAATGAACCCCAAGTCAAGCAGTTCCTTGATGGTTCACTCTATTTCATCCTTGAATATTTTTGGGTGCTTGTAGGGTTGCACCTTGATAGGTGAGGTTCATATCTCCAAATCGATCCTATGCTCCACTCCTCTATCTGGATTCCTACCATGAGGAAGGTCCCCAAACACCTTCTTATCATTTTGGAGCAAATTCTGAATGCCTTTAGGATAGTGGCATACTTCAAATGAGTTTACCTTTGTGGTGATTAGAAATTCTATAGCCCATTCAATATCTCCATGCCTTAGTATGGATTTCATACTGTGTGCAATTACCACTTGTTTTGGGTAGTTGTTGATCTTCTTCAAAACTACCTATTTTCCATTTTCTCCCTTGAATATAATTTCAGGAATTTGGTAGTCTATTGAATGCTTCCCAATGGAATGCAACCATTGTACTCCCAAAACTATGTTAGTGTCAACCATATTAACAACATAAAAGCTATATGTTATGGTATATTCTCCTACACAAATCTACAATTTAGGAATCCATCTACAACATTTCATGGAATGATTACCTAGAATTATAACAGTGAAGCCTCCAAATTTTTCAGTGTGTAGCTTCCTCCTTTCGACCAGAGTTGAATCAATTATGTTGTGTGTTTGTCCTCCATCCACTAACACATTGAATGATTTTCCTTGAACCATTCCTTTGAATCTGAGTGTATGGTAGTGAAGCACTCCTGAGAGTACTGCAATCTTGCTCACCTTGGGAGTAGGTTCTTCTTCTACAGTCTCATAGGCCACTTCTGCATCTATTGGGGCCTCCTATTATTATTCCTTGGCTTCACTCTCTGAATAAACCTCATTGTAGTGTGCCTTCCATTTGGCACATCTATATCCTGGAACCCATGGCTCCTAACAGGTGAAGCACAGCTTCCTTCTTCTCAATTCATATATATCCTTAGCATAGTTATCCTTTCTGAAATTTCCAAAAGGAATTTTCATGGGTGGCCTTTGGTTCTATAACTCAGTAGGACCAATCGTCCTTAGAGGGAACCTAGTCCTTGTAAGAGAGTCTTGCAAGTCTCTGATTCGACTTAGTGCATCTTGCAAGGTATTGGGTCTGTAAGCTTTCACCAAGCCTTTCAAAGGTTCTAATAACCCTTCAATAAAACAAGATCAGCCTAGATTCTAAAATATCAGAGACCATCATAGCTAATTTTTGGAAGTTAGATATGTAAGCTTCAGGATTTTCAGTTTGCTTCACATGTGCTAGTTCTCTAAAGGTGATCTCATGATCTCTTCTTTCGAATCTTTTTTCCAACCTTCTTGTGAGCTCATCATAGGTGGTCACTTGGTCATGCCCAAGACTATTTAGGCCATGAAACCACCAATCATTTTCTTTTCCATATAAGTGTAGAGTATCCATCTTGATGACATCTCTCTCAGCCATAGGATTCAACTGAAAATATGTTTCAAGTTTCTAAACCCAAGAGTTAGCAGTACATTTTTTAGAACCATCAAAATAGGGTAAAGAAATCTTACCAATGGAATTTATGAGTTCATAGTTCTATTTTTACATTCTGAAGTCTCCTCTTGGGATGGAATTGTACTACATATCACATAAGTCTTTGAATGGTAAAGCACTTACGCATTCTAGATTCAACGTAAGGTACTCAACACACTTGTCCTCCCATGAAGCAAGACCTCCATTTCAAACCTGATGTTCTTCTCTTTGTTCTTCAGTGAACTTGGGCATAGTATGCCTGGAGTAAGATAGATTTTCCATCTTGAATTCATCAGGGCGATTGTGATGCCCAGTTTTTGAGAAAATATGGGCACCACTGCTCTTCCTCTCGCAATGTGGGGTACCATTGCTGCTCCCTTCTCCGATATTGCTTCCTAGCTGTTGAGATTAGAATTCTCTGGTCTCCTTCCCAAATTGAACAATATTGAGAAAAACGTATTGCATCCCTTTCATCATACCTTGAAAAAAGAGTTTGAAATCTTCCCTATCTTCATTTTGAGACATATTTGATTCTCCTTGTAGTTTCCCTTCAGTGGAATTGATTTCCTCTTCCTCTTCTCCTTCTGACAAAGGACCTTTCTTCTTGGAATCTGAATATCTTCTTGGAATCATAGAATTAATTCAATAGAAGGTTCATAGGACCATTATCTGATACTGTTGTAACGTACCAACTAGGATTAGTGATAGAAAAAGTCGCTACTTCACAGAATGAATTAAAACACTACTTGAGGAAGCTAGATTGAATGAGGTTGGACAAGATCAAAATATTTGGGTGGAAGGAAGGATATGATATTTTTTGATACCTATGAAAAAATTATTGAGACCATTTATGTTTCAAGAGAAGCAAATATGCAATCTACTCCAATGCTCCTAGGGCCCTCAGCATATGTAGACTAGTATGGGTGTAAGCTGGACTAGAGGCTAGGGATGGGTGTTTCTGATTTATAAAGGCTAAATAACATTAAATTAAATTCATTAAATAGTCAAATGGAATTCCATAAAGTTATATGAATTTCTGAGAAAATCTCACAAAAACACTAGTAAATTAACACTCCAAGATTGCAAGTAATTTCCAGGATATCCCAAACAATCATTAAATGCTCATTAATTCTTAAAATAATACATGTATGGTGTCATATAACATTTTAAATAACTCCAGGAACATAAATAAACTCATTTGGACATCTAGTCATTCATTTATTCCACATAGTCTGAAAACTAGTCAATTTCTATGCAAATCTAGAGAGGGTGGAGAATTGTGAGAATAATTCAGACTTATGTAAATTTAATTGGAATGATTGATATCAAAGGTTTACATCCATTGTAATTACATCATATATGGTCCAATAGGCCTCTAAAAACATTGTGTAAATATCTCTCTTCTTCTACACAAGAATCAAGCTCTAGAAATTCATAGGAATCCTGGAGATTCGAACTCTAAACTGGATGATGCTTCTTCTGAACTTTAGATTTGAATTGATCAGCTACAGGAACTGCAAATAAAATTATTGACAATGGATGAATACCATCATCCTCTCACAGAAAGCAGGGGCACATCTCTCAACTTGGACTAGGGGCACATCTCCCAAGTCTCTGAGGTACAATTGCTCTCAATCAAAACATTAAACTGACAAAATATGTGAATGTGGTGTGCAATGGTTTATTTATAGAGACTGGGTGACTTGATGAGTAAGTATTCATGTCTAATGCACCCTCCTTGAGTGGATAAGGAAAGTTATCTTTCCTTCCTTTTCCTTCTCTTGCTTTGCTTTCTTCCTTTTTCCTTTTTTGTTTGCTTTTCTACTTTATGCTTTGAATTTTTCTTCTTTTTCTTCCTTTTTTGAACTTTCCTTCTTTTCTGAATTTCCTGCTTTCTTTCTTTGTGCTACTTAATTCTTTATGTTACTTTTCCTTATTTTCTCTTCCTTTCTTTCCCTTTTCTTGATTTTCTAGATTTATGTGCTTTCTCTTTGACTTCTTCTCCAAGTCTCTCCTAAAACAACTTGTTGGATCTATATATGTTGTTTAAGTTCAATGAAATAGACCCAGGTTTTGTGTGGTTAAGGGAACCAACAAAACCCCTTTTCACTGGCCCTTTCGGAAATGGTCTGCGAACAGACTGAAGTCTCACCAAAGGCGAAGTTATGGGGAGGTTGCAGAATCAGGTTTCCACAACCGGGTGATGCGCGCTTAAACAAAATGGTGGACAATGTGAAGTTCTCTTACTTCGCTGTTAATGATTATGCTATCGCGCATCCAAGGACTGCGCGATGCGGGATGGTTGCTTAACAACAGGACATCGCCACAGAAGACTACGCTTCCTCTTCAACACTTACACTACTTCGGCGGGATTCACTTAGTGTAAAATTATACATTCAAATGCATCCAGTTGTAAGCCTTGCAGAATTTAGACAATACGATGAACTGCAATGACTATGCACTTCCAGTGATGCACTTCAGGGAATCACACTATACAGACTTCATTGGTTTAAGTGTTTACCAGACCAACTTAAGCATTCATCTGACATAGAAATACTTATGCATTCAAGATTCATTCACATATGTCGATACTTAACATATTATTCCCATCATTTATCATTATGGTGAATACATATAAAATAAAGAACACATGAACTCATAAACAAGATCTCATCCCTTCAACATAAGCAAATACATAGATGCAAACACATAATCAATTGCATAACACAAGGAATTAACTTGGTTCACCCCCAGGATGGGAGCTATGTCCATTCTGCGCACTCAGCTGCAGACTCTCTTCTCTCTTTAGTAGGTCTCTGTGCATGCAGCTGTAGAGCCTTTTTACAATAAGTCTCTTCAACAAAGAACAAGATTTAGAGATAATCCCAATCAAAATCCAACAACCCTTTCCCTTAAAGACATGCCTCTTTATATAGAACGTGCCCTTAGGTCACATCTATTACAATGCATAGGCCAAACCCCTAAGGTTACCAAAAACTGGTGTGCTACCTGCCACCCTGCCTGTCACCATCAATAGCTTGCTCCACTCACTTTAGGAAGCCTTGCTGGACCACTCGTGGCTCACACACCCTTCTGACAACCGTATTCATCACAAAAATGGTTACAACCGCATCATGGTATGTCGCTTTCATCCCCTCTGGCCTGCCTGTCGCCATCGACTTAGTGGCTTAGCTTCTAACGGTTTTCTGCCACTCTTTCTGACAAATCGCTTTTCTTTATCTCCACTCTGCTGCTTACCCAAATGTTAGGAATCCTAGATTTGTTTACCCAAAATAGGTCCCTTCCAACAGTTCAACCTTCCCTTATACTCTTTACCCAAAATAGCTGCTGCACTAGCACTGTGCATCAGTGTGACTTTGCATCTCTCACTACGCAATTTGAACTATGCACTCCCCAAAATCGTGCCATCTGAATTCATAGCCTGAACTGCGCACTTTCCAAAATTGTACTTCTTCGAAAGTATGCCAACTTGGGCCATGCCGAACAGGCCCCTAACGCTTACTTGTGGATCATCCCTGATCCACTTTTGTCGACCTCCTTCGACTGCACTTCTTCGGCAGTACTTAGCTTGGCAGTGAAGCTGTGCAAAGTAATGGTGAGCTCCGCAACCGTTTCTGTTTCCTTGTTCTCAATTATTTAATGATCTCCAACATTGCCTACGAGACCTACTCCTTGGCTTGTTCTTTCACTGTGCCCTCCGTAGTTTGAAGTTCTACAAACTTTTCATCAATCTGTTGCATTAGTGCGAGCACTTCCTCCTCAATGGGCTGCAACTTAGCAAAAGTGGCAGCCTCTTTTTCTCTAAACACGGTCAGCTCTTTTTGTGGCTCTTTCACCTCGTTGAATTTTTGCATCTTTTGCCTTGCCGACAAAGTCTTGATTTTTGAGTTTGTAGCATCTATTTGCTGCTGCCTTTGCTGTAGGTCACCTTTCACCTACTGAAGGGCTGGGTACTCATTCAATCTAGACAACACTGTGTTTTCTTCCTCTAGCAAGTTTTGACACCTCGCCACTTCATCCGAGATGCTATCTATAGTGGCCTTCACTTCTTCACTTGGTGTTGCGCGTTTGTCTGGCGGAGTGTTGGGTCGCTGATCTTCCAAGTCTGTGATCTTTCCTTCGTAGGAAGTCACCATATCCATCATTTATGTGGTAACATTTTCCACTCTGGCCCGCAGTTTAATGATGGTATCTTCAACGTTTGGCTCTTCTTCGCATTTGTCGATTTTCACGCAAACTGCCGATACTGTTTCTTTCAGTCTACGGTTCTTTTCTTGAATGTCAGACAATTCCCTGCTGTTCCATGCTGATTCTAGTTTCAGCTTATCAAAGATCTGTTGCAACTTGACATTCTAATCATATGAGGTGATGCCTCTTTCATGAATTTCTTCCACCACCTGCATGTGTTGATTGTGCAGGTCTTCTACTAGAAACATGATAATGTTGACATCAAAGTGTTCCAAGTTCTTAGCTACATCGGTTACTTGATCATTGGGATAAATGAGGTATGATGGCTCAATGTGTACCAGCCGAGGGTTCAAGTTCGGAGCGTGGCATTCTCTCTTCTTCCTGGTTGATCCACCTGACTTCCCCTCTAAGTCTGATTCTCGGACCAAGTCCTACTGGGCTTGTCTGATCTGTGTGATCATCGTTTTTATTGTTTCGACAGTCTCAATATTTCCTCCAACATTGTCTAGTAACTCATCTATAAATGGAGTAGGAAATGGGTCATGGAGTGAGGCATTATTCAACTTCCTCAAATCTACGTAGATTCCTATTTCTCCTTTTGTCTTCTTTGCTTGGATAACCATAGGGTTTATCCACTCAGATTCTTCTACTAGCTTAATGATCCCTGCATCAAGCATCTTGTCTAGTTCTTCCTTGACTCTTTCTTTGTATCTAGGATTCAATCTATAAGTCCTCTGTCTGATAGGATTTGCGCCTAGCTTGAGAGGTATCTTCATGAACCCCAAGTCGCCCAAAATACCTTTCATTTTGGTGAACTTCGTTGGAAACAAATCCTGATATTCATGGAGAAGGTCGGCGATCTGCACGACCATTTCATCATCCCAGTAGTCTCCAATAGATGCAAACTTTGGCTCTTCGCTTGTGCCAATCTTAACCTTCCTTGTTTTTACAGGGCCTCTTATATCCGTAATTTCTAATGGAGGTCCCTCTACATCACGCACTCCTTCTGACCGAGGTATATTAACATTGCAAGGATCCTCCTCATCGCTCTCCAATGCATCTTCTTCCTCATCTGTGGAGAGATTATAACATTCAAGGGCATGTTCTATCGTTCTTTATCTGGATGTAGGTTCACATGTACCTTTACATATTCCATTACCTTATCTTTGATGACCTCTAATGCCTTGTTTGTACTTGGGCATTCTTTTCTAAATATCCTTTCTTTGATAACCTGCAGAGCTTCATTTATGCTTATAAAGTCATCTTCAAAGCTGAAGGTTCTCTGGAAATTCACAGTCAACATAGAACAATATGTTGTTCCTCTGTGAAGCTCCATGTCTGTGTACCAATTCTTTGGAATATGCTCTAGTGTGTGAACAAATAGATGAACCTATTCTGTCTATGGTCTATTTATCCATGCTTATGAACAAGTCGCTATGTGGTCCCTCAGGTCTGTTTTTCCATTGTACTTTTCCATGGTCAGCGTATATTTCTATGTGAATCGGATTTGCATCATATGTTTGCACTGTTCCCATGTGTTCAAAGTGTTCTTATGCGCGGCCCACCATCTGGAAAGTGTAGCACGGAGTGCTATATCCAACACTGGTATGCAATGTTCAATTGGAATTGATATAGTATACTCTTGCAAAAATGTATAGACTTTAGCTGAACCATCATAAGTGGGAGTTGGACTTACCTCCGTTCCAATCCAACATAGTGATCTTGTGATTTGGGTGCATCTTCATATAGATACTTTGTGCAGTTGTCATTGTCAATTCTCTAGTCCTGCGTCGAAGTTTGATACGCAAGAACTGTCGCAGGGCCAAGTAAGTGTTCCATCATCTATAGGATTTATGTAGTCGGTGTGGTTTGTTGTCATCTTATAGATGCGATCAAGATCATGAGCTCTACATTATTCTCTGATTGGCTTAGTGTATATCGATCATTGTGAAGGGTCCAAGGGTGCGATGACCCTGATATCTATCCCTTCAAATATCATTTGTTTTTCTTTAAGTCGATGATCGTGAGGTTATCCATCGCCCAGTCTATCCCAAATAATGTTGGATATGGGTTATTGTCATCAATGATCTCAATAACCTTCAAGTCTACTAAAGTGGTTACTCCATCAATATCCACAAGAACATTTGCTATCCTTGCAAAGGGTATAAGCTTCTGCTGATTTGCTAGTCTCAACTGTATGGGTGACCATGACAACTTTGGTTTCCCCATTTGTACCCATGTCTTCTTAGTCAAGACATTTACTTTAGATCCTAGATAAAGGATGATATCATCCATCTCATAATCTCCAATTTGTGCACTTAGCCTCATTTCTCGACCTGTTCTCTTATAGATTTTGATGTGGTGAACTGCACTATGAGCATTAATCATGCAACTGCGTTGCTCATAGTGGTTCAGGAAATTTTGGATTTCCACCAAAGCATCTTCGCTCTTCAACAGCTTCATACAGTTTCATAGGAACTGCGCAACAGAAGTCCATATTTCTGCTGTGGTACTAGTTTGATCGTATGCTACTGGCATATCCTTCATCTGTGTTGTTTCACTTCGCAATGGGATTCTTGGTGTCACAGGAGCTGGTTCCTTGAAATTTTCCCTTACTTCTACGAAGACTTCCTTGTTTCTTTCTAGATTGAAAGCAGCTGCTTTCCCAGTAGATTTTCTTATCCAGACCCCATCATTAGGTGTCTGCTTAGCTTGGTGTTCTATAGAAGTTGAAGCTTCTGGTTCTTTATCTCTTCCTGTCGCAGTGCCACTTTATGTCACAACATTTACATTTGGATCTCTTTTCTCTGTTGCAATCATCTGAATGTTCTGGTTTGGTGCTTCTGTTCTTCTTTCTTACATTTTTGCTTGTAGCACTGGGAATGCTTCAATAACATGTTCAAAATATTTACAGTATCTAAATGTAGTAGTAGCGTTTGTACAGTCTCTAGAAAGATTTCCAGGCTGAGCGCAATTATAACAAATCATCTGACCTCTTCCTCTTCCTTGTCATTATCCGGTGTTTCTTCTTCTTCCGTGAAATCCACCACTGCCTCTATATGTGCCTTGATCATACTGCACATTATCATGGTGTTGCAGTGTTTCTTCTTGAACTTTGTAGACATCATGCTTCCTTTCTATCATTAGGTCATATGCTCTACAGTTGGAGTCATCATGTCCAACTAATTTACAGAAATTGCAATATAGATTCTTGCGTGTAATCACATATTCTTAGATCAAATCACAATCCTCTGGTGGATGTCCTCTGCATCGACAGATTTCACACCATGGCCCTTGTTGTTGATTTAGTGGATTTGGTGCTCCACTATAAATGTAGTCTTTAAAAAATGGACAGTTCTCTTTCAAGTGTCCCTCTGCTCTACACTTTGTACACCAGATCTCTTCTCTAACTTCCTTTCCTTTCTTAATGTCATCGAGTTGTAACATTAAGGTTTCCAACTGGTTTTGGATTTGGATCATTCCTTCACTTGTTTCTCCTATCGGCGAAGCTTCTAGCTTCATCGCGATCTCTAAGGCTTCTGTCTGTGACGCAACCTTCTGTTGCATCAACGATAGTCTAATGTGGGGAAACAATGCAGCTATGAACCACTCTTGGTGTTGTTGTGGTGCTATTTCAAAACTGACTTGGTCTAATAGTGGGAGGCACCTGCAACAATTAATTAACAAGAATGCGCGAAATAGCAGAAATGGCAGAACTCAGAATCACTTTTGTATTGATCACGGGCCACTTCGAGGGGGCAACCTCCTTTGAGCAAGCTCAATACAAATAACTTCACGGTGCCTTCATAGGTCTCAACACACACTTATATACTAATTCTAGGCGCCAATACTATGGGTCGAAACCATGGTCCGTTACAAACTATGGATCAACAATACTACGGGCGACTTACAAAGCATATGCGCCAACAACAATAACACAAACTATTGATCAACAAATACTACGGGACGACTTACAAAGCATATGCGTCCAATAACAACATACTAACAAAGTAAAGACATGGGTTCCTAACATCCCCTCCCCCTTGAAAAAAAGCTTTGTCCTCAAAGCTTTAGATGTGGAAATTGTTGTTGAATCTGAAGGAGTGGTTCCCATGTAGCATCCTCTGGTTGCATGCCGTGCCACTGAATTAAGACTTCTGTGATAGAGCGAGAGCGAAGCTGACGCGTGCGCCGATTGAGGATGGCCTCTGGCTCCAAAAGGATGGATCCTTCATTATCCAGTTCGGGTAAAATCGTTTGGCTGCTGATGTTGGTGCCAAGAACTTTCTTCAGACAAGAGACATGAAAGACTGGATGAATGCGGGAAGAAGGAGGAAGTTCCAATTTATAAGCGACGGACCCAATCTTCTGAAGAATCCGATATGGCCCATAGAACTTTGGAGCGAGCTTATGACGTCCTTTGAGTTTCAAGGAGGATTGTTTGTATGGCTGGAGACGAAGAAAAACCATATCGCCGACTTGAAAGGTGCGCTCTGAACGGTGCTGATCAGCTTGTTGCTTCATGCGATTCCTTGCCATGTGAAGATTGTCCCGCAAAATGCGAAGAATCTGATCTCGGTTGCGAAGGACCCTGTCAACTTCCTGAACTGGTGAACTGGTGGGGGTGTATGGAAGAAGAGCTGGAGGTGCCTGACCATAGACTGCTTCATATGGGGTCATTTTGGAGGCAGTGTGGTAAGAGGTATTGTACCACCATTCAGCGAGAGGAAGCCACTTTGCCCACTGATGTTGTTGTTCCGAGGCGAAGCAACGAAGATAAGTTTCCAAGCATTTATTAACAATTTCAGTCTGACCATCTGTTTGTGGGTGATACCCTGAACTCATCTTCAGTTTGGTGCCAGTGTGACGAAATAGTTCTGTCCAAAAATGACTAGTGAAAGTCGCATCACGATCCGAGACAATGGAAGAAGGGATGCCATGAAGACGAAATATCTGGTCCATAAAAATTTGAGCGACGGAGGAGGCTGTATAGGGATGGCTGAGAGCACAAAAATGACTATATTTGGAGAGACGATCAACCACAACGAGAATCACTGTCTTTCCGCCAGATTTAGGGAGCCCTTCGATGAAATCCATAGAAATATCTGTCCAAATCCGTGTAGGTATGGGAAAGGGTTCAAGCAATCCTGGAAGGAGTGTTGTTTCACCCTTATTGCGCTGGCAGGTATCACATTCGGCCACCATTTGTTGAATTGTTCTTTTCATGCCCTGCCAAAAGAAGTTACGCCGTGCTCGTTCATATGTTTTGAGGAACCCGGAGTGCCCGGCTGATGGGGAAGCATGGAGTTCATAGAAGACAGCCTGTTGAAGATCTGTGCTCTGGGAAGCACCAGACGACCCTTGTATCGCAGAGAAGCACCATCCCAAGAGTAATGTGGGACCGCAGAAGGATGGTTGGTCAAGCGCTGGATGATCTGAGATAAGGAAGAGTCATTGACATAACCCTGTTGAACAGATTGCAACCAATTTGGAACCGGCATAGAGATAGCTGAAAGAGAACCTTGGGTATCAAATGTACGAGAAAGAGCATCTGCCACAATATTGTCTTTACCCTTCTTGTAAGTGATCTCATAGTCATAACCCATGAGTTTGCTAACCCATTTCTGTTGTGCCGGGGAGGAGACACGCTGGTCCAAGAAATATTTCAAACTCTGGTGATCAGTCTTGATGCAAAAATGATTCCCTAATAGGTATGGACGCCACTTCTGTACTGCATGCAAAATAGCCATCATTTCCTTCTCATAGGTAGAGGCAGCTAAATTCTTACCGGAAAGGGCTTTGCTGGTGAATGCAATGGGGTGTTCATCTTGAAGGAGAACAGCACCAAGTCCATTGCCGCAAGCATCACTCTCAATCGTGAAGGGCTTGGAAAAATCGGGCATAGCTAGCACAGGTGTAGTACACATAGCTTGTTTTAGTTTGTCAAATGCACACTGAGCAGCAGGTGTCCATGTAAAAGCATCTTTTTTCAAT
Source organism: Larix kaempferi (assembly GCA_027924585.1). Taxonomy (NCBI): domain Eukaryota; kingdom Viridiplantae; phylum Streptophyta; class Pinopsida; order Pinales; family Pinaceae; genus Larix; species Larix kaempferi. The sequence continues at coordinate 9,358,019 of BSBM01000809.1, read as the reverse complement.
AGGGCAGTTAATGGAGCTGCAATCTTCCCATAATCCTTGACAAACTTGCGGTAGTAGCCAGTCAACCCCAAAAAACCACGAAGGCTCTTGAGTGTCTGAGGATGTGGCCAATTGTTCATGGCATCGATTTTGGCAGGATCCACGCGAACCCCTTGTGCTGATATAATGTGCCCGAGATACTCAACTTCCTTTTGTCCAAAAACACATTTAGACTTCTTGGCATGGAGATGATGGTCAGAGAAAAGTTACATGACAAGATCCAGATGCTGGAGATGTTCATCCCATGTTTTACTGTAGATGAGGATATCATCAAAGAATACCAGAATGAATTTCCGCAAGTAGGGTCGAAATATTTTATTCATTAAGGCCTGGAATGTGGAAGGAGCATTAGTGAGGCCAAAGGGCATGACCAAAAACTCATAATGGCCATCATGTGTGCGGAAAGCTGTTTTAGGAATATCCTCCTCATGAAATCGAATTTGATGATACCCAGAACGAAGATCCAACTTGGAGAAAAAGTGAGCCCCATGAAGCTCATCAAGAAGCTCATCAACAACAGGAATTGGAAACTTATCCTTGATGGTGAGGTGATTAAGTGCTCGAAAGTCAATGCAGAGGCGCCATGACCCATCTTTTTTGCGGACAAGAATAACTGGAGAAGAAAAGGAACTAGTGCTTGGGCGAATAATACCTTGCTTCAATAAGTCCCGCACGAGCATTTCAATCTCTGTTTTTTGGTGAAATGGGTAGCGATAGGGCCTGATGTTGGGAGGAACGCTGCCAGGAAGGAGCTGAATACGATGGTCTTCTGGCCTGGAAGGCGGTAATCCCACTGGTTCATCAAAGACACCTGTATATCGATTCAGAATTTGTTGTAGATCCAAAGGAGTAGTGGAGACCGCGGATGGTTGCATCTGGATGGAACTTATCTGAGCGATGACACCATGTGAACTCTTCTTGAGGAGTTTCTCCATGCGATGTGAACTGATGATGCTGAGAGAACCTGGTTGTAATCCTGTCAATGTGTGTTTGTGTCCATTGAGGGAAAACTGCATCCAAAGTTCGGCAAAATCCCATAAGATAGGGCCGAGTGTGCGTAGCCATTGAGCGCCCAAAACCACATCACATCCGCCTAAGGGCAAGGCAAACATGTCAGACCGCAGGATATAATCTCCCATAGAGATACGCACATTTCGACACTTCCCTTTGCAAGGTAAGGTGCCCCCATTGGCAATCATGACTTCAAAGTTGGAGCAAGGATGGATAAAACAATCAGCTTGTTTGGCGATCCGAGGGTCGATGAAATTATGAGTGCTACCAGAATCAATGAGGATTGTAAGAGGAAGCTTCTTGAAGTAACCCCTGACCCGCATTGTTTGGGGGGTGGTGATTCCAGCTAAAGCATGGAGAGATATCTCTGGCTGGTCATCCGGAGGCGGAGGGTCAATAGGCGGTTCCTAAATGTCGACCGGAGCATCCAGTGTTTCTGGATCTTCGTCACCCATTTCAGAGGCAGGCGGAGACTCCACATCCAGGAGATATAGTTTTTGCTGAACACATCGATGTCCCCGAGTGAATTTCTCATCACAATTATAGCAAAGACCCTTTTCTCTACGTGCTTGCATCTCTGTTTCTGACAAACGCTTGATAGGAGTCGGTCGAGGAGCCTGCGGTATAGGAGGTCGCTGAGACCCCATATTTCTGAAGGGAACAAAAGTGGGCTTGGAGCGTTGTTGGGCTGCAATCTTGTCTTCTGCCAATTTAGCCAACCCGAGTGCTTCCATCATTGTGTTGGGGCAGAACATTTTGACCTCGGAGCGGATGGCATCCTTTAGACCACTGATAAAACAACTCCGGTAAAATTCATCAGACAATCCTTCGGTGTGGTTGGCTAGATTCTCAAATTCGGTTTGATACTCTCTCACAGTGCCGGTCTGGCGAAGTTTAGTGAGGGCTCCTGTGAAGTCATCAAAAGCACTAGGACCAAATCGTTGCAGAAGGAGCTGGCAAAAGTTTGGCCAGTTGGGCTCTTGATGAGCCTTGATGTACCAACGGTACCACTGAAGAGCTTCCTGTTCCAAATGAAAGGATGCCAACGGAACTTTGTTGACATCAAACGTATTATGCAGACTGAAATATTGTTCTGCATGATAGATCCACCCAGTTGGATCGGTACCATTGAAGTGAGGGAAATCAAGCTTTGGACCACGGAAATTGCTGGAAGAAGAGAACCCATTGTCTACTGAAGACTCGGACTGCCGTTTGTTGTTCATAGCTGAATGCTCAAGATGGAGACCAAGAAATTTTTCATCCAGATCCTGGAGTTTGGCTTGGATGGCTGCAAGGGCTTCCTCCATGGTTTTTGCTCCTGCACGGGTGACAACCATAACCAGGGTTTTTTTTTGTTTTTTTTTTTTTTTTTTGATTGGGTAGGAAAACAAAAACCGGAACTACTTCAGTAAAGGAAAATTTGGATTTGGGAAAAAATCAGAAGGGTAATTGGGGTTTGACTCGTTTTTTGGACACTGTTGGATAGACAGGGAAGTAAAAATGAGGATTTCAGTAGCGGGGTGAAAGGATGGGAAAAATTGGCAGAAGGAAACAAAGAAGCAGAATTCAGAAAGGAACTCTGTGGTAAAAATTGAAGGTGATTGGGTGAAATCTGAGGAAGTTATGGCAAACCCTAAAAATAGACAAATGTGGGATTTCCGGCTGTAGGAAGGGGAACCGAGGATAGGGTCCTCAGGGATGAAATATGCAGAATGGAATGACAGGGGTTCCCTGAAAATTTCAAGGGAAACAGAGGTAAAACAAGGGAGATATGGAGAAAAAACTGGAGCGGCTACGGCTTAGAAGGAATCCGGAACAACGCCGACCTGCTGGATCTGGAACGGCTTTGCAAAATGAGTCTGAAACGGCGCAGCAGTGATCGACAATAGTTCAACTGAAAGTAGATATGGACCCCAGGTATGTGCGGCTTCCTAACAGTTCAGGGTTTTCACTCGGCCACCAATGCTGTCTGACGGCTTGCGTATTGGGGCAGTACCCCTCACTCCACGGCTCAGGTAAAACTGATAACCGCTTTGCCACAAACGACAGCTCTTGGTTTACCTCACGGGTGGGAACTAGTCAATCAGGTAGGGGTCATTGCCCTTTTCGCCGGCAGGTCCTCTCAATGGGCCAGCTACTTCGGGGTTCCTGTGGTACTCCTCAGAATGAGTTTTAGGGCTTATGCCCAAGTACTTCCCACAGTTAAGCGGATAGGGATTATTCCCAAATCCGAACCTGCAACAGATGCGAAAAAAAAAATTTGGCAGAAATTTCACCCAGCGAGCCCAAGAAAGTGCTCTGATACCAGATGGGAGGCACCTGCAACAATTAATTAACAAGAATGCGCGAAATAGCAGAAATGGCAGAACTCAGAATCACTTTTGTATTGATCACGGGCCACTTCGAGGGGGCAACCTCCTTTGAGCAAGCTCAATACAAATAACTTCACGGTGCCTTCATAGGTCTCAACACACACTTATATACTAATTCTAGGCGCCAATACTATGGGTCGAAACCATGGGCCGTTACAAACTATGGATCAACAATACTACGGGCGACTTACAAAGCATATGCGCCAACAACAATAACACAAACTATTGATCAACAAATACTACGGGACGACTTACAAAGCATATGCGTCCAATAACAACATACTAACAAAGTAAAGACATGGGTTCCTAACAAATAGTGCTTTAAACTTTTGGTCAAATTCCCATACTGATTCAGTTTCTTTCTATTTAATTTCTCTTAGCTCTGTTATGCATTGTGATTCAGATTTTGGTTTCTTGAAATCTCTTAAGAGACCAGCCTTTATTTCTGTCAGGGTTCTATTTTGTCTGACAGAATATTTCATGAACCAAGCTAATGCTCTGTCCCTAAATGTAGTGATGAGCTATGCATGCTTAATAGCATCATCCTGGACTTGTTTGATGCTCCACATGGCTTCACATAGAAACCAATGCTACTCAGGGTATTCTAGACCCATAACTTTAAATATCGGCAGCTTAATATCCTCAGTCATTCTCCTTCTAGGTGGTACAGTGTTCGGCGTAGTGTTCTGAGTGGTGTTAGGGATATTACTGCGTGGAATGGTCTAAGTTGGAATGTTCTAGGTACTCACTCCTACAGTGTTACTAGTTTGATGCTCGGAGGATTAGGAATATTAACAACTGGAGGGTTCTGAGCTGTAATGGGATGATAGGTAGCGGATGGCGGTACTATCTGGCTATCAATCTCATGTTCTTTAAGGTTCTTTTCTGTACTAACCTTATATCTCTTACCACTTCTTAATATATGAATTTCTTCTTCTGTATCACTGTACGTATTATCGACCATTACAGACTCAAAACAACTATGAATCTTACTGCATTCTTAAAAATTATTTTTCAGCTAAGAGCATTTTGATATATAAACTCAGATTGTTGAGGTACTTACCTTTGAAACCTTTGAAGAACTCGGCCTCTGTTGCGTTGTAGGACTTCAATGTGTCCACAACGAACTCTATCACAAAGCCTTCCAGAGTATTTTCAACCCAAAAGTCAATTGCTCGCGAGAGTGGACTATCTACTGCTTTAAGCCTCTATTTGAGCTCTAAGTTACACTCAGTAGATTCTCCTTCTTGGAAACAGTCCTTTCGCTCTAAGAATCTTGACAACCACTCATGCAACTCGTTTCCAAAGGTTGCGAAGAAAATTTTGTGAATATCCTTCCAAAGGTATTTTTGTAACCACTCGAAGACAGAGAGACGTGGATGTCTATTCTCCTTTCTACCAAAATCCCTTTCTGACTTGTCCACCCAGTTCCATATTTTTGTTTTCTCAGGATTCCAATTTTCGATGCTCATCACCAGTTCAAGCATGGAAACAGAACCATTTGTTGGCTCTATATATGTTATTTAAGTTCAATGAAATAGACCCAGGTTCTGCATGGTTCAGGGAAGCAAAAAAACCCCTTTTCACTGGCCCTTTCGGCAATGGTCTGCAAACAGATTGAGGTCTCACCCGAAGTGAAGTTATGGGGAGTTTGCAGAATCAGGTTTCCAAAACTGGGTGATGCGCTCTTAAACAGAATGGTGGACAGCATGAAGTTCTCTCACTTCGTGTTTAATGCTTATGCTATTGTGCATCCAAGGACTGCACAATGCAGGATGGTCGCTTAGGAACAGGACAATGCCACAGAAGACTGTGCTTCCTCTTCAACACTTACACTACTTATTTGGGATTCACTTAGTGTAAACTTATACATTCACATGGATCCAACTGTAAACCTTGCAGACTTTAGACAATACGATGAACTACAATGACTGTGCACTTCCAATGCTATGCTTCAGGGAATCACACTATACAAACTCCGCTGGTTTAAGTGTTTACCTGACCAACTTATGCATTCATCTGACTTAGAAATACTTATGCATTCAACATTCATTCACATATGTCGATACTTAACATATTATTCCCATCATTTATTCTTATGGCGAATACATATAAAATCAAGAACACATGAACTCCTAAACAAGATCTCATCCCTTCAACATAAGAAAATACACAGATGCAAACACATAATTAATCACATAACACAAGGAATTAACGTGGTTCACCCCTAGGATGGGAGCTATGTCAACAGGAACTATTGTTTTTATTATCAATGGGAAGGCTTCAACAGTTCCAGTCTACGCACTCAACTGCAGATTCTCTTCTCTCTTCAGTAGGTCTTTGCGCACGTAGCTGCAGAGTCTTTTTACAATAAGTCTCTCCAACAGAGAACCAGATTTAGCGATAATCCAAATTAGAATCCAACAACCCTTTCCCTTAAAAAATTTCCCCTTTACATAGAACGTGCCCTTAGGTCATGTCTGTTATAATGCATCGGCCAAAACCCTAAGGTTACCCAAAACTTGTGAGGTTACCTGCCACCCTGCCTGTCCTTGTCGACAGCTTGCTCCGCTCGCTTCAAGATGCCTTGTTGTACCACTCGTGGCTCAGATGCCCTTCTAACACCCGTAGTCATCAAAGAAATAGTTACAACCGCATCGTGGTCTATCGCTTTCCACCCCTCTATCCTGCCTATCGCCGTCAACTTAGTGGCTTAGGTTCTAACGGTTTTCTGCCACTCTTTCTGACAGGTCTCTTTCCTTTATCTCCACTCTGCTCCTTACCCAACTTCTTGGAAGCCTGGATTCCTTTTCCCAAAATAGGTCACTTTCAACAGATCGACCTTCCCTTATACTCTTTACCAGTAATAGATGTTGCGCTCGCATTATGCATCAACATGAATTCGTATCTCTGACTATGCAATCCGAACTACGCACTCCAAAAAAATGTGCCATCTGACTTTGCAGCCTAAGCTGCGCACTTACCAAAATTGTAATTCTTCGAAATTATGCCAACTTGGGCCATTCCCAACACAACCTTATCCACTAATGCATCCTAGTGGAGCATTATCTTCATTTATTCAGATAAAAATATTAAATGCATCATAAATAATTATTTCAAGTGGATAAGAAAATTTGGATAAATTAAATGCACACTCCTAATTAATTAATTACCTGGAATACAAAATTTAACCCCATGATACTGAAGTTTCCTCCTCAACCCAATTTATTAGTTGGGTTACGATATTGATCCAGTGTTCACTATTTAGGGGGCATGACATCCTAGTTCAAGTGGGAGAAATGGCGAAAGAAGGAAAATTTAACGAAGATAAATTTAACAGCCAAAACTCCCAGTTATGGAAGATACAAATGGAGGACTATATGTATCAGAATAATATATTCCTTCCATTGGGAGGAAAAAAAAAAAACAACTATGAAGGACAAAGAATGGGATGTTCTTGAAAAAACAGAACTGGGAACAATACGATTGTGCTTGGATTCGTCGGTGGATTTCAATATCTCGAAGGAAATGACAATGGAGGGTATGATGAGCGTATTAGGTAAACTGTATGAAATACCATCGTCTTCCAACAAGGTATTTCTAGTGAAGCGTTTATTCAATATGAAGATGTTAGAAGGTGAATCTATTTATGATACTTTGAATGAATTTAATACGATTACAAATCAGCTAAGTTCTGTAAAATTGAACTTTGATGACGAGGTTAGGGATCTTCTAATCTTGTGCTCATTACCAGAAATATGGAATGACTTGGTCATGGTTGTAAGTAACTCTGTCTCTGGTTCAAACACTTTGAAATTTGATGATGTTTTTGATGTTATTCTTAGTGAGGAAATGCAAATGAAAAGCACTGGCGAGACATCTAGTAATGCGTTGACAATGGAGAGAAGGGGAAGACAAAGGGAGAGAGGAAAGCTCCCATGCAATCGTAACAAGTACAGAAAGGGAATATCCACATCCAGACTAGGAAATATAGAGTGCTGGAAGTGTTGAAAGAAAGGACATATGAAGAAAGACTGCAAATTTAAAAGAAGAAAGGAGATGGAAAAAATGAGACTACTCAGGAAGAAAATGTAGGAGGTAATGCATTACAAGATGCTTTGATTTTTGTATTAGATAATACTAGTGATTATTGGATAGTAGATTCAGGGGCTTCATATCATGGTACAGCCCATAGGAAATTCTTACATGATTATGTTCCATGTGATTTTGGACATCACTACTAGATTTTTGGCCTTTAGAGGGGGTTGTCTTCTGCCCCCAAAAGTGACCTACAGGGGGGGTTTTGGCTTTGGGGGCTTTTTTGGCAAAACCGCCCCTAAAGGAACCAATGTTAAAAGTTTTTCCCTTTAAGTGCGGTTTTTGACGAGATTGGAAACGCCCCCAAAAGTGACATTTGGGGGCGGTTTGTGACCCCCCTCGTAGAGTTCTACGGAGGCGGTTGTAAACCCCCCTCGTAGACCCCTTCATAGAGACCTACGGGGGAGTTTTTGAACCCCTTTCATAGAGACTTACGAGGGTGGTTGTGAACCCCCCTCATAAGACCCCTCATACACACCTACAGGGGCGGTTTGGAACCCCCCTTGTAGAGGACTATAGGGGCGGTTTAAAACCCCTCTTGTAGAGGCTTATAGGGGTAGTTGTGAACCCCCCTCGTATAGTCCTATAGGGGCAGTTTGGAACCCCCCTTATAGAGACCTATAGGGGTAGTTTAGAACCCCCCTTGTAGAGGCTTATAGGGGCGGTTTTGAACCCCCCTCGTAGAGGCCTATAGAGGTAGTTTGAAACCCCCCTCGTAGAGGCCTATAGGGGTAGTTTGGAACCCCCCTCATAGATGCCTATAGGGGAGGTTTGTAACCCCCCTCATAGATTCCTATAGGGGCGGTTCTAAACCCCCCTTGTTGTAACATACAAGGGAAATTACAAACCCCCCCTGATAGTGACATATGAAGGTGGTGTAGAACCCCCCTCGTAGTGACATATGAAGGCAATTTAGAACCCCCCTCGCAGCAACATACAAAGACGGTTTGAAACCCCTGCTATAGCCATAATAAATCATAATAAAATATATTTTATTAAAAATACCAATATATCAATATCAATAGGGCATGGAGGAATCAAACCACCAACCTCCTACTTGTAAGGAAGCCGCTCTTCCATTGAGGTAGAACCCTTTTAGAATTGGGGAGAGGAGAATATGAACACCCAAATTGCATCATTTGTAATTCTAAGAAAAGACAATAATATCCAAAGACAACCATGCTTAAAATCCAATTTATTTTTCAAAACACTTTTGATAAGCACAAAAATATACCATAATAAGCCTAGAGATCCTTTCTAAGTTTCAAATTCATTGAATTAGAAACAATAAAAAACAAAGTTAAAAAAGAGATAATGAATGAACTAATGCCCACAACTTTAGGTCTCTCAAAATTGACAAATAATGAAATCGGCATACCTATCTCTTCAGCCATTCTAAGCTTCTCCATTATCATTTCATGTGTCTGTGCCTTGGGAGGTAATGGCAAAGGATCCATTGAAGGAGAATTTTGAAATGGTTGAGGCATTAGAGCTCTATCCTCATTAAAAGCCTCTAAAAGAAGCATAGCATGTTAATGCAATCATGAATATCAATACATTAATAACATCATAAAGCAAACTCAAGGTTATTTTTTTTGTCTTGCTTTCATAAAATACCCGAAAATTCCAAAAGAAAACTGCATTGATAATATATTGAAATATATGTGCTAAGAGAAATGAAAGAATAAACAAATCAAACACCCAGAGTAGTGATACATGTTTATCATCTCGTTTTCCTACCAAACCTTGATTAGCGGAATTACCCCGATAACCTATAACAAGAGAGCGTACTTACGGGCTTCTGATCAGTGAGACCTTGGCTCTCTAATTGACCTATCCTCCCAAATGCCATCCTTTATTTGTCCAAGCATAAAGGAGGTACCCTGTATACATAGATAATACTGCTCCAAAACACACACAATTCGCTACTCCGACGCAGGGGAGCCATATATTGAGTGAAGTCATAAAATGGTGGCACATGGATAAGAACATTGAGATGGAATCTTATTAACAATATGGCCATGACCCTGTCTGCCATCTGAAAAAAATTTGGTATCGATACATAGCTGCAAGAGATAGCCATAGTTGTTGGAGATCATGGGAATACTTCTATTGTCCATTAGAGCCAAAACATTATCCAACAGACCCTCCTTACAGATTTTATTCACATTGACAGCAGAATAATCCCTTTCATTTTCGGTTGAGAGATTAGTGACAATGGACATAGCATACCCAAAAATCCATTCTGTGAAGTACTATTTCTTTGGTATGATTTTGGAACAAAGAAGAGGTTTCTTGGTGTATTTTTTTTGTTTTTTTTTGTTTTCCCTCTATTTTTTCAAACTGAGAGGTTATAATTCTATCATAAATTCAATTTTACCAATTCACAAATGTATCAAGGAAATTTTATTCATTTAGTCATAATTTCAATTTTATCAATTCACTTATCATTATATAAATTCATAAATTATTATCACTATATCAATTTTATAAATTCATTATCACTTTTTTTAAATATATAAAATGACAATGCCTCAAACAAAATTATGGGTGGATATATGTGAGGTGAGGATAAAATCTTAAGTGTAATTGTTAATCAAAGTGCGTTCTTAATCACTATTAATTTACATCTAAGTTTATGGTAAGACATTAGTTAAATAATGTTTATATTTAAAATGTTTATTGATTTTAATCAGATGTGGTGTCCCAATTTTTATTGTCTTTGCAAGACATGGCTTTATAAAGATTATATTAACATAATAAAATATATATATTCAATTATAAAATGAAATGCAAAGTTTTAAGGGGTAATGGTTTACTCAAATATTAATTATTAATATTCATGGTACTTAAATTTCACTATTTAAATTTATGCTTAATTTTTCAAGTTCTTTTGTCTCATGTTTAAGTTGAGTTAAATTATTAAGTTTTTAACTAAAATGGATAGATTTTATTTCAATTCCAATCCAAATTGGAGTATAAAATTAAGACGTAATTGAAGCTATTTTGAGTGTTATCTTGTGTGCTCTTAATATTGTTTCCTAAATTTAGCCTATGTATGGTTATGGTGCAAATATAATTCAAATTTTAAGTTTTCAGGAAAGTTACTACCATGCAAATACATGAAGGCTCTATTATATACTCACAAGACCAATGCAAATAAAATATCAAAGCATCTGACAAACATGTTGTAGGCATCGGTTCATTGGTAGAAATCAATTTAATAATTTGAGCAAATAAACAATAGTCTTAGATTCTGTTGTTTATAAGAGTCTCGGAAATCAACTTATCATACCTTTTATTTTGCTCATGTAGTGAGCAACTGTGACAGGGCAACCAGAGGAGGTAGTGCACCTTCGAGTAATACCAAAGTATGATGGATGTAACTATCTTAACAGAGTTGCAGAAGCATTGTTGTGCACAAAAATGAAAACCCACAATAAATAAAGACATCATTTGCAACACGTCTACTTCAATGGGGCCATTCTCCATATGCATTCAATGAGGTTGAATGAACCACATCTCAATTTTAAATCCCAAAATCATATCATCTAAGACTTGTAATGCAATTTGTAGCAATGGTGCATCATATATTCTTAATGATAACTCTAAGCAATAAGACTCTCTGTAGTACCTCTCTACACCAATTAAAAGAATCAATTAATGAAAAAATCAAAAGAACTAAAATTAATTCCATTCACTATGGATAAGAATGCCATCAACTAATGATATCTTTGTCAATATCTTGACCAATGGAAAATATTGGCTATGAATAAAAGAACTTAGTTATACAAAATAATCAAAGGAAGCAATGGGAGATGGGGTGGATGTACTTCTAGTAACCATAGTTGCAGCTATTGTAGATGTAAATAAGACATATGAATCTTTACTGCTTCAACATTGAATGGAAGAAGGGGGATGCATCGTATAAATTACTATAAGGAAAAATGTGCAACCAGAGTGTATGGGTGGAATGGAAAAGGTGGGGGGGGGGGGTTGGATGGTGATAAATCCCTATGGGATTTAGTAAGCGATGAATCACCTTCAGTGGAAGGGATGAAATGGAATGAAAAAGGTTGGAGAAGAGTGGCCAAGAACTATAACCACACTATACTATGGGATAAATTGCAAGTTTGACAATGAATTTTTATAATTTATTGAACTTTAATGATGTAGATGGATTCAAATATAGTCACCATCATAACCATCATCATCAACACCATACATGAGTACATAATCATCATCATTGGCATCTGATCATATATCATCATGATCATAGTCATTCATCTCAACCTCATTATTATCATCATAATAATCATCATCAACATTCTTGCCATCATGCATCACCAACATGATCATCCTCATGCATTTCCAATGAGTCAAGTTCCATTAAGGTCACTCAAATGTTGTTAGGTACAATCAGATGCCATTAGGGTCATCTAGGGGATATTATGGTCCTTCGATACCATTAAGGTGAATTATGTTTCCATTAGGACCAATCAATGTCAAATAATGCTATAATCACCTGCATCATCATTATTGACATTCACATCATCATCGTCATGAACATCCTATTAAATATTGTATAAATCATCATTGCCATATTTATCGTTGTCGATATGCATCAGCATGTCGTTAGGCACACTATAATGTCATTAGGGACCATAAGATTCCATTAGGGTTATTTACGATTAATTACTATCTCTTAGTTTCCAAAATGGCCATTTAGGTACTACTTCTATCAACATGCCTACCATTATCCCTGGCGCAACAAATTGGTGTTTTCCTGGCAATTTTTCCAGGCGCAATTTCTTTCGAACTTCTTGGTGCAATTCCAGACACTATGCCTAGTGATATGCTTGGCGCTATACCTGGTGCTATGTCAGACGTTTTTCCTAGCACAATTCAAGAAGGATAAGCTTAGTATGGCACTTGGACTTGATGTTGGGATGGATAGGGTTGAAGGACTAATGAGTCAGGCTTTGGTCAAAAGGTTTACCAAAAATTTGGTTAAGGGAGAGTTGTTGACGATGATAACAATGGCATTGATGATGATGACCTAGATGACGATAGCAATGATAGTGATGATGATGACCCAAATGATAATGACGATGATGATGACAATGATGATGATGACAATGATGATGATGATGATGATAATCATCATGATCATCATTGTCATCATCATCATGGTTATTATATCCATCCTTGTAATCATCATTGTCATGGTCAATATCATCATCATCATTAGTACAATCATGGACCATGATCCTTATAATAAAGTGTCGGGTTCTAGTGTATCATTTATGATCCTTATAAGAAAGTGTCGGGGTCTAAGTGTATGGTTTATGTCTTACATGGATCATACAATTGTTGTTGAAATAAAATGCATAGCCTTTGTCAATATATAATCATGTGTGGCAATATTGTGAGGGATTTTGGTGGAATATATATGGATAGTGAAAAGGGAACTACAGGTTAGTTAACACGTTAGATTTGGGTATTGTAAGAAAAATGGCTCTCGATATTTTTCTCAGAGTTTACTTTCTCTTAATATTTGGTGAAGGGACTTATATCTATAAGTAGTTGGTGGATGTGTTTAGGTGAGTTGCAATCAATCATGATAAAGATGAAGGTAATTTTAATACTTAGGTTTTTAGGGAATATTCAAGTTCTTCTAAACAAAATATTAAATTGTTGTTGATATGGTTGAGAGTTGGAGTTTTTTTTTCTAGTTTCTTAACAATGTTCTTAGTAGGGAAAAAGATGGATATCGCATAATGTTGGAACTAAACACTTCTAACACAACCAATGCATGCAAATGACTCATGGACCTAGCACACCCAACCCATATAATGAATTCATGCACCTTGGAAGCTTCAACCTCTAACCCCGTACCCTAACCCTAATGTCTAACCCTTGACAAACTAACATGTTAACGCATAAACTACTTACCCACTAGTACCCCCAGAACCTAAACCATTTAACCACTAACCGAATACCCCACTAGTGCCTTACATTTAACGTCCCACAAACCCCTCAATGCATAATTCATTACTAAATTGTATGCATTGCCCTGTTAAGCCAAGAGACCATGTGTGGTTTGTGGAGGAACAATTCTTAGACAATGATACCCTCATGAATCTCAAGACCTAAAGGAATCTTCTATCCATCAAGGGCTAAGAAATGTGTCTCCACCAACCACACATGGTCTTCTGAGGGTATCATTGGATTATGATTGAGGATTTCAGTGCTGCTAGGTGATTTTGAGTAGTATGTACATGTATCAAGGCATTGGGAATGCATTTGTAAGGAGGAAGACCATGTATTTGGACCTTCAAAAATAATTGAGACATACATAGCCATGAACAATGTCTCAAAGCACCACAAAAATGACTTATTCAGGGTATCCATGGCATTATGTATCTAGTTCTTATGGCCTTAGGGATTTCAACATGGTCAATGGAAAAGATATTTTCCTCCACCAACCACATAATAACATTAACTTCCTCAATCATTGGCCAATGATACCCTCAAGAGGCCATGTATGGTTGGTTGAGGTGATCTTATTAGCCTTGGATGGCTAGAAGATTTTGTTAGGGCCATAGGTTTATGTCTCCTCCCTTGAGCATGTCCAAGGCCTGAATACCCCAATCCCCCAAGACATGGATACATAGTGTCAAAAATATCCATGCAAGGTCATGCATGGTGCTTCAGGAATTGTCCATTGCTCTAGATGCCTCAATGGTTTATTTAGGGCCAAATGCATGGTCATTTTCCTTGAAACATCATTCACAATGCACTAAGACATGTAGATACTACTCGAAACTACCTAATGGAAATGGCATAATCAATCATAGGCCAATGATACCATGAAGAGGGAATGTGTGGTTGGTGGAGGAAATCTTCTTATCCCTATATGGATAGAAGATTCGTTTAGAGCTCGAGATTCAAGTCTCCTTCACTGGCTATGTCCAAGGCCCCAAGGCCACAAGACTTAGATACATAGTTCCATAGATACTTCTCAGAATTCATGCATGGTACTTTTAGGTAGTGTTCATGTCTCTATATGCTTAATGATTGCTTGATGGCCAAAGTTTATTTTAGTTATTATTTAGTGAACAAGATCTATTACAATGAATACATGTTAATGTATCCATGTTTCGTTTTATTTCATTTAATGTATCTTTTGCATTCATCCCTAGAAGTGCCTAGGGTGCTTTGGCTTATATTTCTTTAATCTTATGCTTATAACCTATGTCATGTATACAATCTCTTATAGTTAAAGTTAGGGACATTTTTCTTTTACAGTTGGATAACTTGGTAATCAAACTAGTTCTAATTATGGGTATGTGGGTTGAGATTTGCTCTTTTTGAGATTGCTCTGTTTCTATGTGGCTTCTCTTGGAGTCGTTATGACATTCTGTTTATGCTGATCATGTATCTTTTAATACTTTAATATGAAGTATCGACATATTTTATGTGAAAAAAAACTAGTTTTGTTTTGATATAATTTATTTTTGTTATTTCCATGCTTAAATTGTATATGGTTGAGAAATGATCCCCCCCCAAAAAAAAACATAGGTGAAAAGGTAGTGTTATAGTCCGGTGCTTCTAATTGCAAATGATGTTACTCTATGCGATCAAGCTCGTGACGACAAGGCAATGGACGACAATAGTGAAACTACACTAGTCTAGCGCCATCTAGACCTAGGTCCAACATTCACCACAAGGTTGCATGTCTCATGTTCTAACCCTTGATACATCAGACATTTGTGTGAACTCATGATTGAAATCAAGTATCTATTTCAAATTTATTGAACTCAAGTGTCTATTCATATTTTTGATTTCCTTCGCCATCCAACTCTCATTTCTCAATAGAGCTTCACACACCTCTTGGTAACATTTGTCATCATTGGATCACCTCCTATCATTGTCCTTAAATTTTATTAAGCTTGGGGGATTGCATATATATGGCACCTTCAACTCAAGGCATATGCCACTTGATTCTCTTCCCCTTTTATGTGAAATAACTTATAATCATAGTTGGCCAAAAACTTCACCCATCGCCACTACCTAGCAGTCAATGGTGGGTGAGTCTACAAATATCTCAAGATCTCATGATATATTCATAATTCAAACTTTCTGGTGTTTTATGGTGTTTTAGAAGTGCATGAAGACTTTCTCCATTTAACTGTGTATATGTGGAAGAATGGAGTATTTGTTAGACGTGGAATGGGAGGCAGAGACTTGAGTCACCCTTCACAAAAAGGGGAAAACAATGAGAAGAAAGGGTGATGGAATGAAAATTACTAGCATGTTGAAATTAGCAGGAAAATTTTCATTTTTGGTGTTACAGATCTAAAAATTACCAACATATCCCACTTGTAGTTGAAATTAGATTCACTCTTTGGAGATTATGTGATGTCGCAAAGCCTTAATCATCACTCAAGAGCAACAGAGGGAATTGTTACATATAGGCTAGATATTCCATATGTAGGTCATATGTAGTAATCTAAGTTAACATGCATGGACCATCAACCTCATAGCAAATTAATATGGTATTAGGCTCTAAAATTAGTTTATAGGCCATGCTATAGGCCACAAGAACCATCGTCAATGTTACAAATATTGAAATGGCCACAATATCTCACTTGTAAGGTAAAGTAATTATGTGTGGGGCCCTACACATGGACCATGAATCATATAGTAAATTTATTAACCTTGGACCATTATTTAGGTTATGAGAACCACTATTGGCTTACATAACCTATAAATATTAAACCATGGTTGGTTTATTGGTTTACATAACCATGGAAAAACCAACAACAACAATTCCACGACGATGGTGACAATGATGATCATGACGATCTCACATGTAGGATAGATATTCTTATGTGGTAATCTAGGTTAACATGCATGGACCATCAACCCCATGGAAAATTAATATGGCATTAGACCCTAAATTTAGTTCACATGCCATAGTCAAGGCCATGAGAACCATCCTTTGTGTTACAAATATTGCAATGGCCACCATAAATAATGTCACTAATTAGAAACTGACCTAACACAACCAACCCATGTAAATGAATCATGCAATTGGCACACTTGATCCATGCAATGAATTCATGCACCTAGGAAGCTTCAACCTATAACCCCCTCACCTCGTACCTAACCTTAACATCTATCCCCAAACCGAATAACATGATAACTTATAAACCACTTAACCACTAGTACCAACAAAACAAGAACCCCTTGCCCACTAACGCACTAATCCCTTAGGTACCTCGCTTCTAATTCAAAAAATTCCCAAATCCTACCACATTATGAAATTGTAGAAAATATCCTCTTAAGCCAGTGTCCCTCTAACCCTAACCCACTACCCCCTAACCTAATCACTAGCATGCCTACTGCACCAAATCAAAACACTAACACAATAAACTTTGACCTTGGGTTATTTATAACCAAGGTTTTAGATCAAAGACTTTGACATCAAGGTTTGGATGATCATTGTATGAGATTTTATCAAACCAAAATTAGTGCAAAAAGACACACAAGAACTTAGACTATAACAAAATATTCTCTATCTAGGGTATGTATGATGACTCAAGTCCCTATGCATGGCCCATGAGTCTCAAAATAAATTTGTATTGCCCAAGAACCTACATTTTGGCCCTTGACGATAACATAGGCTTCTAGAACCATCCACAACATGAAAATACTAAAAAAATGACAATGTGTTACTCAAAAGCTAAATATTCCTTGCCTATGGCCTATGTGGTGGTACAGAGAAACACCCATAGGTCACAAGACCTTGAGGTAGCTGCCAGTCATTATAAACTAGATTTTGGTCTAACACCATGGACACCATGGATTACGCTTCAAGAACCATCCATGATGTTGTAAATATTGAAATGGCCACCATACCCACTTGCAAGCTAAATATTCCTTGTGTAGGAATCATGTGGTGATTAGGGACCTACACATGGCCCATTAGCCATAAAGGATAATGTTATGGCACACGAGTTTGTATTTTGACCATGGATCATGGAAAGTTGGAGTGTGAGAACCATCTTTGATGTGAAAAACCTAGCATGACTACCTCAATTGTAGAGCTCTAATGGGATATGATGTTGAATGATGATGCACACCCTCCTAACACTACAATAGATTATGTGTGCTTAGCTCCAATGTTTTGATGAGATGCATTGTTGAACCCATGTGACACACCTAACCCGCTTACGTAAATGACTTTTAGGGGGTTTTCAAAAAACTTCCTCAAAAATTTCAATTCGAATGACTTTTAGGGGGGTCTCAATAAACCACCTCCAAAAGTTCAATTCTCATTTCTTTTAAGGGGGGTTTCACAAAACCACCTCCAAACGTTCAATTATCATGACTTTTAAGGGAGGTTTTTAAACAACCGCCTCCAAAAGCTCAATTCTCGTGACTTTTAAGGGGGATTCCAAACAAACCGCCTCCCAAAGTTCATTTCTCATGAATTTTAAGGGGGTTTTGACAAACTGTCCCCAAAAGTTATGAGAATTGGGATTTTAGGGGGGGTTTCCAAACAACCGCCTCCAAAAATTCAATTATCATGACTTTTAAGGGGGGTTCCAAAAAAACCGCCTCCAAAAGTTCAATTCTCATGACTTTTAAGGGGGTTTTAACAAATCACCCCCAAAAGTTATGAGAATTGGGCTTTTAGGTGGGGGGTTCAAACAACTGCCTCCAAAATTTCAATTCTCATGACTTTTAAGGGGGTTCCAAAAAAACCGCCTCCAAAAGTTCAATTCTCATGACTTTTAAGGGGGGTTTTTGACAAACTGCCCCCAAAAGTTATGAGAATTGATCTTTTAGGGGGGGTTTTCCAAAAGCCTCCCCCAAAAGTCAAATTTCAGGACTTTTGGGGGCAGATTTTAAAAAAATCGTCCCCAAAAGTCCAATTTTCATGACTTTTAGGGGCGGTTTTAAAAGACTGCCTCCAAAGGTCTGAAAAAAAATTTAGGGGGCGTTTTACCAAGACCCCCGCAAGCCAAAACTACACCTAATGGGCTATTTTGTTGTAGTGCATGTTTTATTGGTTGATGATGAACCATGTAAAATTGTTGGAATGGGTAAGTTAATATAAAATTAAAGAATGTAGGTGAATGGCTATTGAAAGATGTAAGGCATATTCCTGCTATGAAAATAAATTTGATCTCAATAGGGCAATTGGGATATAGTGGTTGTTTATCTACGTTTCAAGAAACATGGTGTAATATCACTTAAGGATCAATGGTGATAGAAAAAGGAGACAGGATACGTATGTTGTATTTATGTCCTCACAATACTGAGTGTTTTATCTCTTTAGATTCCACATGAACAGATACAATATTATGGCATCATAGGATTGGCCACATGAGTGAAAAGGGGATGCAAAATCGCCACTCAAAGAAGTTGTTTCCATATCTGAAGCAGGTGAGTTTGGAATTCTGTGAAAACTGTGTTTATGGAAAACATAACAGAGTCAAATTTCTTAGGGTTGGGAAATAAAAAAAGAGTGAAAAGTTAGAGCTTGTGCATACATATGCATGGGGACTAAGTCAAGTATAATCTCTTGGTATCTCTCATTATTATGTTACATTTATTGATGATGCAACCAGAAAAACTTGGGTTTATTGCATTAGATATAAATTTGACATGTTTGCTACTTTTAAGAAGTGGAAATCTTTGGATGAGAATGAGACAGGAAAAAGTTTGAAGTGCCACAGATCTGATAATGGAGGTGAATACTGCAACAACGAGTGTGATATTTACTATTTGAACCATGTGATTCGTAGAGAGAAGATAGTCCCAAGAACACCACAAGAGAATGGCATGTCAAAAAGGATGAACAGAATAATCATGGCGCATGCAAGGTGTATGAGATTGTATGCAGGGTTTACCTTACAGTTTTGGGAAGATGTTGTAGATATTGTTGTTTACTTAATAAACAAAGGGCCTTCGAGTGCTTTGGATGGTGGTATTCGAGAGGAGGAATGGACAGGTAAAAAGGTAAACTACTCATTTATGAGAACTTTTGGTTGTGAAGAAATTGTCCATATTAATAAAGAAAATGGAACAAAGCTTGAGGCTAAATCCAAGAAATGCACCTTTATTGGATACGAGGTGGATGATTTTGGTTATCTCTTATGGGATAATGAAAATAATAAAATCACTAGGAGTAGAGATGTAGTATTCAATGAAAAGGTCATGTATAAAGATCAGTTGCAGGGAAAGAAATAGGAAAAATAAAACACATAGTACACAGTGCTTGATGAAATCAAAGAAAATGAAGTTTCAAAGGTGCTAGAAAATCAAGAACAACAGCAGGTACCTCAAACTCATGCAACTGTTAGAATATCTACCAACTTAAGTAGACCTCCTAAACGATACTCTCCTTTAATGTATTATTTAATGATGACCGATTTTGGTGAACCAAAATGTTATGAAGAAGCAATGTAGGTGGAAACTAGAAAGAAGTGGGAGCATGTAATAAATGAGGATATGGACTCATAGGTAAGAAACCATACTTGGTATTTGGTTTAGTTTTCTGCAGGTAAAAGAGCATTGCAGAATAAATGGGTTTACAGGTTGAAGGGAGAAGATGGAGGAAAGAAGCGGTACAAAGAGGCCAGACTTGTTCTAAATGGGTTTGCACAAAAGAAACATATAGATTTCGATGAAATATTTTTTCCTATTGTTAAAATGACTTCTATTAGAACTATTTTAAGTCTAGTTGTGGTAGAATATTTGCATCTTGAATAGTTAGATTTAAAAAAAACCTTTCTCTGTGGGGATTTTGTTATGCAACAAATTTTTAAAAAGAGTATGAAAAAGCATAAATAGATAAGAAAAAGTACTCCAGGACTTGATTGAATAAAATAGGTGAATAACAAGCCTCTTTGAGGGGGAAACCTACTTATGCAATGCACTAAGCACACAAGAAAAGACTAGACAAGATACTCCAAATGAAATCTATCATACCTATATATAGGAAACTAAGCGGTACAATCCCAACTAACTGACCCAAGATGACATAACTAGTATAACCATACTAATGACAATTACCACTAATGGACCAAAGTTGACATCAAAACTAATGTAATGAACCACAATATATGGGGAGATGTGCCCATGTTTAGGGCTTACCATGCCCCTCCCCTTCAGACAAGTGTTGTCCCCAACTCTTGATTAGTTGTGGATGACTCTGTATGAAGGACTCATCCTCCCATGTCTAATCTTCAACTAGTAATTTCTTCCACTTTATGAGGTACTCAGTAATAGCCCAATTTCGCAGCTGTTTAGTCCTTGTTTCCATTATTTTTTCAAGTTCCAATATGACTTTTCCTTCTTCATCTAGCTCTAGAAATATTGTTTGAATTGGGATCTTGTCTCCTATTACCTTATTTAAGCAAGAAACATGGAAAACTGGATGTAATCTTCAAGATGAAGGGAGCTCCAATTTGTAATCCATACTACCAATCTTTTGCAACACTTTATAAGGACCATAATACTTGGATTCTAATTTATTGTCCTTATTTAGTTGCTTGAGAGACATCTACTTGTAAGGTTGTAGCTTGAGAAATACCCAATCCCCTTTTTTAAAACTCCTTTCACTATGATGTTGATCAACTTGTTGTTTCATCCTGTTTTTTTGACATAGTCAGGTTGTCCTTATGTATATGGAGAACTTCTTGCTAGTGTTCTACATGATCTTCCATGGCTTGAACTTTAGATTTTCCTTTTAAGAGATATGTGATAGATGGATGCTAATACCCATAAAGTGGCATAAATGGAGAATTTTTTGATGATGTATGGAAGGAAGTTTTGTACCACCATTCTTCCAAAGACAACCATTTCACCCACTGTGTTTGTTTATCAGATGCAAAGCAATGAAGATATCCTTCCAAACAGTTGTTCACTATCTCAGTTTTCCCATCAAATTGAGAGTGATAAGATGAATTGTGAGCTAATTGACTACCCAAAAAAAAAATTCAATCCAAAATTTTCCAGTAAAAATTGGATCTTTATCACTTACAATAATCTTCATATTTCCATGTAACTTTTGAATAGTTTCCAAAAATGCTACAACTACTGTACTTGCATTAAAAGGGTGAGAGAGTGCACAAAAGTGTGCATACTTCATGCGTCTATCAACAACCACCATAATAACATTATTTCTTCAAACTTGGTTAGACCTATGATAAAATCCATGGAGACTTCCTCCGAGTGTTGGAAATGTATGTCTAATGGTTGTAGAAGTCCTAGGCGCTTAACTATCTCACCCTTATTCTATTGGCAAACCAAGCATTCATCCATGAACCTTTGAACATTAGATTTAAGACCTTCCCAAAAAAAATCCTTCTTGACCGTGTGGTAATTTTTTAGGAATCTTGAGTGCCCACCTATAGGAAGGGTGTAATTCTAAAAGGGCCTTCTGCTTGAGTTGGGAGTTTTGTTGGCACCCCAACAACTTCCCCTTGATTTTGCAGAAATCGAGGGACGACACCCATGTAAATTTTGTAAATATTAGCTTTTAGTTTTCTTTCTTCTTATCTTGCTTAATCGCGTAGGTGATTTCATGATTTACTTTCTTTGATCCTTTCTTTGACCTTTGTAATGATGGTTCTTTGGCTTGTTTTTCATGGTTTTAAGGATTTGGTGATGTTGGATGTTTGAGATTTTCGACTTCCCGGTGGCTAGATAATACTTGCTTGATCTCATTTGAACTTATGTGAGTCAATTCCATGTCTCCATTCATTTGCATTGGATTAATTTGCTCCTTTGACAATCTCACTAAGTTTTGATCTTCAATACTTTAAATGGTTAAGAAGGGCTAAATGTTTATGTCATTTCGCATCTTGAAGAAGTATATATTAAGGTTTGGAGATAAGGTGATGCTTTTCAATTTTGCTTAAATTTTATATTTCTCTTAGACTCTTGTAAATTTGCAGTTTTCTTATTAGAGCTGAATTTAATTATTTCTTTTTTCTAAATCACAATTTTAATTAAATTCACTATGACTAAGAAAATTAATTTAATGACCAAAGTTTTTATCATATTAATATTTTTCCCTAAATTTCTATGTACTTTAGTTGATCATTAAAATTATATATTTTGAATCTTAGGATAATATTAATTTGAACATTTTATTAATTCATATATCACTTCTAATTATTTCAATGTATTTTTATCACTTATTTCAAACTCATTCTTGGTGAGATTATGGTAGTGTGCACTTTGAAGGTTAGGCCCTATATTAATATATTTCTAAACCAATAGGAAGTGGATCACACTATTATTAAATTAAAGTGAAAATTAGAATATATTAAAATGGCCTGCGTTATTCTCAGACTTATACATAAATTCTAAAGAATACTTGCATGATTCATTTATCACTTTTTGAATATATTATTTTAAACTCTCTTATTTCTTTTGCCTAAACTTCATTCTTTAGTATTATAGCCTTTGATAAAAGAGAATTTAGCTTAACTCTATACATATATTTAACATTTCAACGTATAAAAACATTGCGATTCTCTTTTAACTTTAATCTTTTGACATTTGGATTTAGATGAACGTTTCATTCATATCAAATTTCAAAGCTGGGTATGTAATAAACATGTAACTCTGGGAGGCATTGCTTTATATAATTTCATTTTGGCTTCTCATAAGGTCATACCATATACACCATTACAAGAAGAAAATCTCTCACATTAATATAAAGAAACAGGCCGACCTTTTTAGAGGATACCATCTCAATTCATTAAATATTTCACATACGAACTTTGCAAACAAAGATCCAAGAACAGCAAAATTCTATTGAATTTCAACATCTGGTTTCACATATATTACGCCCTTGATTTTGCAGATTGATATGTGGACTAATATTAATCCTTTTCGTTTTACAAGAATTATGATGAATTTAGAGGATATTATTAAGATGCGGTATCGTATATCATCATATCAGAAAATTTAAGTAAGCTGCAAATATTCTAATCAATGTGGATGTGAAACTCGTAAAATAATTTTGAAGGATCTGCATAAGCAAGTTTGAATCTTACCATAGATTAATGAGCATAAAGCATTTATGTTAGAGGAAACCATTGATTGCCATGTAAAGGAGCTAAAGATTAATGTGCGTTGTCATTGTGTAGCACACTCGTTCACTGAGATTGTTCCATGAATGTCACTGCAACCAATTGTCAGATTTAGTGGCAGACAAAATCCATCCTTTATTGGTTTTATTAAGCATTGCTAACAGACTATTGAAAATGATTGTTACTTGTTGCTAGGATCTCAAACTTTTAATGTGTTATCACATCTAGAAGACACGCGTTGCTGAGAAGAGATCATTTCATTATTTAAGACCCACACAAATATTGGCAATAGAGATACTCCATCAACCGCATGTGGAGGATTGAAATAAATACTGAAAACATCAAAGGTCATCGAGGTTGTTCAGTTTCTTCCACCGGTTCAAGACGTGTACACCAGACCGCAAAACGCTACCAAATTGTTTTAAAATTTATGGAGTTACCTAAAGAAATTACAACGAAGTATGGTAATATGGTTCGAATCATTACTTACTACTATCAGCTTGCAAAGATCATGGGGAAAATTATTATCTTATTTATACTCTCACTGCACTTTTACGTGCCGTCTTTTTTTCTTTGGATGTTAATTTGTTTTAAGGATTGATTGATACACTCCATTCTTATGCTCTCTTTGTGTGCAGGTGCACTAAGGGTGAACTCTACAACAAATTCAGATCAGGTTAAAATTTTCTTCAAGAATTTACATGCAATCAAAGTTTCCAGACATACAAAGAAAAAATTATGCAGTGAAGAAAATTGGCATACAAAGTTAATCTTGAATGATGAAGAATTTACTGTTTTTTCCACGAAAGAATTCAGATTTACCCATATGCACGAGATTGAAGGAAGCCTACGTGTCGGAAGATCTAAAGAAGATTAATTGATGTAGTTGTACCGGCTGCTAGTTATGCGAAGGAAATTTTATTGCTCACTTATTGGCCAAAATTGGAGGTCTGCTACCTACTATTTGTTGGAGATAATTCCTCCCGCCAACTTGATGTATCCACCAACCGCTGTACAAAGATTTAATGCATTGGGTGTAGAAGTAAATGAGCCTCGGGTGAAGAGGCATCGAGAGGTTCAATGTATTTTGGGGTGTTCATTTTTAGTTTTGGAAATCATCTAGAAGGGCCGCAAAGCTCCAAAGAAACATCTTCCCCTGTTTTGGGTAAGCCCTCTCTCGCATACTCTGTTTTTGAGTTTTGCTCTGCGCCTCCATAAACTCTGTCATGGTATCAGAGCCCATGGGGCGATCCCCAGGCTGGAGGTGAAGCGCAGAAGGTTGTAGAGAATAAGAGGAGCCGTGAGAACTGTGGGCTGTAGCCAGTCCATCGAGCGCAGCAAGAAGCCTGAGTCTGGAGAAGGTGATCGTGCAGAGGTGCGTGTAGGAGAGCAGCCTGGAAGAGAGACCCGTGGAAGACTGCGAGTTCAGACCCGACCGGAGATCAGGAGAGCAGCCGGTCGCTGCCGAAAAGAGGAATAGGCCTTGTGCAAAAGGCTGTGCGTGAAAGAGCCAGTCGGGTGAAGAGCAGACGTTAGGTTGCAGAGAACAAGAGTGTAGACCCGAGAGGGAGCCGCGTCATCACAGTAAGGGTTTGTTTTTTTTTCGTAATCCTGCTGAGGTTTGTGGGCTAAAGCCTAGTCCGCTGTGGAAGATGAGACTGAGTACAATGGCCGCATCTTGAAGCCCGAAACTCTGCCCAAGACAACATCGTGGTGGAGGTCACTAGCTGCAGAGGAGGGAGTTCGTGGAGGAGCCGAGGCTGTGTGGTTGTAGAAGAGACCGCCAGAAGAGCCTGTGGGAGCCCGTGGTCCAGTAGAAGAGTGAGACCAATCCATCAGAGGTTCGTGAAACCTGTAGTCGTGAAGGAAGTGCGGAGAGGAGGAGAGACCGTGGACGCCGAAGGAGGAAGCCGTCAGAGCTTGCTGTGGAAGGGAGTGTGAAGAACTTTGGGCGATGTAGGAAGCCTGTGCTCACAACTGAGTCAGAGAGAAGGCATGCTGAAGGGTGAAGAACCCTCATCCGCGTGAATCAGAAGCGTGGTAGAACTGGAGCGAACTCAGAAGATGAGCCTATGCCGATTGCAGAGAAGAGGTTAGAGCCATAGTCGCTGTGGAGGAAAAGAAGAGGTCGCCGCTGGTTGAGTTGACACTCCGGCAGATTGAAGACCAAAAAGTGAGCTCGATGGATGTGTGCAGTGAGCTCGGTGGTGCAGAGAAGGAAAGTTGTAGAGGGTACTGTGGGTCGATATTCGACTTTATGCACAGAGAAATCTGGTAAGGTCTTCGTTCCTTCCTCGTTTTGATTGATTAGGTTTTCCGTCGGGCTTCTGTTGTGGGCTCTGGCTGTGAGGCGGTCTCGGTGGACTCTGTGACGGGTTAATTCCAATGTGGTTCTGTTATTGCGTTTAAGGGGAATATCAGTGGTTGTGAGACGGTCCTGGTGGCCTATCTGTCTTTTTATGTTTGCTCTGGCTCCCCCTGATTCTCCAACATTTCTAATAGATCCTTTAGGACCTTTCTCCCATGCAACAACATGAGAAAAAATATTTAGCACATCGTTGCTGGCAGATTTCCCCTGCTTAAATTTTCCACAACCCTGGTAAAATCCATCATCCAGCCAGCTAGCGACAGTTTTTTCTTCGTTGGTGATGGCCTCAAGCCAAATCATCTTCACTTTGAATTTGCTCCCTGAAATAACATTCTTAATACGAGCATAAAAGCGTGGCATTCCATCATCATCATCATATATAGCCCAGACCTGGTCTGCATCAAAAAGATTCTCAGTTCGATCTTTGTCAAAGTCGTGAAAATCAGCATCAGGTACATTAATATCCTGAACTGAACTGTGTTAAGGACTTTTCCTTCTGTGAATAAGGAATCAAACCCTCTATTGCAGCCTTCAGTACAGTAGAATGGACAGCCCCTGCTCTGTTTAGCCTCAGTAGCATACTCTGTTTTTGGGGTTATGCTCTGCCAGTACAGAACACCTGCAACTCAGCAAAGCAAAAATGGGCAGAAAGTCCAGGTCTAGTCAAGCTAAGAAGAAAGAAAATCAGTGGAGCAGAGTGGATCTGCCATCACCTCCACAGTTTAATGGCACGAATTTTGCCATGTGGACAAGTAGAATGAGGGTATATCTACGTTATGTAGATACACATGTTGAGCTAAATGATGAAGCCAAAGATGCTTTGGCATTGCATCTCATCCAACTAGTTGTGGATGACAAATTGATGCAAATGATTGCAGTAGCAAAGACTTCCATGGAAGCATGGAGAATCTTGGAAGAAGAGTTCAGCGAAAGGGGGAGTAACATGTGCAAGCAGCCAACAGTGCCACAGTCTGTTGAAGAAGTAGCAGTTGAGAATCCTGCAGTCGAAGCAGAAGACAGCCAAGCTGTTAGTGAATCCCACAGTGCAGAGGCACTTGTGGATGAATATGCAGATGGAACTGCCATTGCAGCAGCAGATACTCCATCCATAGAAGCATTTGAATGCTCGTATGAAACGGTCAAGGACTCTGTCAGCCAAGCAGAGCCTGCTGAGTTTGAGAACAGTGAACCCCACTGTGCAGAGCCACAAGTGGATGAAGATGGTGTTGAAGAGGAAGCTGCCATAGTAGCAGCAGAGAATGGTGAATCAACAACTCAAGAAGTTGCAGGACAGCCAGTAAAGGCTGAATGTGAAGATGAAGATGAGCTCATGAAGAGCATGCCCATGAGGGCAGAAATTTTTCCTAACAGTTTAGATGTTGGTGAGTGTGCAGGTATTGAGAGCAAGAATCAGCCTGCAATAGCTGAAGAAAAAGAGCATGCAGTCAATGTACTAAGAAATTTTGATGAAGATTTGAAATTTATTGAAGAATGGCTCGAAAAGCCAAACTATGTTGAACTGAACTGCACTGAAGTTGTAGCCGTTAGAAGTTTAGTTGAAGGCAGCATTGAAGCTGCAAAGATGAGAGAAGAAGGAAGCCATGTAGCTGCAAAAGATGAAGAAAAAGGTGACAGTTTTGCTACAGCAGTTGAGCCAGCTGAAAATGAGGAGATGGATGAACAGGATGAAGGATGTGAAGATGAAAAGCCAGTTGAAGAGATCTTTGAGAAATGGAGTCTTGAAGAGATAAGGTACTATTATGAGCTTATGTGGCAGCAAGCCACAGATTCACAGGTTGCTGAAAATATGAAACCTGAAGATAGCATGTGGGAACATCATATGATGAAAGCAACTCTGAATTTCATTGAAGGTGAGGAGACATGGCAGAATGCCATTGGCAAGTTTGATGACATAGATGGAAGAATGAGACCAAAAGAGCTTGATGAAAACATGAAGAAGAAGGTGAGAAAGAAGAAGAAAACGAGAAGGATCGTGGAGTACAAGGTCTGGAGCAAACGGAAGAAAAAGGCCGGTGAAGGTAAAACAAATTTTGACTTGTTTTGTGACTGTATGTAAGCCTAGCTGAGACTTAGACCAGCAGGCATTAATGTTTCAATGTTTTTTGTTAAAAGCCTATGACGGCATTGTATGAATGTGTTAGATTTTAGTAGTTTGTTTATGGTCGGAATTAAGGGGGAGTGTTGGAGACAATTCCTCCCGCCAACTTGATGTATCCACCAACTGCTGTACAAAGATTTAATGCGTTGGGTGTAGAAGTAAATGAGCCTCGGGTGAAGAGGCATCGAGAGGTTCAATGTATTTTGGGGTGTTCATTTTTAGTTTTGGAAATCATCTAGAAGGGCCGCAGAGCTCCAAAGGAACATCTTCCCCTGTTTTGGGTAAGCCCTCTCTCGCATACTCTGTTTTTGAGTTTTGCTCTGCGCCTCCATAAACTCTGTCACTATTTAAGAAGCATGAATTGCCAGTCTACGGGGAGGAAGAAAAGGATGAAGCATGAATTGCCAGTCTATGGGGAGGAAGAAAAGGATCTATATATTTCCATGGAATTATTTCCCAAAAGTTCTCTACATTCTTCCCTTAAGGTTTTGATTTTTCATATAGGGGAGAGTTTAGGCAGTACTAGCTATCATTCTTCTCAAAGTTCTCTTTTCTGGATTGTTCTATATTGTTGTGAAGACAATTTTAATGAACAGCTTGATACTGATACTGTATGATATTGAAGTTTTATTTTATAATATATACATATATAATTTTATATTTCTCCTATACTCATTTCATTTTCTACATATACATATTGAGTTGTTGTGTGCATATTAATTCTTTACAACCTCAAGCTTATGTAATTTGTAAAATTTTGTATAAAAGGATTGTTCGAATGATGCGATAATGATTTTCATTATCATCATATGATTTGTTTCATTTACTATTTTTATCTTCCTAATTGTATATTTATTTGAATAAGCATCTTTTGGAGTGATATTTATCATTAAAATACAGATTTTCAGATTGCATTCTCTTTAGTTTATGCTAATTCTGTATCTTGAATTATGTACTACTTATTTCATGTTATAATAATTTGAGTTATCATTTCTCGAAATGAGTGACCATTTCCCAAAATGAGTGATTATTTATAATAGATTATGCTCTTAGTTTTGATGATTTCTAGGATCTAAGTTCATGTCTTTTAATATGTCAAGATTTAGAATAGCATTTTGATAGTTAAATTGCTC
The DNA here is from genome assembly GCA_027924585.1 of Larix kaempferi. NCBI lineage: Eukaryota > Viridiplantae > Streptophyta > Pinopsida > Pinales > Pinaceae > Larix > Larix kaempferi. The sequence continues at coordinate 9,328,755 of BSBM01000809.1, read as the reverse complement.
CTGGTCACTATAGGATTGGTGTTAAAATCATAATTATGTTTTATTTCATAGTCGAAATCTACAGAATTTTTAGGAGTTACTAAAGTGTCGCTTAGAGTTTATAGCAGCTGCAAAACTGTTTGTTTCAGCTATTCTAAAATTGCATCATAGATTAAGTTAGATTACATCTTAGGATTTTAATTGCATTTTTAAGAATTCAGATCACTAGATTGAGAGACTCTCTTGCTTGAGAGAAAAATCATAAGGTAGTAGGGCCTTTGTTCCTGCTAGACATGGCTATTACAAACATTTAAGGAGTTGCTTTAAGCAATCTGAGTGGGCTATTTCTCGTTCATTGGCCACTTGACAGAAAATCCAGCCAACAAGTTTTTGCATAAATATAAACAATCCTTATACCATAGTGAATCATTTTTCCACACATAAGATCTGATACACTGGGATAATTCTGTAGCTTTTGAATGATTGTCCACATGGATAAGTTTTTTTTCCATTCTTCTCTTGCTGCTACTATCCAATCTAGTTGTAGGATAGAAATGGAACAAAGTAATGCCCCAACATCTTCATCTTTTCTCGAGAGTGCATCTACCACCACATTATGTTTCCCCTTTCTATAAATGATTTCAAAGTCATATCCCAACATCTTGGTTACCCACTTTTGTTGCTCTTCTGAAGATAGTCTTTATTCCATGAGGTATTTAATATTATCATGATCTGTTTTGACCTTGAAGTGCCTACCTATTACGTAAGGACGCCATTTCTTAAGAGCGTATAGTATTGCCAACATTTCCTTCTCATAAATGGGCATTTTTAATTTCTTTCCCTTGATTGGATAGCTTGTGAAAGAAAATGGGTGTCCTTCTTGCATTAGAACAACGCGAATGCCATTTCCTAAAGCATCACATTCCACAATAAAGGTTTTTGTGATGTCTAGTGTGTCCAGTACAAGAGCTGTGCACATTTCCTATTTTAGTTGTTAAAATCTTGAGTTTCCTTTGGAGTCCAAGAAAATGCATCTTTCTTCAATAATGTTGTTATAGGCGCTACTATTCTTCCATAATTTGGAACAAACTTGTGGTAGTACCCTATCATACCTAAGAATCCTCGAAGATTCTTCATGCTTTTGGGAATCGGGCAGCCTATCACGGCTTTAATTTTGTTAGGGTCTACCTTGACACCTTCATGAGATACAATATGAGCCAAGTACTCTACCTCCTTCACCCCAAAGAAACATTTTGAAGGTTTTGCATATAGTTGTTTCTCCTATAGTAGTTGTAGTACCCTGTCAACATGTTGAACATGTTCTTCCAAAGATTTTATATAGATTAGTATATCATCAAAGAATACTAGCACAAATTTTCCAAGAAAATGACTGAAAATGGAATTCATCAAACCTTGAAATGTGGAAGGCGCATTCGTAAGATCAAATGGCATGACTAGAAATTCATAATGACCTTCATGAGTTATGAATGTTGTGTTTGAGATGTCTTCTTCTTTTAAACAAAGATCCAACTTTGTGAAGAAAATTGATCCATGTAATTCATCTAGCAATTCATCAATGACAAGAATGGGAAACTTATCTTTGATGGTGATCTTGTTGATATCTGTATAATCTGGATGCATACGCCACGATCCATCTGGCTTGTGTACCATTACCACTGTGCGGAGTAACAACTTTGGCAAGGCCTAATTATGCCAACCTCGAACATTTCTTCAACCATACGCTTAATTTCACTCTTCTGTCAATAGGGGTATCTGTAAGGTCTGATGTTAGGAGGAACAATTCATAGTATCAAGTGAATAGCATGATCAAAATCTCGGACAAGTGGAAGACCTTTCAGAATATCTTCAAATACCTTGGAATGTTAATTAATGACCCTTTGAATATCTGGGGAAATAGGAGGCTTAGATGTTTGAACATTTAATGAGCATAATTGTGCAATTACATCTTGATGTCCCTTTTTCATCAATTGTTTCACACCATTAGATATTACCACCTTGCTTGGTTTCCCTATGATACCATGTAACTCATATTCCTTTCCTTCCCATAAAAATTTCATGAAAAGCTTGTGAAAATAAAAGTCCACAATTCTCAAGGATTGTAACCATTGAACTCCTAAAACAACATCAACACCACCCATTGGAATAGCAATCATTGGAATACTCAATACATATTTCCCCGTAGTGAGATTTATATTATGGAATTTCCTTGAGTAGTTGATAGTTCCTCCATCTGCAATCATTACTTGAAACTTTGGTGCTAGATATACAAAGCAATTGAGAGATTTTGCTAATTTATACTGAATGAAATTATGAGTACTACCAAAATCAATCAACACTGTTACCTTTTTTCTTTTTGATAAATTCTTCAATCATGAGAGTTTGAGGAGTGTTAATTCCAGATAATGTATGACATGATATGGTGGGAGTAATCTCTTTTGAAGTAGTATATTCTATTTCTTCATTTGGAAATGGTTCTTGTTCTTTTCGTTCTTCCTCTTCACAATCTATGTAAAATAATTTCTTCACACCACACCTTTGTCCCTTGAAATGATAAAATCGTTTCTTACACGAATATCCAGTGTAAATAACACAGATGATCCATAAATGAAAAACTAATAGAATAAATAATTGATAATATGATGAATGCAGAAAATTACAAATAAGGGTTTGTATATATACCCATGTAGTGTCTCTTTTTGTGAAGAGGCATAACCTTTAATCAAGGTGTTTCTTCATTAAGTGTTTAATTATTGATTTATTATTATTATTAATTATTTATGTCATTTATTATATATTTTTTTCATTACATTGCCTTCCCATAAGGGAAGCTTTTTCCTCAAAGGTTATTGATGAAAAGGCTTACGTATGATTTTTTGCTTATAATGTCGTCTCTCAATCTTTTGTGTTAGTCATACTTGACGAAACAAGACGATATGAGTTACGCACTTCAAGGAAAAAATATCGCATTGTTTGTGAGGTGGTCCATCCGAGATCTATCATCATTGGTGTTGTTTGTTGATCGCATTGTTGGATGGAACTTCTCGTTTTCTGCTTACTTTGTTGATTTTGTGTTCTCTCTCTTCTCAAATCGTAAATCCCATGTTTATGCTCATTTTGATCTTGTCGTTGGTCAAAATGAATTTATAATTTGGGTGTCGATAAGGATTTATTGTTGTTTGTATTTTGATTAGATTGACTTCTTTTTGAATTGTGGGGAGGACTGAATTTGTATTTGCTTCTTTTTTCTCAACGTGGATTTTTTAGTCCAAGGGATTTGATGTCCTCTTTTGAATTTTCTCCCACGTATTGTCTAACAAGTCTTTTTATTTTTTAAGATTTTGGGTCATTTATTCTTGCACTTTCTTGTCATCTTTAATCTTATGAATCTGAACCATTAGGTCTTGTTTTTGCTTCTTGAGATGACCATTTTCGTCAATGTTTTCTAATAGTTTCTTTTGAAGATCTTGATTCTCCTCTTCTAGCTGTTGATTCTATTGTGCTTTATCCTTCCCCTTTTTTATTTGAAGCAGCAATTTCTGATTATGATCTATGAAACGAGAGATCTCTTCTTCTTTATGATGACTTTGTGGAATTTTGACTATAACTTCTGTATTGATTTTTTATTTTCTTGTGAAATGACCTTGGAGATATCCTTGAAGTCTTTAGACCGCGCAAATTTTGAATCTAAATTCATTCTAACATCCTGTAGTGTGACTTTCTTCTTCTTATATGAAAACGTTAAAAAAAAATTCTTCATATTTAAGATAATTGTCTCTAATGTTTCCATCCAATATAAACCAAGAATGATGTCAAATTCATTTAGATAAATAGTCATAACATTGAATTGGGATGTGAACTGTTGGTTGCTTATACTATTCTTGAGGTTCTCTAGAAATACCCAGGTTCTGCGCCGTTCAGGGAACCAAAAAATCCCCCTTTTCACCGGTCCTTTCGGAAACAGTCTCCCAGCAGACTGAGGTCTCACCTGAGGTGAAGTTGATGGAGAGGCTGAAAAATCAGGTTTCCAAAACCAGGTGATGCACGCTTAACAGACTAGTGAGCAGCGCGCTACAGGACTTGCACTACGAACTAGGGACTATGCGAAGTTCACTTCTTCACGGGTAATGCTTATACAATGGCACACCCAAGGGACTGTAATGCTCAAGGTGGTTCTTCGAGAACCGAACAGTGCCACAGAGACTATAATTCCTCTTCAGTACATAACCACTTTAATGGATTTCACCTAGTGTAAGTTATGCATTCAACAACACCTTAGAATGAACCTTGCAAACTTATACACTATAACAAACAGCAATGTAACTGTGCACTTCAGGTGCTGCACTTAGTGAATCGCACTATACAGACTTCGCTAGCTAAGTGTTTACCCGATAAACTTATGCATTCATCTGACCTAGAAATACTTATGCATTCGAAATTCATTGACACATGTGGTTACTTCACATATTTTCCCCATATTCTATCCTTATGGTGAATTCATATAAAAGCAAGAACACATGCATTCACAAACAAGATCTTACCAATTCACATAAGCAAACACACAGATATCAATGCATAATCAATCACATAACACAGAATTTAACGTGGTTCACCCCCGGGATGGCAGCTACGTCCACAGGAACTGTTATTATACTATTTATGAGAAGAGTACAACAATTCCAATTTGCACACTCAGCTGCAGACTCTCTTCTCTCTCGGTAGGTCACTGTGCACACAGCTGCAGAGCCTTTTACAATCGTCTCTCAACATAGATCTAGATTCAACAATAAGCAACTATTCACGATCAAAGATTAACCCAACAACCCTTTCCCTTACAAAATATGCCATTTATATAGAGATTGTGCCTGTAGGTCACATCTGTTACAATGCATAGGAAAGAAACCATAAGGTTACAAAATGGTGAGGTTACAGGTTGACTCGGCCTGCCGCAGTCGACAGCTGCTTTACATGCTTCTATCTATTCTATTGGACCATACGCATCTCGTACACCCTTCTGACATCCGCAGTCTTCACAAAATGATTATACCGCATTGTGGCGTGTCTCTTTTTGCCCCTCTGGCCTACCTGTCACTGTCGACTTCATGGCTTAGCTTCTAACTATTTTCCACCACTCTCTTGACATGTTGCTTTCATCCACCTTCACACTGCTCCATACCCATTCCGTGGAATCAAGGAGTTGTTTACCCAAACATGTCACTTTCACAGCTCGACCTCTCCTTACATTCTTTACCCAAAATAGGTGCTCCACTGGCACTGCGCGGTGCTACCACTTCATGGAGCTAGAACTTAGCCATGCGGTTCTTACCTTGCTGAAACTACGTTGTGCTCAACTTTGCAGCTTCCTAAAAATTGCTTGCCAAAATTGCCTTCATTTGAGCTGCACTGTAACTTCGCAGCACCAAAACTGTCTTGCACAAAAATGCCTACTTGGGCTAGGCCCAACAGGCCCCTACCACTTACATGTGGGTCGTCCCCAAGCCACTTTCCACTTCTGGTTCCATGAGTTGCTCTTCCTCTTGCGGCACTAACTTAGCAGCGAGTTCTCGATACGTTGCGCTCAGCTTAGCAACTATGTTCTTGGAATCCTCTTCAATTGCTTTGATGGTTTCTAACACATTTGGTGTTAAGTCATCCTAAGTTTTCTCTTGTACTGACGTCTGTGCGTTGCGTAGCTCCTATAGTTTTCCTTCTATTTGCTACATTAGTTCATGGGATTCCTCCTGCAGGGGTTGTGACTTGTCTTCAGCTTCAGCCTCCTGTTCTCTTAACACTACAAGTTTTCTTTTTAATTCTTTGACTTCTGGAAATCTACGAAGTCTGTCTTTTGGTAGTAGGGTCTTCATCTCTGCATTCAAAGCGTCTAACATTGCCTGCTTTTCCTACAAACTGGTTTGGACCTGCAGCAGCTCAGGGTCTTTTTGTAGCGTAGTGAACACTCTCGTAGCTTCTTCTAGCAAGTTTTGACACTTAGCCACTTCACTGGATATGATTTATGGGGCATCTTCTGCTTCTGTTGCTCTGATCTTTGCCTGATCTTGTGGTGTCTTTGGTTGATTCTCTACTTCCAAGGCGGCAATCTTCGCCTTGTAGTCTATCTCCATGTCTACCATTTCAGATTTAAGATTGCTGACTACTGAGTCGTTCTTCTTTATAGTTTCTACGAGCGTTGGCTTCTCGTCGCACTCTAGTATATCTGCATAAACTGAGGCGACAGTCTTCTCTATTCGTCTACACTGCTCCTATTCGCTTTCAAGTGCCTTAGCCTTCTTCACACTTTCTTCCTACAACTGTTTATAATTTTCATGTAATTCCTAGTGTCGGTTCACAATGACCATATCTTGGTTATGTATTTCCTCCACAACCTATAGGTGCATATTTTGTAGGCCTTAGAGGGGTAGCATAGCGATATCAATCTCCACATGCTCTATGCTCTGCATGCTCGAAGCTAACTGATTGCGTGGTAACATTACACTTAGTGGGTCAATTTTGACGATGTGCGGTTTTGGTGCCAAGGTTAGGGCTAAAGATGTTTTCTTTGGCTGTGATGTGTCCCTTGACCTTCCTTCTAATTTTGATTCTCACGACACGGCCAAGTCGCAGTGGACCTACTCAAACTTCGCCACTATCCCTTGCGGCGTGGTGAGATTCTGCTGCAAACTTGCTCGAATTTCATCATTCTTACTATCTTTGAGGTTCAGCACATCTTCTAGATGCGAGGTGACCGTGGATGTGATCATCTCATAATCATCATCATGTAGCTTCACGTCCAACTGGCCCTTTAAATCCTTTTGCTTCTTTTTCTGGACTTTCTCTGGTACTGAGCTTTCGGGCTCCTTACTTTTTCCTGATGGTGACTCTTCGACAATTGTTGTTGGAATTGGATTACTTTCTTTGGAGTCACTGTCCATGATCATAGGTCCTTCGACCTTCCATTCATCCACTCATTCCTTCATAATGAGGTCGATATCTGCTTCATCCATGTGATAGTTCCCTTGGAACCATTTTGGGTTCTTTTTTGGTGCCTTTGCTAAAATGTAGATGGAGTGCTTGTTAGCCTAAAAATGTAAAGTGCGAATATACTTAGATGTTACCTCTTTGGAAATGCATGGTGTGCAAACAATGGCATCACACAGCTACTCATAATATGTGTAGAAAACTTCATTCGAAAGCACACTGTCTTTCTGGCATCAAATTTTCCCACAGGTTTGCATACTTGGGTCCTCGACAATCGTTGCTAGGAGACGTGAGGCCAACATAGTGCCTTGGGTCCTTCTAGCATACAAAGCCAATCCGTACCATCAACCAAGTATAATGAAATGCGGTGTCATTAACCTGAGTTTCGCAGACATCTTCCAGAAACTCGTTCAGTAAATACTAGCACCAATTAGATCTTCCACCCTGCGCTACCTTCGCCCCAAGGAGCACTATGCCGATTGGTACTTCTGAAGGTCTAGACTTCTGGAATATTTTCCCTGCTAGAAATTGTACTACAAACCACGTAGCATCATCTTTTATATTATCTGTGACGAACCCTCTTTTTCCTTTTGGAATGTTGTGAGTTTCTTTCATTTGCACAGTACTCTCCTTATCCCTGGTTTTGCCGACAAAGAACTTCTTAGGGTCTTCGTCACACTTGCTTAACCTTGTGATCTGATGGATCAGGTCGATGTTGAGGTTGACATTTCTATCTGACCAAAGGTAGCATTGGTGTGTGCACGATATGAGTGCGCACCACCATGTTAAGTTCTGGGCTCCGGTCGAAATGTGGAAGCCTCAATAGGTTTAACAACCCGGATTCGACAACTTCCGACAGCCAACTCTGCGCAACCAACAACGAGTTGTTCTTGACGTCTTTCTTCCAGTTGTTATATCTATCTGGATGAAATTGTTGGTACTTAGCCTCATCTCGATCCTTTTGCTGTTGTAGCAAGTCGTAATCTTTGAATTTACAGTCTGCGAGCTTACCCAACAGATTTGCTTCTGGTTTTACATGTTTGTATATGGGCGTATGTGGTATCTCATTCTTCACATTTGTGGAGAGATTTACCGCTGGTGCATCTGCTGTTCATGGATAGATATACTCTGGTGTGAAGGTTAAAGGCAGCTCCTTATCCCCTGGTGGAACTTTTGGTAGCTTGGATCCCATTACTTTCACCTTAACTTTATCAACCACGGGTTCCTTTCCCTTTCTCTGCATTTGTGTAGAATGTCATGGTGAACGACATGGACCTTGTCCTTGTTCCGTAACAACCTTACTAGCAGGGGTTCTCATCAACCCTTCAAGCCCAGTTTGCTTAAGCACCCTCACAGTATGCTGGATTGTGGATTCTTGTTAAACTGTAGAATCGTTAGACATTCACTGGATTTTTCTATGCAAACTCACAGAAATACTCAGCACAGACTGTTAAAAGATTGAATCTATGGGTCATGCGAAAATTTCAGAGTTTCGGTAACACCCACGAGTCTAGACATAGCGGTATTTATAGGCACAGTTGAGCTTCACCGCGCCCATCAACGGCTGGAAAAGCATTAAATGGCATGTCCATTGGCCAAATATGCTAAGGATTCGAGTGCTTTCCTTCATTAACTCCTTCAGAATGACTATTTTTGCGTTAAATGCTTAAGCGATCGTCAACAAAATCATTGTATAGTGGATAGTTTTCCGACCGACATTGTAACGGCTAGTTTCCTTGAGCATCGCGTCGAACTGCGCGACGGGTTGTCACTATCCCGGTGCAGTTACTTCACAGTGTCTTGGTTCTTTGTTCTGAACTATGTCTCTTTCTTGGTCTATTTGATCTACACAGCTACATTTTGAGCTTCGTACTGTGTGGTTCTTCTTTCCTTTCCCTTTTCTTTTTTTTCTTTTTTTTTCATACGCAGGTTCACTTCTCGACTAGTGTTGCACGGTCGATGCATTCTTTTCATCAAACTTCGCGTATCGGACCAAAACTGTGTACAGACTCTTTGGAATTTCTAGTGCCCAATTTCAACTGTACTTGACACTTAGAAATTTCATTCCCTTCTAATCACTGAGGGTTCTGTGAAGTAGGACTATCCCTGTAGGGTTTCAGTCTACTTCCTTTCGCCAAACCTGGTAAATTATCTCCAGCTAACGTGGCTAACTGAACTGCACCACCATTAGTAACATGCATAGCAGTATATGGCCCAAGCCAATGCATTCTAAATTTTCCAGGAAATTTCATAAACTTTATATCATACAGAAGAAGTACGTCACCTACCTGAAAGGATTTGTTCTTAATGTGGCGATCATGCCATGCTTTTTCTCTCTTTCTACACTTGTTGGTGAAAGCTTGCAATGAAGCAATCCTCCTCCAATCCAACCAAGTGTAGAAGCCTTCCATCTATTGTTTGTTCATCCTCCATGCCTGTGAATGCAGAAATCCTTAAGATTGGTACAATATACTCCATTGGAATCATAGCTTCCTTTCCATAGGCCAATCCGAAAGGTGTATGGCCTATCAACTTCTTGCAAGTGGTCCTGAATCCCCATAACACAGCTGGAATGCACAGATCCCAATCATCTATGTTTACATTGCATACCTTTGTCAACGGATTGTCTAATACCTTGTTGAAAGCTTCAACAGTTCCATTGGCTTGACGATGGTACGGTGTACTCCTCTGATGATAAATGTGGAACTCTTCAGTAAGGGATTCAATAGTTCTGTTCAGAAAGTGGGTTCCTTGATCACTCATTAAAATTTTTGGGCATCCAAATCTAGTCAAGATGTTCTCAAAGATGAACTGCGCGGCAGTAAATGCACTACAATCCTTTACTGGTTTAGCCTCTACCCATCTCGTGAGATAATAAATCGTGGTGATAATGTATCTCGCACCAGTCCTCTTTCCTAGTGGGTTAATAGGTCCCACGAAATCAATAGCCCATTTTTCAAATGTTTGTAGTGTCAACTATGGTTTTAACGACATTTCATCTCTTCACGGTGGCTTTTCTGTTCTCTGACAGACATCGCAACTCTAGCAATGTTCCTTTGAATCTTTATGAATTGTAGGCCACCATAGCCCTGTTCTCTATATATTCTACGCAGTTGATCTTCCTGCGTAGTGACATCCAGAGGCACCTGAATGTGCATCAACCAATATGAATGGCTTCTCATGCTCCAACACACATCTGCGCAGCACTTCATCTGGTCCCAACTTGTATAGTTGTCCTGCTATGATAGTGAAGTCTGTTGCTTTGACTACCAGCTGCTTCTTCTGCTGCGTAGTGAAATCTGTGGGTGCCAACCCCATAGTAAAAAAATATACAATATCTTTGTAATAATCATCGGCGACTTGTATGGTGAATAACTGCATGTCAGGCAGATTAACTTCAAGATTGGTAAGTTCTTCGCCTAACTCAATCCTTGATAGATGGTTAGGTCCTAGGTTCAATCTTCCTGTTTTAACCATAATTTCAAAATCATACTCTTGGAAGAGTAGTAGCCATATGCATATTCTCCCCCCTAACACTAGTTTATTGACCAGATACTTTAAAGAGGAATGGTCAGTAAACATTGAGAAGTGTGCACCGAGCAAATAGTTCCTGAATTTCTGCAATGCATACACCATAGCAAGAACTTCTCTTTTTGTGGTCGTATAGTTCTTTTCAACTGATGAGAGCTTCCTGCTCGAGAATTCAATGGGATGGTCAATGCCTCCCTCTCCCAGATGTGCTAGCACCACACCAAGTGCAATGGACGAAGCATCAACGTGTACATGGAATTCCTTGTCCCAATATGGAAAGACAAGGATAGTCGCAGTTACCATTTTATCCTTTACTGTGTCTAGGCCTTGCTCACACTATGTGTTCCAAATGAACTACACTTCTTTCTTCAACAACTTTTCCATTGGCGTAGTTATCTAACCCTTAATGAATTTTATATAGTATCCCATATGTCCCAACGTGGTGTGAAGTTGTTTCATTGAATTCGGTGCTGGAAAGTTCACAATAATTGTGATCTTCACAGGATCAACCATCAAACCTTGTTTACAGACAATGTGTCCCAGCAGAATTCCATAGGGCACACAAAAGATACACTTCTTCAAATTCAAAGAAAGATGTTGTTGTCTGCACTTAGCTAACATCATTCTCAGGTTCTCGTAGTGGTTCTTCAGTAAACCAAAGACAGACCAATCATCAAAATAGACTTCTAAGAACTTATGGATAAATTCCTTGAATGCATCCACAACAACTTTGGAAAATATAGCCGGCGCATTCTTCAACCCAAAATGAATAACGGTGTAATGATAGGATCCCCATTCAGTAGAAAATGTGGTCTTATGTCTATTTGCTTCATCAATCCTAATCTGATGGTATCCAGAAAATCCATCAGTGAAAGAATAGGCCTCATTTCCTCCAACATTATCCAGTACTTCATCTGTAAATGGGGTAGTGTTGGCTGCTTTCTTGGGCAGACCCGGGTTTTAATGAAGCGCAGCAACAAACCCCTTGGCGCACTGGCCCTCTCGGCAACGAGCTGCGCAGCAGCTCGAGGTCTCACCCGAAGTGGCTATGGGGGGGTTAAGGAATCAGATTTCCTTAACCTTGGTGACGCGGAGATTGTTCTTCCTCTTCCGGTTCCTCAGATGTCGGTGGTCCGACTTTCCCGCAGGCCCCTCGGCGCAACTGCACGGCTTCCTTCCTCAGCAGGCCCGCTGCGCAAGTCTCCTCTCTGGCGCAGAAGGCAAGTATTCCTTGCGTCGACGCGTTAAGTACCTCTTCGCCCTGCGCGCCCAGCGCAGTATCGCATTCCTCGATCGCTGCCGCGACAGTGCTCCACCACTTCTTCAGTACTTAACACTTATAGCTATCAAGGGACCTTCCCAAACTCACTTACGCAGTCACAAAGATAATGCAAGAGTCTTGTATACACAGGTAATGAACTTAAACAGTTAATCATTCACGCAAACATTATAACAAGAAGAAATATGCAAAGTTCACCTCCTCGAGGGAAGCCACGTCCTCGGGAGTGTTATATTAACCAGAAAATGATAGAGTTATACAACTTGCTGCGCACACAGCTGCAGCCTTAGATTCTTACAAGAAACTCCACGCACACAGCTGGGAGCCCTTCTCTCAATCTAGTCTCTTCTCTACAGAGATTACAAAGGCACAGACGTCAACTCAAACTGTCTGGCAACTCAGGGATTAGCTCCTCGGCTATCCGATTCTTACTCTAGTTCTACACACTCGGTAGAAAACACAGCAAAGGATAATCAACACATGATCTATCCTTGAGATTGACTATCGAATAGTCTAACCATCTAACTATCCCAAAAATATCTAACTCTTCTTCTTATCATGTATACATATATATAGGTGGCCATGACGGTCACACCTTTACAAAACTATCTGCCTTTCCCAACAGTGATTCCCAAAAACCCTAACCACGCACATGGCTAGGTGTACTGTAGGCACCGCTTGTAGTCATGTCGCTGCTTCCTGCAGGCTCCTTGACTTTCGGCGCAGATTGTGGGTATGGGCGCTTGTCCTTCGCCTTTAATGCTCTGGTCCGTTGCTCCTCCTTGATCCGAGCAACCATAACTTCTGTACTTAGCCTTTAAATGAGGGTAGCTGATCCCTCTACTCCATCGCCTTATTTATTATGGTAGCTGAGCCACCTTCATTCTTCTATGACGTGCGTGCGAGCTCCGTGATTTCCGGTCCGTGATCTTCGCTGAGCTTGTCCATCTGGCACCGTACTGCGCACCGTCTCCTTCTTACCCAAAACTTAGTGCTTGTCCCAAAATTAGCACTTTCCTTTCATACTTATGCTTTTTCCCCAAAATTCGCAGCTTTACCGTAGCTACGGCCTAGGCTCCAACAGGCCCCTAACACTCACTTGTGGCTCGCCCTCGAGCCACTCGCACTAGCGTGTGGTCGCTTGATTTGTGCATCTGCTTGTGCTTGGGTCTCCGCGAATGTTTTCTTCCACTGCGCAATAGCAGAGTCCAATTCATCGATACACTCCACAGCTGTCTGCACCGTTTCTGCGGTGGCTTCTTCTTTAGTGATGGTATCAATGACCTCTTGAGATTCAGCAATCTCTTTGATTTTTGCCTCGACTTGACCAACGATTTCAGCATACTCATCCATGAATGGCTGAATGTTGTTGGTGAGCTTCTCATCTTCAGTTCTGAGCTTGTGCAGTTGCTGCTGCATTCTGTGCACTTCACTCATTTTCTTCATTTTTGGTAAGCCTGTTAAGGCCTTAGCTTCTTCAGTCAGAACAGTGAGAGACTATTCTGCAGCTTGCACCTGTTCTGACAGACCAACTTTAAAAGGGAGCTCGACAGCTCCAGTAACTTCCTTCGGTCGGCACTTTGTGAGAAGTCTGCCTGCAAGCAGACTTCCTGTAAATCGAAGTGCCTCATCTTCTACTGTAGTGAGGTCATAAGCCCGACCTCCTCTTGTCAAGTTATACTTCTGCACCAGCTGTGCAGCCAATTTTCTGTCTTTGTCCTTTCCCACAAAGTGAATATTGAGATCCTTACCAGCCTTAGATAGACCGGTGATGCGGTGAATCAAATCAACATTTAGATCAATTGGCCTCCCGAGCCAAAGGTAACCTCCATGAACACATGAAAGCAGCGTCTTAACAACTGCATTGACTTCGTTGCTACGCCCAAAGTGCGGTAGCTTCAACAAATTCAACAAACCTGGCTTCTCCAAGTTTGCTGCAAATCCCCTTGGGGTAAATTCATCGACCTTTCGGATGGGATTGTGAACTATCGTCAGATATCGATCTGGCGCAAACTGGGGATACGTTTTATAGTCTCCCAGATTGAAATCAGAGAATTTGACCAGTGGAATGTGTCCCAACAGTTGCCCTTCTACCCGCACACTAGCCGGTAGTGGCGGTAACGGAATGGGATACTTTGCATTCTTCGGGATCTGTACTTCTGGCGCATCATTTGGACGCAGCGGAATATAGTTCGCCATGGTGGCCAACGGCTCTGGAACAGGTTCTTCTGGCTGCGATGGAGACGCTCTTGTAGCCGGAGACTGTCTGGGATCCTGATAACCAGGGTGTACATAAGTCGAAGCCGTGACTGGAGTAGTCATGCCGAAATCTAAGCCTCGGTGCAGGAATTGACGAACAACTTCTTCAGTCGACAGGTTCTCCGTCGTGAGCCGATGTAGGGAACAAAAAACTTTGGACAGCAAATGGCGGACCTACGTAGGATATGGACGCTGAAAACAAGGGAAAATACTCTGCACAACTCGGCTCTGAAAACAATAACTTGGATTCTTAAACAAGATACCAACTCAAGGAAAGTAACCCAAAAATTATACAAGTGTGAGGTATTTATAGCCAGAGGTGATAGTAAATGCGACCAAGTGGGGTTACGTAGCTATAGGCGGCTATACATGAGTTGACAACACGCTATCCTCCTCGCCGCAGTGGTGCATTTATTGTGATTGACGGGCTCTGACAGCCTTCCGGGAGAAGCTAATGCTTTAGGCGCCTGAGTTAAATGCAAATCTTTCGGAGATCAAGCCGAATCCGTCAGAGCGGCTAGACTTAAATAGCGGACTTATCCTTCATTTATTCAGACGCGGCTACATAACTGCTGTAATTCAAAATTTTCGGCGGTTCATTTCAACTTAGGGCACTGTGCCTATAGGGGTCCACAACAAAAATTTTTCAAGCGGCAAATTATCAAAGGGAACTCCGCAAGAGCGATAGTTCAACGGTCCGGGGAGAAGCTTCGCAAGAGCGCAACTATGTTCGCTCCAACCAAACTTTAGACATGCGCGGATGCTTCTAGGAACTGCGCAGGAAGCCGGAGACTGAGTGTCTCGCAACTTCCGTGTAGACTGAATGCGGTGCCTCTTTCAACTACACTAGGCATCTGCATCTTTTTAGCAATATATTAGGTCGACAGAGCGGAGTGGCCGTCGCGATAAAGCTTGAGCCGACTCCCGTTGATCATTGTAGGTAGTAATTCTCCATCAAGCTTTGCAAGCTGAACTGCTCCTCCTTCAGTTATCTTCGTCACCTGAAAAGGGCCTAACCAATGTACACGAAACTTGCCTGGGAACTTGGTAAATTTACTGTCATAGAGGAGTACCAAGTCTCGTTCCTGAAAGACTTTATTCTTAATATGCCTGTCATGCCAAGCTTTCTGTCTTGCCTTATGTACCTGTTGATGGAATCCGGCTAAGAGTCTGTCTTCTTCTAAGGCAAGCAGTTGTGAGAATCTTGCGCTCATAGTATCAGGATCTGCCATTTCTGTAATTTGCGCAATTCTAAGACTGGGAACAATGTATTCCATGGGCATAACTGCTTCTTGTCCATACACCAAACTGAAAGGTGTGTGGCCTGTTAGTTTCTTGCAAGTGGTTCTGTAAGCCCATAATACAGCTGTGACTCTAAGGTCCCAATCATCTCTTTGTTGATTACAGATCTTCGTCAGGACATTCTCAAGAATTTTATTGAATGCCTCCACCGTACCATTAGCTTGAGGGTGGTAGGGTGTACTCTTATGGTGACTAATTTGGAATTCTTCAGTAAGGGCTTCTATAGTCTCATTGAGAAAATGTGTACCCTGATCACTCATGAGAATCACTGGACATCCAAATCTAGTGATAATATTCTCGAAAATGAACTGCGCGGCCGTAGCAGCGTCGCAGTTCTTAACTGGCTTCGCCTCAGCCCATCTGGTGAGGTATTCAGTAGCTGTAATGATGTATCTTGCGCCAGTTCTTTTTCCTGGTGGGTTAATAGGTCCTACAAAGTCAATGGCCCATTTATCAAAAGCACGCAGTGTGATCTGGGGTCTTAGCGGCATTTCATCTCTCCTTGAGGGTTTTCCTGTTCGCTGGCACACATCGCAACATTTACAGAACGCCTTAGTATCCTTGTGCAATGTCGACCACCAAAGACCTGCGGCTAATATCTTTTGCGCAGTCGGCTTTCCTGCGAAATGGCCTCCTGCGGTACCTGAATGCGCTTCTGCGATGATAGAGCTCTTTTCATGTGGTAAGATACATCTGCGCAAAACTTCGTTAGGGCCCAACTTATAAAGCTGGCCTGCTATCAAAGTGAAGTCTGCGGCTCTGACAACAAGTTGCTTCTTCTGCTGGATTGTAAACTCAGCCGGCGCTTGCCCGGTACTGAGAAACTCAAGAATATCATAATAATATTCGTCTGCTGCTTGAATAGAAAACAACTGTGCGTCAGGCAGATTGTCCTCCAGACTTGTAGGTTCCTCTCCTGACTCTATCCTGGATAGATGGTCAGGCCCTGCATTCAATCTACCTGGCTTTACAATAACCTCGAAATCATATTCTTGAAAGAGCAGTATCCATCTGCAAATTCTACCTCCTAACACTGGTTTATTGACCAAATATTTCAAAGCAGAATGGTCAGTATACATTTTAAAATGAGCGCCTAACAGGTAGTGTCTGAATTTTTGTAGGGTATACACCATAGCTAGTCCTTCCCTTTCTGTAGTGGTGTAGTTTCTCTCAGCTGTAGATAGATTTCTGCTGGAGTAAGCAATCGGGTGGTCAATACTTCCTTCTCCAGACTGTGTAAGCACAACCCCCAATGCTATGGAAGAAGCATCAACATGAACATGAAAAGGTTTTCTCCAGTCCGGGAAAACTAGAATAGGCGCTGTGATCATCTTTTCTTTAAGTGTGTCCAAGCTCTGTTGGCATTCTTCTGTCCATTGGAACTTCGAATCCTTTTTCAGCAATCTTTCCATAGGCGTTGTGATCCTTGCATATCCTTTGATGAATTTTCTGTAGTATCCTGTATGTCCCAATGTAGTGCGCAATTGCTTAACTGAGTTGGGCGCAGGTAAATTAGCAATGATGGCAACCTTCGCAGGATCCATCAGGAGTCCTTGTCTGCATACAATATGTCCCAACAAAATACCAAAGGGCGCACAAAATATACATTTTTTCAAGTTAAGGGAAATCTGATGCTGTCTACATTTTTCTAACATCATGCGCAGATTTGCAATATGGTTCTTTAATAGGCCAAATACAGTCCAGTCATCAAAATAGACTTCTAAAAACTTGTGAATGAATTCTTTAAAAACAGCAACAACAACTCTAGAGAAGATAGCAGGTGCGTTTTTAAGACCAAAGGGCATTACCGTATATTGGAATGAGCCCCATTCAGTTGCAAAAGTAGTCTTGTGGCGGTCGTCCGGATGGATTCTGATCTGATGATATCCCGAAAAACCATCAGTGAAAGAGTAAGCCTCTTGTCCTCCAACATTATCAAGTACTTCATCTGTGAAAGGAGTGGGAAATGGATCGTGTGCTGATGCATCATTGAGTTTGCGCAAGTCGACACAGATTCTTATTTCACCTTTCATTTTCTTTTCTTGGACCACCATAGGACTAATCCAATCGCTTTCCTCTACTGGTTCAATAATACCTGCTGCGAGCATTTTATCAATTTCTTCTTTGACTTTTTCTTTATAGCGCGGGTTCAACCTTTATGGGCGCTGCTTTACTGGCTTGGCATCTGGTTTCAGAGGTATGCGCATCACTCCTAAGTCTCCTACGATGCCTTTCATTTCTGTGAACTTGGTAGGAAAGATATCCTGGTAGTCACGCAATAATTCTGAAACATGTCCAACAGTTTCATCATCCCAATAATCTCCTATAGAAGCAAACTTTGGTTCAGCTTCTGTACCAATGTTAATCTTCTTGAGCTTGATGTGTTCTGTGATGGCAGGAATATCAAGCTCGGGACCTTCAATATTGTGCGTCCCTTCTGATTCTGGGATATTGATGTTGCGAGGATCGTCCTCCTCATCTTCAGCGGTGAAGTTATAACATTCCAGGGCATGTTCTATCTGGACAGCCCAATCTGGTTGGGAATATTCTGATAACGGGCATTGTTCAAATATCTTCTTTTTAATATACTTCAAAGCCTGATCGATGCTTGGATGTTCTGACTCAAAGCTGAAGGTAAGTTGAAAGCTTTCTATCGTAAGAGGCCAACTGATAGTGCCTTTGCGCAATTCTGTTTCAGTATACCAATTCCTTGGAACTGTATCCAATGTGTGGATGAATAGGTGAACCCATTCATCTTCCGGAATATCTGACCATTGCTGAATACATGCTTCAATGTGTGACCTGGGGTCACTCTGTCCCTCGTATTTGCGTAGGGTTCCGGCCGTGGTGTCCTGAAATCTGCGCAGTATCAATCTGCGACAGTCTTGCCATGTATGAATATTCTCCTTATGCGCAACCCACCATCTTGCGGGTGTGGCGCGCAATGCTACATCCAGTGCCTGTATGCGCTGCTATTCTGGAAGCTTTTGTTCATATTCATGTATGAATTTAGTTACTTCAGTTAAACCATCAAAAATTGGAGTGTCAGTTAATTCTGTGCCAATCCATCGAATGGATTTAGTCATCATAGCGCAACGTCTTGCAGAAACCTCATGTAAACGATTCTGCCAGTTTTCCAATCCTGCATCTGAGTCTGATGTGCACGAGCTATCGCATCGCCAGTTGATATGGCCATCTGCTGTGGGGTTGACATAGTCACTGTGGTTAGTAGTCATTTGGTACAAACTTTCCATGTGGCGCGCTTCCTCTTCTGCGCGAATGGGTTCTATATACCTTGGTCCTTGAATAGGATCAAGTGGTGCGATGACCCTAATCTGGTCATCCTCAAAGGCCATCTATCTTTTCTTCAAATTAATGACAGCCAAATTATCAAATGCCCAGTCTATTCCTAAAAGTGCTGGGTATGGTCTACTATAATCCAGGATTTTGATTACTTCAAAATCTGCAGAGCTTCTTACTCCTTCAATATCAATAGGTACGTTGGGTAATCTGCCCAATGGAGAGACTCGTTGCTGATTCGCGAGTCTTAGCTGGATAGGGGATCTTGTAAGCTGAGGGCTTCCCATCTGTTCCCATGTCTGCATAGTGAGAACATTGGCTTCTGAACCCAGATCTAACATGACTTCGTCCATTTCAAATGCTCCAATCTGTGCTGTGAGCCTCATCTCTTTTCCAGTTCTAATATGACTCCTAATCTGGTGAACAACACACTGCGGTGTGTTTGTCGAAGCAGACTGTTGGCACTGATCCAACAGGTGTTGGAGTTCTAGAGTTGCCTTTTCATTGCGCAACAATTTTAAACATTGTCGCAGGAACGCATGAACACTGCCTAGTGCATGCTCCTCGTCAGGCCTTCCAGCTGTAGTGGCCTGTTCTTGTACCAGGTTGTCTTGTCTTTCCACTTGCGATCTAATATTGTTCTGTGGAATTGCGGCAGAACTTGAAGCTCTCGGATCTGAGAAATACTCTTGAGCTTGCTTGAATGCTTCTTTTTGCTTCTGCAGGCTAAGTGGGGCTGGTTTAATATTAGCGTGGCGCACCCATTGCGTCGCTTGCTTTCCCATTCCCATCTCTTGCGCACCAGTGGTTGCTCCACTGCGTGTCACTATATTAACTGTAGGGTCTGGTTCTCTTTTTTCTGCTCCAATCAACTGAATATTCTGATTGACCTGTGGGGTCTTTGCTTGCATCTTAGCCTGTAACTGAGCGCATTCTTCAATGATATGGTCAGAAGATTTACAATACCTGCAGAGGGTTGTAGGATTTTGGCAATCCCTGGCAAAATGACCTTGTGCTCCGCAATTATAACAAGTGATCTGTCCTCTTCCGCGACCAAAATTTGTTGTGCGTCCGCGTCCCCTGTAATTTCCTGTTCGGGCGTCGCGAGTTTGGTCATACGGTGGACCTGCTGTGGGTCCTTGTGTCTCTGCTTGTACCCTATAAACATCATGCTTTCTTTCTATCATAAGATCATATGCTCTACAATTGTTCTCATCATGACCTACTGATTTACAGAAATTACAATATAGATTCTGTGGAGTTTGTACGTATTTCTGGAGTAAGTGACATTCTTGTGGTCTATGACCTCTAGTTCTACAGATTTCACACCAAGGCCCTTGTGCCTGTGGTAAAGGGTTAGGTGCTCCAGTTGCAATATAGTCTATGAAAACGGGGCAATGGTCCTTTGAATGACCTTGGGCTTTACATTTTGTACACCAAATTTCTTCCTTAATCTCCTTGCCTTTCTTAATATCATGCACTTGCAAGGTTAAGTTTGCTAATTGGTTCTGCAACTGCGCAACATCGTTGCTTGTTCCCGCAATGGGCGAAGCTTCTAGTTTCATAGCCATCTCTAGAGCTTGTTCCTGAGTATTGAGATTCTGTTGCATAAGAGGAAGTCTAATGTGTGGGAGGAGCGCAGCAATGAACCATTCTTTATGCTGCTGTGGTGCAAACTCGAAGCTTACTTGATCTATCAAGGCTTTGAACTTCTGGTCAAAGTCCCATACTGATTCTGTAGGTAACTGTTTGATGTCTTTGAGCTCTGTTATACACTGTGATTCTGATTTAGGTTTCTTAAATTCCCGAATCATGGCATTTCTTACATCAGCAAGCGTTCTATTCTGTGCTGCTGAGTATTTCATGAACCAAGTTAAGGCTCTTTCTCTTAGTGTGGTTGCTAACTGAACCAGTTTAACAGCATCATCATTAATTTGCTTAATTGTCCAAATGGCTTCACATAAGAACCAGTGCTGCTCAGGGTCTTCTATCCCTGTTCCTCTAAAAGTTGGTAGCTTCATGTCATCACCCATCCTTCTTGTGCTAGGTTGAGGTGAGGCTGCTGTAGCAGTGCTTCTGGGCTGGTTAAATAAAGGTGGCTCTGAGGTACTAGAAGTACCGTGTGGGCTACTAGAAGATGTTACTGCGGGGTTATACTGAGCTCCGTCTGGTTTTTGCGGTGTAAAGGGGTGATAAGGGATATGAGCACTCCCTTGTCTTTCTATATGGCTTGCTCTAGGGACTTGGCTATCGTCTGGGCTAGACTCAAAAGAATATTGGTCAAGGCCTACTTTATATCGTTTTCCACTACGAGTGCAACCAATAAGTTCAGAATCACTATCAGAATCTACGGACATTACTTGTCTATGCTATTCATCAGAAGTAATACATAGCTTTCCTTTTTCATACAGAAGCATTTTAATCCATAAGTTCAGAGAATTTAAGAACTTACCTCTGTGTACTTGGAAGAAATTCCTCTCAGCTTCACTGAAACTCTTTCTTGTATCTACTGCAAACTTGGTGATGAAACCTTTCAGTAGACTATTCAACCAAAAGTCTACTGCGCGGGACACAGGATTGTCTATCTGCTTCACAATACTGACTAGCTCAAGCGTCCAAGCGACGGGTCGATCAATATGCACAGTAGGTCTAGAGTCTGCTAACTTGGCTATCCAAGCGTGCAACTCCAGTGCGAATGTAACAAAGAAAATTTCGTGAAGGTCAGTATAAATATACTTCTGCAACCAGTCTTCTGTTTGGAGCGTAGAACTTCTATTTTCTTGTTCAGCGAACTCTTTAGCTTTTAAATCAAACCAGTCTCCAATTTCTTTAGCTGTAGGATTCCAGTAACACATTTGCTAACTGAGCAAGTCTCAGTGTAACAGAACCTTGTGCTAGCTTCAGCAACAATCTCAGACGTCGCGGAAATAGTAAGTCTCACAGCAGCAAGTCGCAAGACAACAGAACCATTTGTTCTCCTCGATCTCGCGCGTCGCCTAAATAACAAGTCTCACAACAGCAAGTCGCAAGGCAACGGAACCATTTGTTCTCCTCGATCTCGCGCGTCGCCTAAATAACAAGTCTCACAACAGCAAGTCGCAAGGCAACGGAACCATTTGTTCTCCTCGATCTCGCGCGTCGCCTAAATAACAAGTCTCACAACAGCAAGTCGCAAGGAAACGGAACCATTTGTTGGCTACTTTCTTGGCCAGACCCGGGTTTTAATGAAGCGCAGCAACAAACCCCTTGGCGCACTGGCCCTCTCGGCAACGAGCTGCGCAGCAGCTCGAGGTCTCACCCGAAGTGGCTATGGGGGGGTTAAGGAATCAGATTTCCTTAACCTTGGTGATGCGGAGATTGTTCTTCCTCTTCCGGTTCCTCAGATGTCGGTGGTCTGACTTTCCCGCAGGCCCCTCGGCGCAACTGCGCAGCTTCCTTCCTCAGCAGGCCCGCTGCGCAAGTCTCCTCTCTGGCGCAGAAGGCAAGTATTCCTTGCGTCGACGCGTTAAGTACCTCTTCGCCCTGCGCGCCCAGCGCAGTATCGCATTCCTCGATCGCTGCCGCGATAGTGCTCCACCACTTCTTCAGTACTTAACACTTATAGCTATCAAGGGACCTTCCCAAACTCACTTACACAGTCACAAAGATAATGCAAGAGTGTTGTATACACAGTTAATGAACTTAAACAGTTAATCATTCACGCAAACATTATAACAAGAAGAAATATGCAAAGTTCACCTCCTCGAGGGAAGCCACGTCCTCGGGAGTGTTATATTAACCAGAAAATGATAGAGTTATACAACATGCTGCGCACACAGCTGCAGCCTTAGATTCTTACAGGAAACTCCACGCACACAGCTGGGAGCCCTTCTCTCAATCTAGTCTCTTCTCTACAGAGATTACAAAGGCGCAAACGTCAACTCAGACTGTCTGGCAACTCAGGGATTAGCTCCTCGGCTATCCGATTCTTACTCTAGTTCTACACACTCGGTAGAAAACACAGCAAAGGATAATCAACACATGATCTATCCTTGAGACTGACTATCGAACAGTCTAACCATCTAACTATCCCAAAAATATCTAACTCTTCTTCTTATCATGTATACATATATATAGGTGGCCATGACGGTCACACCTTTACAAAACTGTGGGCCTTTCCCAACAGTGATTCCCAAAAACCCTAACCACGCACATGGCTAGGTGTACTGTAGGCGCCGCTTGTAGTCATGTCGCTGCTTCCTGCAGGCTCCTTGACTTTCGGCGCAGATTGTGGGTATGGGCGCTTGTCCTTCGCCTTCAATGCTCTGGTCCGTTGCTCCTCCTTGATCCGAGCAACCATAACTTCTATACTTAGCCTTTAAATGAGGGTAGCTGAGCCCTCTACTCCATCGCCTTATTTATTATGGTAGCTGAGCCACCTTCATTCTTCTATGACGTGCGCGCGAGCTCCGTGATTTTCGGTCCATGATCTTCGCTGAGCTTGTCCATCTGGCACCGTACTGCGCACCGTCTCCTTCTTACCCAAAACTTAGTGCTTGTCCCAAAATTAGCACTTTCCTTTCATACTTGTGCTTTTTCCCCAAAATTCACAGCTTTACCGTAGCTACGGCCTAGGCTCCAACAGGTAGGAAATGGGTCATGCAGCGAAGCATCATTCAGCTTCCTCAAATCTATGCAGATTCTTATTTCACCTTTAGTCTTTTTATCTTGGATAACCATCAGGCTTATCCACTCTGATTCTTCGACTGGCTCGATGAACCCTGCATCAAGCATCTTATCAATCTCTTCCTTCACTCTCTCTTTATATTTGGGATTCAATCTATAAGGCCTTGGATTTACGGGCTTTGTGCTTGGATTGAGTGGTATTTTCATAACCCCCAAGTCACCCAAAATGCCCTTTATTTCTGCAAACTTTGTTGGAAATAAATTTTGATAGTCATGCAGAAGGTCTATTATCTGTGCGACTGTCTCATCATCCCAGTAATCTCCAATGGATGCGAACTTTGACTCTTCACTTGTGCCGATATTCACTTTTCTTGTCTTGATAGGTCTACTCATATCTAGAATTTCTAGTGGAGTTCCCTCTACATTGCGCACTCCTTTGGACTCAAGTATATTGATGTTGCACGGATCCTCCTCATCACTTTCCTCCTCTACATCTTCTTCTTCTTCAGTGAGGTTATAAAATTCAAGGGCATTTTCTATCTTTTTTTCCCACTCTGGCTCTAGGTTCACAAGTACCTTTACATCTTCAATTATCCTATCTTTTATGGCCTATAATGCCTCATTTGTACTTGGGCATTCTTCTTTGAAAATTCTTTCTTTAATAATCTGCAGAGCTTCATTTATGCTTGGAATTTCATCTTCAAAGCTAAAAGTTCTCTGGAAGTTCGCAGTCAACATAGACCAATCTGTGGTTCCTCTGTGAAGCTCGGCATCTATGTACCAATTCTTTGGAATATGTTCCAATGTGTGTGCAAACAGATGAACCCATTCTATCTGGGTCTCTTTTCCCATGCTTGTGAACAAATTTCTATGTGATCCCTCAGATCCATTTGTCCATTGTATTTTTCAAATGTCAGTGGGACTTTCTCTATGAATCTTATTTGCATCATGTGTCTACACTGATCCCATGAGGTCAAAGTATGCTTATGCATGGCCCACCATCTTGAAGGTGTAGCATGTAGTGCTATGTATAATGTTGGTATGCGATGTTCAGCTACAACTGATACAGTATATGCTTGAATATATGAATACACATTAGTTGAACCATCATAAGTGGGGATTGGAATTACCTCGGTTCCAATCCAGCGCAGTGACTTTGTGATTTGCGCGCATCTTCTTGCAGATACTTCATGCATTCAGTTTTGCCAATCTCCATTCCTACATCACAATTTGATACCCAGGAACTATCACATCGCCAACTAAGTGCTCCGTCCGCTATAGGATTAATGTAGTCATACTGATTCGCAGTCATCTTGTAGATGTCATCAAGATATTGTGCTCTGGATTCTTCCTGAATCTGCTCACTGTATCTTTCTCCTTGCGAAGGGTCCAAGGGTACGATGAACCTAATATCCTGCCCTTCGAAGATCATCTTTTTGGTTTTTAGGTTGATGATTGCAAGGTTATCCACTGCCCACTCTATCCCCAATAATAATGGATATGGGTTACTGTCGTCAGTCATCTAGATAACCTTGAAGTCTACAGAGCTTCTGACTCCATCGATGTTCACAAGTACATTATCTAATCTCCCAAAAGGTATGACTTTATGTTGATTCACTAACCTCAACTATATGGGTGACCATGCTAACCTTGGTTTCCCCATCTGTTGCCATGTCTGCTTGCTCAAGACATTTACCTCTGATCCTAAATCAAGGATTATCTTATCCATCTCGTAATCTCCAATCTGCGCACTGAACCTCATTTCTCGGTCTGTTCTCTTATGGTTGTTTATCCGATGAACTATTCTCTGGCTCGTATTCATGGAACTGCGTGGTTCATATTGATCTAGTAAATTCTGCAATTCTACTACAGCATCTGCGCTCTTCAATAATTTCATGCAGCTCCATAGGAACTGCACAACTGAAGTGCCTTTTTCTGTTGTGGTACTAGTTTGATCATACGTTGCGGCCATATCTTGCATGTGCGTTGTTTCACTTTGCAAAGGGATTCTTGGCGACATAGGTGCTGGCTCTTAGAAATTTTCCCTTGCTTCTACGAAGACTTCCTTGTTTCTCTCCAGATTGAAAACATGTTGTTGACACTCAATAAAATCTGTGTTGAGGAAGCATCGATTGTCACAAATAATAATTGCAGTGGTAGTTATAAAAATAGGGAATGTAAAGCTCGAAAGTCAGAGTTCATCTATTATCGGCGTGAACAGGATTATAGGTGAAGAAAAGCTGAAGCTCCATACACATTCTTATTGTTGTTTAGACTATGCACAGACTTACGATGTTGTCAGATACAAAATCCATCGGAGGAAGAAAAGATTGAAAGATGAACTAGAGGACAGGAATACACTTCAGGAATATATCTGTCCTAATTGCAGTCGCAGGTATTCAGCCTTAAATGCATGCAACTGATCAGCCTTACTGAGGATAGTTTTCACTGTGAAAATTGCAATGCTGAACTCGTTGTTGAAAGTGACAGCAAGAAGCAGAAGCAACAGCCTTACAACGAATACGCCATCCTCCATTCGGCTACGTACTTTTTACAGTTAAGATGGAAAATATCAAGTTGGAAGCAGTTAAATTCTGCATTCAAATATTGGTGACAGAAGTAATGTTGCTAAGGAAATTGATACGGCAGATGAAGACATAGCAAAGGCGTCAAGTCTGTCAAGATGTATCGTATGGGATGTTTGCCAAAAGTCAGAGAGAAAGATCTACGGTCCCTAATCCATCCCGCGTCGTTCACATGTTCGTGAGATAACGTCGGTTAGTGGTCGCGGAACAAAAACCACCATGCAACGTGTCCATTTCTGATGCGTCCGGATACGTGAAAAGTTGTATTGCAAACCACTCCAAGCCCGCGCGGATACCATCCATTGGAAATGTTATAAAAAGGAGGTGGTCACATTTGTAGTATTTGTTTCTTCTTTTGACCAAAGCCGTCACGCTCTCCAAAACCCTAAGCCAAATTCGATGGGGTCTTTGAACGCTGCGATGTGAGCCTGGCCAAAAAGTTTGGTTTTCTATACAGGAGCGAGAAGCTAAAGGCTAAAAGTTTAAAATCAAAGAGATAAGACGCCATTATCCAAGAGCTGGCGAGTCTGCTATTTTTGTCCAATCCATTTCATATGATGAATATTAAAAAGGTTCTTGGAGAATGATGTAACAGGTTTAAGTGAAATGGCCTCATCAGAAAACAATCCTACAGTCTCAAACGTATGGTATATTATGGCTCAATAAAACCAGCTATATTGCAATCAGAATCTCGCCGTTCTTATTCTTAATAATGGGAAAAGCTATTTGAGCCCTAAAAATTCGAAATGGTTTCATGAAACCCTGACAGATATGGATATCAAAGATCCAAATCGAAGAGGATGCAGATTTATTTTCCAAATGGGCAGAGATGTTATATAAAAAGCTGGTACATTTGGTCGAAGAAGTTTTTAGAGTATATCGAGCTTTAGTAGAACGATGTGACCACATCTCTGGGGAGCCACATCTAAATACATTATAGCATAAGCAGAGGCAACTCATCAATCTCCGAAAGCCCAAAATTCCAGGCAGAATATCAACAAGTGGCAGAATATTAAATATCGGTGGAAGAAGTGAATAAATAGAGATAGCTGGCAGCCATCTTTTAGTTTCCGAGAACAACATTCCAGATTTTCCGTCATTTATAGTTTAAAAATTAATTCCTGTAAAGTAACGATTAGTTATTTGATTGTTATTTTAGTATCGGTGGTTTATTTTTAGAAAAATACAGTTAGGGTTTGCTCATAGGGAAAAAATTTGTATAAATTATGCATTTTACAATGTAAAGGGGGTTGGATTTTCGGTAAGGAGAAACCCATTCTGGGTGTTTTGAAGGGCTTCAGAAGTTAATAAAGATCTCAGAATTGAACAGATTTTTCTTCAAAGATTCATGTGTTGTTTAAAATTGCAGTCTGTACCATTTCCTTTCTCTACCTGTGCAAGTTTATTTTCTGCGTCATTCCTTTCATTATGTCGTTTTCTTCTATGCTTAGATGAACATTCATAATAGATTGAGATTCATGTTTCCATGCCTCGATTTATTCGCTTCTGAGCATCCATTTATTTCTCTAAAATTAACGGTAGATTCATCTGAAAATTGATGCCTGCTGTTAATGGACTGTCTTTATTTCTTTCCCTATCACCTGCAAAAATCTTATTGACTGTAATAAGACAGCTATCTTGCCTTTGTATGAAAATATTTGTTTAACTGCTGGTCCATATTTTTCTGTTTTCTCGACTCCATTGCCCAATGGTATCCTGTTCATGTTGATCTAGCCACCTCATTAAAAATCCTTAAGTTTTTATTCATTTTACAAATTGGCCCTTGAGTTTCATTGTCAAACTGCTGTCGTGGTGACATTGGATGGCAGATTTGCCGAGAGAGCCCTCTCTGGCTGAAGGAGGCCAACTTTCAGTCTAAAGATTGGTTTGAAATAGGTTACCTCGGGTTTCTTTGACACAGCCCAAGGAAAATCCGAGTGCTAACATTTTGGCGCCGTTGCCGGGGATCGAAGGTTTCATTTTCCCTGGGTATGAACGACAAAGTTGCAGATTTGATTGTTGATGGTGAACAACGGTCAGATATCAAGCAGGCTGTGCATCTTTCACCTGGCGACTCCATCTTCAAAGAATCCAGTTTTCAGAAACTTATGGCGACTCCACATTAAAGAAATCCAGTTTTGCATTGGTTCACAGGCTAGTCTCCTCAGTTTTCAAATCAGAATCTACAGTTCCAGTATTTCAAGATGGCCTCGTTATTAAGAAGGTATGCTCCTATGAGCAGGTCTCATATTCCCGGTTTTCCGAATCAAATTCCTAAAATAGATTGGCAGTCTTATTTGCCTAAATTCAGAGATGAAAACAATGATAGTGCTGCTTTACATTTAATCAAATTTCATGCGCATATACACAAGCTGAAGATTAGGTTTCATGAGGACTGTCTTATGAAGATGTTCATGGCTTCTTTAGAAGGAAAAGCAAGGGATTGGTATGAAAGTTTAAAACCTGGTAGCTTGTTTTCTTTAAAAGATTTTCACATAGCATTTTATGAGCATTATGCAGTAGATTTTCCAGCTTTGTCTTTAGTGGAAGATTGCTGTGATCAGTTTGAGGGTTTCATACAGTACCTCAAAAGTATTGATGAAGATCTGGAATGTATGAATGATGAAGACTTGTCTGAAACATTTTATCATTTTTCTTCGCAAGTCCATGGCCATGATGAACAAGAGGAGCTAGCTGTAGATAAGATCAATGAAGAAATAATAGTAGATTCCCATGAGCTCTATTCAGAAACAAATGATGATTCATCTGCTCCTTTGTGTACGAATGAAGAATGTATTCAGCATCATGATCAATCTGCAGAAGAGAAGGAAAACGATAGTTATTTGATTCAGAAAATGCACAAAACACCTCCTCTTTTAACAGAAGAAGAAATAGATCAGCTCCTGCAGAGTCATGCTACGACACCTGCTTATACAGATTTGCAGTGTTCACATATTCCGAAATATGTAAGTCAATCTTCTTCCATTTTTGGGCATGTGAATCTGAAATTAAATGGTGACAGTAATGAAGATCTTTTGAAAGAATCCATTAGTGATGATGATTCTCCGCAAGAAAATCATCTATTAGACACCAGTTTCTTTCATAAAAAAGATAGAGCTGTCATATTTGAAGACCTTGCAGAGTGTTTGCTATTTGAGGATGCATTAGATTATGAGGATAATCATTCATTTCTGGAAAAGAATGTTAAGAAAGAAAAAATATTCCAGCTCTCCCATCAAGTTGCAAAAAATCCAAAGGTACTTCAAATAAAATGTATCTTTTTTGATCCTATACTTGAGTATATGAAGAAATTTCTCAGTTTCGATTTGCAGCTGGGTTTTTATTTTGAGAATAAAGAATATCATTGGTTGCCGGTGCTGTCATATTTTCTGTTAGTGACTTATTTCAACAGTGAAAGAAACAGATTATTTGAACATTTGATGGATTGGCTTCATTGGCATTTCCGAATTACTTAATTGATGGAAAGTCTTTGACATTCTAAAGGTAGGGTAGGTAGGAGAAATAAGTTTGCCAGGCAAGCAGTCTTCAGTATGTACAGTAGTGTTTTCAGTTTTCTATAGTTAAGTGGTTTTCAGTTACAGTTTTGGATGGAGGACTGGTTACAGGATACAGGATACAGGATACAGATTGCAGGTTTTAGGTTTTCAGGATTGGAAGCCGCCCAATGGATCAGGCACTTGGTCTACGATGTTCTTTGCTACCTCACAGGGAGGATAGCATCCCCAGTAGGAGCCAGTTGTTGACACTCAATAAAATCTGTGTTGAGGAAGCATCGATTGTCACAAATAATAATTGCAGTGGTAGTTATAAAAATAGGGAATGTAAAGCTCGAAAGTCAGAGTTCATCTATTATCGGCGTGAACAGGATTATAGGTGAAGAAACGCTGAAGCTCCATACACATTCTTATTGTTGTTTAGACTATGCACAGACTTACGATGTTGTCAGATACAAAATCCATCGGAGGAAGAAAAGATTGAAAGATGAACTAGAGGACAGGAATACACTTCAGGAATATATCTGTCCTAATTGCAGTCGCAGGTATTCAGCCTTAAATGCATGCAACTGATCAGCCTTACTGAGGATAGTTTTCACTGTGAAAATTGCAATGCTGAACTCGTTGTTGAAAGTGACAGCAAGAAGCAGAAGCAACAGCCTTACAACGAATACGCCATCCTCCATTCGGCTACGTACGTTTTACAGTTAAGATGGAAAATATCAAGTTGGAAGCAGTTAAATTCTGCATTCAAATATTGGTGACAGAAGTAATGTTGCTAAGGAAATTGATACGGCAGATGAAGACATAGCAAAGGCGTCAAGTCTGTCAAGATGTATCGTATGGGATGTTTGCCAAAAGTCAGAGAGAAAGATCTACGGTCCCTAATCCATCCCGCGTCGTTCACATGTTCGTGAGATAACGTCGGTTAGTGGTCGCGGAACAAAAACCACCATGCAACGTGTCCATTTCTGATGCGTCCGGATACGTGAAAAGTTGTATTGCAAACCACTCCAAGCCCGCGCGGATACCATCCATTGGAAATGTTATAAAAAGGAGGTGGTCACATTTGTAGTATTTGTTTCTTCTTTTGACCAAAGCCGTCACGCTCTCCAAAACCCTAAGCCAAATTCGATGGGGTCTTTGAACGCTGCGATGTGAGCCTGGCCAAAAAGTTTGGTTTTCTATACAGGAGCGAGAAGCTAAAGGCTAAAAGTTTAAAATCAAAGAGATAAGACGCCATTATCCAAGAGCTGGCGAGTCTGCTATTTTTGTCCAATCCATTTCATATGATGAATATTAAAAAGGTTCTTGGAGAATGATGTAACAGGTTTAAGTGAAATGGCCTCATCAGAAAACAATCCTACAGTCTCAAACGTATGGTATATTATGGCTCAATAAAACCAGCTATATTGCAATCAGAATCTCGCCGTTCTTATTCTTAATAATGGGAAAAGCTATTTGAGCCCTAAAAATTCGAAATGGTTTCATGAAACCCTGACAGATATGGATATCAAAGATCCAAATCGAAGAGGATGCAGATTTAGTTTCCAAATGGGCAGAGATGTTATATAAAAAGCTGGTACATTTGGTCGAAGAAGTTTTTAGAGTATATCGAGCTTTAGTAGAACGATGTGACCACATCTCTGGGGAGCCACATCTAAATACATTATAGCATAAGCAGAGGCAACTCATCAATCTCCGAAAGCCCAAAATTCCAGGCAGAATATCAACAAGTGGCAGAATATTAAATATCGGTGGAAGAAGTGAATAAATAGAGATAGCTGGCAGCCATCTTTTAGTTTCCGAGAACAACATTCCAGATTTTCCGTCATTTATAGTTTAAAAATTAATTCCTGTAAAGTAACGATTAGTTATTTGATTGTTATTTTAGTATCGGTGGTTTATTTTTAGAAAAATACAGTTAGGGTTTGCTCATAGGGAAAAAATTTGTATAAATTATGCATTTTACAATGTAAAGGGGGTTGGATTTTCGGTAAGGAGAAACCCATTCTGGGTGTTTTGAAGGGCTTCAGAAGTTAATAAAGATCTCAGAATTGAACAGATTTTTCTTCAAAGATTCATGTGTTGTTTAAAATTGCAGTCTGTACCATTTCCTTTCTCTACCTGTGCAAGTTTATTTTCTGCGTCATTCCTTTCATTATGTCGTTTTCTTCTATGCTTAGATGAACATTCATAATAGATTGAGATTCATGTTTCCATGCCTCGATTTATTCGCTTCTGAGCATCCATTTATTTCTCTAAAATTAACGGTAGATTCATCTGAAAATTGATGCCTGCTGTTAATGGACTATCTTTATTTCTTTCCCTATCACCTGCAAAAATCTTATTGACTGTAATAAGACAGCTATCTTGCCTTTGTATGAAAATATTTGTTTAACTGCTGGTCCATATTTTTCTGTTTTCTCGACTCCATTGCCCAATGGTATCCTGTTCATGTTGATCTAGCCACCTCATTAAAAATCCTTAAGTTTTTATTCATTTTACAAATTGGCCCTTGAGTTTCATTGTCAAACTGCTGTCGTGGTGACATTGGATGGCAGATTTGCCGAGAGAGCCCTCTCTGGCTGAAGGAGGCCAACTTTCAGTCTAAAGATTGGTTTGAAATAGGTTACCTCGGGTTTCTTTGACACGGCCCAAGGAAAATCCGAGTGCTAACACATGTGTTTTCCCAGTAAATTTTCTTATCCAAACCACTTCAGTAGGGGTCTTCTTAATTTGGTGATATCCAAAATTCAAAGCTTCTGGTTCTTTGTCTTTTCCTGTGGAAACGCCACTTCACATCACAACATTAATATGTGGATCTATAGTCCCCATCTCTGTTGCGATCATCTAAATATTCGGATTAGGTGCTTCTTGCTTCCTCTTTTGCATTTATGCTGCTAACACTGGGCATGCCTCAATGACATGATCAAAATATTTGCAGTAACCACAGGTAGTAAATGCATTGGTACAGTCTCTAGACAAGTGACCTGGCTGGCCACAATTATAACAGATCATCTGGCCTCTTCCTCTTTCCTGTCTTGGGCCAGTGTTTCTTCTTCTTCCGCGGAATCCTCCATGACCTATGTATGTGCCTTGATCATACTACGCATTTTCCTTGTTCTGCGGTGTTTCTTCTTGAACTATGTATACTCCACCATGCATATGCTCTACATCTTGCTTTCTTTCCATCATGATCTCATATGATCTATAGTTGGAATCATCATGTCCAATGGATTTACAGAATGTGCAATATAAATTCTTAGGTGTTTGCACATATTTCGGGATTAAGTAGCAATCTTCTAGCCGGTGTCCTCTAGTTCTATAGATCTCTCACCATGGCCCTGGTTCTGATTCAGTGGATTTGGTGCTCCACTGTCTAGGTTCTCTTGAAACAAAGGACATCGTTCGTTGGGGTGTCCTTCTCCCTTACATCTGGTACACCATATTTCTTCTCTTTGTTCTTTTCCCTTCTTAATGTACTGCAACTGTAATGTCAAGGTAGCTAGCTGGTTCTCGATTTGTACCATTCTAGTGCTAGTCTCTTCTATAGGTGAGTATTCTAATTTCATCGTGATCTCCAAGGCTTCTTCCTGCGAAGCAACGTTCTATTGCATCAGCGGTAGTCTAATATGGGGCAACAATGCAGCTATGAATTATTCTTGGTGCTGTTGCGGTGCTATGTCAAAATGGACCTGGTCTAACAATGTTTTAAAATTCTAGTCAAATTCCTAGATTGTTTCATTAGGTTTTCGCTTAATCTTCTTTAATTATGTTATACATTGGGATTCTAACTTTTGTTTCTTGAACTCTCTTATGAGTGCAACCTTAATATCCACTAAGGTTCTATTATTTCCTACAGAATACTTCATGAACTAGTTCAAGGCTCTATCTCTGAATGTAGTGATGAGCTGCGCTTACTTAACAACATCATCCTGAACTTGCTTGACACTCCACACGGCTTCACATAGAAACCAGTGCTGCTCAGGGTCTTCTACACCCGTTCCTTTAAATATCGGCAACTTAATATCGTCAGTCATTCTCCTTCTTGCTGGTACAATATTTTGCGCATTTGTCTAAGTGGTGTTAGGGATGTTACTGGGCAGAATGTTCCAAGTCAGAATATTATGGGTCAGAATGGTCTGAGTACTCACTCCCACGGTGTTACTGGTACTGACGCTCTGAGGATTGGGAATATTAACAACTGGAGGGTTCTGAACTGGTGGAATCTATGAAATAGGAGGCGTAGTATTCTCAACTGGTGGGTTTTGAGGAGTGATAGGCTGATACGTAGCTGATGGAGGTTTTGTCTGGCTATCAAGCTCAGCTTGGAATATTAACCTTATATCTCTACGCGGAGTTCAGGTTCTTTAAGGTTCTTTTATGTATTAACCTTATATCTTTTTCCACTTCTCAAATTGTGTGAATATTTGTCAAAGTTTCTATATATGTTATCTACCATTACATATTCAAGAACTTCTAGGAATTTTACTGCATTCTTAAAACTCCTTTCTCAGCTAAAAGCATTTTAATATATAAACTGAGATTGTTGAGGTACTTACCTCTGAATCCTTTAAAGAAATCTTCCTCAGCTGGGCTGTAGGACTTCAGGGTGTCCACAATGAACTCTCTCATGAAGCCTTCTAGTATACTGTCAACCCAAAATTTGACTGCTCGCAAGAGTGGACTATCTACTTCTTTAAGCCTTTGAATAAGCTCTGGATTCCACTCGATAGGTGCTCCTTCTTGGAAATAGTTCTTTCGCTCTATGAGTCTTGATAACCACTCGTGCAACTCATTTCCAAAACTTGCCCAGAAAATTTTGTAAATATCCTTCCACGAGTATTTATTTAACCAATCTACGTCAGAGAGACCTGGATGTCTATTCTCCTTTCTTGCAAAATCTCTTTCTATCTTGTCCACCCAGTTCAATATTTCTTTATTGTCTGGATGGATTTTTTTGGTACTCGTCACGATTTCAAGCACGGAAACGAAACTATTTGTTGCTTGCTTATATTGTTCTTGAGGTTCTCTAGAAAGACCCAGGTTCTGCATAGTTCAGGGAACCAACAAAACCCCCTTTTCATGAGCCCTTTTGGCAACAATATGCGAGCAGACTGAGGTCTCACCCAAGGAGAAGTTGATGGGGAGGTTACAAAATTAGGTTTCCACAATCAGGTGATGAGTGCTTAAAAAACTGGTGAGCAATGCGCTACAGGGCTCACACTGCGAACTGGGGACTGCGCGACATTCACTTCTTCACGGGTAATGCTTATACAATGGTGCATCCAAGGGACTGTGTTGCTCGGGGTGGTTCTTCGACAACCAGACAGCGCCACAGAGACTGCGCTTCCTCTTCGGTACTTAACCACTTTAATGGATATCACCTAGTGTAAGTTATGCATTCAATAACACCTTAAACTGAACCTTGCAAACTTATACACTATAGCAGACAACAATGTAACTCCGCACTTCCAGTGTTGCACTCAGGGAATCGCACTATACAGACTTTGTTGGCTAAGGGTTTACTCGATCAACTTATGCATTCATCCGATCTAGAAATACTTATGCATTCAACATTCATTCACACATGTGGTTACTTAACATATTATCCCCATCTTCTATCCTTATGGCGAATAGATATAAAAGCAAGAACACATGCATTCACAAACAAGATCTTAACCATTGACATAAGAAAATACACAGATATCAACACATAATCAATCACATAACACAGAATTTAACATGGCTCACCCCCAAGATGGGAGCTACGTCAATGGGAACTGCTATTATATTATATATGGGAAGGGTACGACAGTTCCAGTCTACGCACTTAGTTGCATACTCTCTTCTCTCTCGGTAGGTCACTGCACATGCAGCTGCAGAGCCTTTTACAATCGTCTCTCAACAAAGATCTAGATTCAACAATAAGAAACTATTCATGATTAGAGATTAACCCAACAACCCTTTCCCTTACAAAATGTGCCCTTTATATAGAGATCGTGCCCATAGGTCACGTTTGTTACAATCCATAGACTAAAAACCCTTAGGTTACAAAATGGTGTGGTTACCCACCGACTCGGATTGTCATAGTTGATAGTTACTTTACACACTTTTGGCCATTATGTTGGACCACTCGCAGCTTGCATGCCCTTCTGACATCTGCAGTCTTCACAAAATGGTTATACTGCATTGTAACGTGTCGCTTTCCACCCCTTTGGCATGCCTGTCATTGTCGGCTTCGTGGCTTAGCTTCCAACTATTTTCTATCACTCTCTTGACAGGTTGCTTTCATTCGCCTTCACGCTGCTCCATAGCCATTCCGAGGAATCAACAAGTTGTTTACCCAAACAGGTTGCTTTCACAACTCGACCTTTCCTTACATTCTTTACCCAAAATAGCTGCTCCACTGGCACTGGGAGGTGCTACCACTTCGCGGAGCTGGCACTTAGTCATGCAGTTCTTACCTTGTTGATACTGCATTGTGCTCAACTTTGCATCTTACCAAAATTGTCTTGCCAAAACTTCCTTCATCTGTGTTGTGCTGTAATGTCGCAGCTCCAAAACTGTCTTGCACAAAAATTCTTTACTTGGGCTAGGCCCAACACAAACTTATATTCATCAATTGTCATTTCTAAGTCCCTAATTGCATATTGCTTCCCACCATATTTATCTTTCTTTTCGATTATACTTAGTTCTGGGACAAATAATTGATTTTCCAAGCTAACAGTAATGTGATTTTCCTCGATGGTTGGGAAAATAACGATGATAACAGGATTGCTTTGAAGAATCCCCTCACATTTTAGTATGCTAATGGCTACCCTTGAGTAGGTCTTCTCGAATCTTCCTCTTTTGTCACTATGAGGCTCCATAATAATTGTAATTAATTTATATTATTGAAATTCTGACTGCACCTGTGACTTGGGCTCACAAAAACGGTGAAGAATGACTATACACATTGCCACCTTCGTCTCTAACCTACCAAAATAGTATTTTCCTCTTTCTGCACACAATGGAGGCTCACATAGAGAATTTGTGATTGTTGTAGGCACAACAAATCCCATGCTTCACCTGAACATGGGGACCCCATTTTTAATAAATACAAAGGTATTTGGGTAAAATTGTTTCTAAAACACAAGATTCGTGAACTCTATTTCTTTGATTTTTACCTGTACCTTTGCTTGGCTTGGTTGTCATCTTTTCTATAAAAAAAATTGAGTGTTTTTTGTTGTAGGAAGCTTTAAATTTTGAGTAATTTGTCATTTGTTTCTGCTAACCCGAAACTCGAAAATCCAATAACTCGAAACCCGAAACCTGCAATTGTGGATTTCAGGAATTCATTTTTCAGTCTTTGGTTTTGTTCAACCCAAGACCCGCAACCTGACAGGTGTGGGTTGCAGGATTCCTCTGTTAATAATTTTGGAAAATCTTCATACTGAAACCCGAAACCCGCAATTGCGGCTTTCGGATTTCGGGAATTTGTTTTACCTTTAGTTGCGTTGTGTGTTCCCGAAACCCGCAACCCGCAAATGTCAGGTTGTGGGATGTGGGAAAAGCTTTTCATTTTCGCGATTGTTTCTGTTTCCGAAACCCGCAACCCGCAAGTTTCAGGTTGCGGATTTTAGAAACTCATTTTTACGTTATGTTGGTAGTTTGCAATCCCGAAACCCACAACCCACAAGTTTTGGGTTGTGGCTTTCGGGAATCATGAATAAACCTTGTAAATAAGTTCCAACACCCTATCCTGAATCCGGCATCAACTAATCTCAGCTGTCCATTCCTTTTGATCGCATGGTCAACATTTAATCTTGGTAAAAAATTGAACTTCATTGAATCAATAAGTTTATAGAGCAACTTGACGGATTATAATAATTTTTTTGAACGCTTATTTTTAATCATTTTGATTTATGACTTGAAATGGTGTATATCAAATAATGGAACCGTGCATTCAATTCTCAATTTTGAAAGGATTATAGAATTTTACTAGCATTGAATATTTAATAAAATTTGTCTTCGAGAAAATTTATAATTTTATGACAAGTTTTTATGTATAATTCAATGGAATCCTAAAAAACAAACATACTTTCAAACCATGGAAAGAGTCAGTAATTTTTCATTAAGCAAAGTATTATATTTTACAAAGAATAATTAGCTTTGCATATTGATAAGGTTATTAGTATTGTTTAATTTATATTTGATACGCTTTTAAAATACTATATTAATAATTGATTTATATGATTGGCTTTTGATATCATACTATTTACAATTTTAATGCATGGTATTTTCTAAACCCTAATTTGTCGTGCAGGATGAAGCTTAAAAACGGATCGCATACCTATAGAAGACATGTTTTTGCATGGCAGATTCGAAGCACATCGTAATGATTCAGCTCAAACGGTTTAAAACCCACTTCTCAAATTGGCTGATTTACCCCTCCTAGCAGACATTTTTGAAAATATGTCAATATTTTGGGAGAAAAACGTGACTTAACAGAGGTGAAGTTTCAGAAATTCGTTCTGGCCGTTTTGCATCTAGTTGAACATACCAGGCATCTAGGGATTTGATGCCATCCTTCCCAGTGCTCTCGAGTTCTATAAATTCGACCTCTCAATTCTAAGAGAGGGGAGGAAAGAGTTCTCAAAAGAATGGAAGGATTTTCATTCTTCCTATATTTGCATTCTTCTTGCAATGATGTTTTTGTTGACAAAGAGAAGAAAAAGGAACGATGCTGCCAGAAGGAGAGGATGATTTTTGTATGACCAAGAACTAAATTTCTTCTTTCTTTGCTATGATTCTCTTGATAGCAATTTCTTGTGTTTAATAGATTGGAGATTGGAGGCTTTGCCTGGAGTGGCTGCTCATTATCAATATGCAGCTTTGTAAATTTGTTTACTAATCTGAGATGGTAAATACAGTTTATTTTCTACAATTATTTATTCATTTGTATTTAGTAATATGTTTCTTATATGTGCATTTGAATATCAATTAGATTCATTTTCTACATTTATGTAGTTCATGTGTTAATCTGATTATATTTGATGACTGTAGAAACAATTTGATGTTCAGACAATTTTAGCATGATGAAGAGAATGTTTTCCTTCTCATGTTAGAATTGATGTGCTTATGATATCAATGTTTAAAATTTATTTTAAATTCGTTCATAATTCAATTATTCTATTTAAGCATTAAATATTTTCCTCCATTTTAAAATACTTTGCTCCAGGGATAGGATATTAATTTAATTAACATTTAGATAGGTTGATATTTTATTTCAAATATGTTATTTTTGTAACTAATGAATTTCTTCTAATAGTTGTAGAATTATTAATTGTAGATTGCTTTTAAATCACACTTAGGATTAGTTTCATATCCGATTCAAAGTCTCCCTTTTAAGGAGCAAACTCACCAACTCATAGAGTGCCAGCGGAGGCCGAATATCCGTGGGTGTTAACCACATGACCAAACAACTCGAGGATAGGGTAATGCTTGCGTAGGATTATCTGAAGTCTTTGGTTTGGTTTTCATCCCCTGTTGTTTGCCTTGGACACCATTCCAACACCTACACAACCGAGGCATCAACAGTGCTCAAAATGCACTTAGATCTCTACGTGGGTTAACCCTTTTCTTTAGATTAACTTCTTTGTGGATAGTGTCTAGATTGGGTGGTTGGGAAGAATGATTGCTACCCTCCCCACCCAAGTTCAATTCTCACGTGAATTTTAGCTTTTATGTTATTTAATAAAGATAATTAGAGATTAAATCAACCTAAATAAGGTATGAGTTATTATTTAATATCCAATAACCTTTCAATAAATAAATAACTTAATTAAGGTGTGAGTTGGTTTCTTTATAAAACCAAGGGGTGAGCTAGTTTTAGAAAACCACGAGCATGTGTGGTTTTACAAAACCAAAGGTTGGTTAAATAAAACCTATGTTGTGTTTTTTTCTTTTTTTTCTTTTCTTCCCTTTTTTTATGTTGTCTTCTTTCTTCTTCTCTTTTTTTTATCTTTTTTTACTTCTTCCTTTTTTTTTCCTTTTTTTTTAGTTTTTACTTTTTTGAGCGAAGGGCCTATTTTTTGGATAAGGTCCTAGATTTTAAGAAAACCCAAAAATGATGGCTACAAGCCTAGATCAACAACGCAGCTCTCATATCAAATGAAACGATAAAATCATTTCTTACACGAATATCCAGTGTAAATAACACAGATGATCCATAAATGGACAAATAATAGAATAAATGATTGATAAGATGATGAATGTGGAAAATTACAAATAAGGGTTTGTATATATACCCATGTAGTGTCTCATTTCGTGAAGAGGCATAACCTTTCATCAAGGTGTTTCTTCATTAAGTGTTTAATTATTGATTTATTATTATTAATAATTATTTATGTTATTTATTATATATTTTGTTCATTACATCCCTCACTATACTTGCTGTCACAATTAAAGCATAGGCCTTTTGCACATCTTTCCTCTATTTGTTGAGGTGTCAACCTTTGAGGTGGGTTACAAGAAGTAACAATATTCTCTCAGTAAGTGTTAGAGGTGTTCTTTCTAGTAGCAATCATCATATTTTTGCTTTCAAAATTTCTTTCCATCATGAAGGCCTTCTCCAAGGA
Source organism: Larix kaempferi (assembly GCA_027924585.1). Taxonomy (NCBI): domain Eukaryota; kingdom Viridiplantae; phylum Streptophyta; class Pinopsida; order Pinales; family Pinaceae; genus Larix; species Larix kaempferi. Next base: position 9,288,722 of record BSBM01000809.1, on the reverse strand, counting down.
TGGTGGTTCAAAGAGACACATCTCATGTTGAATGTTATCCTTCAAGGTGCCAATAAATAGATCCAACATATTATCTTCTGAAATGTTCCTCACTCTAAGACTTAGCTTCTGAAACTATTTGATGTGCTCTTCAACTGGACCTTTTTGCTTGAGAATTATTAACTGGATAAAGAAGTTATTGCTATTAATATCCCCATAATGTGCAATCAATTCTTCAGTGAATATAGAAAAACATATAATAGAGTCCTTTTTATGGTCACAAAGCCATTGGTACCATACAAATTGACCGGGATCTAAATATAATGATGCAATAGTTACCTTTTGCAAAGTTGAAACCTGGTGTAGATCAAAGAATTGCTCCATTTGGAATATCCATGTTATTGGATCATTGCCATCAAACTTTTTCATGTCAATCTTGGGAAGTTGGGTACCCCTTTGTGACCATCCCTGTTGACTTCCATTACCAGAATAATTTTCTCTTGGAATATTCTTATTCATGGAAGGTTTTTCAACATGAGAATTATCTTTATCCTCCTGAGTATCCTGGAACACATCATATCCTGTAGGAAGAGTATCCCTTGAGTTTTGTATGAGATTAGCAATATTTGTCATATTCCCCATCAACTTATACTCTATATTGATTAAATAGATGTTCTCACCAAACCTTTCATATTTTCCTCCATTTTATTCAACATCTCCTCTAAATTATCTAAATCAACGTTTTTCATAGACCCTTTAATCATATCTTCCAACCGGGACAGTCGAAAAGAGAGGTCTTCCCTTTCATCATACGTCGAGGATGGATCCTCTAGTGGTTTGGATGGAATGTGAGTCTTTAGAATTCCTTTTGGTGGAATTTTGAACAATATAAGTAGATATCACAACTTAGGTGTCACCACAATTAGATCCTTCTACTCAAAGTTAATCAAAATTAAAAATGGCGTACCTTTTCAAACCCTTATTAGAAGACTATTTTAAGGCCGAATTGAAACTGATGTAAATTTTAAATTTATGCTCCTCTGGGTCTGAAAATTCGTGATGTTGTATCCTAATGCGTCCTATTTCCCATACCATAGGTCTTGTCTAATTTGTATTTACCAATAAGAAGTTATTGTGAATATCCCAACACTTCTTATTTTTGGTATTTCCTGAATATCGAACTTGTACGGTATGCCACATGTCCAATATTTTGTATCTGAGGTTGAAAACCCTACCACATATACTGTTGTCCATCATATTACTGATGCAACTGGTCTCACTCAATTTGTATCTTCCATGACCCATATATGACATTTTTTCTCAGAGAACATGTTTTAGACTAGCTTTTGGCCTAGTAAGAAACCCTAGTTTCTAGAGTGAATATCTCCAAACTTGTAATGTTTCAAGATATGAAACTTGGAACACAGTTATTTCAACATTTTTTCTAGATGTGTTTTAAGTTTATATCTCTAAAACCTTGTATAAAAAATACTATAGAAAACATTCCAAGATAACTCATTTTTTAAGAAACTCGTCCCGAGGAAAGGGATCTAATACCAAGTGTTATGCAACAAATTTCCAAAAAGAGTATTAAAAGAGAAGAAATAGATAACAAAGAGTACTCCATGACTTGATTGAATAAAATAGTTGAATAAAAAGCCTCTTTGAAGGGGAAACCTCAAAAAATAAGGGTACACCATCCTCATAAAGTTTGGAAGAAATGTAAGGGTCCGTTTGACAAGATAGACAAAATTCAATTCATGTTGATTGGGAAAGAGTTAATATCTCTACAGCCTCTCTCCTCTAACAAGATTGAGTACTATTAAGCATGAATCAAGGAATTGTATCTACAGTTGTAAGAATGTGGGAACTATTTTAAGAATAAGCATGAAGAACTCATTGAACTAATCCTCGTGAACATGAAAAATACATATGATGTATTATGTTCAACATCATGTGCTAGTTGGGCATCCTAGAAAGAGGATGTTAAGGACTATACCTTCCTTCCTTCTATGGTTTATTGATTAGAGAAAAGTATAATCCACTTAATGATGGGAAACTAAACATTAGGTTGTAGGACCATCTATTGAAGGAAAAAGTTTGATAGAACTACATAGGCATGTGATTAATAAACATATGCAAATGAATAAGCATATGCAAATTCCCTAATGGCATGTGTATTAGGAGCATGTGATGAATAACCATATGAAAATACACATGGTTGACATGAATGGGAGAATGATGTGGATGAAGAGTACGATTCCATCATGAGAAATAAAACTTGGGAACTAGATCCCTACAATAAGGAAAGAACATAGTGAAATATCGATGGGTCTACAAGACCGAATTCATATCAACTACACTAAACCCTTTTCCCCTATTGAAAAGATGAACTTGGGTCTAAAAGACCAAATTCATATCAACTACACTAAACCCTTTTCCCCTATTGAAAAGGTGAACTTGGTACCACTAGATCTTTCCCTTGTTCCTCAACTTGGATGGGAAGTACACTCGATGTATGTCAAAAGTGTATTTCCTCATGGAGATCTGAATAAGGAAATATAAATGGAGCAACATGCTGGATTTGCAAAGAATATTAGTATTGCTTGTCAAATGAGGAAATTCTTGTATGGTTTGAAACAAGCCCCTAGGGTTTTGTATGAGAAAATTGATCATTTCTTTCTTGCTCTTGGTTTCAAATGATGTTAATGTGATCATAGCATCTATGTTTTTCATGAAAATGGTGAAACCTTGATTTTCGCACTCTATGTAAATGATTTAATCATTACTAGTAGCAATATAAGTCTAATTTTAGCTTGGAAGAAAAAATTGGATAAGACCTTTGAAATGATTGTCCTTTGTATTTTGCATTTATTTTTGGGCATTCAAGTTCAACAAAGAATGATGGCATCTTTATTTTTAAACCAAAAATGTGATGGATCTCTTGAATAGATTCAAGATGACTGACAAAAAATATTGTTCTGCACGTTTTTAGTCTTGAGTTAAATTAACTAAAGAATGTGATACATCGCGAGTCAATGTGATTCTCTTTCAATGGCTAGTCAGAAGTCCCAATTGAATAACTCGTGGTCAACATGATATTTCCTTTTTTTAAGTGTCGTTTCTTGATTTATATAGGATCCACGAGAAGGTCCTTGGAAATATGCAAAGCACATCTCTTGTTATATCAATGGTTACTTATCAACATGGTATAAAGCATTTCACTCATATCACTGAACCTCTATTGGGTGACACCGACTCGGATTGGGAAAGAGGTGGTGATGACATGATGTCGAGACATATGGCTATTTGTTTCACCTTATCTCAAGACCCTTAGTTTGGTCATGCAAGAAGCAATAGGTGGTCTCTCTTTTAACCATGGAAGTAGAATATTATGGTGTAGTGAATGTTGGAACAAAGGTAGTATGGATTTGACATCTCTTGATAGAGCCCAATATTTTAGTTGATGAAGAAACTTGTATCGATTGTGATAACCAACTTAAAATGCAAGTTGTTGATAATCCCATGGAAAACACTAAGATGAAGCATGTAGAGCTTCATGTGCATTACTTGCAACAATTGATACATGAATCTCATCATCAAGGTTTCCTACTGCCACATCAATAATCAGATTGCCAACATTTTTATGAAGCTTTTATCATACGCTAAGTTTGTGAAACTTTAGGGTATGCTTGGGGTTTGTGAAGATGCAATTATGGCGGGTGTACTGTAATTTCACCTCCTGAATCTCGAAAGTGTTGTGATAATAGGGGGATGTTGGAACAACATGTCTCGCTAGTTCATCACATCGCTAGATATTTTAGAGACAAAGAGTCAACTAATGTCAGTTAACCAAAAGAGTCGATTGATGGGACAATGGTCAATTCATGGGTGAACTAATATCTCAACTAGTTGGACTAACTAACTATCAAACATGTCAATGGACCAATTTTTTTAATGGCCCATTTGAATAGAGCCGTCAACTTTAGAACAAATTTCAAGGAAACCATTATGTATTATGACCCAAGTATGTGGACATGATCTTCCTCGGTTTAAGAGAATTGGTTAAATATTGGAGCTATAAAAGAATGATCACTTTTGTCTGAAGTATGATGTATGAACATATGATAAATCATGAGAAGTGAGCAATGCATTTCAAAGTATTTACATTGTGTGCTTAAGTGTTGAATGTTGCCTTTAAACACCACCTCTTTTTGGAATTTCTTAATCTTGTTGACTTTTGTTATGTTTAATCTCTTCATTTTCTCCAATACAACATTTTGATATGAATGTTATGAATTGAATTGTTGCGAGATGAACTCTTGAACTTTGTGAAACCCTAGAGATAGGTTTGGAGATTTTGGAAGATTGTACTAGTGGATTTTGATTTTGCAAGCTCTAGTTTAGTCCTTGTAATCTCTTTGTCAATTTCAACAAAGTAAATTTTACCTTAGGGAATTTAATAGGTCGTATGGATTCCTACAAGGTTTCCAACCTTCCACGCATGTTTTGAAGGAGTAGTTGCATTGCCATACAACTATTCCTTTGATAGTCAAGTGGCATTTGTGCCACGTGGGAAACACAAGAAACATTCACATGGTTGTGTCGTCAAACATGGATATGCTCAAGCCTAAATGAGTGCGACTTTCTATGTGATGGTCTCACCGATATGTGAGAGGGGATTTTTGTGGTCTACGTAGCTAAATCGTACGATCGTTTGTGGAATGGGTCACATGGCTACACAAAATTAGTATGGTGTGGGTGCATAGAATGGCCATACACAACGTAACACTATATTCCTATGTTGTGGTGTGGGTTTTGGGTTACTTTCCTTGTGCAAAGTGTCCATGTGGATTATATATCATGTGGGTCATGCCAACGTAAGACTGTTTTTGTATTAGTTGTGTGACGGTATAATCGCTTATTTTTTCTAGTTTTGATGGTCTTTGTTGATAGACTAACACATAATTTAGCTTATTTGTGTTGCAGATGGCATGTTAGGTGATGGGAATTGAGTGTTGAGAGTGTCATTTCAACACTTTGGGACATATAGTGGCATGTCAACAAGCGATTGAACAATGTCTATGTGAGGAAGGGTTATTAAAGTTTTGAGATTTTCCCATCACGTGGCTAGTGATCACCTCTTACAAAGTTTTGTAGGCTTTAAGAGCCACAAGATTGAGCGTTTCATGGTTGGAGGTGAGAGGGTGACTCTCGACAACAATGACATTTATTTTTTGATTGAGTTATCTATTCAGGGGATCTGAGAGGAGACCCACCTATCTCCAAGTTGGACAAGGATGATTGGTAGTTGAATGTGCAATACTATGAGAGGAACCCTATAATGAAGAAACATGGGTTGTCCTTCTTACCTCAATCTTAGATCTCGTGGTCAAGGTGATGGGGTGTTGTTGATGTACATGAACTATTGTGATGCATTGAATCTCCATGGGTCATCTTCTACTAGTGGAGAAGGTTCTTAAAGGAGAAAAGGTTGCTTCATCACACATAATGTTGGTCAACATGTATGCTTAATCGACAAATTTTTTTTTAAAAGATATAGGAAATTTATCCATTATCATTATCATTGTTATTATCCTCATCATTGTCATAATGGTGATTTTGTTTAAAAATAATAGTGGTATCATATTCTCATTATTTTATTTAAAGCATGTTTCCATTATTATATTTAAAAATAATATTTTAAAAAGTACATTTTAATTTGGAAATGAAGTGGTTTAAAAACGAGATGAATTTAATTGTAAAAATGGATCAGTATAGTGGATGAAATTGACAACACCCCAGACCAGATGTCAATACGTCACAAAGGAAATAAATTGACAGCAATGTATTAATGAATTTAAATGCGGAGTCTGCTTCCCCACAAAACAGTTGACCAGTACAAAATGATTCCTGCCGTGAGTCGTAATATTTTGAGTCGTGAGTGGATCGTATTCGTAGCCTGTTTGTCAATACGTCAACACGCCAGACCAGACAACACGCCAGGCCAGGCCAGAGCAGACACACGCCAGGCCAGAGCAGACATCTTGAGAACGCCGTCGTTCATGTTGTCTTACGACATGTTTCTGTGGCTCTGTCGTTGTCTTTGCGATTATGATAATGTCAAAATTGGTTTCCTTGCTCACACGTTATACAATTTTATTAGAGAGGTCAAAATTGGTTTCTTCACTCTCACGTTATACAATTTATTATTTGGAATACCTTTTTATAAGAAAGGTCAAAATTGGTTTCTCACTCTCACGTTGTACAATTTATTATTTGGAACACCTTTTTATAATCAAATGCTCAAATTTGTTTTTTACGTTTTACAATTTTATAAGAGAGTTGACTTGGTTTTTGCTCATTATTTCTGACCACCTCACGTTTTGCTCATTATTTTTCTGAGCACTTAATGTTCTTCATGATTAAAATAGTGTTGAATTTGGGTTTTGCTATGTAGCCAGAAACATGTCGTCATAAACATGTGATTTGAGACGTCTTTGAAACGACAACACGTCAGACATGATAACCTATTCCAACTTCTTGTTAGCGATTATGTATTAGATTTATTCTGTCTTTTTTTATTCTTAGAGAGAGACTCGACTTGTATTTATGATTCATTGATATTATTTAATAGTTACCCTGATTACGTTTTTTTTATATGTTAAATTCTGTATTTCTTAGCAATTCTCTTTTTTTTTAACCTTCACTGTTATTGAAGTTCTTATTGAATGCTTTTTCTAATCTTCCGTTGCAGGAATGTGTTTTGTAAACCTTTTGAATCCTAACCAAAATGTGGTTAAAAACCTTGGTCAAAGAAGTTTGGATTAGAAATTAGTAGCAAGGTTTATTTAATAATAAATATATAATATAGGAAAGATAGTAAACCTAAATTCATAAAGGATCTTTTTTTTTTCCAGCAGAAAAAAATCGTACTATTGCTATTCCATAGAATCAAATAGTACAATGATAGTATGAATATCCTATATCATGATATCCAGATCGTATACTGTTTTCAATAGATCATCCAACAGTAACTACAAAAATATAACCGCCCACCCCAAGGTAATTACATCAAAAAGTAGAGATCCATCCCACAATAATGTTACAAAATTTCTTAAAAGAAATATACAAAACCCCTGTCATTCAGACAGGCATCCAGCCATTCCTCCCAAAAGAGACCCCCTACAGGACCAGCAAAAGCATCTTTCGATAACTAATCAGCTTTAGTGTTGTGTACCCTATAAATATGTTCGAAAGAAATCTGTCTCATCCTTGAAATCTCCTGCCGGGTTCTATCACACCAATAATTTAGATCAATAACGTTAATAAAGTATTCCTGCAACGCCCACTTTATAGTCACCCTAGAGTCTCCAAATACTTTGAGACTCTCCAATCCAAAAGGATCTTCTTGAAAGAAAACCTAGTAATAAATATTATATATAAAATGATTGAATTATAGAATATGTTACAAGGCCATCAAGGTGTGTCTTTTCAATATTATTGATTTGTTATTAATAATCATTATTTAATACGATTATTTATTAATTAATTAGTTAGTATTCACATATATAAGATCTTCACTATAAAGCCACCATGGTGAAGGAATCAACTACAGACCCCCCCTCTCTCTCTTTCTTAGCCCAACTTATTTACTCTCATACTTAACCAATATGTACACCATAAAGGTTTACAAGCATCGCATTTAGTCGTCACAGCCATGGACCTCTCTTCCACCACCCCACACAACACAAGGAAGGCCCACCCTTTCTTTGCTCAACAGTCTCTCAAGGCACCCTTCCCTTAAAGTGCTTGTCAACATGTGCAAAAAGAGTCCAACCTATTGAATGGTTCCTAATAATTGTCTAAAAGGATAATAGCTAGATTATGAAGTATCCAAAGAGAATGAATATATAGTTCGTGAAGGTTTTATAACTTACTCGGCCTCCATGCTCACCTACATCCATTATTTTTTATTCTAATGTCTACAATCCTATTCACGATGTTAATTTTCGTTAATTTCTATATTTGGAAATGTTGACGACAAAGAACACAAAATGAACTATGTAAAGCATGAACAAATCATGCATGGAGTTAGTGCTAGAGTCGAATGACAATGAGAGAATTGATGAAAATATGTAGACACTACTTTTAACTATAGAATGTGAGATTCTTATCATTTCCTTAAGAAGTGTACCAAACAACGCTTCCAAAACTGTGTGTGAAGAATTCCCCACCAACCTCTCACATTCATTTAATGACTTGTTTTAATAATTGAAATAGGCTAAATGGATCATTTAAGGAACATGGTAGATAATATATGTGTTCTAAGGCTTATGCTTAACAAAATAATGTTTGTTGTCCCATTTGCACCATATGATTCCTCCCTATTGGAATCATAGCTCCTCTAGTGCTTTATATATAGTCATTTTAAACCATTATATTATATTTCAATTGAAATATTTACATAGCTTTAATATTTCATGGAAAGCTTAATACATGGTACATATACAAATATTTACATCTTATTCTTAATGGTATAAAATCAAGAGCGGTTCTTAATGGTATAAAATTTATAAGTCAAAATATAAGAATGTCGGGCATAATATTATTTTGTATTTTTCCACCTCACTTGTTAATCTATAACTAATACTTTATTTTGCGTTCTTGTTTCATTCCACGTCCACATTACAATGCCTCTAACATGTCTACAACTAGCACAGTCACTTAACTTGTGGCTGGTGAACAATGATAGGTAAGTGTTATGAACAAGTTATTTGTTGTTCTCCATGATTTAGTTGTAATCACCTGTTGTCTGTGCCTCCTATACAGGCTATATTCTTTAGTTAAATGGGTTTTCATGCATTAGTTACTATTTATCCATGCATCGGCTACTAGTTATTCTATATATTTATGTGTGTGTGTGTGTGTGTGTGTGTGTGTGTGTGTGTCTATATATATGTGTGTGTGTGTGTGTGTCTATATATATATGTGTGTGTGTGTGTGTGTGTGTGTGTGTGTGTGTGTCTATATATGTGTGTGTGTGTGTGTGTATATATTATAATTGTTTATTTAGAATTTTGAACAACACCCATAAAATCAATCTAGATAGTACACTTGTCCCATCCTCATAGACGATAGTCAACCCCAAATTCTATGATATAAACACCTATTGGTGTAAAGATAAAATCTCCACCAGTAACTTTGCATCATCATTCTTCATTTTTTTGCTAAATGATCACCACTTCTCAGGGCTCCTTCTAATATCTCTACCTCTATTTCAATTCCAACATCGTTTTTTTTACTGTTAAAAGGATGAAATTGCGCTGTGATGCTAGGTATATGTCATCATCAAGAATTTCAACGACCATCAAATCTGAAATCATAAAATCATGAGACCTCTTTTCGATAGCTCCCAAACTACGATCAAATCTGTGAAATCATGAGACATTGATTCTGTCAAATTCCCAACTACTATCAAATCTCTCTAGTTTTGGTACTCTTCACACTCTCGATCTTAAATATCATGTATTAACACAGAAAATTTACAAAACGAGAGTAGCATACTCGAATTCCTTGCATAGCTTCAAACAAAGCATCTGTCTCTCAAATCTCCACATACTCAGAAATGTATGGGATCCCTATTTCCACATGTGTAGAGTACATATATGTTTTTTGAATGAAGGATCCACTCTATTTGTTTCTATCTAATACAATAGAGTTGAGTTAATTGTTCTAAGTATGAGTCCCCAAATCCAAATACGCGACTTTTTTGTTGTTTGCGGTATTAATTTTCTCGCATCATTTCAGTTCCATATGGAAGCCTAAGATCTCCTCCCCCAAACAGGAGGAGCGACACTTACGAGTCGTTGTCATAGAGCTCCAATGAGTTCACCTGTAAAACTAGGGATAATTTGGCACAGATTCAAGGGAGCCATTTCCAACGATGGTTAGCCACCACATTAGGTTTGAGTCACCTATTCGACACAACTATAGAATCCTCGACCAACTATAGGAGTTGCTTCTTCATCAGACTCATACTTCATAAGATTTGTTTTATCAGAATTTTACTATCTCAATTTTGTTATCGAGATTTCACTTTTCTTGAAAAATTTCGTCAAAAGATCCCCTTGACTTAGTCTCCTCGATAAACTTATCAAGTTTATTCCTTTGGGCCACTTCCATTGGGAGTGATTTTCATCAAATTCTCCATTATATCATGTCTAAAGATCCTCCCAATCTCACCTCCCTGATAAGTCTATCAAATCCCACCACCCCAATAAAGTAAAATCAAGCTCCTCCCATATCATCATGCCATGTGTTTATATAACATATACAACCTTATGATGGAAATAAAATACTATGAAAGAGGTGAGAGGCATAATGTTTATTTAACCTTTCCAACTTATCTCTGTCTTTTGAAATGTAAGCACTATGTCTTTGTCTTTTGAAACTCCGTCTTTTGAAATGCAAGCACTATGACAAGGATGTTACAATGATGAATTATCTCGTATGTATCTAAATATATAAATTATTATTCTAAGAAAACATAAACTTTATGATTATTAAGTCAATATAGTATTATTAATTCCCTTGCTAAGAAAACACAAACTTGATTATTATTAAGTCAATATAGTACTATTAATTCCCTCGCTAACGATTAGCAATAAGTTCAAGTGAAAAATAAAATACTATAAGATAATTTAGGAAAAAAGGTATGAAGTTTATGGGTTGAATCATCATGTACTTATTACTTATGAAAATAGAATATATCTTCCTAATTCATTTGATTTGAGAAGAATTATTACACATGAAATCTATAAAATGACATGTTTGGACATCTAGGCTACTAGAAAATGATTTCTACAATATGAAAACAATATTTTTCCCCCGAGATGAAGAAATATGTTTCCAGATACATTTCCAAATGTATGAAATTCCTCCAAGATAAGGTTCAACATCAAAATCTAGTAGGTTTATTGTAGATTTCGTTAATTACATAACGGAAATGGAAAGTAGTAACCATGGATTTCATTGCTGGGTTACCAACTACCTCAATAAAAATTGATTCAACCATGGTTGTGGTGGATAAATTAGCCAAACAATCACAATTTATTCATATTAATTATACTCACAAGATTGATGATATAACAAGTTATTATGAATGAAATATTCAAATTGCATGGGCGTTTAACCAAAGCAATTGTACATGATAAGGACACCATGTTTACATCTAACTTTTGGAAGAGTCTCTTTGCAAATTTTATCACATAGTTGAATTTTAGCATTGCGTACCATCCATAAATAGATGTGAAAATTGAAGGAGTAAATCAAGTGATTTAAGTGATGCTTCACATGTAGATGATGTACAAACCATCTAAGTTGAAGGATTATCTACAATTGCTAGAATATTCATATAACAACGGGCATGAAGCATCATTAAAAATTAGTCATATTGAAGCTTTATATGGTAGGAGATGTTGGACACTATCGAGTTAGATAATAAGGTAAATAGAGTTATACTTGGGAAAGAGATTCTTAAGGAAATGGAGTAAGAAGTTGCAAAAATCAGAAAAAATTCGAAAGCAAACCAAGAAAGGAAAAAAATCCACACATTAGAAGTAGTCCAGTACATCGATAATTTCAAGTTGGAGATCTTGTTTATCTTTTAGTGAGGCTAATGGATATTTTTTTTAATCTTGGAATTTGTGCAGCTTGGCACTAAGATATTGTGATCCATTTGAAGTCCTTGCGAGGATAGGGCCAGTTCCATATAAAATTGCATTTCCTACTAACACTAAAGATCATAATGTTCTTGAGGTTTTCTTTCTTAAGAAATATTTACATGATCTTAACCATGTGATTGATTGAGATATGATTACACGAACCAAAGGAAAAGTTCCAAATAGAGCCACTATGCATCCTCGATAGGAAGACAACGTTCCTTTGGAATATAAACATTGGGTAGGTAAAGGTGCAATGGAATAACTTTGGTCACAATGAGACTACATGGGATATGGAGGATTCCATGAAAGATGTATACCTATTTTATTTTTATTTTTGAGAAAACATCAAGGATTGTGTTATTCCAAGGGGGGGGGGGATGTAATACACTTGTTTTGACACTTGGAATGTGTTAAACCAGATGATGTAAAAGGTTGTAAATATGATAATAAAGATTCCTTTTGTAAAGCTCGAGGTCAAGGCCTAACTAGGGAATTGCTAGGCATGTATGATGTAAATATTTGTATATGGTTAGGCTTGTCATCATGACTTAAATCTATGTAAATATTTATGTTGGAATATGATATAAGGGTCAATGATGATTGTATAGAGCATTACATGGGCTATGATTCCAGTAGAGGGGAAGAGGAAATGGTTCATATGGGACAAGAACCATTCTTTTGTCAAGCGTCAACCTTATATTTCATATATTTTATACCGTGTTCTTTAAATAATCCATTTACCTCATTTGAATTATTAAAACCAATCAATAAATGAATGTGAGAGGTTGGCGGGGAATCCTTCACATAGTTATGAAAGCATGGGATGAATACACTTATGGAAATTATAAGAATCTTACATTCTATAGTTAAACATAATGCCATACATCTTTTCATAAATTCTCTCATTGCAATTTGACTCTAGCACTCACTCCATGCATGATATTTCCATGTTCTACATATGTCATTTTAGTTCCCCATCACCAACAATTCCAAATATGGAAATTAACCAAAATTAACACCGTGAACATGAAATTGCATACATTAAAAAAAAATGATGGATGTAGGTGAGAATGGTGGCTATGCAAGTTAGAAAACCTTCACCAACTATACCTCCATTCTCTTTGGATACTTTAGAATCCACGTATTATTTTTTTAATCAATTATTAGAATTTAGGAAGCATTCAATAGGTTGGACTCATTTTGTAAACATTGAAGATCATTGTAAGGGTGGGTGCTTTGAGAGACTCTTGAGAAAAGAAAGGACAGGCCTTCCTCTTGTTCTGTGGGGTAGTGGAAGAGAGTCCCATGCTTATGATGGATAAATTATATGCTTGTAAAGGTTTATGGTGGATAGGTTGGTTAAGTATGAGAGTAAATATGTTGAGCTAAGAGAGACGGATGGAGGGGTTGGTAGTTGTTTCCTTCAACATGGTGGCCTTGTTAGAAAAATAGGATCGCAGAGCAATAACAATAAACAGAAATGCAAATATAATCACACATACACATTACAAGAGAGACACAGATATATCGTGGTTCACCCAACTTGGGCTACGTCCACACTGAATTTGCCAGTCCTTATTATTATTACCGTCCAGCAAGTCGAAGGGATACAACCTACAGCACAACTGCTGCACTTCCTCTTCTCTGTTTCACAGTCTCTCTCCAGATCTCAAAGATCTTTACAATGCATAAAACCTAATACATCAACTACCCTAGCCGTATTACAATGTCTTTCTTTTATAAGGGAAATACAATGGGAAAATACCACGGGATACCCAAAACCATGGGCCCGCAAAACAACTGGCGAAAACAGCCCCAAAAATTTTATTCGGGGGCGCTGCCCCCGAACCCCCGCTGGGGTGAGTGTACAGTCCACCTACATATCATATAGAACTGGGGTACAAACACGGCTGATACAATATCATCTATGAGACTAGAAGATCTGGCTCCACAACCAACAGGCCTCTATCGATAACACCTTATATATGTAAATAAATAAATAATAATAATAAATAAATAATAATGGAAAGGCACATCTTGACTAAAGGACATGACCTATCAAGCATGGTGACTAGTTAATACATATATAAGCATGATGTCACACGGTCTTGTAACATATTCTATAATCCAATTATTTTATATATATATATATATATATTTATTACTATCCTCTGTGGATTTATGTTTATTGTGTTTCCTATGTTATATATTTATTATTAAATGAACCTTGCTCATTTAATTTGGTATACAAGCTTCATTTTTAATCCATCCTTGGCCACTTAATTTTTTTTTCAGTGTTTCTTTGACCCATCTTTTTAACCACATGTTGGCTTTAACAATTTATGATTTAAAACTTTGGCTAAATGAAGATCATTCCATTGCAAATTGAAGGCTATAAATTTTTTTCACGAGGAATTTCAATACTAGGTGAAGGTTAAAAAAAAGGAGACACCATACTTACAATGCCTTAATCACTAAGAGATAGCTGACATTAATACATAGAATTTGTCATAAAATCCATAATCGAGGTAGCTATTAGATAATATCGATCAATAATTAATTCAAGTCTAGCCTATGTAATGATAAAAGCCAAAGAATAAATCTAATACATACTCACTAAAACGTAGTTGGAATAGGTTCTCAACCACTAGAATCATAGCACATATATTTCTAGCATTTGCAAATGACTATTGGAATAATACTCCACATATTTATAACGAGCTAAGGTAAATTGCATGTTTTCCATTGTCAACAATTGCCATTTGAAATTCCATTAAAGGCACCATTTCTACATTTGTGGATGGGAAAAATCATCACATATGTGTATCGTTGGGAAGATGAACAATTCCAGTAGCCCTTTAATTAAAATAAGAGGGTGTCAACGTGGGTGTCAACCATTGTAGTGCAACGATTGGTTAAAACTGTGTCGTCATCATGCTCCAATACAAGGCTAAACAACTGAAGGCTAGTAAAAAGATAAAGCACTTAGTTAAGGTTGGGCCCCACTCCTGGTTTTCATCTCAACCATTAGATTAAAGAGATTTCCGAACTGAAACAATCGTACAATGGCTCAGATTTCCAGAAGTTTTTTTTAAGTTAAAACACTTAGTTAACATTTTCTTTTAATTAAATTTATAAAAGAAAGTGACCACACCACAGTGAAAGTCCAAATGTTTCAATAAAAAATATATCAAAGCATTACGTATATCCTTTAGTGATTATGACTTAAAGTGTAATGATGGAAAACAAACCTATAAAATGTGATGATTATTAAGTGTATAAGTGACCATTTTGTATATTGAGGTATTAATACATTGAACTTACAGTGTGTTTGAGATTGTCCTATTTATAATAAAATGATGGATTGTAAAAGGGATTAATAACATGATTATTCAGAAGTTGCATGATTTAAAGTGAGGGGATTGAGTAGTGAATAGTGAGAAAAGTAAGGGTATGTTATTTGATAGAGTTTATATTATTGGTGATGAGATCATAACACGTGGTTCAACATGGAAAATGGCCCAAGAGACATTGAGCTAAAGAAAAATGAGTGACGTAACATACCATGGGTTCAATATGGAAAATGGTCTCAAAGACACTATGGTAAAGATAAATGATTGGCTTAAAAAACTATTGTTTTGTCATGATGTTTTTATATTATTTTTCTTTACTAGAAAATAATTTTTCTTTAAATAATTTTTCTCTGTTGTTCCTACAATGTACATGGGAACATGTTCCATGTTTTCTTAATTATGAATCTTTCATGGATTCTTCTCACATGTAACATAAATTTCTTCATCTCACACAAATTTCTCTTTTTCTTTCTTTATTTAGCACACTACAATTTCTTCTTAATTTTAGATGTGATAGTATTATGAATTTAACTAAGTTTGTTGTAATCATAGGAAGTGTTAGTGTCATTATCAGCCAGGGGGAAGCTGTCAGCTGGTTAAGGGTATATTTCCAAAGAAGAATCCAAAAGCATCAAAATGGCACAGGCAAAGCGGTAGGGTGGCATGACTTAGTGATTGGATGGCGCAACAGGAACTCAAAGTATCAATCGACAGAGACCGGCCTTATGAGGGCGTAGTTAGGATCCATGAGCAGTTCGCGTTTGTCCTGTCCCAAGTCACCACTGATAGAAAATCATCGTGGACACGTGTCATTTTCTTAACTAGTCAGGGGTCTCAAGGCGGTTTCCCCAGACCATTTTTTAGGGATCCTGAAACCATAAGAAAACCACGGTGGTTTTATGAAGCACACAGCGTCAGACCGGGAGGTAGGGTGCAGAGTGGGGCCTACTCTTAAAAGTCACATATTTTTAGGCACTGATCTTGAGGCATCCTGGAAGAAGATCAGCGGTCACCCGAGTGTCAAGGCAGAAACGTTGCATGAGGTATATCACGTTCGGTCCTCCCCTGAGTTGAAACCACTACTTCCATGTGGCAGTCCCAAGATTGTTCACGGGGATTAAACCAATTTTCCTAAACCATTTTCTGGAGGTCCTGAAAACCACTAATGGTTTCTGTCTTGTCGGCCTCCGCCGTCGCTTTGAAGAAGCACCTCCTAGTACTTATCACCACTGACATCGCCGTACAAGCTGTAGCCTGCTCTCAACACGTAAAGCCCGAAAGGGTAGTCGTGTAATTATTACGCTACTACAGGTGGGCTCATCGAGGATTGTTCAAATAGATCTATAAATACTCCTCGACTTGGCATATTTTTCCATTTTAGAGTTCCTAAGCCTCACTGGTCCAAAGCGCGAAGCTTAAGATGCACATATTGTTTAGAGGTGATTAATCTAGGCTGGAGGGTAGGTGTTCTAAATGGTGCATTTCATCTCAAGAGGAGGCTCGCCAGGAGCACTAATGATTCGGACGACAAGTGTCCACGAGCAACCTGTAGATGCACACTCGTTGGAAATCAGGCAGGAGAAGCTCGAGGTCCCACCCGAGATGTTTAAGGAGAATTCAACAATTACAATGATTAAAAAGGAGATGGACATTCTGGATGCAAAAGCATGGAAGAAGGGGATACGTCGGTCCCAACGAAGGATGATCAAGTGATGAAACAGTAGCACCTGAGTGGTTTGAGCGACGCAATGACAGAATAAGGTCATGTTCCACATCTCAGTAGCAGAAGTAAAATTTTGGCCCACCAAAAACAAGGTCCAAGAGCGAAGGGCTTGGATGGGGTAGAGGAGATATATATTAAGGGTTTGCAAAGCGACATTTTTAGCCGGGTGGTCGCACCTAAGGCTCCACTGGTCTATGGGTGGTCCAACAAGTGTCTAAATGGCTCTAAATAACTTTGAAAAGAGTTACATCGATAATACTTGTATTTCTTAAGGGGATGAGAGATTTTTCCCAAACCAGATGAACTACTTTGCTAGCAAAGTGGTCCCGGGTCATAGTCATAGGATAACTAGTAGTGCCTCATATGAATGATTTTGTAACAAACTCTGTTAGGGAGTACAAAAAAAAGAAACTTAAAGCTATTGAGTTGTAACTGATCATAACAATTTCTCTTGTAGATTATATGAAGGCTATATATAGCCAAATAGGAACTAGCCAAAGGGTTGACTCTCTTTTGTAAGAAGTATTACTTCTATATTTGATAGTTTGATCAATACAGAAAAGAAGAAAATTATTGCCCTATCTTGGAAGCTTTATGGATTCAAAGTTTTGATGTGCAGAGTTAGTACCTTCTATTTTTTTTCATCTCTACCATTTATGTATGATCTGCAGAGCTATTCTGAGCTTAATATGAGTGCTTATGCTTAAATGTATTTCTTCTAAGATGATTAGTAATTGAAGCGTTCATGCTAACTTTCTAGAGGTGATATCCTCATATTATTCAGTGGCGTTTTGTGTTCATTTGGTTGAGGATGTTGAATTCATGTCCTAGGCTCAGCACGTCATTCTGTAAATATAGGATAAAGGTTTGCTTCTAAAGTACCTTTATCTTATACCATTCATTTCTCATTTACTACTCAAAGTCTGAAATCTGGCACATTGAAATAATGCCCATTCATATTTCAATATTGGAATTTGACATTGTTTTGTGTCAAGCTATGATTTGATTCAATAAAGTTTTTAGAATTTTTTATTGATGCCCAAGAACAGTTCTAAAGACAGCCTTAGAACATCTCTGGGACTAACATATTTTTTGGCGCCGTTGCCAGGGAGCATAATCAAGAAGATAGATCTTCTTTGGGTATAATGACAAAATTATACGCTCTGAGTTTCATAGTGGATAAAGTTGGGGTGCAGGCTGTAATCCACTTAGCGACTCCATAGTAACAAACCTGGCATCTGGACGAAGACATACTCGCCAGAACACAAGATACGAAGAATTTGTGGCCCTGGAAGATTCATTTTCTTGGATTCATAGACGTGGTAGATACCAATCTACTTCACCAAGTTATTAGCAAAGCTTCTCCTCCCCTTTGTTCATCCCTCAGTTCTCTCAGACTAAATTTATTGTTCGAACCCCCAAAAACGAACCTTTTCCCCAAGATCCTTATACTCCTTATGATTTTCATAGCTTCTGAAATATCCCTGCTGTAAATGAGGAGCTTGCAGCTCATACTACTCCGCGTAAATCCCCCACCACCACACAGACATAAATTATAAACGCCAGTCATCTCATGTCAGGAGGAGGAGGCAGAGGGCCACCACCACCACCACTGAGAACACCAAGCTGGGTGGTAAGCCGGCATGGACCTCTGCAGTTACCCACACCCCTGAATGATATGCCTACTCGTTACCTGAAGCTACTACCAAAGTATGATGGTAGCAAAGGGACATCTGCAGAGGACCACGTGGATCGATTTCAAGATTTCACGGACAATATCCTGATCAAGCACGATGATGTATTTATGAGAATTTTTGTTCAGTCACTAAAAGGAGAGGCCAGAAAATAGTTCAAATCTTTACCTAATGCCTCCATTAGCACAATGGAAATCTTGGAAACTACCTTTCTCAAGAAATGGGGAGTTAAACAAGACAGTTTATATTATCTAACAGAATTCTCTGCCTTGAGGAAAAGCGGCTCTAAAAACGTGGTTGATTTCACAGCAAGATTTAATAAATTGTATTTTAGAACTCCTGAGGACATTCGTCCCACTGAAGCCGCAAATCGAGTCACTTATGCATCCGATTTCCCCTCAGATTTTCCATAACATTGAGAGAAAGAAGACCAGTCTCGCTCAGTGATATGCAGGATGATTCCATAGACATTGAAGGAAATATGAGAGCAGGAGGCAATATTAAAATGACTAGTGATACTAAACCCAAAGATGAAGGAAAGGCTAAGGAGGAAGGTGTATCTTCATAGATAAGAGACTCTCGGGATGTAAATATCGAACTGATGACCTGCATAATCAAGAACCTATCAAACAAGGTCACTAGAATGGAATTAGAGGGTAGCATTCCTAACAGACAGTCCCCTCCGCGTCCTCCAATTCAGTTCAGAAGACCTTTCAATCTGCAGATGGCATACAGAGAAAAAAGAAATGATGAACAACCACCGAGGCTTCCTGTTCGCGAGAAGGAAAACAATATGGTTGAGATCACAACAGATGAAGATTATGAAGATTTCAGAGAACAACTGAATTGGGTGGAGGAAGATTCCCACCTCATGCACTTTACCAGAGAAGACTATGAGAGTTCACTCTTATATGAGGAAGATGGCTCAGACCTTATGTATTCCCAAGAAAATGACCAATTCCCTGATGATCATTTTGTTTCTCATAGCTCAAACTGATAAAAAACAAAAGAAGTACAACTTAAGACCAAGGCTGGAAGCAACAAACAAGCAGAGTGGACCCATTCCTAGAAAGTCCCCATGGAAGTCAACACAAACAAGGCCCCCTCAAGCAACCTCCCTACCCAAAGAAAAATACCTCCCTAAGGATAAAGGAGTCAAAACCATTATCCCATATATCCTAAATCAGCCAGGTATAAGCCCCCATAAGAGAGTAGAACCAATCCCCAGAGAAGGGCCCACCTCTTTCAGTTTGGAACAAGAGCTGAACAAATTAAAGATAACGGTTCCCTTGATTGAGTTAATAAGAAATCCTATGTACCAAGGCCAAATTGACAAGATGATGCATAGGGCCGAAAGCATTGATCAACAAGATTCCATAAATCTTAATGATGAGGCTCCCTCTTTTCAATGTCGCCCACACATTGATAATAAAGAAGAACCCACTACCCTGTTTTACGTCACCCTGAATGTACATGAGAAGCTTCTGCACAACTATATGTTGGATTCTGGAGCATCTCACAATCTAATGCCCAAAGTTGTCATGGAACAATTGGGACTGGAAATCACCAGGCCATATCATGATCTTTACAGCTTCAATTCCAAAAAGGTAAAGTGCATAGGGATGATAAAAGACCTGGTGGTCACTCTTGCCCAGATACCTGCCAAAAGCGTAATGATGGATGGGGTGGTAGTAGATTTCCCAACTAAATATGACATGTTTATGTCAAGAAGCTCAGCTAAAAAGCTTTGAGGAACCATGCAGATGGACATGAAGTATGCTACAATACCCGTTTTTGTCGAAGAAACCAGGTAGTTATACAGGGACGCCATGTTCTCCTATGTTATAAGTGACCATGATAGTCCTATGAATTATCCTATATATGTTTCCTATGAGAACATGGGTTGTTACAGATTATCAATGGGAGACCCAGCTAAAGAAGAGATCACACATATTCAAGCGACAGAGCTAGCCACTGAAAATATCTAGAACCAAGTCTAGAAACTCTTTTTCGATGGGGCATCTGCCAAAGATGAATCCGAAGCAGGCGCGGTATTGTCATCACCATTGGGGGATGAAATCAGTCTATCTTACAAGCTATATTTTGACATCACCAACAATGTTGTTGAGTATGAAGCACTCATCCTCAGCCTCTGAGCGGCAAGAGACTTGAGAATTACTAATTTCACGGTCTTTAGAGACTCTGAACTTGTGGTAAATCAGATTAGAAGTGTTTATAAGACTAAGCATCCCAGACTCAGAGCAGACCACAATTTGGCTTGGGACCTCATTGAGAACTTCTTTGATGCCTTCAACATTACTTTCATTCCCCGGGAATAAAATCAACAGGCCTATGCCTTGGCCATGATGGAAATTTCCTTCAATCCTCCCAAGAAGTCGAGGCTAAACTATGAAGTTAAAATCAGATACTGTCCCTCCATTCTCGACAATGTCAAAAGTTGGCAGGTTTTCAAAGATGATCAACAAATTAAGCGCTTTTTGCAGCGGGTTGGGGAATTCTCAAATACTGAAATAGACGGTGATTCCAGAAAGATAGAAGAAGGTAATTTGCAGGTAAAAGATACAGAAGGGTCTAAATTGATGCAGCAGATTTCTGGTCACAAGGTTCTGCTGTTAAAGAACAGTTTCATTCTGAAAGGACCTGTTCCATTAGAACAACTGTTCGACAAAAATGAGATCCCAGTCAAACCAACAGTACAGCCAACTACTGAGGCTATGCAGGAAATAAATTTGGGCACCATGGAGGATCCCAAGTTTGTCAAACTCTCGCAGTCCCTCACAATCGAGCAGAGGCAAAGGTATGAGCAATTGTTCAAAGATTATGCGGATGTTTTCGCATGGAAGTACGAAGACCTTAGAACCTATGATACTACCATAATACAACACAGGATTCCCTTAAATCCTGATGCTAAGCCAGTAAAAAAAAAGTTGAGGCAGGTGAACCCTATCTTGTTTCCAGTAATTGAAAAGGAAGTGAGGAAACTTCTTGATGCAAAAATCATTATCCCTCTAAGATATTTAGAATGGGTGGCTAACCTAGTACCGGTCAGAAAGAAAAATGGTGAGATCCGACTATGTGTCGATTTCAGAAATCTGAATAAATGCTCATTGAAGGATAATTACCCCTTGCCCAAAATGGATCATATTCTGCAAAAGGTGGTGGAGTCAACCCGAGTGTCTATGATGGATGGATTCTCAGGGCATAATCAAGTTGCAATGCACCGAGATGATAGGGAAAAGATGGCTTTCACTACACAGTGGGGAACTTTTATGTATGACAAAATGCCCTTCGGCCTTATGAATGCTAGGGAAACATTCCAAAGGGCCATGTACATAGCATTCATAGGAGAAAAGGACAAGTGCATTGTTATATACCTAGACCTTATGACAGCTTTTTCTAACTATGACAAGGAACATCTTCATCACCTGAAGCAAACCTTTGAGAAGTGCAGAAGGTATGGCCTATCTCTCAATCCAAAGAAGTCATTTTTCGCCATGACGGAAGGAAAGCTACTTGGTCATATTGTTTCCAAAGACGACGTAAGGATATACCTGAAGAGAGTGGCTGCTATCAAGCTGATCAAGCTCCCATGAAATAAAAAAGAGGTACAATCTTTCATTGGTAAAATAATTTTTTTACGGAGATTTATTCCTAACTTTGTCGAAATAATGAAAGAATTTAGTGACATGCTGAGATAAAATGGACCACAGCCGCAAGGAATTCTTTTAAACAGATAAAGAAATCCCTAGGAGAAGCGCCTGTTTTGACTAGCCTGGACTACACCAAGGATTTCCTAATTTTTTCTTTTGCCTCTGAGGTTACTATTGCAACAGTCCTATTGCTTTCTTCAACTGATCCCTGAGAGATGCAGAATTAAAATATAGTACAATGGAGAAGTAGGCCTACACACTTATTAAATCACTCAAGTCATTCAGGAGCCGCGTTTTGCATTCTAAGATCATCGCTCATGTAGCAGGGAGTACCATTAAAGATATCTTATGTCATCCTGATAGTGAAGGAAGAAGAGGAAAGTGGATTTCCAAGATCGAAGAGTATGATATGGAGATTAAACCTACCAAGTTGCTAAAAGGATAGGGATTAGCTAAATTGCTGGCCGAGTCGAATTATCAAGCCCTAGAGATCAATTTAATCGATCAACTCCTCGATCAGGGAAATGGAGAAGGTCACCAGAACCTCCCCGACCAGGTAGCTGAGAAATCTATGAATCCAGAATGGTACAGGGACATAGAATACTATTTGGAGCATCTTACCTATCCCCCCGAAATCAAGAAGTCTAAAATAAGATCCCTTAAGCTCAGAGCGGTCAAATACTATGTATTGGATGGTTATCTTTTTTGGAAAGACCCACTGGGTATCCTACTCAATTGCATTGTAGAAGAGGAGCCTGAGGGCATAATTACCGAGTTTCACAAAGGTATGTGTGGAGGGCATCATCCGTGGAGAGCGACTACTCATAAAATATTGCGAGCAGGCTATTTCTGGCCCACCCTATTCACCGATGACAGCAAGATCGTCAGGGCATGCAAGGAATACCAAATGTTTGTCGGAAAGCAGAAGCTGAAACGATTACCCCTCAAAACCATCAGGGTAGAAGCACCCTTCCAGCAATGGGGTCTTGATTTAATTGGGGAAATAAATCCTCATTCCAGTGGCCAGCACCGATGGATCCTTATGGGCATTGATTACTTCACGAAGTGGGTGGAAGCTACTCCCACTAAGAATGCAAGTGACTCAGTCATAATAAGATTCCTAGAAGAAAATATCTTGGCAATATTTGGTTGTTCAAGGAAAATACTTACGGACAACGCTCCGGCCTTCAAATCATATAAAATGATGAACTTTTGCCAGAATTATAATATTTAATTGATTCATTCAACCACATACTACCCACAGGGAAATGGCTTGGCCGAGTCTTCTAATAAAATCTTGGTGACTATTATTAACAAGATGCTCAGTACAAACAAAAAGGCCTAGGACTCCCAATTAAAGTTCGCGTTATGGGAAGATAGCATCAGTGTAAAACAGGCCATAGGCACTTCGCCCTTTAAGCTGGTTTATGGAAAGGAAGTGGTCCTCCCGATTCAGTTGGGCCTCCTGGTCATGAAGCTACTACAACCAGACTAGTGAAGAGCCAGACGATATGGAAAGAAGAATCCATTAGTTGATAGAGATTCAACAGGTTAGAGAACAACTGGACGACTCCACTAAGATCTATCAAGACAAGATGAAAGCAACTTTTGACCGCAGGGCTATTGCTCGATATTTTCAGCACGAAGATCTTGTTCTAAAATGGGATTCCAAAAGAGAGTCAAGGTATAAGCACAGGAAGGTCGACAACTTATGGCTGGGTCCCTTTAAAATTATCACAGTCCAGGACAACAACACATATGAGTTGGCCTAGCTTATTGGTGAAAGTTTTGGGAACCCTGTGAATGGAAGATTCCTAAAGCGGTTCTTTCATTACTAAATTCCTTTTTCCCACTTTGTGAATGGATCTGGTGTACCATATTTTGTAGCATTTCTCATTTTCTCTTTGTTTTTATTGTTTTTCAAAATCATAATCATCTTTGTTACCCATCTTTTATTTATTCCTTTGAAGCTAGATTGTCAGCAAGCAGATATGACTCCACAACCCAATGAGCTAAAAGGCACTAGTCTACTATTCTCAACCTTTCCCAGAAGGAAGAGGTTGCCCTGCTGAAGCCAATGTTAGTGTCATTATCAGCTAGGGGGAAGCCGTCAGCTGGTTAAGGGTATGTTCCCAAAGAAGAATCCAAAAGCATCAAAATGACACACGCAAAGTGGTAGGGTGGCATGACTTTGTGATCGGATGGCACAGCAAGAACTCAAAGCATTAGTCAACAAAGACCAGCCTTAGGAGGGCACAGTCAGGATTCATGAGCAGTTTGCGTTTGTCTTGGCCCAGGTCACCCTTGATAGAAAACTGTCGTGGACACGTGTCATTTTCTTAGCTAGTCATGGGTCTCAAGGCGGTTTCCCCAGACCGTTTTTAGAGACCCTGAAACCATCAAAAAACCACAGTGGTTTTATGAAGCACATAGTGTCAGACCGAGAGGCAGGGTGCAGAGTGGGGCCTACTCTTAAAATTCACATGTTTTTAGGCACCGATCTCAAGGCATCCTAGAAGAAGATCGGCGGTCACCCGAGCGTCAGGGAGGAAATGTTGCACGAGGTATATCATGTCCGGTCCTACCTTGAGCTGAAACCACTACTTCCACGTGGCAGTCCGAGGATCGTTTAGGGGGCTTAAAGCGATTTTCCTAAACCATTTTATGGAGGTCCTGAAAACCGTTAATGGTTTCTATCTTGTTGGCCTCTGTCATCGCTTTGAAGCAGCACATCCCAGTACTTATTACCGCCGTCGTCGCCGTACAAGATGCAGCCTGCTCTCAACACGCAAAGCCCAAAAGGGTAGTCATGTAATTATTACGCTAGTACATGCATGCTCATCGAGGATTGTTCGAACAGATCTATAAATACTCCTCGACTTGGCATATTTTTGCATTTCAGAGTTCCTAAGCCTCACCAGTCCAGAGCATGAAGCTTGAGATGCGCAGATTGTTCAAAGATGATTAATCCAAGCTAGAGGGTAGGTGTTCTAAATGGTGCATTTCATCTCAAGAGGATCCTCACCAGGAGCACTGAGGATTCAGACGACAAGTCCCCACGAGCAGCCTACATATGCACACTTGCAAGAAATCAAGCAGGAGAAGCCCGAGGTCTCACTCGAGATGTCTAAGGAGAATTCAACTATTACAATGATTAAAAAGGAGATGGACCTTCTGGATACAGAAGCACAGAAGGAGGGGATACGCCGATCTCAGCGAAGGATGATCAAATGACGAAACAGTAGCACCAGAGCGGTTTGAGCGATGCAATGACAGAATGAGGTCCTGTTCCACAGCTCGGCAGCAGAAGTAAACTTTTTCCCCACCAAAAACAAGGTCCGAGAGCAAAGGGCTTGGATGGGCTAGAAGAGATATATATTAAGGGTCTGCAAAGCGGCATTTTTAGCCGGGTGGTTGCACCTACGTCTCCATTGGTCTGTGGGTGGTCCAACAAGTGTCTAAAGGGTTCTAAATAGCTTTGAAAAGAGTTACATCGATAATACTTGCATTTCTTAAGGGGATGAGAGCTTTTGCCCAAACCGGATGAACTACTTTGCTAGCAAAGTGGTCCTGGGTCATAGTCATAGGATAACCAGTAGTGCTCCATATGTTTGATTTTGTAACAAACTCTGTTAGGGAGTACAAACAGAAGAAACTTAAAGCTGTTGAGCTGCAACTGATCGTAACAATTTATGTTGTAGATTATATGAAGGATATATATAGCCAAATAGGAAGTAGCCAAAAGGTTGGCTCTCTTTTGTAAGAAGTATTACTTCTATATTTGATAGTTTGATCAATACAGAAAAGAAAAAAATTATTGCCCTATCTTGGAAGCTTTATGGATTCAAAGTTTTGATGTGCACAATTACTACCTTCTATTTTTTTTCATCTCTACCATTTATGTATGATCTGCAGAGTTGTTCTGAGCTTAATATGAGTGCTTATGCTTAAATGTATTTCTTCTAAGATGATTAGTAATTGAAGTGTTCATGCTAACTTGTTTGGAGGTGATATCCTCGTATTATTCAGTGGCATTATGTGTTCATTTTGTTGAGGCTGTTGAATTCCTGTCCCAGGCTCAGCACGTCGTTCTGTAAATATAGGATAAAGATTTGCTTCTACAGTACCTTTATCTTATACCATTTCATTTCCCATTCACTACTCAAAGTCTGATTTCTGGCACATTGAAATAATGCCCATTCATATTTCAAGATTGGAATTCCACATTGTTTTCTGTCAAGCTATGATTTGATTGAGTAAAGTTTTCAGAATTTTTTTATTGATGCCCAGGCACAGTTCTAAAGACAACCTTAGAACGTCTGTGGGACTAACAGGAAGTCAAGCTTGTTTTTTTAGTGGTATTGTGCTTGTATATTAAGATGTGACATATTACTTTCAATATTAATATTATAAAATATAAAATCATTTTGGATTTGCTTGATCTTCTTCTGTGACTCTTTAGAGACACCCAATCCTTTTAAGATAATAAGAATGACGTGTCTCTCAAATATAAGTTTCATTTTTCCCATAAACAAATGTCTACTTATTTATAGTTCTTTGCAAAACCAAATTATGGTTTCCACCATCCATTAATCATTTTCTCAATGTGTTAGTTTTAGTCATGTTTGTGATGAAGGTATACTTTGAGAGATATTTGTATGTGATAACTTCATCTAAGTTGTTATTTTCATAAACAAACTTAATGTAAGTGATCATTTTGGATTTGATTATCATAACCTTTGTTTTGTGATTGTTTAATGGCATACCCCTTATAGGGTAGAAATACATGAGAATTCATAGTTTCTTGTATTAAAGCGAAAATTTTAGATATGAATGATATTGTTAGCTTAAGAATAAGCATGATGACTATTCTAACCAAATTAGTGCCAACACATGTTTCTATCAAACATGGCTTTAATGTGTCAATGTAAATGTCAAAAATGGTAGGGCAAAGGATAAAATCCTTATTTAAATCCTATATTACCATTAATTTCTTTCGACCAACCTTCAATATTTCTAAATTTGGTAATAACACTCTCATATAACTTTCGCAAATCAACTCTCAACTCAAAGTGACCTTTCACTCTTCTAATCTGAAGATAATGTAAAAAACTCTTCTTAAAAAAAAAACATAAAAAAATAATTTTATTATTACAATGTTTTGCCATTTTTCCATGACTATGGTTGTTAGTCCTTTTTATAAAGCTGCCTCATCTTACTTTTCAAAATAATTTTGTATTACAAGTAATCATAATGAGCGTGGTAAAACAGATGTCCGATGAGGCGATGAATTCCCAGCACACCAACAATATTGGAATAAATTCTTTATTTTTAAATAAATTAAAAAAACATTAATATGAATATGAATATAACATGTGAAAAACACAAATAAGTGACTCAATCTGAGGTAAAGAGTAAATAAAAATAATCAACAAAAGTAATAAGGCAAGAAGAAGAAGCAACCAGCAATAACGCCATTAGGTAAAGAGAGACGGAAAATACTCATTGATGGGCATAGCACAGCATCAACAAGAATTCCTGAAAATACAAGAATTGATTAATTGATGGGCATAGCACAGCATCAACAAGAATTCCTGAAAATACAAGCATTGATTAATTGATGGGCATAGCCCAGCATCAATTAATTCATTACTTGATGGGCATAGCACAGCATTTATTAAAGTATTCGTATTAATCAAAGCAGGAGTGTTCGTAGCGTAGGTAACAGTTAGAGCATAGCAGAGCATCAATTGGTGCGCATAGCACAGCATTTATTAAAGTATTCGTATTGATGCTAAAAGTAGTACTCTTCGTAGCGTAGGTTACAATTAGCGCTACTGGTAACTCGAGCACCGATGGCGTAGCCGCAAAGGTTGACGATGTTCTCCAGAATGTCATTAAGACAGGCGGTGCAATCAGAGTCACATGTTCTTGAAATAACAACCCATTTGGGGAGGAAAAAGCCATACTCTCCTAAGTTTGACATGGAGCCATTCCTTTGAAGCCAATGGCTTACATCGAGAATGGAGAAGTGACTTGTCCAATGAGAGCCATGA
This sequence comes from Larix kaempferi, assembly GCA_027924585.1. Taxonomy (NCBI): domain Eukaryota; kingdom Viridiplantae; phylum Streptophyta; class Pinopsida; order Pinales; family Pinaceae; genus Larix; species Larix kaempferi. Next base: position 9,260,520 of record BSBM01000809.1, on the reverse strand, counting down.
TCCATCTAGACGGTGGTCTTTACGAGTAACACCTTCATTGGCTAAGAAGTCTTCCATAACATGATGGGGATAAGAGTTGGGATTTTGCTAATAAATAGCAGAAGCTCTTCCCCCTTACTTTCAAGGCACAAATTTTGGGTTAGCTTGAAAAGAGGGAGACCATTTTAAAGCCCTTGAAACATATTAATTATTAGAGAGAATTCTCCCTCAGCAATGACTCGATCAAATCCATTACGAGCTACAGTGGAGAGTCCCATGAGAAGGGCATGAAGTTCAACATCATTGTTGGACTCTTGCCCAAGATAACCAACACAAAATGACAGATGATTTTGTACTTATTCTGAAAAATCTCCTCCATTTCTAGCATTCCCAGATTATGTTTTGAGGCGCCATTGAACTGAAGCTTCTAGAAGGAATTGGTTAAAGGATCCTAGTGATAAGGGCTAGAAGAATGCATTCTCATGGAGGCAAGAGGTAGGGTCCCATATGCAGGAAAAAAACCCCAAGTAGCAAGGATACCTTTATTTGAAGCGTAGTCATTCCAATCCTTTTCATCCCAGAATCTAAATCGAATAGTTTCACTCGATTTTTGCTGAAGATGTTTCCAAAAAAACACCAAGTTATGAGTAGAATTGTTGAAAATATGATTATTCCTCTCCTTCCATACTACCCACAAGAGAAAACTTGGGAAAAGTTGGAAGCAATGATTAAATTTAGGATTCCCAAATGAATTTAGATCTCCAATTTCCGATGGTTAAGACTTAGACTATCTCGATTACAGTCATACTGTATAAAAATACAAGCATCCCTATCCCACAGATTTGTAGTAAAGGAGCATTTGATAAAGAGATGTTCTTGGCTCTCTAATGCAACCTGATAACGAATCCAATAAGAGGGGCCTTCCTCTCCTCGATGAAGTATTTTATCCCAAGTCAGAACTCTTGAGGTTGCCAATTTCCAAAGGAATGGAGCAATCTTGGGCCATAAGTCCTTCCAAATTTTTTCCCAAACAGGAGAGGGCTACCCTAAGTTTGGACCCATAATAAAAGAATATGCATCTCTAACTAAGAAATGACCATCCCCTCGAGCACCCCACTGAAAATGTTCATCGCTTTTCTAAATCCCCATGGGCCTCAAAGAGAGGGAATCCCATAAGCTTGTGAAGGTAGGCAAGGCATAAAATACTAGCCATTCCAGTGGTTGAATCTAGCCCCTCCATTGAGAGTTGTGACAATTATCTTTCTAGTAGTGTGGCACTTTGAGTTTTCCATTGCGATGGCATACATGCTTAATGGCCTCAAGTTATGGCTGATTGCCTAGACATTGCACTGGTTTCCAAGGGTCCTCCTAGAAGAGGAAAAATTGAGCATTCGTAACTTTCCAAAAGCATTGTTGATGTACCAGATCCCTGTTACTCCAAGTAACATTCCACATACCAAAACCTTGAATAGAACTTGTGAGACAAATGTGGTCATTATTCGCGGTATCTAAGGCATATTTTATTTTCCATAGTTTACTCTAAAGTGCAGTCCTATTTTGAATCCAAGGCCACCATAGTTTAGCCCCCAACACTTCACTCGTTCTCCCTAGAGATCTCCCATTTATGTTATCTTTGTAGATTTTATTCCAGGACACCATTACCCATTTTTTGTTCAATATTTTTGCACTCCATAAGAAATTACTTTGGATCCACCTTATTGAAGATACCTTATTGTAGATATAATTTTATTAGGAGCCACAATAATAGAGAGAGGATAGGTTGGAAGAGCTTGCAGGATGGTCTTAACTAGAATAAGGTGCCCCACAATGTTGAGAGATCGAAACAACCATCTATCAAATTTTTTCTCCATCTTAGTCAAAAGCTTACTCTAGTAGTTGGGACGTTTGGGAGAGTATGATAAGAGGGTCCCCAAATATTTGGTGGGAAAAGAACCCCGACAAAAGCCTAAGATTCTTGATAAATTGTTTTGAACTGAAATATGTACATTGAAGAAGAAAATATTGGACTTACTCATATTGATAAGAGTGCAAGAGGCATCCATGAAAGATTTGAGCAGATTCTTAATAGAACAATCTTCGTTAATAGTTCGGACCCGCATAAGCAGTGCATCATCAACAAAATACAAATAAGTCAAGAAGAGATTGACGTAACCTTGTTAGATTCAAACTACATCGCTCTGAGAAAGCATAGCTTTGATGAATATTTCCAAATCTCTGGTCATCAATATTAAGAGAAAGGGAGATAAAGGGTCTCCTTGACAAATACCTCACATGTAAGAGAAAGTTCTATATTGAGAACCGTTGAATAGGATGGAACATAAAGCAATAAAGAGCAAAGAAAGAATCCATTGGATCTCTTAACATCTATTTTGGTTTCCACCAAGGAAAGAGCTAGAAAGCCCGAAAATGACTAGTTGCCGAGTGGTTTTGAGCCAAAGGATAGAGCCACCATGAAAAGAATGAGAAAAACCAGCCATAAAAGTGTCTTCCGCAACTAAAAAGGACTAAATGGGCTTCTTCCACAAAAGGAATAAATGGGCTTCTTCCACAACAAAAAAAGATTGCACGGCCAAGATCGAGGAGCGGTTCAGATCAACAGTTAAAATGGCGTTCTGTAAGTCCATTTTTCCGTTCCTGCAATCCACATTGCAGATTGCGGATTTGCGGAGCGACAATTTTCCAGAGAGCGCAAAGATGAGTTTCCACATTTCGCATTCTGCATTGCGGATTGCGGATTGCAGGGCGACAGTTTCCAGATGGTGTGCTATGAATATTAAATATTGCATTAAATTAATCAGTAAATTATTAATTAGTTTAATTGAAGGGACGTAACCCTTCTTAAGAATGCTCAAACCTTATAAAAGGCAAGCTCTTGTAATGCGTTAAGCATCTTATCAATTCAATAATATATCTTTTTATTCAATATGGATCTCGTGTCCTAGTTTTTTTGTTGCATTTGGTATCAGAGCGGATTTGCTCCTGCACTCTGAGCTCGGACTCGGCTCATCAATTCCTACTTAAGCTTGGACCCGGCTCATCAATTCCTGATTTTTATGCTCCACTGCTCTCCACTTCTCCCTCAAACTCCATCCTTCTGCTGCCCCATCCACTCCACCACCGCACTCTCCACGCATTTCCCATCCACTGCTTCGCTCCTACTCGCACATAGCTCCACCATCTCCATACTCCGCCATCCCTCCATCACTCCCCCTCCACACTCCATACTCCGCCATCCCTCCATCACTCCCCCTCTACACTCCATACTCCGCCATCCCTCCCGCGTTCCTCCAATTCCCTTCCGACCCACTCACTCCCCACCAACAAACCCCACCTTTCCTCCAACCTTCACACACCTCCCTCCCTTGCGCCCTCCCTCTTGCCCTTGCCTCACATTCCAACTGCCCTCGCTCCCTTGCCTCACTCTCGACCGTTGCTTCACACTGCACCAAGCCCTCCATTCCACACTCCTGCAACCCTTCTCTAATCGCCCACGCTCCTCTCTGCACCAGCCTCTTGCTCCAATCACCCACGCCCTCCCTCTATGCGGCTTCGTCCTCTCCACACCATTCCCCACCAACTCCAACTCTATGCCCTCATTTCGACTTCCCTCCACACCCTCTCAACTCACATATCCGCTTGTCCTCGCAACTCACATATTCGACGTTCCATTCTGCTGCTCCAGCTCCATATGCCCACACGTCCAAGTAGTATCCCCTATGAGCTTCAAGCCACACTGTTTCCACCGATCTGCACGTGCATGCAATTAGGGTTTGAAACCCTAAAATCCAAGGCAAAAAAATATATTAAATATTATTATAATTATAATATTATAATAATTATAATATTTGTATTTTAAACAAAAAAGTTTAAATATTTGAAAAAATATATATATTCAACCTATTAATAATAATAAAACATTATTATTATAGTGTGTATCTTTTAAATTTGGGAAAAAAAACTATATACAAAATATTATATAGTTTATGAAAAAATAAAAATATTAATTAATTAATATATTGTTATTCAAAATTTCACCAAGATGAAATAAAGAAAACTATGAACGAAACATTTAAAGAAAATGAAGATGGATGTGAAAATTAGGTAAAAGAAACCATCCAAGCTAATGTAAAAGATGAATATACAGTAGACTATTATGTCATCTCCCATGAGAGTAATAGTAACAATGAAGACATTGTGCAAGACAAAGATATAACATACCCTAGTAATGAAGAAATTGACAACAAAATATTTGACAAGAAGAAAGATGATCCTCACCAAGACTGTGATAAGAAAGAAGCCGATGTTCTTATGAGCATTATAAGCACAAAGAGCCCATTCAAGGGAACTGACAGAATATGTGTTGGGAATAACAACACAACAATAGTTAAGGTCATAATGCATGTTGAGCATGTTCAATTGACGACAAACATAGTTAAAAGAAGCAATCACACAAGTAGAAAAAGCATAAACAAAACTTCACCAAGTTCATACTCAATGCAAATACCAAGACAAAATAATCAAAAGGAGGCAATGGTCATTATCAAAATCACATCTCTCAAGTCATCAGTGCGACATAGAGACAGAATAAAAGACATCATGAGAAAACTCAGCTTTGAGGACAAAGCTTTCTAAAGGGGAAGGCAATGCTGTGAATATTTAATTAATATTATTAGTTATAAATTAATAGTTTATTAGGTTACCAGTAAAAGGGCGTAACCCTTCGCTATTCTTCCTCAAACCCTATAAAGGCCATCTTATTGTAATTTTACAATCATCATCTAATATCTTATTCTTATTTATCATTCAATATGAGAGTCGGATTCGACTATTAACAGTCCAATCGGATACGGTTGTTGCATGGTGCAAAAGTATGTTTCCGAATCCCGCATTCTGCATTATGGAATGATGATTTTCCAAAAGGGAAAAACAGTTAGTTTCTGCATTCTGCATTCCACATTGCTTATTGCGGATTATAGAAAGGTAATTTTCCAAAAAGCACGAAGCCAAAATTCCAAATCCCGCATTCCATGTGGTGGATTGCAGATTGCGGGAAGGCCATTGTGGAAAGGCCATTGCGGAAAGGCCGTTGCGGAAAGGTCATTTTGGAAGGGTTGTTGCAGAAAGGCCATTGTGGAAGGGCTATTGCGGAAAGGTCATTGCGGAAGGGAAATTGCAGAAAGGAAATTACGGAAAGAGAATTATGGATCGAAGAAGGTTTCACAAAGCAAATCGCAATTGCAAGGAAATAAAAATTCTCACAAGAAGGTGGTGCATTTCAGAACAACAAGGGGGCCTGTTTCAGTTTACTGTCCTAATCAATCTAAAACAGCCCGATTTGAAGGACAAGCAGGAAGCTTCCGTGGCCCAGTGGCGCACTTCCAGTGCATGAAATACCCCACCATCACTCTGAGAAGGATCAGGATGTGCTGATTCGGGTGGCTCGGCTCATGCGGCCTCACCATTCCCTGTGCGAATTTGTTTTGAATTAGTTAGGATATTTTGAGGCTCTGTAAGACTATAAAGGAAAGGTCCGAAGTAGACCAAAAGGTTGCAGGTTTTTGTATCAAAGAGATTACTGCTCTACATATGTATTGAACTCGGTCTCTTAATTCAATGAGAAGACTCGATTCTGGAGCTTGATATTCCTGTGATGTGGGTTTTGATGTCTGTTATTTCCTGTGTTTGTGTCCTATCTTTGTATTTCCATTAATTGTTTTCTTCTGCAGTACCTAAAGATCAATATTACATGGTCTGGAATTCATGTCCACATGCTCCAGATGCATATGACTAGGTATTCCACCCTTTTCCTCTAAAAGCTGCAGGTTAGAATTCATCTTCAGATGCTCTAACCTTGTGATGATTTTTTCCTCTTCTTTCTACCTTCATTTACTGATCAATGCGATGTGAAAGAACCACATCTACCTTGCCTTTTTCCTTTGCATTCGTGGTATGAATCTGTCATTTGTGACTATAAACCCGTCGAAGTTGACTCCATGCCCAATTGTCCTCCTGTTCTTAACCCCAACCAACCAAAAAACCCCTTTTAATTCATTGTTTGAAGGTCTAGCCACCACCGTACCGAATAACACAACCTATTCAAGCTATATCCTGTTGCGGGAAGCGCTAATGAGAGATCCCTCTCTGTGTTTGGGAAGGCTAGTTTCCATCCACTGAAGATTGGTTTGTAACAGTTACCTCATAGTCTTTCCCGCCACAAACCAAAAACATATTGAGTGATAACAGGGTCCATGTAATACTGTAGTTTATTAACCCTTGTATGCAACTAAGTATTGGTAATGTGAACCTATGTAATGATTTTGCTATATGTTTAATATGCTTATGGAGATGTGTGAACTATCTGCTTGTGTTGTGGGGGATAAACAATATAAGAGTGGTACTAGTCTCCCTAGGAAAAAGAATTAAGATAAATAAAGGAAGTTAAATATGTTAAACATAAAGAATAAGTTAAGCTGAAAACAAATTAAAAAATAGAAATTACACTGGAATTCCTAACTACTCCATGGGAAACACATCCTTAAACTCGTCTAATATCAATTGTAGTCCTGAAGAAGGGATGTTATTTTCATTGATTGCTTCCACAGTGTATATTTTACACCCTTTCTTCATACATATATTAACCTTATTATTTGATATTAAGTGTAACGAAACTTCTCTCTTGATTCTCTCAATCACTACATCATTCACCATACCATCATGGTAGTAAACCTTCTTGTTTATTGTGGAGCGTGATCTTCCTGATTTAGATATTTTGTTTTAGCCGTGTTTGTACACCATTTGTATATGATATGCAGGTGGACTGTACACTCATCCCAACAGGGGCATGTGGGGGTTGGGGAGTGAAACCCCCCAAGGAATTATTTTTGCGTTGTTAGTTGGCCAACAGTTTACAGGCCCATGGTATTGGGTATACTGTGGTATTTTCCCATGGTAATTCCCCTTTATAAAGAATCGATTGTAATGCATCTATGTAATTTATTGTAACATTATAAAGATCTCTGTGATTGTGTAAGAGAGATTGAGAGAGAGTAAAGAGGAGGTTGCAGTGATATGATGCAGGTTGTATCCCTTCATTTGTTGGATGGTATAATAATAAAAGGACTGGCAATTTCTCTGTGGACGTATCCCAGATTGGGTGAACCATGTTATATTGGTGTCTCTCTTATATTGTGTTTATGTGATTTATATTTGCATCTTTTTTATTTTTTATTGTTATTTATCTACGATCTCGTTTTTCTAACAATTGGTATCAAAGGAAAGGGTCTATTTGGAGAACAAAATCATAGGAAAGAAGGGTTCCTAGTTTGAGTGGGAGCAATGACGGAAGAAGGAAAGTTTAAAGTAGAGAAATTTAACGGCCAAAAATGCAAGTTATGGAAGATACAAATGAAGGATCCATATTCCTGTCGTTCGGAGGAAAATAAAAACAATCATTGACTATGAAGGATGAAGAATGAGATGTTCTTGAAAGAAAGGAACTGGGAACAGTATGATTGTTCCTGGCTTCGTCGGTGGCTCTCAATATCTCAAAGGAAACGACAATGGAGGGTCTGATGAGCACATTAGGTAAACTGTATGAAAAACCCTCGGTTTCCAACAAGGTATTTCTAATGAAGCATTTATTCAATATGAAGATGTCAGAAGGTGGATTTGTTGCTGATCATTTAAATGAATTTAATACGATTACACATTAGATAAGTTCTGTAAAATTAAACTTTGATGATGAGGTTAGGCCTCTTCTAATCTTGTGCTCATTTCCAGAAAGATGGAACGACTTGGTCATGGCTGTAAGTAACTCTTGCTTTGGTTCAAAAACTTTGAAATTTGATGATGTTGTTGATGTTATTCTTAGTGAGGAAATGCAAAGGAAACACACAAGTGAGACATCTAGTAATGTGTTAACCATGGAGAGTAGGGGAAGACAAAGGTACAGAGGAAAGATCCCAGGTAATCGAAGCAAGGCCAGAAAGGGAATATCCAAGTCCAGACTGGGAAAGATAGAGTGCTGGAAGTGTGGAAGGAAAGGACATATGAAGAAAGACAAAAAATATCAAAATAAGAAAGGAGATGGACAACAGGATACTACTCAGGAAGCAAATGTAGCAGGTAATGTGTTATAAGATTCTTTAATTTTTGTATTAGATAATACTAGTGATTACTTTATAGTAGATTCAGGGGAGGGTGCATGATGAGCTAAGTGGAGTCAGGATGGGTAGTTCAGTCTCACTGGAGGTCTATCGAAGTGATAAAGTCAATTGAGAGTCAGTCTAGCCTTAAATCAAGGAAATAAATAATGATAACTCAACTAACTGAAGTAAAACTAAATGGTAGGTGAGAGAGGGTGAGTTGCTTCCTTAAATCAAGGAGGAAGGGCGCGCTAATCTCTAGGAGGGCTAAAACTTATCTGATAGAAGTTCATAGGGGCTGGCCAACTGAGGCTAGGTGCTGAGACTGATGACTGGGATGCATGCAATTGCATGCATGCATGCATGCATAACTAAAAATGCAAATATGGATAATGCTCAAAGGACTAGGATGGAATATAGGAATATCCTAACACCCCCCCTTAATCCATCTTGGGCCCTAGTAACTGATACCAAAGGTCACCCAATACAATGAATAATAATAACAGTCAATAAAACGAGGAAATGGGAAAAAACTCATGGGAAAAATACCCCCCCTCAAAATAGACTATAAGGCATACACAAAAAATAAATGCTCCAAACTCAAGCAGGTGTGATGCTTGGTCATATGTCTGGAGGTATCTTCTTCTTGGGAAGAAATGGATCATGCTCAAAAAGCATGTACTTGTACTTTCTCTTCAGATCGAATGTGATGAGAACAAATCCAAAAGTATGAGGATGATCCTTGAACCTGTGATTCAAATCAGCAATGACTCGATCAAATCCATTACGAGCTACAATGGAGAGTCCCATGAGAAGGGCATGAAGTTCAACATCATTGTTGGACTCTTTCCCAAGATAACCAACACAAAATGACAGATGATTTCGTACTTATTCTGAAAAATCTCCTCCATTTCTAGCATTCCCAGATTATGTTTTGAGGCGCCATTGAACTGAAGCTTCTAGAAGGAATTGGTTAAAGGATCCTAGTGATAAGGGCTAGAAGAATGCATTCTCATGGAGGCAGGAGGTAGGGTCCCATATGTAGGAAAAAAACCCCAAGTAGCAAGGATACCTTTATTTGAAGCGTAGTCATTCCAATCCTTTTCATCCTAGAATCTAAATCGAATAGTTTCACTCGATTTTTGCTGAAGATGTTTCCAAAAAAACACCAAGTTATGAGTAGAATTGTTGAAAATATGATTATTCCTCTCCTTCCATACTACCCACAAGAGAAAACTTGGGAAAAGTTGGAAGCAATGATTAAATTTAGGATTCCCAAATGAATTTAGAGGTCCAATTTTCGATGGTTAAGACTTAGACTATCTCGATTACAGTCATACTGTATAAAAATACAAGCATCCCTATCCCACAGATTTGTAGTAAAGGAGCATTTGATAAAGAGATTTTCTTGGCTCTCTAATGCAACCTAATAACGAATCCAATAAGAGGGGCCTTCCTCTCCTCGATGAAGTATTTTATCCCAAGTCAGAACTCTTGAGGTTGCCAATTTCCAAAGGAATGGAGCAATCTTGGGCCATAAGTCCTTCCAAATTTTTTCCCAAACAGGAGAGGGCTACCCTAAGTTTGGACCCATAATAAAAGAATATGCATCTCTAACTAAGAAATGACCATCCCCTCGAGCACCCCACTGAAAATGTTTGTCACTTTTCTAAATCCCCATGGGCCTCAAAGAGAGGGAATCCCATAAGCTTGTGAAGGTAGGCAAGGCATAAAATACTAGCCGTTCTAGTGGTTGAATCTAGCCCCTCCATTGAGAGTTGTGACAATTATCTTTCCAGTAGTGTGGCACTTTGAGTTTTCCATTGCGATGGCATACATGCTTAATGGCCTCAAGTTATGGCTGATTGCCTAGACATTGCATTGGTTTCCAAGGGTCCTCCTAGAAGAGGAAAAATTGAGCATTCGTAACTTTCCAAAAGCATTGTTGATGTACCAGATCCCTGTTACTCCAAGTAACATTCCACATGCCAAAACCTTGAATAGAACTTGTGAGACAAATGTGGTCATTATTCGCGGTATCTGAGGCATATTTTATTTTCCATAGTTTACTCTAAAGTGCAGTCCTATTTTGAATCCAAGGCCACCATAGTTTAGCCCCCAACACTTCACTCTATCTCCCTAGAGATCTCCCATTTATGTTATCTTTGTAGATTTTATTCCAAGACACCATTACCCATTTTTTGTTCAATATTTTTGCACTCCATAAGAAATTACTTTGGAACCACCTTATTGAAGATACCTTATTGTAGATATAATTTTATTAGGAGCCACAATAATAGAGAGAGGATAGGTTGGAAGAGCTTGCAGGATGGTCTTAACTAGAATAAGGTGCCCCACAATGTTGAGAGATCGAAACAACCATCTATCAAATTTTTTCTCCATCTTAGTCAAAAGCTTACTCCAGTAGTTGGGACGTTTGGGAGAGTATGATAAGAGGGTCCCCAAATATTTGGTGGGAAAAGAACCCCGACAAAAGCCTAAGATTCTTGATAAATTGTTTTGAACTGAAATATGTACATTGAAGAAGAAAATATTGGACTTACTCATATTGATAAGAGTGCAAGAGGCATCCATGAAAGATTTGAGCAGATTCTTAATAGAACAATCTTCGTTAATAGTTCGGACCCGCATAAGCAGTGCATCATCAACAAACTTCAAATAAGTCAAGAAGAGATTGACGTAACCTTGTTAGATTCAAACTACATCGCTCTGAGAAAGCATAGCTTTGATGAATATTTCCAAATCTCTGGTCATCAATATTAAGAGAAAGGGAGATAAAGGGTCTCCTTGACAAATACCTCACATGTAAGAGAAAGTTCTATATTGAGAACCGTTGAATAGGATGGAACATAAAGCAATAAAGAGAAAAGAAAGAATCCATTGGATCTCTTAACATCTATTTTGGTTTCCACCAAGGAAAGAGCCAGAAAGCCCGAAAATGACTAGTTGTCGAGCGGTTTTGAGCCAAATGATAGAGCCACCATGAAAAGAATGAGAAAAATCATCCATAAAAGTGTCTTACGCAACTAAAAAGGACTAAATGGGCTTCTTCCACAAAAGGACTAAATGGGATTCTTCCACAACAAAAAAAGATTGCACGGCCAGGATCGAGGAGCGGTTCAGATCAACAGTTAAAATGGCGTTCTGTAAGTCCATTTTTCCGTTCCTGCAATCCACATTGCAAATTGCGGATTTGCGGAGCGACAATTTTCCAGAGAGCGCAAAGATGAGTTTCCGCATTTCGCATTATGCATTGCGGATTGCGGATTGCAAGGCGACAGTTTCCAGATGGTGTGCTATGAATATTAAATATTGCATTAAATTAATCAGTAAATTATTAATTAGTTTAATTGAAGGGACGTAGCCCTTCTTAAGAATGCTCAAACCTTATAAAAGGCGAGCTCTTGTAACGCGTTAAGCATCTTATCAATTCAATAATATATCTTTTTATTCAATATAGATCTCGTGTCCTAGTTTTTCTGTTGCATTTGGTATCAGAGCGGATTCGCTCCTGCACTCTGAGCTCGGACTCGGCTCATCAATTCCTACTTAAGCTCGGACCCGGCTCATCAATTCCTAATTTTTACGCTCCACTGCTCTCTACTTCTCCCTCAAACTCCATCCTTCTGCTGCCCCATCCACTCCACCACCACACTCTCCACGCATTTCCAATCAACTGCTTCGATCCTACCCGCACATAGCTCCACCATCTCCATACTCCGCCATCCCTCCATCACTCCCCCTCCACACTCCATACTCCGCCATCCCTACCGCGTTCCTCCAATTCCCTTCCGACCCACTCACTCCCCACCAACGAACCCCACCTTTCCTCCAACCTTCACACGACTCCCTCCCTTGCGCCCTCCCTCTTTCCCTTGCCTCACATTCCAACCCGCCCTCGCTCCCTTGCCTCACTCTCGACCGTTGCTTCACACTGCACCAAGCCCTCCATTGCACGCTCCTGCAACCCTGCTCCAATCACCCATGCTCCTCTCTGCACCAGCCTCCTGCTCCAATCACCCATGCCCTCGCTCTACGCGGCTTCATCCTCTGCACACCATTCCCCACCTACTCCAACTCTGTGCCCTCATTTCGACTTCCCTCCACACCCTCTCAACTCACATATCCGCTTGTCCTCGCAACTCACATATTCGACGTTCCATTCTGCTGCTCCAACTCCTCATTCCCACATGTCCAAGTAGTCTCCCCTCTGAGCTTCAAGCCACACTGTTTCCACTGATCTGCACGTGCATGCAATTAGGGTTTGAAACCCTAAAATCCAAGGCAAAAAAATATATTAAATATTATTATAAGTATAATATTATAATAATTTTAGTATTTGTATTTTAAACAAAAAAGTTTAAATATTTGAAAAAATATATATATTAAACCTATTAATAATAATAAAACATTATTATTATAGTGTGTATATTTTAAATTTGGGAAAAAAAACTATATACAAAATATTATAGAGTTTATGAAAAAATAAAAATATTAATTAATTAATATATTATTATTCAAAATTTCACCTTAAAGGGACAAAATAGCGTTCTACAAACATCCATGGCATTTTATACTAAGAGTGACGAATTCATAGATTTCCTTGAGGAAATCCTTAAAGACAAAGATGAAATAAAGAAAACTATGAACGGAACATTTAAAGAAAATGAAGATGGATGTTAAAATCAGGTAAAAGAAACCATCCAAGCTAATGTAAAAGATGAAGATACAATAGACTATTATGTCATCTCCCATGAGAGTAATAGTAACAATGAAGACATTGTGCAAGACAAAGATATAACATACCCTAGTAATGAAGAAATTGACAACAAAATATTTGACAAGAAGAAAGATGATCCTCACCAAGACTGTGATAAGAAACAAGCCGATGTTCTTATGAGCATTATAAGCACAAAGAGCCCGTTCAAGGGAACTAACAGAATATGTGTTGGGAATAACAACACGACAATAGTTAAGGTCATAATGCATGTTGAGCATGTTCAATTGACGACAAACATAGTTAAAAGAAGCAATCACACAAGTAGAAAAAGCATAAACAAAACTTCACCAAGTTCATACTCAATGCAAATACCAAGAAAAAATAATCAAAAGGAGGCAATGGTCATTATCAAAATCGCATATCTCAAGTCATCAGTGCAACATAGAGCCAGAATAAAAGACATCATGAGAAAACTAAGCTTTGAGGACAAAGCTTTCGAAAGGGGAAGGCAATGCTGTGAATATTTAATTAATATTATTAGTTATAAATTAATTGTTTATTAGGTTACCAGTAAAAGGGCGTAACCCTTCGCTATGCTTCCTCAAACCCTATAAAGGCCATCTTATTGTAATTTTATAATCATCATCTAATATCTTATTCTTATTTATCATTCAATATGAGAGTCGGATTTGACTATTAATAGTCCAACCGGATACGGTTGCTGCATGGTGCAAAAGTATGTTTCTGAATCCCGCATTCTGCATTGTGGAATGATGATTTTCCAAAAGGGCGAAACATTTAGTTTCTGCATTCTGCATTCCACATTGCTTATTGCGGATTACAGAAAGGTAATTTTCCAGAAAGCACGAAGCCAAAATTCCAAATCCCGCATTCCACGTGGTGGATTGCAGATTACGGGAAGGCCATTGTGGAAAGGCCATTGCGGAAAGGCCGTTGCGGAAAGGTCATTGCGGAAGGTTTGTTGTAGAAAGGCCAAGGGCTGTTGCGGAAAGGTCATTGCGGAAGGGAAATTGCAGAAAGGAAATTACGGAAAGAGAATTATGGATCGAAGAAGGTTTCACAAAGCAAATCGCAACTGCGAGGAAATAAAGATTCTCACAAGAAGGTGGTGCATTTCAGAACAACAAGGGGGCCTGTTTCAGTTTACTGTCCTAATCAATCTAAAACAGCCCTATTTGAAGGACAAGCAGGAAGCTTCCGCAGCCCAATGGCGCACTTCCAGTGCGTGAAATACCCCACCATCACTCTGAGAAGGATCAAGATGTGCTAATTCGGGTGGCTCGACTCATGCGGCCTCACCATTCCCAGTGCGAGTTTGTTTTGAATTAGTTAGGATATTTTGATTCTCTGTAAGACTATAAAGGAAAGGTCCGAAGTAGACCAAAAGTTTGGAGGTTTTTGTATCAAAGAGATTACTGGTCTACATATGTATTGAACTCGGTCTCTTAATTCAATGAGAAGACTCAATTTTGGAGCTTGATATTCCTGTGATGTGGGTTTTGATGTTTGTTATTTCCTGTGTTTGTGACCTATCTTTGTATTTCCATTAATTGTTTTCTTTTGCAGTACCTAAAGATCAATATTGCATCGTCTTGAATTCATGTCCACATGCTCCAGATGCATATGACTAGGTATTCCACCCTTTTCTTCTAAAAGTTGCAGGTTAGAATTCATCTTCAGATGCTCTAACCTTGTGATGATTTTTTTCTCTTTTTTCTACCTTCATTTACTGATCAATGCGATGTGAAAGAACCACATCTACCTTGCCTTTTTCCTTTGCATTCGTGGTATGAATCTGTCATTTGTGACTGTAAACCCACCGAAGTTGACTCCATGCCCAATTGTCCTCCTGTTCTTAACCCCAACCAACCAAAAAACCCCTTTTAATTCATTGTTTGAAGGTATAGCCACCACCTTACCGAATAACACAACCTATTCAAGCTATATCCTATTGCAGGAAGCGCTAATGAGAGATCCCTCTGTGTGTTTGGGAAGGCTAGTTTCCATCCACTGAAGATTGGTTTGTAACAGTTACCTCATAGTCTTTCCTGCCACAAACCAAAAACATATTGAGTGATAACAGGGTCCATGTAATACCATAGTTTATTAACCCTTGTATGCAACTAAGTATTGGTAATGTGAACCTATGTAATGATTTTGCTATATGTTTAATCTGTTTATGGAGATGTGTGAACTATCTGCTTGTGTTGTGGGGGATAAACAATATGAGAGTGGTACTAGTCTCCCTAGGAAAAAGAATTAACATAAATAAAGTTAAATATGTTAAACATAAAGAATAAGTTAAGCTGAAAACAAATTAAAAAATTAGAAATTACACTGGAATTCCTAACTACTCCATGGGAAACACATCCTTAAACTCATCTAATATCAAATGTAGTCCTGAAGAAGGGATGTTATTTTCATTGATCGCTTCCACAGTGTATATTTTACACCCTTTCTTCATACATATATTAACCTTATTATTTGATATTAAGTGTAACGAAACTTCTCTCTTGATTCTCTCAATCACTACATGGTTCACCATACCATCATGGTAGTAAACCTTCTTGTTTATTGTGGAGCCTGATCTTCCTGATTTAGATATTTTGTTTTAGCCGTGTTTGTACACCATTTGTATATGATATGCAGGTGGACTGTACACTCATCCCAACAGGGGCATGTGGGGGTTGGGGAGAAAAACCCCCCAAGGAATTTTTTTTGCGTTGTTAGTTGGCCAACAGTTTACGGGCCCATGGTATTGGGTATACTGTGGTATTTTCCCATGGTGATTCCCCTTTATAAAGAATCGATTGTAATGCATCTATGTAATTTATTGTAACATTATAAAGATCTCTGTGATTGTGTAAGAGAGATTGAGAGAGAGTAAAGAGGAAGTTGCAGTGATGTGCTGCAGGTTGTATCCCTTCATTTGTTGGATGGTATAATAATAAAAGGACTGGCAATTTCTCTGTGGACGTATCCCAGATTGGGTGAACCATGTTATATTGGTGTCTCTCTTATATTGTGTTTATGTGATTTATATTTGCATCTTTTTTATTTTTTATTTTTATTTCTCTACGATCTCGTTTTTCTAACAATTGGTATCAAAGGAAAGGGTCTATTTGGAGAATAAGCTCATAGGAAAGAAGGGTTCCTAGTTTGAGTGGGAGCAATGACGAAAGAAGGAAAGTTTAAAGTAGAGAAATTTAACGGCCAAAAATGCAAGTTATGGAAGATACAAATGGAGGACTATATGTATTAGAAGGATCCATATTCCTTTCGTTCGGAGGAAAATAAAAACAATCATTGACTATGAAGGATGAAGAATGAGATGTTCTTGAAAGAAAGGAACTGGGAACAGTACGATTGTTCCTGGCTTCGTCGGTGGCTCTCAATATCTCAAAGGAAATGACAATGGAGGGTCTGATGAGCACATTTGGTAAACTGTATGAAAAACCCTTGGCTTCCAACAAGGTATTTATAATGAAGCATTTATTCAATATGAAGATGTCAGAAGGTGGATTTGTTGCTAATCATTTAAATGAATTTAATACGATTACAGATTATCTAAGTTCTGTAAAATTAAACTTTGATGATGAGGTTAGGCCTATTCTAATCTTGTGCTCATTGCCAGAAAGATGGAACGACTTGGTGATGGCTGTAAGTAACTCTTGCTTTGGTTAAAAAACTTTGAAATTTGATGATGTTGTTGATGTTATTCTTAGTGAGGAAATGCAAAGGAAACACACAAGTGAGACATCTAGTAATGTGTTAACCATGGAGAGTAGGGGAAGACAAAGGTATAGAGGAAAGATCCTAGGTAATCGGAGCAAGGCCAGAAAGGGAATATCCAAGTCCAGACTGGGAAAGATAGAGTGCTGGAAGTGTGGAAGGAAAGGACATATGAAGAAAGACAACAAATATCAAAATAAGAAAGGAGATGGACAACAGGATACTACTCAGGAAGCAAATGTAGTAGGTAATGTGTTATAAGATTCTTTAATTTTTGTATTAGATAATACTAGTGATTACTTTATAGTAGATTCAGGGGAGGGTGCATGACGAGCTAAGTGGAGTCGGGATGGGTAGTTCAGTCTCACTGGAGGTCTATCGGAGTGATAAATTCAATTGAGAGTCAGTCTAGCCTTAAATCAAGGAAATAACTAATGATAACTCAACTAACTGAAGTACAACTAAATGGTAGGTGAGAGAGGGCGAGTTGCTTCCTTAAATCAAGGAGGAAGGGTGCACTAATCTCTAGGAGGGCTAAAAATTATCTGAGAGAAGCTCCCAGGGGCTGGCTAACTGAGGCTAGGTGCTGAGACTAATGACTAGGATGCATGCAATTGCATGCATGCATAACTGAAAATGTAAATATGGATAATGCTCAAAGGACTAGGATGGAGTATAGGAATATCCTAACACCCCCCCTTAATCCATCCTGGGCCCTAGTAACTGATACCAAAGGTCACCCAATACAATGAACAATAATAACAGTCAATAAACCGAGGAAATGGGAAAAAAATCATGGGAAAAATACCCCCCCTCAAAATAGACTATAAGGCATACACAAAAAATAAATGCTCCAAACTCAAGCAGGTGTGATGCTTGGTTATATGTCTGGAGGTATCTTCTTCTTGGGAAGAAATGGATCATGCTCAAAAAGCATGTACTTGTACTTTCTCTTCAGATCAAATGTGATGAGAACAAATCCAAAAGTATGAGGATGATCCTTGAACCTGTGATTCAAATCAGCTGAGGTAGGATCAAATCTATGAATGTGCAGATAGTCTTTTGTCTTCTCCTTTGAACCATCATGAGTGAGATTACACCAAAAAGAACCATCAAATAATAGTAAATGTTTTGAATCCAAATCAGATCCAAGACTTAAAGAATGGTTTCTTAAGATCTCCTTTGAACCATTTGAGGTGAGAACTAAACCATTGAATGCATGAGAAATTATCCCAAGCGAATGGCAATGGCCATCAAATATCAGTGTTTGCTTGGAATCCAAATTAGATCCAAGACTTGGATCATGGTTTCTTGAGATCTCCTTTGAACCATTAGAGGTGAGATCAAAACCAGTAAATGCATGATAAATTATCCCAAGTGAATGGCAATGGCCATAATCTTCAATAACCTTCTGAAAGCATGAAATAATGATCATATAGTAGTACATAAGAGGTGAATGATCAAGGAGAGCGAATGCATTACCTCCAATGGCTGATTTTACCTCCGAAACATTCAATAGATCATGATGCAAACCAGCAAACTCTGGTGCAAGAGATGATTTAGGAGCTTCTGTAATTTCTAGAGTGTGAGCTGGCACAGAATTTGAAATAGAAGAAATTTGGAGCATGAGCGTAGAATCTGCAAGTTCTTCTTCTTTTTGGAAAACTTCAATATGAGATATGTTTGATACTGATTCATGATCAATGAGCATCAAGGAGGGTGAATGCATCACTGGGATTTCTCTCGAAATGGTTTGGACCAATCCCTTCATTCTGTTTGCCAAATATTTCATCTAGATGGGCCCATAGCTCTTTTGGATTTTCAACAAAATTAAGGGAATCGATTACCATACAATGAGACATAGAAAGCATCATGGTTCTAGAGGCTCTGTCACTTTCATTTAACCAGTCATACTCTTCTTCAGAGGATTCAAACTCTCTTTCAAAACAATAATCAAAGAGATCATGGCTCTTCAAATATGCTATCATTTTTTGTTTCCATTCATCATAGTGGAATGGAGAAAGAGGAGGGATTTATTCTTAATCCATGGAAGCTGTAGAAGACCTTAAAAAACAATAGAAGAGTCTGCAACTGCTACTATTGCAAAAAATGCAGAAACTGCTGCACTCAAAATCTTGATAATAACCTGCAAAAAACTCTTAGGAATGGAGATAAACAATACTCTCAACATGCTCTGATACCATGTGAAAATCCTCACAGCAGATCTAAGAGATGATGTATACCTCACAAGAAATAATTTAGGAATAATAGTAAGAGTGGTCAATGCAGTAAGATGAGCAACAGAATAATAATACGGTAGAACTTTGATAGAAGCAAAAATACTTCACACATGCTAATTAATTAATCACAGTATGGACAAATAAGTAGTAGAATGCATGAGGATTCGAATGCCAAGTGTTGATGTATATGTAACTTCAGAATGTATTTCATATATGTATGTTGTATGTACTCCTATAGAGATGGTATTATTCCTCTATACGGAAGTGTCGTCATTTATATTGTAAATGTCGTAACTTATACTTGATGGGTTATTAGACCACCCTATCGGGGGTCGGCCATGTGGGCCAAAGGGTTATTAGAACACCCTATTGGGGGTCGGCCCAGTCAGCATTATGTTATGTGGTTAAGTTCGAGCCTACATGATTTATGTAAAAGGCAAGTCAAGTCAAGTATAAATAGAGTGCGGGAGGCACTCTATTTGATTACTCACTTCTCACTCATGCACTCAAGGAGGAGTGGCGCACTTATGGAGGAGGAGGATCTGCTGCTAGGATATGTATATCTCTTATGTTTGGGTTGTATCATTGCTCTATCTATCTCTGAGGAAGTTATTGGAGTTTTTCACCTTTATGGTTTTCCCCAAGTAAATCTTGTGTCTCTTGTGTGCTTGCATTATTGTCTCCATGATTGATATGCTGCAGATATGTTGTACATGTTGTTCTCTCAGTTAAGATCCTAGATCAGATTGAAGTAAATTCTGAAAATTTAACATGGTATCAGAGCTAGCCTAAAAGAAGGCATGATATGGCATGTATGACATTTGTTGCACTTACGATGCTAGGGATTGATATAGAAAAAACTAGTCATCATAGCACTTTCGCTATAAATATGTTTTGGCAAAGTTTTGGGATCTAAGACCTTTACAAGTCGAAGATTAAATCCCCATGTACTTTGTGTCCAAAGGAAAACCTCTAATTCGTTGTACTCTGTGATTTATGATTTGTTCTGCCTCTTCTAGATCTGAGTCAAAATCAGGTGACCTTGGGAAAAAGGTCATAACTTGGGATAGGAAGCTCCAAATGAAATTTCGTAAAAAGTGACAGGTAGTACACAGACTGTACTATCTCAGGAAAATTGTTTAGAGGCCGAAGTTGAACCAGTGACACGTGGCACGCCGTACAAGTTTTCTCTCCTATATTATCCCATAAACAGGTCACATTGCGACACTTGGAATAACTCTGTCTCAGAGAATCCAATTGAGGCCAGACCTATTGGGATGGAAATATAATAGGTCGAGCTATCTCAAGAAATGTTTTCAGAGGACGAAGTTGAAATAGTGACATGTGGCATGCCGTACAAGTTTGCTCTCCTGTATTATCCCATAAACAGGTCACGTTGCGACACTTGGAATAACTCTCTCTCAGAGAATCCAATTGAGGTCAGACCTATCAGGATGGAAAGATAACAGGTTGGGCTATCTCAGGAACCTTTTTCAGACCCTGTGGATCGAAAATTTTGGATTTACACCAGAAACAATCAGGTACATATTTCTATCAAAACATAATTATTTTTTAGTACCTTCATTCATGGATTCCGGAATTTAGGGCTTTGGAGAAAGTTGGAATTTTTGTAATCGGAGACCACGACTGAATGCTACTCATCAAAATAAAAATTTAGAGACCAATATCAGAATTTTTTGTTGGGAAGAAGGTCGGGCTTGATCAGACCCTAGTTCGGGACTTTGATCAGAAAAGTGGAAAATTAGGGCTTCTATAAAAATGGCAATTTTTGAAATCTGTGACCACGGATGGAAGCTCCTCAGAAAAATAGAAGCTTAGAGCTTTGGATCAAACCTTTTGATTGGGAAGAAGAGTGGGCTTCATCAAACCCCAGTTCAGGGTCACGTCCAGTGAATCCGGAAGTTTCAAAGGCAAAATTGAGGAGTGAAACTTTGCATTTTTCAAATTCTAAATATACCAGCTTCATAAGCTCATCAAGGCGCATATTTCTATCCTTTCGGAAGTTTGAAATTCAAAGTTTGAATTTTTGGGGTTTCTCTGACAAACCCATATCCAGCTCCAGGTCCATTTCTTGCAAATCAAGTGGATTGGATTAATCCTAGAAGAAGATGGATTGATCACCTACACAAGTGAAGAAGTTCCTGTTTTAGAGGGAGATGAGGCTAAGGCCTTACATAAGAATATTACAAGCGATCTCAACAGGTATGACTCATCGAGGTATGTTTCGATATTTTATGGTATGTTTGCCTTCATGTTATTACGGTTAGTACAATCTTGATTTTAGATTTGTCGTATCACCTTAACAAAATTATGAATGCATGATAGAAGATATTCATTGGTTAGGGTGTTGACACTTATGATTGCACTAATGCATTATGGTGTTGTATGACGTTTATATTGTCTGCTAACATAAAAGGTACACCAAGAAAGACAAATCATGTTTTACTTCAAGAACGTATGATCATGGTGACATGAAGACAAGGATTCATCCATTGTCATGGATCACATAGAAGATCTACTTTTGAGGTATGTATAACTTGTTTCTATAATGGTTAACTTATGAGACATGCAGGTTACTAGCACAAGTCACTAAAGAGAACCCGAATACATTATGCGGGTATGTTAGACATAACTAGCTAGCATGCTAATCCAGGTATGTTTTTCCTATATCGAGCTAGAATCCTACCTTGTGTTAGGATCCTATATTGTTGTGTTGTTGATGATGATTATTAATGAAGTCATAGGTTTGAATAATCATGGTTGTATGCATATTATGTTTCTTACCATAATTGATGATATGACTAACCAGAAGAACCATGAAGGTATAGGCTTGAATAATCACAGGTTTTATGCATATTATATCTCTTATCTTGATTGATGATTCAACTAACCAGAAGAGTCCTATGATCAAATAAGAAAATGTATCAGTAAAAGAAGACTTCCTTGAAATCTTGAATACTAATGTTTATTATCTGTGTTTGAATTGATCCTGACTATACATGCTTGAGATTATAGTGTCTTGATAATATTAAGATTATACTAATGAATTATGTATGAGACCTAGAGGATAACACAATGATGATACTAACAAGCATGCATAGGGATCGAGAATGGATGTATGTTCAAGGACAGGTAATCCAGGAAGCAAAGATCAAGAGGGAGTACACTCTAGTTGTTCCTGCAAGAAAGAAAAGGAGCACACTTCAGTAGTTTCTGTAAGGATGCAGATATTCAGAGGGAGTTGACCACTTCTCATAATCCACATAAGAATGGAGTTGGAGAAAAGAAGCAAAGACTGAGAGGGAGTCAACCCAAAAAACAAACAAAGATAAGTATTTGAATTGTCATTAGTTGCATATTTTATTGTTTAAATAATACTGTTCAATAATGTATATGTTGATGTTCCTAGAATTAGGTTGTGTATTATGCATATTAGAATAGTTGCATTGATGAACAGTATACTACTAATATGCATGGGTAAGTGGCCTATGGCACTGTACAACATTCCATTTCTACTTATCTAGAATGAAATCTCTTTGCTGACATGTTGGGAGTTGTGCACACTCTTAACAATGTTCTGGTAGAGATTGGAAGGCATCTAGAAAGTTACGGGATATGGATAAATGTTGTATTGAAGCATTGGCTAAGATAATTGCATGACTGTATGACATATTTCTTTATGTGTAAGAATTTGTTTTGAAAACTATGAGATGTTTTCTAATCATGCAATTTAACTTGTTGTGTAGGAAAGATCGTATGCCATCAGCTACAAAAGAAGAACTACAACATTTGTTCAGCAACAAAATTATCTATTGAAGATATTGAAGTTCCCAGGATATGGGAAGAAGGCCATGAGCCGTCAATCATGAAGAATGATGTTTGGGATGTAGTCCCAAGACCTGAAGGGAAGTTTGTTATGACTTCCATATGGATCTATCAAGATCAAGCATGCTGCAGACGGTAGCATAGAGAAATATGAAAGTGATGAAATAGATGATACACCAGATGGATTTCAAGACAGCTTTCTTGAATGGTGTAGTTGAAGAAGAAGTGTATGTGGAGTCGCCACTTGGTTCTGAGACACATGACAGGAAATCATATATGTGCAGAACTTGGTATGGTAGGATAGGTAGCTTTCTATCCAGTTTGGTCTTTACCAAGAGTAAAGTGGGTTCCAACCTTTACTACAAGGTTGAGGAAGGCAATCCAGTGATACTACTATGTGGATGACTTGTTTGTATCAGGTGAGGATAGATTGATTGCCGACACACAACGGAAGCTTACTTCCGAGTTCGAGTTGAGGAATTTGGGGATGATGCACTATTTGTTTTTGGCATGGAGGTGTGGCAGAATGATGGAATCTTCCTTGGACAAGGGAAGTATGCAGTAGAGATCCTGAAGAGGTTCGGGATGATGGATTGCAAGGCCATGGCCACACCTATGACATCGAATCTGAAGCTTCTTTGTGATGCTTCATCTGAGACGGTTGATGTCTCTATGCATCATCAGATGATTGGGTCCTCTATGTACCTGACGAACATGAGACCAGATATTTGCTTTGCGGTGAACACATTGAGCTAGTTCCTGACGGATCCGAGAGATGTTCACCTGGTTGCTGTAAATCATGTTCTGAGGTACCTAAAGGGTACAGTGATTTATGGGATAAGGTATGAATAGAATCAAAAGTTTAACCTGCAGGGTTATGTTGATTCAGATTGGGCAGGCAGTGCTGCAGATAGGAAGAGCACATATGGGTGTTGCTTTAGTATGGGATCAGGTGTGATCTCTTGGTTCAGCAGGAAGCAGTCCTACGTAGCACTGAGTACAGCTGAGGCAGAGTATGTTGCAGCCTGTTCAGCTAGTTGTGAGGCAATATGGCTACGGAAGCTACTGTCTGAGTTATTTGATCTCCCGTTGGATGCTACTGGTGTCTTTTGTGATAACCAGAGTTGTGTGAATCTGTCTGAGAACCCAGTGTTTCATGACAGGTCGAAACACATAGAGATCAAATATCACTATATCAGGGCTATGGTGCAGAGAGGATTTGTGAAACTCCTGTATGTTGCGATGGACGAGCAAATTGCAGATGTGCCGACGAAGCCACTAGCCAGGGTGAAGTTTGAGTACTTCAGAGAGAGGCTTGGCATTCTTTAGATCGAGGACACTTCAAGGAAGAAGTGATGGACACATTTGCTGAAGCCATTCCAAGCATGTTGGAAGAAGGATCCTTCAATGGCTGTGGATGTAAGCACTGGATGATGAGCATCAGGATGATGTTTTGGTTTCTGCTTGGATATGATCAGTTGGATCATTTTTATATGTATGTATGCATCATGCTGGATGCTGGATATGATCAGTTGGATCATTTTTATGTATGTATGTATGCATCATGTTAGATGCTGGATATGATCAGCTGGATCATTTATATGTATGTACGCATCATGTTGGATGCTGGATATGATCAGTTGGATCATTTATATGTATGTATGCATCATGTTGGATGCTGGATATGATCGGTTGGATCATGTGTATGTATTTTTGTATATGCATCATGTTGGAATCTTGGACCATGTAAATGTATATGTATATGTATCAGGTGGATACATTGTATGATCAGGT
The DNA here is from genome assembly GCA_027924585.1 of Larix kaempferi. Taxonomy (NCBI): domain Eukaryota; kingdom Viridiplantae; phylum Streptophyta; class Pinopsida; order Pinales; family Pinaceae; genus Larix; species Larix kaempferi. Next base: position 9,236,002 of record BSBM01000809.1, on the reverse strand, counting down.
GGATCATGTATGGTAATATGGATCATGTATTTGTATTTGTATCAGGTGGATCATGTATGATGATATGTATCAGGTAGATACTTGGTTTGCATCAGGTAGATGCATTATATGATCAGGATGATCATGGATGACGAGCTTCAGGATGTTGCTCCAGATGACATGCAGCAAGATGTTGCAGTGATGATGATCAGGATGATCATGTGTACATAAGGATGATGTATGGTGAGTATCAGGTTGATACTCTATGGCCATGGATCAGGTTGTTCAGATGAGCATATAATTTGGCCCTGGGATATTTGTAGATAGTCTTTCGAGGTTTTGCCTATGGCATGTAATTCGTTGCCCTAGGATATCTAGCAAATGCTCTTTCGAGGTTTTTCTCTGGGAGGACATATAATTTGGCCCTGGGAGATCTGCAGATAGTCTTTCGAGGTTTTTCCTATGGCATGTAATTCGTTACCCTGGGATATCTGGAAGATGCTCTTATGAGGTTTTTTCCTATGGCATTTAATCTGTCCCTGGGAGATCCGATAGGTTGGGATGTGTGCCTGTAATCAGTCTTGGGATGCTCTTGCGAGGTTTTCCCATGACCACATGTAATTCGTGCCCTGGGAGATCCTATAGGTAGAGCTGTGTGCTCGTAACATCCTAGGATGCTCTTGCGAGGTTTTGTGGTGACCACATGTAATTCGTGCCCTGGGAGATCCTATAGGTAGAGTTGCATGCTCGTAACAACCTGGGATGCTCTTGCGAGGTTTTGTGGTGAGGTCACATATAATATGGCCCTGGGAGATCCTATAGGTAGAGCCGTGTGCTCGTAACAGCCTGGGATGCTCTTTCAAGGTTTTGTGACGCACGTAATAAGTCCTGAGGATTCCATAGTATGGCCAGTGATGACGAAGACCTGCAGGTGGTGGGCCTACATCCAGTATGAAAAAGGACTGGCTCTGTGGAACTTCCTATGACGAGTAGATTCAGAGATTGATTGAGATAGCAGCAGTAGTGACGATGATGATGACTCGATGACAATTATCTAGTGACGATGATCCAGAAAAGAAGACTTGTGCTAGAAGACCTGTGCTGAGAAATACCTTCCTAGTTAAGAGGGAGTGTTGATGTATATGTAACTTTGGAATGTATTTCATACATGTATGTTGTATGTACTCCTATAGAGATGGTATTATTCCTCTATATGGAAGTGTCATCATTTATATTGTAAATGTCGTAACTTATACTTGATGGGTTATTAGACCACCTTGTTGGGGTCGGCCTTGTATAAGTCATGTGGGTCAAAGGGTTATTAGACCACCCTATTGGGGGTCGGCCATGTGGGTTGAAGGGTTATTAGACAACCCTATCGGGGGTCGGCCCAGTTAGCATTATGTTATGTGGTTAAGTTCGAGCCTACATGATTTATGTAAAAGGCAAGTCAAGTCAAGTATAAATAGAGTGCGGGAGGCACTCTATTTGATTACTCACTTCTCACTCATGCACTCAAGGAAGAGTGGCACACTTATGGAGGAGGAGGATCTGCTGCTAGGATATGTCTATCTCTTATGTTTGGGTTGTATCATTGCTCTATCTATCTCTGAGGAAGTTATTGGGGTTTTTCACCTTTATGGTTTTCCCCAAGTAAATCTTGTTTCTCTTGTGTGCTTGCATTATTGTCTCCATGATTGATATGCTGTAGATATGTTGTACGTGTTGTTCTCTCAGTTAAGATCCTAGATCAGATTGAAGTAAATTATGAAAATTTAACACCAAGGTGGCAATTCAAATTAGCCTTCATGGAGTGATCAAAAGATCACTGGAGTGTCATCAGAGCACAACTAGAAGTCTATCACATCATTAGTGGAGTCATCAATCCTCAAGTAACTATCAACCATCAATCAAACTGAGTCTAACTGAGTGTGGTAGGTGTAACTCAGTGTAACTGGAACATGGAGACTCTAACTGAATGAAGGAGGCTTAGTGGAGGGCACATGATGAGTTAACTGGAGTCAGAATGGGCAGTTCAGTCTCACTAGAGGTCTATCAGAGTGATATAGTTAGTTGAGAGTCATTCTAGCCTTAAATCAAGGAAAGAACTGATGATAACTCAACTAGCTGAAGTACAACTGAATGGTAGGTGAGAGAGGGTGAGTTGCTTCCTTAAATCAAGGAGGACGGGCGCACTAAGCTCTAGGAGGGTTAAAAATGATATGAGAGAAGCTCTTGGGGGTTGGCTAACTGAGGCTAGGTGCTGGGACTGATGACTGGGATGCATGAAATTGCATGCATGCATAACTAAAAATGCAAAGATGGATAATGCTCGATCGACTAGGATGGACTATAGGAATATCTTAACAAGTAGAACAATCTGATACAATGGCCATGAATAGGCATTACATCTTGAATATGTGTGATAAGTGATCATAGCCACAACCATCTACAGTGAGATACACTGGTGCAATACTGGAGGTACAAATTGTTGATGTCTCAGAGATGATATCTCAGATGTAATGTCACGATCATAAGTAAAATACTGAATGCCACTATCGCCTGGGGTATTCTACACAAATCATCTGCTGTGCAAGTCCCATCAAGTGAATAAGGGTGTTGAGTTCAAACCTGATGTGACATCGTCTGATTACTGGTTAATGATGTATACCTTTAACAGACGCGAGATAACCCACCAATAATGAAAATGATCATCAAGGCATAGAGTGCAATCATCAGAGTGTGAATATATGTGTTGAAGTCAAACACTAAGATGAATCCATCGATCAAGGGACATTGATGTATTCCCAAAACTGTCGATGGCGAGAGAACCTACCACTAATGATTGCAAGCCTCAACGTACCCAACCGAAGTCTAAGTCTCAAATTCCAGAATAAATGAGTTGACGTCAACGGAATGAAAATCGATAGAAGGAGGGCATTAAGGAATTCCCCATCAACGAGCATGAGGTAACAGCTACGCTAAAATATTTGGAAGAACTCAGGTGAAAAAGACTGACTCAATAAGAATGGCCAACATGCAATAGTCAAGAGATATGAGGAGTTCCTGACTCTAATTTCAGGACTTCCTTTGAACAAGAGCATGAGTAGACGGATAGAATTAGGAAACATAGACTCGACATAACACTGTGCAATGCATGAGGCATCAACAAAGGGATCCATAATGACTGGAATCTTAACTTGCTAGTGGAGTGACAACTAAGAAACGAGTACAACTCCTAAGGTCTGACTATAGTCCTGACTCATAATGAATGGAGTGGATTAAATGCTCTGTTCAAACGTGACACAACAGCTGCCAACAAAGAGACATAAAAATTCTCCTGTTCGTTTTTTTGGAATATCTGATTTTTTTGTTCTTTTTCATGTTTGGAAAGTGTGAAAAAGAATAAAATTGCTTATAGTACAACAAGTGATGGAACGAGTGTCAAATAGAAAGCAAACTAGTTCCAAGCAGTGGAACATACCTATGATCAATGCAAGGAAGCATGTGCAGGATGTGGACACTCGAGGGGTGTTCCCTCAAGGTGAAGGGTCATCAAGCTACGAAAGATAAATTAAGGCTCTGCTTGGCTCGGGAGGTAAAGAGCTTAGGCACCTGGCTAATAAGTGAGTAAGCGGGAGCCAGAACAAGTCTCAAGTGGCAAGCAGGATGATGCAATGCAATCACAACTCGACATAAAAGGGGAGTCCTTTTTCGTAAAGTTAGTCTCCTCACCCGAAAAAGTGTAAAACAATGAGAGAAGAACTCTTCTAGACACGTATGACTAGAGTATACATTTTTCGTAATTAATCCACAAAGGTCCGGAAAAGGGGTAAACTTATACCTATGTGAATGTCGCTTCAAATCCTTTAACGAGTCTGAAATGACAAGTATACTCGGAGATCTTGTTTGATTTGAAAAATTCTAACAAGGGCTAAAAAAGACTTTATAAAAATCGTTTTCGTGAAGGTTTAACGAGCCTGAAAAAGTAAATTCGTGACCTCCTTACTATTTTTAATGAGCTCAAAGGAGAGATGAAAGAATTCTTGTAATGGGAGTAGACGAGTGTTAGGGACATGCGAGACTAGTTCCAAGTGCATGGAACAAAGCTATGCATAATGCAAGGAACACGAGAAAGATAAGGACACTCAAGGGGTGTCTACGAATTCGGATGGCAAAAGGTTCAAATGCATCATAACAATGGGGAGGCCTAAACCTATATGCAAGGTTCTGAATATGCCTTCCATGACTGAAGCAAATGTCGAAAAGGAACAGTAAACAAGTATAATTCCCGTTAAGAATCCTGTCTCCAAGAAACATAAGTACCAAGATCATCTCTAAAACGTACGTAAAGAAAAATCTGATACAAGTCACTGCGGTAGAAACATTTTCAACTTCACTATTGTTAACCTTAGACAACATGCAGGTAGAGATAACAATTGAAGATGCCATAGCACCAATACCCAAGGGATCAAAATGATCATCTTCAAAATGAAGAGCAAAGCTGAAGGATGTGAAAGAATCTGCAAGAGAAAATTCATCATCACGGGAGTTGGAAATTATAGAAATAGAATCAAACTCTTTAGGAGCACTGGTTTGCGGATATATAGGAGATCTCAAAGACTCATAAGACTCAAATGTCAAACCAGAGCTGGACGAGACTATGACTGGATCCAAATCCAAATGGGTGGCATATTGTATTATAGGCTCATCTCGTTCAGTAATCCCAAGGGTGGGAAAGGAATGATATCTATGATAGGAATCCCCCCAAGGATCGTCATTACCATGCATGGACGCAATAAAATATTCATCTAAAGGTAGAGTATCATCAAGGCATACATGTGAACAAGATGGGTCGACTGCCTGTGCGGGTAGGCATAACGGGTCCGTCCGCTTCCATCCATGAAGAAGAGAGATCTGAATCTGCAATGGTTTTTTGAACATGATGAGCAAGCTTGACTACAAACAAGGGCATATCCATCCCAATGCGTGTAACATCTCCAGATGGGGAACTCATTGAAGGTAGATTCCATGGATCACTGAAATATGATATCCAAAAAGGTATATGATTCAATGGAGGAGGTGCATTATTGGAAATGGTTCCAATAAAAGCAATGGGTGAAGGGAAATCAAAAGATCCCAATAATGAGGGGTACAATCCTACACCCATGTTCCCAGTTTTCGGCTAAGAATCCATAATTTGGGGGACTACTAATACTCTGGATGCTGTGGAATAAGGACTAATGAAATGCAGCTCGTCGACCGTCACAATCTTTCCTTTGTGTGGAAAGAAAATAATTCTGAACACAATGGATGCGACTGCTTTCATAGCATACATCCAATTCCTACCTAGGAGAAGGTTGTAGTCGATGGGTGCATCAACCACCTCAACTTTAATAAGCACGGGTTTCCCACACAAGCGGACAACAAGGGAAGGGATAATACCATGTGGCTTAAATGATCAACCGTCGAATGCAATGAGCATGGTCATAGACTTGGATAAGGGAGGAGAGCCAAGAGCTTTCCAACAAGATAAAGACATCACTGACGTAGAAGCACCTTCATCAACCACCGTTCTTTTCACGAAATTCTAAAGACACTCCACATGGATTTGAAAAGCCACGTGGTAAGGTAAGCAAGGTTGATATTCAGTTGTATCAAACTTGATAATGTTAGGACTTCCCCCATCCTAAACTCCTAAAGCTCTCAAAAAGGCTTTCCTTTGAGAAGGATACGCTTGTTAAACTTCAAGAGCCGACAGGGCACACGAAGTTTGACCCAAATCCTCTACAATAGAGTAGTTTTGGGAGGCTCGAGCATTGGGATTATACATAGAGAGCTTGAGAAAACCTTTCAGTATCCGTGGCATAGTACTGGGATTCTCGATATGCAAAGAAGTATCAGGAGGAGGAGGAGGCTCAGGAGTTTCCATTTCTATTATGGAAAAAAATTCATATGGCTTGGGGCAGACCACAACAGACAGCTAACTACCAGAAAATGACTGAATTCCCAATGCAATGCTATATAAATGGTAATGCTAAGATAATGGAGAAAAGACCAACCTTCAACCGGATGTTCTATGTAGATCCCCGTTGAGCGTTGAACTTCTACACTTGGACCTGCAAATTAGTCTCAAAAACATGTACAACCAAGTGCATATAATATGTGAAATATGTTAGCATAATCAATATCATGATCCATGATATCATAAGCAAATATAACCCAATGTAATTTAACAATATTCACAACAACAATTGGATGAGAAAATGAGTATTTCCATTAATGAATAACAAGAAGTACAATATACGACCTCTTGCCGGCAACCAATATGAACCAAGAAATGGGTCTCTCCACTTGTGCCTCCACCACTTCAATCCTCCATGTAATGAAAAACTCAAACTGGGATAAGAGTTTGGTAGGTGAACATAAGGAGTTCACAACAACAAGGATGAATGAGTGTAGACTCAAGTCACGACAAAAATACACTAGAGTTCACAACAACAAGGATGAATGAGTGTAGACTCAAGTCACGACAAAAATACACTAGAGTTATCTTGATCTCTCTTTCTCCCCCCTTCCATATGCCATAAGATCTCAATATATAGCCTTCCCAATATATAGCCTTCCAAAGGTAAGTGAAAGGACACATCGAGGCGTTTCGGGGCAAATGGAGGGCCAAAGGTCACCCTAAGACCGATTTTTGGGAGTAAAAAGTAATTTTCTAATGATTTTTACCATTTTACTTGGCACTCGTGGGCTATAGTGGAACAGCTTGCGTGTACGCTGGCTAAAGTGGACCAGCTAGCGTACAGGAATAAAAATAGGGAAAAAGTGTTTCTGAAGGACATAAAGTGAATTTGATTCAGTTAAATGGATCTTGAAGGTCAAAGAGTGTTGATGCTCACAAGGTGGAAAGTCAAGTTATAACAGATGCCCCCTAATGTTTGAGGTTGAAGAATGGTTTTACAATGGCCGAAATACATTATAAACCTCAGAAGTGGAGTGATGGAGACACAACTAGAGAGAGTAGCTCACTTGTCATAATACAATAATATCCCTAAGTACATGTCGGCATAGTACAACAATCTGATACAATGGCCATGAATAGGTAGTACATGATGAATATGTGTCATAAGTGATCATAGCCATAACCATCTACAGTAAGATATGGTCTCCTATTAAAAAGGAAACAACTGGTGCAATACTAGAGGGACAAGCTGCTGATGTCTGAGAGATTATATCTTAGATGTAAAGTCATGATCATAAGTAGCATACTAAATGCCACTATTGCCTAGGGTATTCTACACAAATAAGCTACGGTACAAGTCCCATTAAGTGAATAAAGGTGTTGAGGTTGAACCTGATGTGACATCGTCTAATTACCGGTCAATGATGTATACCTTTAACAGATGCAAGATAACCCACCAAGAATGAAAATGGGCATCAAGGCACAAAGTATAATCATCAGAGTATGAATAGATGTGTTGAAGTCGAACACTAAGATGAATACATCGATCATGGGACATTGATGTATTCCCAAAACTGTCGATGGCGAGAGAACCTACCACTAATGACTGCAAGCCTCAAGGTACTCAACCAAACTCTAAGTCTCAAATTCCGGAATAAATGAGTTGATGTCGACGGAACGAAACTCACTAGAAGGAGGGCATTAAGGAATCCTCCTTCAACCAACATGAGGTGACAGCTACGCTGAAATATTTGGAAGAAATTAGGTTAAACCGACTGAATCAATAAGGATGACCGACATGAAATAGTCAAGAGATCTGAGGAGTGGCCGACTCTGGTTTCATAACTTCCTTTGAACAAGAGCATGAGCACATGGATAGACTTGGGCAACATAGACTCAACATAACACAGTGCGATGCAGGAGGCATCAACAAAGGGATCCATAATCACTTGAAGCTTAACCATCCCGTGGAGTGACAAATGAGAAACGAGTACAACTACTAAGGTCCAACTATAGTACTTACTCATAATGAATGGAGTGGAGTGAATTCTCTGTTGAAAGTCAACACAACAGTTGCCAACAAAAAGACGTAAAAATTCTCCCATCCGGCTTTTTGGAATATTTGATTTTTTTGGTCTTTTTCATATTTGGAAAGCTTGAAAAAGAATAAAATGGCCTATAGTACAACACATGAGGGAACGAGTGTCAAATAGCAAGCAAACTAGTCCCAAGCAATGGAACATACCTATTATCAATGCAACGAACCATGTGCAGGATGTGGACCCTCGGGGGGTGTTCCCTCAAGGTAAAGGGTGATCAAGCTGCGAAAGATAAATTAAGACTCTGCTTGGCTCAGAATGTAAAGTGTTCAAGAACCTAGCTAATAAGTGAGTAAGAGGGAGCTAGTACAAGGCTCAAGCGGCAAGTAGGATGATGCAATGCAATCACAACTTGACATAAAAGGGGAGTCCTTTTTCGTAAAGTTAGTCTCCTCGCCCAAAAAAGTGTAAAACAATGAGAGAAGAACTCTTCTAGTCACATATGACTAGAGTATACCTTTTTCATAATTAATCCACAAAGGTCCCTAAAAGAGGTAAACTTATACTTAAGTGAATGTCGCTTCAAATCCTTTAACGAGTCTGAAATGACAAGTATACTCACCGATCTTGTTTGATTTGAAAAAGTCTAACAAGGGCTTACAAAATACTTTGTAAAAATATTTTTCCTAAAGGTTTAACAAGCCCGAAAAAGTAAACTCGTGACCTCCTTATTGTTTTTAGCGAGCTCAAAGGAGAGATAGATGAAAGCTCGTAGTGGGAGCAGAGGAGTATCAAGGACATGTGAGACTAGTTCCAAGTGCATGGAAAAAAGCTATGCATAATGCAAGGAACATGAGCAAGATAAGGACACTCAGGGGGTGTCTGCAAATTCGGATGGTAAAAGGTTCAAATGCATCATAACAATGGGGAGCCCTAAACCTATATGCAAGGTTCCGAATATGCCTTCCATGATCAAAGCAAATGTCGAAAAGGACTAGTAAACAAGTATAAGTCCAGCTAAGAATCCTGTCTCCAAGAAACATAAGTACCAAGATTATCTCTAAAACGTATGTAAAGAAAAATATGATATGAGTCACTATGGTAGAAACATTTTCAACTTCACTATTGTTAACCTCAAACAACATGCAGGTAGAGCTAACAACTGAAGGTGCCATAGTACCAATACCTAAGGGATCAAAATTATCATCTTCAAAATGAAGAGTAAAGCTGAAGGATGTGAAAGAATCTGCAAGAGAAAACTCATCATCACGGGAGTTGGAAATCCTAGAAATAGAATCAAGCTCTTCAAGAGTGCTGATTTGCGGATCTATAGGAGAGCTCAAAGACTCATCAGAATCAAACATCAAACTAGAGCTGGATGAGAATATGACTGGATCCAAATCCAAATGGGTGGCAGAAGGCTCATCTCATTCAATAATACAAAGGGTGGGAAAGGAATGAGATCTATGATAGGAATCCCCCCAAGGGTAGTCATTAACATGCATGGATGCAATAAAATATTCATATGAAGGTAGAGTATCATCAAGGCATCCGTGTTAACAAGATGGGTCGACTGCTTGTGTGGGCAGGCATAACGGGTTCTTCCTCTCCTGTCCATGAAGAAGAGAGATCTGAATCTGTAGTGGCTTGTTGAACATGATGAGCAAGCTTGACTGTAGACAAGGGCATATCCATCCCAATGTGTGAAACGTCCCCACATGGGGAAATCATGGAAGGCAAATTCCACAAATCACTGAAATACGATGTCCGGAAAGGTATATGATTCAATGGAGGAGGTGCATTATCGAAAATGGTTCCAAAAAAAGCAATGGGTGAAGGGAAATCAAAAGATCCCAATAATGAGGGGTACAATCCTACACCCATGTTCCCAGTTGTCGGCTGAGAATCTGTAACTTGGGGGACTACTGATCCCTGGATGCTGTGGAATAAGGACTAACGAAATCCAACTGGTCGACCGTCATAGTCTTGCCTTCGTGTGGAAAGCAAATAATTCTAAACACAGTGGACATGACTGCTTTCATAGTGTACATCCAATTCCTACCCAGGAGAAGGTTGTAGTCGATGGGTGCATCAACCACCTCGACTTCAAAGGCATGGGTTTCCCACCAAAGTGGACGACAAGGGAAGGGATAATCCCATGCAGCTTAAATAACCGACCATTGAATGCAGTGAGCATGGTCATAGGCTTGGATAAGGGAGGAGAGCCAAGAGCTTTCCAACAAGATAAAGACATCACTGACCTAGAAGCACCTTCATCAACCATCGTTCTTTTGACAAAATTCTGAAGACACTCCACATGGATTTGAAAATCCACATGGTAAGGTAAGCGACATTGAACGTCAGTAGTATCAAACTCGATAACGTTAGGAGTTCCCCCATCCTGAACTCCTAATGCACTCAAAATGGCATGCCTTTGAGAAGGACACGCTTGTAAAACTTTAAGAGCCGACATGGCACAGAGAGTTTGACCCAAATCCTCTACAATAGAGTAGTCCTGGGCTGCTCGAGCATGGGGATTATACGTAGAGTGCTTGAGAACACCTTTTGGTGTCCGTAGCATAGTAGTGGGCTTCTCAATATGCAAAGAGGTATCAGGAGGAGGAGGAGACTCATTCCCCATATTTGGTTGTGTTGGGCCACAATCGCATTGACGAGTAGCAACACTAACCTCTGATTTAACCATATTCACGCATGTAAAGCCACTAGTATGAGAAGAAGGCGTTTTAGTGTCATTAGGCCCATAACCAGTAGCGGGAGCATGCGAAGCCATGCTTTGATGATGTGGAAGGGTATCTTTCAAAATCGCCGGGCTCTGTACAAGATGCTTCGATGCTTCTTCGATTCAAGGACACAAGTGAGTAAGATGATTTTCCCCACAAAGCTTGTAAGGGAATTTCACTTTACGCCCAGGTTTACGGTCCCAACTAGCATTTCTGCCTTCCTGAGGAGTGTTGGCATTCTCTTTCCAAGGAGTATTACGATTACTACCATTTTTACCATTGTTTCCACCCAAAAGGTTGTTTGTCCCCTTCTTCTTACCACCAGGCTGCTGGTTACCTGATGGGTTCATCGATTGCACAGTGTTTACATTGAATGATGGGGTGGAAGTGGACAAGGTGTGAACCTATCCGGGAGTAGACTGGTTAAGTGACAAATTTTGCATTTGATCAGCAACCAAATATATAGGTCGAGTACTTGTGGATCCAACAATGCACTCGGCATGTGGTCTAGGAACTGACTTGGGCTCATGTCATGTTCATGGTGCATCAAGAATAATGTCATACAAGATGCCAAACTAAGAATATAGTAACTCTAGCTACTGGACTTTTAAGATAGCTTGTTCCTCAGTCACAGTGCTGGACATCGAAACATCCTTAGCAATATATGGAAGCAAAGACTTGAGAAACCATTCCAACATAAACTTTGGAGAAATGTTGGCTTTCACTAACCTCTTCCGTCAACGCCACTCTTGAACGTGGTCAGAAATGCGTGTGGCCTTATTCCGGCGGAAGGCAAAGAGAGTTCAGTGCCAATATCGTAGCGAATCAGTAGTTGGAAATGATCCAAGAAAACCAAGGCTATCTCATTGAAACCCCTATACGTGCCCCTAGGAAACTCAACATACCACTTCGCAGCTGCCCCCATGAGGGTGCGTTGAAATAGTCTCAAACAAATGGAATCGTGATTTAATGAGTTAGATGAGAACCAAAGGTGAAAAGTCGAGACGTGATTACTCGGATTCTCACCACTCTTCCCCTCAAAATTGGGAATGTCAAAAGGGAGCTTGGTGGGGGCTAGATGCCAACTAGGATCGTGAAACACCAGATCATTCATGAGCTTCGAAAGATCCGGAAGATTCAATCGAGCAAGGAACACGAGATGTGGTTGGAAAGCTTGATTATACGGACCTGAAGGATAATATGGACCATAACCGGGACCCTAGCCATAAGGCTGATAACCTCCTCCAACCTGACCCATGTGAGGTATATATGCATTATGAGCACCATAGTGAGGTGTGTTGTAATGAGGGCCAACACCGACTGTATTATAGTAAGGGTTACCACCATAATTATGGGGCATATAGGTATTACTTGTAGTAGTAACCGGGTTGTAATGACCATGTTTATAAGGTATGTTCCCACCCCCTACGCAAGCATTATTAGTAGCATAAGCAGTCATGTGGTGACCATGGGCATGAGGTATATTCCCAACCCCATCATTGACATTACTAGTAGCAGGAGTGGTGGTGTTGTGACCATGAGTATAAGGTATATTCCCACCTCCTACATTAGCATTACTAGTAACAAGAGCAGTCGTAAAAGTATACAGTATGTGTCCACCCCCATTATTAAGAGGATTGTTGACATTAGAAAATGTTGTCCTAGGTTGATGGGTAGAGGCATGTGTATTGAACTGTGGATTGCAAGTTGTATTGCGAATAGTGTTCCTATTAGGATGGGTAGTCCTAGGAGGAAACCTTCCTCCAACATTTGGATTGTTAGGAAGGATATGACTGGTCCCCGTATTATGTGTGTGAGTAGGAAATGTAGTGCCCCCAGCGAGGGTATTACCCCTAGTGGGTGTAGTGTTTCTAACACCATGGCTAGTGCTAGCATGACTACCGAACAAACCAGATGGATCAACTATGTTGTACTCAGGCATACAAAAGAGAACAGGGTAGTGTTCGTAGTGGTCGCAGGGCTTGTGTTAACATGTAAGTTTGGCATCCCGTGTGGGAAATTATGTGGATTGAAAGGATCGAACGGGTCGTTGTCTGGTGGAGTGGATCCAAATAGAAGAGGTCAAGTCTCTGGTATCAATGGATTTCCCCCCATTCCTCTCTAGGAGTAGGAGGATGAGAGGCATCTTCGACTCTACCTGACGGAGTCGTAAGGAATTCTTCCATGCCAAAACCAGTGTAAATGTCGACGTGAATAACGTTAAAGGAATACGAAGATTCAGAGGTAGCCTTCCAGCACCCTCTCTCAACACGACGTGTAACTTCGTCGACTGGTAAACTAGCCAACTGATGATATCAACGGAGAGGAGGACTTCACGCCACAATATCTCTGAAATATCAATAAATCAAAGCATCCCCTATCGACCAAACTAGTGATCAAAGAATCAAAGAGCACACACCTAATAAACTATAGCCAAATGCACACAAATAGGACTGGCTCAAGGAGCTCTCTACACTACAGCTGTTATGTCTCACTTAGGAGAGGCTTGAGACTGCCAATCTATAGGCGGAGGTAATGTTGGCTATGGAGCCAGATCTTCCAGTCTCATAGATGATATTGTATTAGCAGTGTACCCCAGAGGACTGTACACTCATTCCCCCACCTTAGGGTTCGAGGGAAATGCCCCCGAGAAAATTTTTTGGGGTTGTTTCTGCCAACAGTTTTCGGGCCCATGGTTTTGGCTATCACGTGGTATTTTCCCATTGTATATCCCTTATAAAAGAAAGACATTGTAATATGGATATGGTTGATGCATTAGGTTTTATGCATTGTAAATATCTCTGAGATCAGAAGAGAGACTATGAGACAATGAAGAGGAAGTGCATCGGTTGTGTTGCAGGATGTATCCCTTAACTTTGCTCGACGACATAATAATAAGGAATGACAAATTTCAGTGTGGACGTAGCCCAATTTGGGGTGAACCACGATATATCTATGTCTCTCTTGTAATGTGTGTGTGATTATATTTTCATTTTGCTTTATTGTTATTGCTCTGTGATCCTGTTTTTCTAACAATTGGTATCCGAGCCAAAGGTTCATTTGGCAGATAAACCCAAAGGAAGCTAGGGTTTCTGGTTAGAGTGGGAGCAATGGTAGAAGAAGGAAATTTTGAGGTCAAGAATTTTAACGAACAAAACTTCCAGTTATGGAAGATGCAAATGGAGGACTATCTATACTAGAAGGATCTATTCCTGCTGTTGGGAGAAAGAGCAAAGCAGCTGGCGGCTATAAAGGACAAAGAATGGGAGGTTCTTGGCAGAAAGGCTTTGGGAACAATATGGCTAAGAGTGGTTTCATCGGTGGCTTTCAATATCTCAAAAGAAACAACAATGGAGGGTTTGATGAGTGCATTGGGTAAGCTGTATGAAAAACCCTCAGCCTCAAACAAGGTATTTCTAATGAAGCATTTATTTAATATGAAGATGTTTGAAGGTGGATCTATTATTGATCATTTAAATGAGTTTAATACGGTTACAAATCAACTAAGTCATGTAAGTGTGAAATTTGATGATGAGGTTAGGGCTCTTCTAATCTTTTGTTCATTACCAGAAAGCTAGAAATGCTTGGTCATGGCTGTAAGTAACTCTATCTCTGGTTCAAACACCTTGAAATTTGATGATGTTATTGGTGTTATTCTTAGCGAGGAAATGTGAAGAAAAAGGACATGTGAGACATCAGGTAATGCGTTGACCATGGAGACTAGGGGAAGACAAGAGGAGAGAGGAAAGAGACAAGGTAATTGTGTGTAATGTCCCTTGTTAGGAATTTTATTAAAATGGCAATTTTTCACTTTTTTCCGTAGTTAGACCTTTGACGAGTTTTGATCTCTAGGTCCCAAATTTGCCCCAAATGATCCCAAATCTTTTGAGAAGGTATATGAATGATATTAGAACATAAATATGTGTTTCAGGGATTCTTTTGGACCTTTAAAATACTTCTACAAATTCTCTTTCAATTCTGATCAACGTAGGGAACTTTACTAGTGATTTTCCTTTGACTAGTATTGGTCTCTAGGTCTCAAATTGACTCCAAATGCCTTCAAATCTTCAAGGAAGGTGTATGAATGATATTAGAACTTGAATATGATTTTTATGGATTACATATGTCAACCAAAATACCTCTGAAAATTATCTTAATATTCTGAACCAATTATGTAATTTTACTAGTAATTTGGGGTTCAAATCCCCCTGGGGTAAGTACTGAAAATGTCTTCCCAAATGCCTCCAAACCCACTCAAATTTATGAAAAGAGGTATGTAATGTTTTAATTATTTTATTAAAGTCTCATATGCACCATCAATGGATTATTACAACTGTTCTCACCCTCTCCCATTCAACTGCAAAAATACCCAATTCGACCCTTGGGGAAATGGCACTATTTCACCTCCCAATACAACTAAACTAAGTAAAAATGCTTCAAATGCTCAAGTACAGTACATGAAACTTGTAGAAGACATCCATGGCAGTATATTTATCACAAATATATCACAGAATCATCCATTCATTCAAAATCATCATCAATACATTGGCTCACAACAAGGTAGTGGGGAAATGGCATTGTTCTTCCATTAAAAATGAGATTTATACATTTCTACTTGGAATTTCGGCCTGAAAATTTTTGGAGATGAAGAACAGAGTATTTAATTCATATTAAAAAATAAATGGGGCATTAAAAACTTCCCCAAAGAGTACAATAGCTCACCAAAAACGCCCTCCCTAAAGGATCAAGAATATGCCATCTAAACTGGAAATGGTTGAAGGAGTGAGCTGCAATAGAAGAAACCATGAGATGATCTGTAGCTTACACCTGCAAATAAAGACTCCATTAAATCTCCAAATGAAAGGTCTGAATGGCCTTTCCAATTACCAACTTGGATGGGAATCTTTCACCCTCGAAATTGGCTAAGGCAAGAAACTAGTCATCCACTAACTCTCCCTCCTCACAAATGCAATTGCAAATTCTACAAATGATCAAAATCCATTCTCATACTTCATTTCTACATTTTATAACCAAAATTAGCCTTCTAAGGGTCTAAATCCTCTCAATAGATTCAATAGATTTCCATTTAGAAAATATTCCACATTTGCCACTTGTCTCCTAGTTCCAACCTTCCATCTTCTCCCATATTCGATTTTGAGTCTCTTTGGCTTCTCCAACTCCCAAATTCACCTTCTTTGAGCCTATTTTTGGGGCTGACATGTCATAGTGGTCATATGTCATAGGTCAGGTCTGCAATTTGTCATAGTTTTCATAGATGCTCCATGATTGGTGTCATAGGGGCTAGGGAATCTAGCCCAAGTGTCCACAAACTTCCACTTTGACTCTTTATCTTCCATGGAGGTTACCAATCCTTCCCAATTCGACCTAAGATGCTCAATGAAATTTTTTATGACTTACAAACTCACCCAAGAGTGTTCACATTCCCATTAATTCGAATTTGCAAAAGAGAGATACCATGTATTATGAAAAATCAAGCTAGTGTGGGTCCCACATCCTCCATATGTCTCCAAAACCATTTGTCACCTAGGATTTCTCTTGAATTTCTTTATTCACTCTATTTATTAAATACTTGAACCCTTCTAATGTCTAAACATCATTTATTATCCCCCTTATTCCCAATCCCAAAGCTTCCACCCCAAACCTAGGAAACTAGTAATTTTCCTCCTTGGCAATTATTTGACCCTTAACATCAATTTTACAAACTCTAATGAATATGGCTAATGTGATTAGGCCATTGTGACCCAATTCCAATTTTGGGACATGACATTGTGGGAATTCTAAAATGGGCAGATCCAAGTCCAGACTAGGAAAAATAGAGTGTTGAAACTGTGAAAAGAAAGGACATCTGAAGAAATACTGGATATCTCTAAAGAAGAAAGGAGATGCACAGAAGGAAACTACCTAGGAAGCAAATGTAGCAGGTGATGTGTTACAAGATGCTTTGATTCTTGCATTAGATAATACTAGTGATTATTGGGTAGTAGATTCAGGGGCTTCAGGTCATGCTACACCCCATAGGAAATATTTTCATGATTATGTTCTAGGCGATTTTGGACATGTTTGATTGGGTGATGATGGGCCGTGTAAAATTGTTGGAATGGGTAAGGTATGGATAAAAGTTAAGAATGGAACTGATTGGCTGTTGAAAGATGTAAGGCATATTCCTGCTATGAAAAGAAATATGATCTCAACAGGGCAGTTGGGAGATGTGGTTGTCTATCTACATTTGGAGAAAAGTGGTGGAAGATCACTAAAGGATCAATGGTGATAGAAAAAGGAGACAAGGTAGGTACGTTGTATTTATTTCCTCATAATACTGACCATTCTATCTCTTTAGCTTCCACGGGAATAGATACAGCATTGTGGCATCATAGGCTTGGCTACATGAGTGAGAAGGGGATGCATATTCTCCACTCAAGGAAGTTGCCGCCAGATTTGAAGCAGGTAAGTTTGGAATTCTGTGAAAACTGTGTTTATGGAAAACAAAAGAGAGTCAGATTTCTCAGAGTTGGGAAACAAAAGAAAAATGAAAAGTTAGAGCTTGTGCATACAGATGTATGGGGATTGGCTCAAGTACAATCTCTTGGTGGATCTCATTATTGTGTTACATTTATTGATGATGAAACTAGGAAAGCTTGGGTTTATTGCATTAGACAAAAATATGATGTGTTTTCTACTTTTATGAAGTGGAAAGCTTTGGTTGAGAATGAGACAGGAAAAAGGTTGAAGTGTCTCAGATATGATAATGGAGGTGAGTACTGCGGCAAGGAGTTTGATAGTTACTGTTCATACCACAGGATTCGTAGAGAGAAGACAGTCCCAGGAACACCACAAGAAAATGGTGTGTCTGAAAGGATGAATAGAACAATCATGGAGTGTGCAAGGTGTATGAGATTGCATGCAGGGTTTCCCTTACAGTTTTGGGAAGATGCTGTAAATACTATTTTTTATTTAATAAACATAGGGCCTTCAAGTGCTTTGGATGGTGGTATTCCAGAGGAGGCATGGAAAGATAAAAATGTAAACTACTCATTTCGGAGAACGTTTGGTGTGAAGCATTTATCCATATTGATAATGAAAATAGAACAAAGCTTGAAGCTAAATCCAAGAAATGTACCTTTATTGGATATGGGGTTGATGAATTTGGTTATCGCTTATGGGATTATGAAAATAAAAAAATCATAAGGAGTAGAGATGTGATATTCAATGAAAAGGTCATGTATAAAGATCAGTTGTAGGAAAAGAAACAGGAAAAGGAAAACACAGAGTACACAGTACTTGATGAAATTCAAGAAAATGAAGTTGCAAAGGTGTCATAAAATCAATGTTGGGCCTAAGTTGGGGTAAAGTTTTGGTAACACTTGTGATAAGAAGGAAAAGTTGAGCTAAGTGTAGCTCATAAAAAAGAGATATAATTTTGTCTAAGTGTTGAGGGTGTTGCAAAGTCGTGCGCAACATCCAAGTTTTGACCATGCTCCGAAGTTGTGCTCAACATCTGAATTTTGGAAGTACCACGAAGACCAGCGCTACAAGGAAGCAGTGCTGCGAAGCAGTGAGGCCACGTGGAACCAGCAAAGTGGAGTGTTGGACGAGGATCAGGAACAGATATCGGATGGACCATTAGTGGTCTAATTTTGGAAAGATGCTCCAGGAGTGCCGATCGGTAGGCATGAGCAAATTAGGAAGGCGACCAATGCACGAGTTTGTTCAGGAAAGGACAGCTCAGAGAAAGCGATGGCTTGGCACGCCTAGTGGCCGATACCATTAGTGATGAACGGTTCAGTGAAAGTGACTTGTTGGCACGGATGCGACAAGAAGGCCGATAGCGACAAAATGAAGACGTGGAGAACCGCCATGATGAAGCAAACGCTACCAGATGCCAACAAGCCGGTTTAGGGAAACTGACACAATTTTGTAAACCCTAAGGGTTTTTGGGTTTAGGTCTTGACATTGTAAAGACATGACCTTTGGGCATGATCTATTTAAGAAGACAATTTTGTATGGGATGGGGTTACATTTTATTATTCTGAATTTGTTGTTGCAATTTTGGGCTCTGGAGGTTGTATTGTAAATATCTTTTGAGTTGAGAAGATTCTAAAGGCTCTGCAGCTGTGTGCGTAGAGACCTATCTGAGAGTAAGGAGAGTATGTAGCTGAGTGCGCACACTAAGAATGGTTGTCTCCATCCCTTTTAAAGATATATATTACCAACTGTTCTTGTGGACATAGCTTCCCATCTGGTGGAGTGAACCACGTTAAATATTGTGTTGTGCGATTGTGTTTTATGGATGAATGCTTATCTGCGTTTTATGTAAATGAATGTCTAGATGTTTCCTTGCATGCTGCTATGAGAGAACTGTTGTATGCATTTGCCATCAGAAGAGGTATGGAGATGATATGTTAAGTTCTGCATGAATAAGATGAAGGGTGAACATTTAGCTTATGTTTGACAACAGTGAATCAGTCAGTTGGTTAAGTGTTAAGAGATCACTTAAGTATTTCCTTATGCGCAATAGAATAAAGGCGTGACACTTAGATTGTATCAGTAGAATATGCTCAAATTGTAACCATACTAAGTTGATGAACAAATAGTAGATGGATAATCGACTGAGTAGCTGAATGAGTGGATGAGTGATACTCAATTCAGAGCCTTAAGCATTTCCAAGGTAGTTCAAGTATAAAGTTGAACTGCATAGTTCACAGTTCAGTAGAAGTCCCGTGATAGAAGGGTGTAGAAGGGCAGAATGCATTATTGCCGTTACCTCGCAGTATTTGCCCGCAGCACATATCTTGTTGTGCGCCGCACTGTCTAGTCTCACAGTGCATCTTCCTTAGCTCGTGCTGCGTAGTACGTCCATCCAAGAAACTCGTCACTTACTGTGGAAACCTGATTCCACAGTACCCCATAGATACACCTCGGGTGAGACCTCAACCTGCTCGTAGGTTGTTTCCTGTAATGTCTCTTATTAGGAATTTTATTAAAATTGCAATTTTCCACTTTTTTTTCCCTAGTTCGACCTTTGACTAGTTTTGATCTCTAGGTCCCAAATTTGCCCTAAATGATCCCAAATCTTCTGAGAATGTATATGAATGATATTAGAACATAAATATGTGTTTCAGGAATTCCTTTGGACCTTTAAAATAATTCTGCAAATCCTCTTTCAATTCTGATCAATGTAGGTAACTTTACTAGTGATTTTCCTTTGACTAGTATTGGCCTCTAGGTCTCAAATTGACTCCAAATGCCTTCAAATATTCAAGGAAGGTGTATGAATGATATTATAAATTGAATATGATTTTTATAGATGAAATATGTCCACCAAAATACCTCTGCAAACTCTCTTAATATTCTGGACCAATTATGCAATTTTACTAGTGATTTGGGGTTCAAATCCCCCTCGGGTAAGTACTGAAAATGGCTTCCCAAATGCCTCCAAACCCACTCAAATTTATGAACAGAGGTATGTAATGTGTTAATTATTTTATTAAAGTCTCATATGCACCATGAATGGATTATTACAACTGTTCTCAACCTCTCCCATTCAACTGCAAAAATCCCCAATTCAACCCTTGGGGAAATGGCACTATTTCACCTCCCAATACAACTAAACTAAGTAAAAATGCTTCAAATGATCAAGTACAGTACATGAAACTTGTAGAAGACATCCATGGCGTTACATTTATCACAAATATATCAGAGAATCATCCATTCATTCAAAATCATCATCAATACATTGGTTCACAACAAGGTAGTGGGGAAATGGCATTGTTCTTCCATTAAAAATGAGATTTATACATTTCTACTTGGAATTTAGACCTGAAACTTTTTGGAGATGAAGAAAATATTATTTAATTCATACTACAAAATAAATGGGGCATTAAAATCTTCCCCAAATAGTACAATAGCTCACCAAAAACGCCCTCCCTCAAGGATCAAGAATATGCCATCAAAACTGGAAATGGTTGAAGGAGTGAGCTGCAATAGAAGAAACCATGAGCTGCCCTGTAGCTTACACTTGCAAATAAAGAATCCATTAAAGCTCCAAATGAAAGGTCTGAATGGCCTTTCCAATTGCCAACTTGGATGGGAATGTTTCACCCTCGAAATTGGCTAAGGCAAGAAACTAGTCATCCACTAGCTCTCCCTCTTCACAAATGCAATTGAAAATTCTACAAATGATCAAAAGATGGTTTCATTCTTTGTTATTGACATTTATAAACTTATAATTTCCTCCATGGGTCGAATTCCTTCCAAGAGACTCATTCCAACTCAAGTTGGGAAGAGATTCCAAAGAACGCCACTTGTACAACAATTCCTAGTCTCCCACTTCCACCAAATCACATGTGGAAGCCTCTTAGCTGCCCTAAAACCCTTGAGCGCCCTCTTGGAGTCTATTTTTAGCCCTGACATGTCATATATGTCATATGTCAGCCTTCATTTCTGATTTGTGTCATAGGTGTCATAGCATCTTCATCATTGTTGTCATAGAGCTAGGGAATCTAGCCCAAGTGTCTCACTAGCTCCAAATTGCCTCTTCCTCTTCCATGGGAGTTACTCTTCCTCTATATTTTGACCTTGGATGAGTCATGCAATGAATAACACCTTTTGGACTCCCCCAAGTATGTTACCATTTACCTTGAATTCGAATTTGTGAGAGAATGATGCCAAGTGTAGTGGGGAAATCTAGCCATATGTGGGTCCCACTTCCTCCATGTGTCTTCATGATGAAATGCCACTTTGATTTTCACTTGTATATATTTATTTATCTCCTTTATTAAATATTTATGCCATTCTAATGTTCAAACATCATTTATTATCCCCATTATTCCAAATCCCAAAGCTTCCACCCTAAACCTAGGAAACTAGTAATTTTCCTCCTTGGCAATTATTTGACCTTTATCATCAATTTGACAAACTCTAATGAATAGGGCCAATGTGATTAGGCCATTTTGACCCAATACCAAATTTGGGACATGACAAATCCTCCCTTCCCAATATTGCTTGTCCTCAAGCAATTTTAAACATGGGTGTTGAAGAACCTGCTTTCTGTATAATTCTTTGAAGTTGCCATTGAATTGCCCAACCTTGAGTCTTTGAGTTTCCATGAAGATTTTAGAGAGGAACCAACATGCTTGCTGCTGCGCTACTCTGATAAAAATCACTTTATTAAGTGGGGAAATCCATCTCCCATACTGCTTGTTTCCCCAAAAAATTTGAAACCAATGAGATAAAAATTATTCCAGGGTCCCATTGCTTGTATTACACCCGAACAATTAAGAGTGCTCTCCAACCCATACCATCATATAAGAGGATTCCTGGATCCCATTTTCTTGTATGCATTCTTCCAAACATCATGAGTAAAAAATATATAACATCAAAGTACATAACTACATAATGAAAATTAATATCAAGGAGGTGCTTCATCAAAGAATCATGAAAATGCTTATACCTCCAAGAAAGTAGACCACCGTTTTCCAAGTGAATACAAGCTTCAAGTGACCAATCAAATCTGCTCCAATGACATAGGTGAGGATCCCATGTCCTATAAAGCTGCTCCAAAAGGATGTGATATGCATCAAAATATTCAGCCATGTATTCTTTCATCCAAGAAGTGAATGAAGAATCTCCACTAAAATCTGAACCAAATAATGAGCAGAAAAAACAAGGAGACTTCAAATGACTCAAAGAAGTCTCACCCATACATCCTTGAATGTGATCATCATAAAGATATAACAAAGTATGTGGCTTCCAACAAAAATGTTCTCCAATCATAAATCTATTCACCCAAGTGTTGGATGAAGTTCCTCCAACATCAAATGAATCAAGTGTTGAGCAAGAAAAACCATGAGTCTTCAAGTGACTCAAATGCATATCATAGGTGCATCCATGTAGATGTGCATCATCATAAAGTAACAAACTATGCTGTTGCAAATGTGAATAAGAATGTGCTCCAACCATATCATCATAAAAAGTAAATCTAGGAGTTCCATACTCCTCATGTGGCACCATCAAAAAGAACCCTCTCACCCATACTTCATTGAGACTAATGTTGCAAAACAGGGAATTGTAGGATGTAGGAGAATGAACCAAATCACCCAAATGATCAAAAAGTGTAGAAGTTTCATCATGGGAAGGATCCATGTGGGTAGTATCATGCAGCTCCTTCAAAAGTGGGAAACCTTTGTCATAGATTGGTTCCCATGTAGAGGAATCATGCTCTTCTTTAAAAATTGCATAAGCTTCATCAAGAGACAATTCAAGTTCCTCTTCCACCACATCAAGTGTTTGGATCTCTTCAAGTTCATCTTCAAACACATTAAGCACATTAAAATTTCCCCATTTCTCATGATCCACCATGTCATGAGAATCCTCCAAACAATCTACCATTTGACAATCTGAAACATAAGAGGAAAAACAAGTATCTTGCAACTTTTCAAGAAGTTGCTCATTTTGAATTGTGAGCTTATGAATATCCTCATTATTCTTCAAGTATGCATCATGTAACAATTCATTAAGCTCAAACAAATGGTTTCTATCAAAAAGAAAAGACATGAAATTACCTTTGATGTGGCACATTGCTCTTTGAATCTTCTCCATGTCTTCAAGGAAGGATGTTTCCTCCAATGAAGTAGCTCTCCAACAAGAATTTGACACCAATGCTTGAGTGTTATGGAGAATACTGAGGGAATCTTGGATCTTATTTTCATTCATCTTTAAGGACCATTCAAGAAAATGAGACTCTTGCAAATGAACCTCCTCATCTTCTTCAATTTTGCTTGGACCAATTTCATGAAGCTCAAGTGGTGATGGGGAAGTTGATCTTGGTTCTTCTTCAACTACTACAAGGTCTTCATTATCATGCTTAATGAAACTTGTACTTGTAGAAACACTTTCAAAAGTGATCTCTATGTCACCAACATAGAGGTGTGAGCACCCATCAGTAGGTACTCCTTCATAGTTTAAGCATCCATCAGTAGATGCTCTTTGGTTCATGTCTAAGCTAGAAGGTGTCTCGAAATGATCTTCCATATTTTCAATAGAATATTATTTATGCTCTTGTGATGTCTCTTCCTTTTGCTCCTTAAAGCAAGCTGATGCATTTTGCCCCTTGTTTTCCTTAGGATCAATATATTTGGAATCTCTTCTTGAATAAATCTCAAAAGCTCTCCTCAAGGAGGACATCATTTCATGCACACATATATGATACTCGCTCCAAGGGTTTTTACAAGAAGGGCATAAACCTTTCTTCACTAACTCCACATCTTCATTTTTGGGCCTATTTTCAAAAACATGTTTAGCATAGTACTCAAAAGACATGGCATTTTGTGTGTTTTGCTAAAAGCAAGATATTCTTGATATTCTTGATATTGTTGGGGCAAGGTTTTATATTTTTCTCTCCATCTTTGGAACTCACTCATAGAATTATCCTTGGTTGGTGTGACACACTCATATTCATCAGATTTAAAGTTATAAGAATAATCTTCATTTCTCTTGAAATTGTAAGAAGTGTTGCATGATGGCACCTCTTCCTCATACCATTCACATTCTGCTTCATATTGCTCATAAGCATCTGCATATTCCTCATAAGAATTGTACTCATAGGATTCATCATAATAGTAAGACATGGATGCCAATTCCTAAATGTATGTACCTAATACAAAGGTGCAAGGACCATGCTCTGATACCACTGCAATGTATCTTATTAGGAATTTTATTAAAATTGCAATTTTCCACTTTTTTTTCCCTAGTTCGACCTTTGACTAGTTTTGATCTCTAGGTCCCAAATTTACCCCAAATGATCCCAAATCTTATGAGAAGGTATATGAATGATATTAGAACATAAATATTTGTTTCAAGGATTCCTTTGGACCTTTAAAATAATTCTGCAAATCCTCTTTCAATTCTGATCAATGTAGGTAACTTTACTAGTGATTTTCCTTTGACTAGTATTGGCCTCTAGGTCTCAAATTGACTCCAAATGCCTTCAAATATTCAAGGAAGGTGTATGAATGATATTATAACTTGAATATTATGTTTATGGATGAAATATGTCCACAAAAAGACCTCTGCAAACTCTCTTAATATTCTGGACCAATTATGCAATTTTACTAGTGATTTGGGGTTCAAATCCCCCTCGGGTAAGTACTGAAAATGGCTTCCCAAATGCCTCCAAACCCACTCAAATTTATGAACAGAGGTATGTAATGTGTTAATTACTTTATTAAAGTCTCATATGCACCATGAATGGATTATTACAACTGTTCTCAACCTCTCCCATTCAACTGCAAAAATCCCCAATTCAACCCTTGGGGAAATGGCACTATTTCACCTCCCAATACAACTAAACTAAGTAAAAATGCTTCAAATGCTCAAGTACAGTACATGAAACTTGTAGAAGACATGAATGGAAGTATATTGATCACAAATATATCAGAGAAACATCCATTCATTCGAAATCATCATCAATACATTGGTTCACAACAAGGTAGTGGGGAAATGGCATTGTTCTTCCATTAAAAATGAGATTTATACATTTCTACTTGGAATTTCGACCTGAAACTTTTTGGAGATGAAGAAAAGAGTATTTAATTCATATTAAAAAAGAAATGGGGCATTAAAAGCTTCCCCAAATAGTACAATAGCTCACCAAAAATGCCCTCCCTCAAGGATCAAGAATATGCCATCAAAACTGGAAATGGTTGAAGGAGTGAGCTGCAATAGAAGAAACCATGAGCTGCCCTGTAGCTTACACCTGAAAATAAAGACTCCATTAAAGCTCCAAATGAAAGGTCTGAATGGCCTTTCCAATTGCCAACTTGGATGGGAATCGTTCACCCTCGAAATTGGCTAAGGCAAGAAACTAGTCATCCACTAGCTCTCCCTCTTCACAAATGCAATTGCAAATTCTACAAATGATCAAAAGCTGGTTTCATTCTTTGTTATTGAAATTTATAAACTTCTAATGTCCTCCATGGGTCGAATTCCTTCCAAGAGACTCATGCCAACTCAAGTTGGGAAGAGATTCCAAAGAATGCCACTTGTACAACAATTCCTAGTCTCCCACTTCCACCAAATCACATGTGGAAGCATCTTAGCTGCCCTAACACCCTTGAGCACCCTCTTGGAGTCTATTTTTATCCCTGACATGTCATATATGTCATATGTCAGCCTTCAGGTCTGATTTGTGTCATAGGTGTCATAGTATCTTCATCATTGTTGTCATAGAGCTAGGGAATCTAGCCCAAGTGTCTCACTAGCTCCAAATTGCCTCTTCCTCTTCCATGGGAGTTACTCTTCCTCTATATTTCGACCTTGGATGAGTCATGCAATGAATAATACCTTTTGGACTCCCCCAAGTATGTTACCATTCACCTTGAATTCGAATTGGTGAGAGAATGATGCCAAGTGTAGTGGGGAAATCTAGCCATATGTGGGTCCCACTTCCTCCATGTGTCTTCATGATGAAATGCCACTTTGATTTTCACTTGTATATATTTATTTATCTCTTTTATTAAATATTTATGCCATTCTAATGTTCAAACATCATTTATTATCCCCATTATTCCAAATCCCAAAGCTTCCACCCCAAACCTAGGAAACTAGTAATTTTCCTCCTTGGCAATTATTTGACCTTTATCATCAATTTGACAAACTCTAATGAATAGGGCCAATGTGATTAGGCCATTTTGACCCAATACCAAATTTGGGACATGACATTTCCAAAAGGGCCTGTGCAAAGGGGTTTTGTTGGTCAAGGGGAAACCACGAAGAACCTGGGTCTTATAGAAAACCTCTGGGTCAGTTATAGCCAACAAATGGTTTCGTTGCCATGCTAGAATCCGTGATGAGTAGCAATCATGATGTGTGACGAAGAATACCAGTTCCCAGAAGGCTCTGACAACTGACATCCTAAAAAGATAGAAATCCAAGCTTGGTGGGACAAGACCATAAGAGACTTTGCAAGGCAAGAGAATAGACATCCACGTCTATGTGACACACAATGGTTGGATAGAGATCTGTGGAAAGATATTCACGAGATTTTCTGGGCATCATTTCCAAATGAGCTGCATGTGTGGATCTCACGGCTCGCAATAAAAGAAAACCTGTTTTCAAGGAGGAGGAGTTCCTATACAGTGGACTCCCAAGGTCACAACATAGCTCAAAGCGATAGACATCCCATTGACATGCACAATTGACTTCTGGGTTGATCATATGCTAGAAGGATTCGTAATAGAATTTGCTGTAGACACACTCAAATCCTACAGCCAAGCATAATCATACTTTTTCGGAGGATTCCAAGGTAAGTTGTTGAACAATCTAAGTCTATACATTAACATGTTGTTAGCTGAGAAAGGTGTTTTAAGAATGCAGTAATATTCTCAAGTTTGTCATGGTAAACAGTATATATAGTGATTCTGACGAAGATACCCATAATCTTAGAAGTGGCAAGAGATATAAATTTAATAAGAATCTTGGAGGCCCTGCACTCCACATAGATACCGAGATTCCTTGTGACCTTCACAACCAAGCTACACCACCATTTACCCCTGAGAACCCTCCGACTGCAGAGACCACACCACCCTTATCTCAGAATGCACCTGCTACGTATCCCACCCCATAGAATACTCAGCCCAGTACATCTATCCCGATAAGCCCATTTGTTTTCACTGCACAGATCCCTTTATAGCAGCTGCGCACTAATCCAGGCGCTCCACCACCTAATAGGACAATGGAAAACACAGATATGAAGCTACCGATATTCAAAGGAACTTGTCTAGAAGACCCTGATCAGCATTGGTTTCTTTGTGAAGCCGTATGGAGTGTAAGACAAATCCACGATGATGCCATGAAGAGAGCACAACTCATCACCACTTTCAGGGACATAGATTTACATTGGTTTATGAAATACTCTCAGACACAGCCCAGAACCCTCATGGAGATTAAAGCTGCGCTCATGGATGAGTTTAAGAAACCCAAATCTGAATCTCAATGTATAACCGAATTGAAAGAGATAACGCAGAAACCGACTTAAATGGTTTGGGAGTTTGATAAAAAGTTCAAGACCCTATTAGACCAAGTGAACTTTGTTATAGCTCCGAAACAGCACAAGGAATGGTTCATTGCTGCGTTGTTGCCGCATATTAGATTACCATTGATGCAACAGAAGGTTATGTCACAGGCAGAGGCCTTAGAAATAGAAATGAAGCTATAGGCTTCCCTGATTGGTTAGACTAGTTCTAGGATGTCTCAGATCTAGAACCAGCTGACCATCCTGACATTAGAGCTACAAAGCATGAAAAATGGCAAAGAACAAAGGTATGAACCTAGACATGAGGTTTGGTGTACAAGTTGTAAAGGAGAAGGCCATGACCGGGAGCCTTTCCCATTGTTCTACGACTATCTTAATAGTGGTGCGCCCAACCCAATAAATTAGAATCAGGCCCCATGGTGTGAAATTTGTAGAACCACATGACACAAACCTAAAGACTGCTATCTTATACAGAAATATGTGAAAACACCTAAAAATTTATACTGCACCTTTTGTAAATCAGTTGGACATGATGAATCCAACTACCGTGCATATGAACTAATGAACAAAACAAAACGAGATATGGACTCAATGAGAGGCGCTGGCTTGTACCACGTATAAGAAGATAGCCAACCAAAACAGGAGAATACGTAATATGACCAAGGAGGATACAGAGGTCATGATGCTGGATACCACGACAGAGGAAGAAATTTTGGCCCAGTGCAGGGAAGAGGCCGCGGCCAAGTTATTTGTTATAATTGTGGCCAGCCAGGTCACACATCTAGAGATTTTGTTAACCCACGCACTATGTGCAATTATTGGAAATCATTTGAGCATGTTATTGAAGATTGCCCAGTACTAGAGGTTGAAATGTAGAAAAGAAGATGGACGGACGCACCAAACATGACGTCTAGTGGATCGCAATGGAGAGCAGACCAATAGACCCGAGCATCAATGTGGTCATGCCCAGTGGCACTGAGACAGGCCGTGATAGAGAAGTGTAAGCTTCCACGTCAGGAGTTATTCACACAAGCCAGACCCCTCTTGAAACAATATGGATAAGGAAAGCCCCAGGAAAAATGCCTGCTCTTGAATTATAGAAGAACAAAGAGGTCTTTGTCGACGCATGGGATACCTTTAAAGAACCAGTACCCCAATCATAGAGGATCCTGTTGTGCAGTGAAATAACACATGTTGAAGACATACCTGCTACCTATGACAAAACAAGCACTGCGACGGATGTCAGCACTTTCATTGCGCAGTTCCTGTGAAGCTGCATGAAGCTACTCAAAAGTGAAAATGACATAGTAGAGCTACAGAAGCTCATAAACCAGTATGAACCGCAAACCGGAACAGAGACTTTTGATAGTACAGTACATCACATAAGGAAGCATAAACGAACAGGCCGAGAAATGAGGCTTACCACTGTTGGCCCGGTTTTGCAACCAGGCTTAGTGCTATGGGCACCTGCTAACTAGTAGCAGCAGTTTCAATAGAAATAAAAACAATTAAACTAAATAAACAATACTTTTCATGGATCTAAGCAAGAATCTAAGCAAATAATGTAAACATTTCAAAATCAAGAACAAGAAACATAATGAATAATTTTTTGTATTGAAAAGTGGGGGGCAAGCAAGTGCTTGCGATATTACCTTAAAAGGTGAAGGTTGATGTTGAGCAACTCCCAAGATGAGTAGCTCCAAACTCCAATAGGTCTCTTTCTCCAAGGTTGCTTCAATGGCTAAAAGTGCTCAGGGGAGATTTCAGCAGCATAAGGATGAGATAATGGAAGGATGTGAAATGAGGAGCCCCTACCACCTTTTTATAGGTTTTGGTGGTGGGAGATACCATTTGTGGTTTTGTGGAAACCAAATGGTATTGACCAACATGGTTTAGGTACTTTTCCCTCCTTTTTCCTTTTTTGAATAAAAATAATATTTTAATTCCCTTTTTAATATTTTTGGGAATTTGGACCCTTTTTGAGGGTTTTTTATGATTTTCTTGGAAAAATAATCTTTTTTAATGGAAAAAGGGGTGTACTAAGGTCTTTTGGTGACCTTTTGTTGGTTTCAGAGGCTCAGATGGTGGAAAAGTGGACAAATGGGTCATGTGAGTAAGGGAATGAGCTAGTGAGCACTTTTTAGGTGTTAACAGATTGCCCCCTGATGTGTGAGGGCAGGAGCTCATCGTATGGCCGATAGACATCATAGTTTTTTTTGTCCTTTTTTCTGGGGTTTAGAGGAGAGAAGAGACCGGTTGGAGACTGGAGCCACGGCCCTTGGAAGCTGCAAAAACAAAAAATATTACATGGCCTCAATGTGAATGAGGTATAATCTCTGATAAAGGACGAGGCGGGCATTCCCATGCTCGTATCAAGACATATACAAAACAATTAGTCCCAAGAAGGGGGATCTAATACGTAAAGAAATATACTGGTACATCATAATGGTCCAGAGGGGACATGATTGTGGGATATACTCATGATCATGACTGAGCTCAATAACTGATACACTGGAATAACTGTGGAACTGCGGAAACTGAAGGTGTCCAACATCTGCAGGGACTCAAAGACTATGAGTCATCTCTGAGAAATAATGTAACTGTATACTCAAGGGAGTATGAAACTGGGGTACATCTGAATACTGTCGCCATACGCAACCCGGATATCTATAGAAAAAATGTAACTGGTTGTATCCATAGGTAGACTCTCAAATGTGGAGGAGTCAGGTGGTATCCGGGGTCTTCGACTAATAACTAAACGGACCAATACCCTGTGCGAGTCTCAACGATGCGATCAAGGTGTTGGAGTCGAGCATGTGAGAAACAAGCATTTGGAGAGGCACTGAGGATTCCTCTCGAAATGATTCGCAGGCACTCGTCATAAATGGTAATGAGTCCAAGACACAGGGACCTCTAGGTCTATCCTCTGGAATCAATGTGGTTGTCGTCGACAGAGGGAGACCAGCAACTAACAAGGCAATGATGTTTCCTTGATAGGAGCACGAGGTGTAGAACTGAAGTGATGTAGTACTGCTGGTAGGACTGACATACTTGTGGGGATGGGAAATAAATGGGTCAAAAAATGGGTAGACTCAAACTTCCTTTGTTCAGAGCATGATGACATGGTTGACCTGGCAGTGTAGGGAGCTGACTTGTAGGTGTGGGGATCATTTTTTAGGGACTTGAAGGGTATGTACTGACTCTGGGGGGGTGAAGCTGATGGTAGCTGTCGAGGGAGTTTCAGGGTGACATACTGCAGAATACTCTGAACAAAGGCGACCAAAATGGGGAAGCTGCTATGTGAGTAGACATGATGTGTTGTAGCGCCAAGAGGCACCATTGATTCCTTCTTCGTAGTTTTGATGAGCTCCAAGAAGGGATAAAAGTGTGCTCTGAAATGGTACGGTTCTGTGGATTTTGTGAGCCCAGGACGGTGCATGCTCATGGTTACTTTCATATTTAGAGAGTCTGAAAACGGTAAGTGGACTCTATTGGTGTTTCTTTTTCGTAAGTTTAGTCTCCAAGGCCCGAAAAAGCATAAAATGATGCGGATGGAGAACTCTTCTAGCCGATGTGACTAGAGTATACCTTTTTCGTAATTAGTCTACGAGGTCCGGAAAAGGGGTAAACTTATACCAGGTAGACGCCCTTTCAAATACGTTTATCGAGCATGAAAGGAAGCAAGATTGCTCGGCGATCTTTTCATTGTTTTAGGAGTCAGAAAAGAGCTTAACAGAAACTCCCTAAGTGCCTTTTTCGTAAAAAGGGGTTGCTCGGCCCGAAAAAGGGATAAAATTATACCGAACCAAAAATGGATTGATGAGGGCGAGAAAAGGTCTCAAGCATCGTCATCTGTGCGGAAAACTGGATCCGGTGGCATAAGGATTGTCGAAAACGGAGAACGGCCGATGTGGCACACAAACCGAGGTGACGAGGGGGCGTGGAAAAAATGCCCGAAAAAACTCAAGGTGAGAGCGAGAAATGATCTCAAGCATCATCACGAGCGTGGAAAACTGAATCCGGTGATATAAGACACATCGAAAATGGAGAACGGCCGATGTGGCACGCAAACCGAGGTGACGAGGGGGCGTGGAAAAAATGCCCGAAAAATCTAAAGGTGAGAGCGAGAAATGATCTCAAGCATCATCACGAGCGCGGAAAACTGGATCCGGCTATATAAGGCACGTCTAAAACGGAGAACGGCCGATGTGGCACGCAAACCGAGGCGACGAGGGGGCGTGGAAAAAATGCCCGAACAATCTAAAGGTGAGAGCGAGAAATGATCTCAAGCATCATCACGAGCGCGGAAAACTGGATCCGGCTATATAAGGCACGTCTAAAACGGAGAACGGCCGATGTGGCACGCAAACCGAGGCCATGAGAGAGGCTAAAAAATGGTCAAAAAATGGACCCCGTGAAAATGGGAAACGGAAGGAACCTCTATGACGTTCTCGCTGTGCTGATCCCAACGGTACCAACGGTTTGAGAAATGGACTTCGTATGACACCGCAATGGTTGTTTGAAATTTGTGGAATTTCTATAAATAGGACGTGGGGCCCAATATGACTTGTCATTGTTACGTGCGAGTTTGATAGAGCTGTCAGAGCTTTTTCTTGATTTCCGGGAGATTTCACCGTTGGTTTTCGATTTAGCGAGTTGCAGGTAACTCTATTCGCCTTAACCTTATCAATTATGTCTTTTTTGTTTGGCGGTGGGCCCCCGAAGGCCGCGAAACTCCACGTTGACTCTCCAACGTGGAACCGCGCGGGTTTCGGGGCTGAACCCGCGATGAACCGCGCGGGTTTCAGGCTCACAGTCGCGATGTTCATCGCGACTGTGAGGTTGGAACCCGCGATGTTCATCGCGTGTTCATGGGTGACAGTCGCGATGTTCATCGCGACTGTCTGGTCAAAACTCGCGATGTTCATCGTGGGTTTTTGCATGGATCCCGCGATGGTCATCGCGGCTTTTTGTGGAAAAGCCGCGATGGGCATCGCGGCTTTTTGTGTAAAAGCCGCGATGGGATTTTTCTAAAATTTTTATGCTGGGGCTAAAAATTTCCTGTGTTTTCTTGGCAGGATGTTGCGGAGAGCTCAGTCCGTGTGGCGGGAGAGAGAGATTGATGGTGAGCTGATGCTGAGGATTGAGAATGATGGAGGGGTGAGACAGACCCTAGCCATGAGCGGACTTTTGAAGTTCGCTCAGATTCCTCCGATCCGTTCAGTGAGGAGACTCCTGAACAAGCTCGTGCAGTGGTGGGTGCCCGCAGAGGGTGCCTTCATTATTGGTGGTGAGAGGTTAGAGATTACTCTCACTGATGTGTATTTTTTGACTGGGTTGCCTCGCTTGGGTGAGGTGGGTGATATTTCCCCGAGGTTGCCTCCGGGTGTGGATATGGAGGACCTCTTACAGACCTTCTGTGTGGATGACGCTGTTTTGGTAAACAGCTCTATTAGTCTGAAGTTCCTACGTGAGTGGGATATGCGGGCTGTTGGTGCCTGTGTTCTGAGGGTTTTGGGTGCTGCTGCCCCACATCGTATGTCTAGGGGGCAGACGATGATGGTGGACTCCGTTCTACGGGGTACGTACTACGCTTGGGCGCAGATGTTCTTGGCCGGTGTCCGGAGAGATCTGGACAAGGCCGTGAGAGAGGGAGGCGAGTTTTGTTACGCCTCTTTTTTATGCTGTTTTTTCTTCGAGCGGGTGCCGACCTTGCGGCCACATGTACCCGTTCGTGCTGGTCTTCCGAGCGAGCCTCGTATGATGAGGTGGGGGCAGATGATGCCCCGTGCTGGCGGTGGTATCTATGGCTACTTCACAGAGGACTTTTATCAGCAGTGGGAGCAGATGCCTCTGGTGATCGAGGACTATCCCTATGCCGGCATGGATTACAGAGGTGACGCAGAGATGCCTCGTGCCCCAGGACAGGCCTGGGGCTTGGACGGTATGTTTTGTGTTTTATTTGATGTTGTATCATATGTTGTTTGGTTTATGATGATTTTGTTATATAGTATCTAATGGTTTACTTGCTTTGTGCAGATGTGGGTCCAGTGCCACCACCTGACTATGTGGCTCGGCAGGGGCGGGCGATGGTGGTCGTTCGTCCCCCTGTACCTGTACGTCCTCTGCGTGGTGGAGGATATGCAGCTCGTGGGCGAGGGGTTGGCCCTGATGGTGACGCCATAGATGGTGTCCGACGTACCTTTGCCCGGATCCTAGCTAGGTTCCCTGAGGATGGTTGGAGGGATCTGGATCGGGATGTTTTGCAGGGATGTCTTGGTGCGCCACCTGAGTGGCAGTCGCTCCTGTTGAGGACAGCGGTGCTTGCGGCGAGGCACGGGGGTGGTGGAGGAGATGCTCCGGCAGGGCCGGCTTAGGGGAGGATGCGTTTGAGGGATGATCCAGCAGGGCCAGCAGAGCGGCGAGTTCGGGGTCGTCCTGACCCGGCTGGGCCGGCGGAGGTGGAGTCGGAGGAGGAGCCGGAGGAGGAGCCCGAGGATCCTGAGGATCCAGATGAGTAGACGACATTGTACTTGCCCCCAAATGCTCATGAGCATATGGGGAAGCATTTTTTTGTATGACAGATGTATTTTTTGTATATTGAGTGCTGGGGGCACTTATGACATGTTGACTATTCGATTTGTATATATATGTGGATATATATTTTGGATATATTGTCGTGTATGCACGTGGATGCACATTTGTCTTTTGTATATGCCCATGGAGGCACATGTTATGCACGTGGATGCAGTGTGTTTGTAGATTTATATATATGCCCGTGGAGGCACATGTTATGCACATGGATGCATTATTTTGGTTTGTTTGTTTTATGCCCGTGGAGGCACATGTTATGCACGTGGATGCAATATTGGTTTTTTGTATATGCCCGTGGAGGCACATGTTTTGCACATGGATGCATTTTTGTTTACGGATATGACATGATGTGATTGGTGTGCCAGTCGAGGACACTGTTGGCCATATGGTCTGCTACACTATTGAGGTGTCTTGGGACATGTGTGAATGTAATGGATTCAAACTGTCTAACCATTTGTTTAGTGCGCAGGAATTTTCTGAAAAGACACGGATCGCGTACCTGGTAATCATTGTTGAGCTGGGAAACTAGGAGCTGTGAGTCCAAGAAAACGTTGAGGTGACGTATGCTCATCTGGAGAGCAGCGGCCAGGAGACCGGTCACGGCATCGTATTCAGCTCGATTATTGGTGGCGGCACCTAAACATACTCCATCAATGTGAATTAACTCATGTGAAGGGGAGTATATTACCCAAGCTGCGGAGGCGAGATTGGGAGACCAACGCCTTGCACCATCAGCGAAACCGACATGGCAGAGTGGAAGAGGCTCCATCTGTGGTCATGCAGAGAAAACAAATATTTAGGTTTTTTGAAAAATTTTGTGAACGAAAAATGTATGCCTATACTAAAATGGACGATGGTGTCCATGAGATTTTCTATGGGTAAAATCTTTTAAGGTATAACCCATTGCGTGGGTTGCGCAGGGTGTTGCCTTCTGAATCTGTCAGAATGTATGCCCCCTGCCCGAGGCAGGTGTGTATAATGTAGGGGCCTTGCCACATAGACACGAACTTTCCCTTTCCGGTTTTATCATGAGCTTGATCGTAAGCGAGGACAAGGTCTCCCTCCGAAAAGGTTCTTGGGTGGACGCGTTTGTCGTAACTTAGTTTCGATCGTTGTTTAGCAGCTTCCATGTTTTGAATGGCGGTGCGCCGATCTTCATCGGCCTGCTCTAGGAGCAGTAAACGTTGCTCGATCGGGGAAGTATCCGGTAGGAGCTCAACGACGATGGTTAGAGCAGGGATCTGGCACTCAATAGGGAGGACAGATTCGACACCGTGAACTAAATGGAAAGGGGTAAAACCGGTGGCGGTTTTGGTTGATGTGCGGTAGGCCCAGAGTGCCGGGAAAAGCATGTGATGCCAATTTGATTTGTGATTGTCTACAGTACGTTGGAGAATGGTCTTCAAGATTTTATTGATCGCTTCGACTTGGCCGTTTCCTTGGGGGTAGTAAGCGGAAGAGAAATGGTGTTCAAATTTCAACATGGTTGATAATTCCTTCCAGATGGCATCTTCGAAGTGAGAGCCGTGGTCAGAGACTAGCTGTTGTGGTACTCCGAAACGAGCGATAACATGGTTGAAGAAAAACCGTGCCATAGTGTCGGCTTTGCAATTATAGGTCGGCATGGCTTCTGCCCATTTGGTGAAATAATCTACGGCCACAATGATGTGTTTGTGACCGCCGGCTGACGGGGGATTGCAGTCGAGGAAGTCTATGGCCCATTTGCAGAATGGTCCAACAGTGATGACTGGATGAAGGGGGGCAGGGGGGGTTCTTGCTTTGGGGGCAAATCGCTGGCAGTTCTGGCAATGCTTGACTGCGGTGATGCAATCAGTAAACAATGATGGCCAAAAATAACCGGCCCGAATGATTTTCTGGGCGGTAGCCATGCCGGAGAAATGGCCTCCACAGACACCGCTATGACAATCATTGAGGACTTGTTCTGCCTCACTATGGGATAGGCAGCGACGTAAGATAGTATCAACGCCGCGTCGATAAAGTACATCCCGAATAAGTAGGTATCGGGGGGCGTGGTGTCGTATGCGACGACGTCCATCACGATCGATGTGTGGTCGGAATTTTTGCGTACGAAGGTAAGTCAAAATGTCTCCGTACCAAGGGTCGTCAGACGAAATGACGAAGATCTGCTCGTCAATCAGGTCCGTTTGGATGACGGGTGATGTTGAAGAGGATGGGAGATCTGTAATGAGGTGAGCAAGCGCGAGGGCTTTGGTGCTTTTGGGAGTCTTGAAAGTAAGGTCATATTCCTGGAGGATAATGACCCATTTAGCGACACGACCCTGAAGGAGCCGCCGGGTGAGGAGGTAGACCATGGGGTTGGAGTCGGCGACAACCGTGGTATGACTAAGCAAAATATAGTGTCGCAGTTTTTGTACGGAAAAGACTACAGCTAGTGCTAATCTTTCCTCGTATGGGTAACGTAGAGGTGGGCTAGATAAGGTCTGGCTGACGTAATAAATCACATGCTCTTTGTGGGAAGCATCTTCTTGTACCAAAACTCCGGACACGGCATGTTCAGATGCCGAGACGTAAAGGGTGAAGTCTTGGGAGAAATCCGGTGGGGATATCAAGGGGGCTTGTGTGAGAGCTTTCTTGAGGGCTTCGAATGCCGTGTCTGCTTGCTCGTCCCAAACAAAGGGTATGTGGGTACGAAGTAAGCGTAAGAACCCGTGGACTTTGGTGGCATAATCAGGGACAAAGCGCCTAAGAAAATTGGACCGCCCTTGCAAGCTCTGAAGCTGTCGAAGCGTGCGAGGAGGGGGAAGTTCTAAGATGGCTTTGACTTTCAGGGGATCGACAGTGATTCCATCTTGGGAAACAATGAAACCCAACAACCGGCCCGCCGGGACGCAAAAGACACACTTGTGTGGGTTCAAGCGGATTTTATATTTGCGACAACGCAGGAAAACTTGCCGGAGGTCGTTAAGGTGGTCTGATCGTTTTCGGGAACGAGCTGTGAGGTCGTCAAGATAAACTTGCAGGATATGGACCAAGTCGTGAAAGCAATAGGTCATTGCTCGCTGGAAAGTGGCACCAACATTTTTAAGGCCAAATGGCATGACGCGATAGGCAAAGGTGCCCCATGGGGTGGTAAAGGCAGTCTTGTACTGATCCTCCTTGCGGATGTGAATCTGGTTATATCCGGAAAACCCGTCCATGAAGGATAGGACCTCATGGCCCGCACACTCATCAATGAGTTGGTCAATGAATGGCGTGGGGAAATTGTCTTTTGGACAAGCGTGGTTTAGATCGCGGAAATCAGTGCATACTCTAAGGGTGCCTTGCTTTTTGTTGACAGGAACGGGGTTCGACACCCATGTGGTGTACGGAATAGGGTAGATGAAACCTGCTTTTCAAAGTTTCTCGACTTCAGCCTTAACAGCGGGGAGCTTGGCAGGGTGAATAGGTCGCTGTTTCTGACGAACAGGGGGTACTTCTGGCCATGTATCGATGTGGTGTTCAATAATGGCGGGGTCGAGACCAGGCATCTCGGTATAGGACCAGGCGAAGACATCACGGAACTCTTGAAAGAGCTTTTTGTATGCCTGAGTTTCTGCTTGAGTGCAAGATGCGCCCAGCGAGATGAGCTCAGGTTTCCCTGGTGTTGTGGAAATGTCTATCTGTATAGTGGGGGAAATGTTTGACATGTTCCCTTCTTCAAAGGCATCCGGTGCTGGGATGGGGTCCTTTAACCAATCGACCTTAGCGGGTATGAAGTCTTTCGACTCGACTGATAGCTGGTTGGACGCGGTGGAGGTAGATGCTTCCGGGAGGAAGTACGAGCGATGATGCATATCATCCCTGTCACGTCCCCTCCCATCCAACCAGCTAGATGGAGAGGATCGTGAGGTTAAACCGGGCATCTAGCCCCACACTTAGAAATTTATCATTCAATTTAAGAAGGAGATGAACACATGCGATTTCATAAACACTTGAAAACACTGCGGAATTAAAATCATTTAACACATCCACACACATTCCAATATTTATCAAAGGAACAATTGCAAATT
Source organism: Larix kaempferi (assembly GCA_027924585.1). NCBI lineage: Eukaryota > Viridiplantae > Streptophyta > Pinopsida > Pinales > Pinaceae > Larix > Larix kaempferi. The sequence goes on along the minus strand of BSBM01000809.1, from coordinate 9,197,600 downwards.
TACACACACACAAGAGAATACTTATCTTATACAGAAGTAATCCCAAGCAACCAGCTACGCTTCTGCAACGTTCCACCCAACCGTAGGCCAGTGTGCTCCTTAATCTCTCAGCACCACTGCCACCCCCGAGCTGGGCACGATCTCCACAAGGAAAAGGGGAAACAGGCTCTCACATAGCCAAAGATATGCCAGAATCAGCCAAGCCAACTAGCAGTTGGGTTTCTCAGGCTGCTAAGAGGTGGGCAGAGGTGAGTTACTAGGCTAGTGGCTCAACCATGGAGCTATGGGTACACCATTGGGCTCATCAAGCCAAATCTGTCCTCTTCCACTCTTGAAGCTCCTGCTCACAGGTTCAAATCTAAAACGGGATGCACTGAACAACAAAACCACAATTACTGGGCATGAGGAAAACGATTTCCACAGTGGGATGCATGAGATGGGGTTTCAACTCACTCAGAAAAACGTGGGAACACACAAAAACGAAATGGGAAGATCGGAAACAACCCTGGGAAGCCAATCCGTTTTTAGAAAAACGTCCTTGGACATTCGGGAGCAAAAACGACCTCCATACAGTCCCCAAATCGTGGCTCTCCTCTCCCAGGCTACTGCATATGCAAAAACGAACTCCCAGGCATGGAGAAATGCAGGATTTGGATGAAAAACGTGCAGGGAAAGGCCCAGCTAACTCCAACTGCGTGTGTGAGTGAAGACTCCCCATTCCCCATGGCTTTGGGCACCATTTCGTGGGTGTTTTCTTGCCCAACAAGCAAAAACACGAATTTCCAGGTTGATGGCTTGCCCATGCACGAAAATGGCTTGCCCATACTTCATCATTTCCAAGGCATTTACTGCCTTAACCAATTTATTGGGAGAATTAAATGATTGGGTGCATGAGACCAAATGGGTAGTTGAGAGTTCATAGGTTTCCTCAATGAAATGGCTTAACACCATGGCTCAAGGGTTTGGCTATTTTTCCCTCCCTTATTCCTTGTAAAGATCATGCCCTCGTCTCTTTGTTGCATTGCGTAGTTGATTGTGGGTTTTCCATTAGAATTGCATATTTGCATGGTGTCTTATTTACATCGTGCCCTTCTAGCACAAGAACCATATGCATCTATCTCAATAATTTCCGGTACATAAAACGATAATCAATGGCGGGGCCTTGGCCTTGAGCTCCTCACCATGATTAAGTTACAATAATTACATCATTTACAATTTAGTGCAAAGGGGGTCAAAAATGGGGACGTGACATACCCCTCCCCTTGGAATAACACCGTCCTCGGTGTTCCAACACTTTGGAAAAAAAATACCCACTTTACATATGTCCAAAATTCACAAAAACTTTGTAGGTCTGCCCTGCATTTTGTTCTTTATATTGAACTTTCAGGACCAAGTCCTTTGATCTTCACGAGCTGCTCCTGCTGATTCGGATCTTCTAGCTCACTCATAAGTCTGAAAACTTTATGGCTGCTACCCTCTTGAGGTTCTCTTGTTGGGCAGTTGCGGAGGTAATGATCCCCCTCACAATTCCAACACTTCACGGGTTGCTTCATCTTAATCTGCTCAACTTCCTTTGAGTCTTCCCACCTGGAGTGTTTCTTAATCGGACGATTGGATGAATGCTTCTTCATTGATCCCCTTTTCTTTCCCTTGCTGATTGCTTTCATAATACTTTTTACCTCTTTCTGCAGACGAATAGAGTCCTGCAAGACCTTGTGGTTCATCTTGTTCTGCTGCTTTTGCATTTTGAACATCTCTTCAAGATTTTCTTGGGTCTTAGCAATTGTTTGAAGAAGACTTCCAGCCAATTCTAATAGCCCTTGGTCTGCCGCCATGGTCAATGGAACGATTGACCACACTTTGCTTATTAGCAACACTTGCCTGCACCAGCTGCAACCAATTGATTCAATTTCCACCTGTGAAATTCATCATTACAATTCTCGTTAGGCCAAGCATAAACCAAACATCAAAATCAGTCAATGGTTTTTCCCCAGTTGACATGGATAGTCCATGCCTTACTCATGAGACTTCCACACTTTTCATGCTTTCCTAACATACACATGAATTCCTTCATGTTCATCCATTCACAAGAAATTCATTAATTAGCATTCACAATTCACTTTAATCAAATAACACACTTTTACTTTCAGTCATGCATGCATTCAGCAATTTTCTAACTCTATAAATGCATCAATAAAAGGAAAGAGAGAGAGCCGTAAGAGTTTCTCCTCTTAGTCTTGTTCCATTCTGGAACCCACACCACCACTGTGGTTTTTCTGCTCTTGTCCTTTTTCACTTCATCGTGAATGCTTGACCTTCTCTTCTTGGCTATAACACGTAGTGTCTATGGTCTGTCGAGTAGATTTCAACTAGGGAACCCTTCCCCATGGTTGCTTACAGAACCTTTGGCTGCTAGGACCCACACAGTTCCACTAGCACCATCTTTCATTACTGCTCATATTGAGCTCTTTTAGGACAGTCATATGTCCACATGCATCCTCCGGGTGCTTTCATAGTCTTTGCTTCCAGCAATACCTTTATTGGATGCCTTCACTTTATCCCACAGGATCCTTTTTCGCTTTCCAAGCATTGGATTTCCCGTGGATACCACAATGAATGTTGGGCCAGCACGTAGGCTACTCCACAACCATTCGAACAGGCAATGCCAGGCCAGTATGCTGACTGGTTTTATCAATTGTTTAAGGGAATGTTTGGCTAGCACTCCGGCTGCTCCACAACATCAAGTGGTTAATGTTCCCACCAACTACCCTCTGAATTTACCGAGAATTTTATAGTTCCAACCAGTTACTCTCTGGCTTTACCAAGCATTTATAGCTCTTTCCAAGGTCCTTGTTTCCTGTAATGGCCAAGGTTTCCAACAAAGAAACAACAGTGTATTATCTTGGTTACAATAATATTCGTACCCGAAATCTTCATTATTCCAAACAAGAATTAAATGAAAATGAATACTTATCTGTATTGTGCGTTTCCTCGCTACTCCACAGGTTTCCTTCTCTGATTTACAAGCCTTGGATCACCTGTGGGGTGGATGCTTGGCCAGCACACATGCTACTCCACAACATCATCTGAATAGGCAATGCCAAGCCAGTGCGCCGACTGGGTTTATCAGGCATCCCACAAATCAGTATGCTAAGCCAGTACGCCGACTGGGTTTATCAAGCATTTTCAAAAATCAGTATGCTAAGCCAGTACGCCGACTAGGTTTATCAAGCATTTCAAAAATCAGTATGCTAAGCCAGTACGCCGACTGGGTTTATCAAGCATTCAATAACCATTTCCAAGCCAGTTCTCCGACTGGGTTTGTCAGGAAATAACACCCTTCACCAATACCTCCACATCATACAAGTAAGCAATGCCAAGCCAGTACACCGACTGGGTTTATCAGGCAATATGAACAACATAATATGATTACGTGGCTCCTTCTCTTGTGCAACCAGTGGTTCCCTCCAGGAACTCCATAGGTGACTCATTTGACTGCAGGCTAGCATGGCCCCACAATACCCACTCACACTACACAAGGATGATACCCCTTTTCTGCAACACAGCTCCCCGGGCCTATCCATCCCTTCTAGTGTCCTTTAGTGTGAGTGTAGAAAGGTTACCACTGCCCATACAGTCCTCTTGAGCACCCTTTCTTCACTTTTCCTCTTTCGTGCAACACCACGTTGTATCTGTGTAAGCTGATAGCACAAGAAGGATAAGCAGACTCATCAGTATCGTTGCCCAAAAAAATTGTAATCATATTTCATATCATTCACTATCAAGTATTGAAACACCAGGAATGCGTCCATTCCCTTAGGGTGTAGTCAATATTGAAAACCCTAACATGACCCAGCACCAGAAAAGGTGTGCACCCCCTTTCCGATGTGCGCCATGTAGGCCCTAATCATACTCAAGCAGTTTGCAATGATATAAATAAGATAGAGCATGATCTGCATATTAACCCTAATAATTTAGACATGCATGTTCTTGTCTAGGGTCACAGAATACTCATTCATTTTGCATATGTGTCTCTCATGCCTTCTGGGCATAGCTTTACCATCTCGCTTTCATGGTTTACCATCATGCGGTTTGGCTGAGACATTATCATCATTTACAATGGCGTTTCACCCAAAACCCATTTCCAAACATGGGATCCTTCCTATCTAGTTTGGCTTCTGCAGGCCATCACACATGATCTTCCTGCAATGTGTCATCCTGGCACACTTTATCAAATAGCCAAACAGTCAGCAACATTTAGCAATAAGCTTCAAATATGATTGTTCCATAACCAATCAATAGCATTAATAATTAAATTCAATATGAATTTACAATTCTGTCTACTACAGAAATTGGTTTTCTTATCCATGAGGCTATCCTCATATTGTTTGGCTCCTGTAAGTGACACCACTCTGCCCGTTATGGCCTTATGCCCGCTGCCATACGGGAGCATCCCCTTACAGCATGTCCTCCTGACACATTTCTATGTAGGCCAAACAGTCATTAGCAATTATTAGCAAAATTTCAAACCCAAAATATTTACCAATCTGATATTTACAACTGTTCTTACTAACGGAACTTAGAGCTCTTAACCATGAGATTCCTTCTCATGAGCTCAGGATCAAATTTCACAGTCATATCATTCATAACAGCTTATGAAATGATCCTCGAATGATCATCAATTGATCCTTTCATTCATTATTTATTTTGCAATGACATATGTATCATCCCTATGCATTCATACAATGCATCACAAGATTTATAAAATCTCTTAATGCACATCTACTCAATGCTACTTTGCATTGTTTCATGAGTACTATGCATTCAAGCATATTATGATCGAAACATGACTATCTCATATAACTTGCATTACCATAATCAGGACCACCAGTCCTCACTTGCTTTGGTTATCGAGCACATAACCATCATACACATGGCATGATATCAATTCATATGAATGCATTGAGATTTCTAAACAGTCATAGGGTGTAAGGATCATTTCCTTTACTTACCCACACCTCACCAAGCTTGGCAGGTTAACAGTCCCAAGCGGTCTTTAATATCATGTGCAAACTATCTCAACATAACTCAAACATAGTTGAAGAGATCTTACCAATTCCTTTTCAACATTCATGCAATTTGGCACCAATGATCATTACCTGCATGGTTACCATTAACATCGCCTGATGTTACCTAATCAATTGGCCTCTTACCAAGGCTGTTTAGTCCTTTTGCCAACTTTATGATCATATATTTGTTGCACCATTCCTTCTGCATAAGGTTGTTGGCTTCATGCAACAACATCCTCAGCACATTTAACCATGCTCTCTGTTATCTTTGGTCCTACAACCAAGACCAACATCAATAGTGATTATCAACCACAATATTCCCCATTAGTGGTTCATTGCATATGCAGACTTCATTATTCTACCAATATACAATATCCTATTTATGCACAAGCATTTCCATATGCATTATGCACCATTTGTTAAGATGCCATCTAGTGCATATACATCTATGTAATCCTTTACTTTTTAACATTTTTATGCCATATGACAATTTCATAATTATAAGTATGATAACAAACAGAGGTTTAAGAAATTATTCCCTTTTCGATCCCTCATCGTGACATGGAATTCCTCTTCCATATCCTGCAATTGTATAAATTGCCCATATTGACAACAAAATTTGTTTGTCAAAACAGCCGCTGGCACTCTTCTGCACTAAATATCTATGATATATGTAGACCTCCTTCAAACTCTGGTCATGCATCATTGTTCCCTGCTGGACAAGCTTTCCAATGCCTGTCTTCATGCTCCATTCTGACATCAGGTGCGGGAACTACATCCTTTCAAAAATGACAACTTTCACTCCCATTCTGCACATTTTACACAGTTGCATTATATTCTCAAAAATTCACAAATTTCTTCATGCACGTGGGAAGAATGTCATACTGACAATTTGTCAAACCACAAACAAAGACACATGAGGGGGAAAAAGAAAAGGGGGTCAAGGGGGCTTGCCCCCTTGTTTTTTTTTTTTTTTTTTTTTTTACAAATAATGCCCCTGTCGCGGGGCGGTTCATTGAATCCTGCCGCAATGGGCGGGGCGATAGCCTGAAAGCTTCCGCAACTAGCGGAGCGATAGGTGGGAGGTTTCCGCAATTGGCGGTTCACAGCATGCTCCCGCAACTACGGGGCGGTTGGCTGAAGCCTTCCGCAATTGCGGGGAGCTTGGCCCAAGCCTTCCGCAATTGCAGGGCACTTGGCCGAAGCCTTCCGCAATTCCGGGGCGCTCGGCTGAAGGCTCCCGCGGTTTCGGGCGATTTTTTCGCGAAAAGATTTGCGGAGCGACTTGCGGAGTGCTTCCGCAATGGCGGAATGATTCGCCGAAGTCTTTCGCAGTTGCGGAACGATTCGGCGAAGTCTTCCGCAGTTGCGGAACGATTCGGCGAAGTCTTCCGCAATTGCGGAACGACTCGCCGAACTCTTCCGCGTTGCGGAACGATTCGGCGAAGTCTTCCGCAGTTGCGGAACGATTCGGCGAAGTCTTCCACAGTTTCGGAACGACTCGCCGAACTCTTCCGCGTTGCGGAACGATTCGCGGAATCCCTCCGAAATTTCGGAAGAGAATTCCTCCTGCAATTTCGGAAGAGAATTCTTTCCGAAATTTCCGATACTTAGAAAATTTTTCACTTAAAAAAAACATTTTTCTCCGCTGCTTCGGAGCAGTTGGCTGAATTCTTCCGCAATTGCGGGAAGGTTCGCCGAACGCTTCCGCAATTGCGGGAAGGTTCACGGAACTCTTCCGCAATTGCGGGAAGGTTCGCGGAACCTTTCCGCAGTTTCGGGAGGACTCCCCGAAACAGACTAAAATCAAAATTTCCAGAAATAGGCTTAAACCAAATTTTTTTCAAAACTGTTAAGGAAAAATTTAAAATCTTGCCTTCTAACTGCTATCAGGTTTGGCCCATAGAGGCCCAATGCTGCAACCAGCAGCTCTGATACCATTCTATCACGTCCCCTCCCATCCAACCAGCTAGATGGAGAGGATTGTGAGGTTAAACCGGGCATCTAGCCCCACACTTAGAAATTTATCATTCAATTTAAGAAGGAGATTAACACATGCGATTTCATAAACACTTGAAAACACTGCGGAATTAAAATCATTTAACACATCCACACACATTCCAATATTTATCAAAGGAACAATTGCAAATTTACACACACATAAGAGAATACTTATCTTATACAGAAGTAATCCCAAGCAACCAGCTACGCTTCTGCAACGTTCCACCCAACCGTAGGCCAGTGTGCTCCTTAATCTCTCAGCACCACTGCCACCCCCGAGCTGGGCACGATCTCCACAAGGAAAAGGGGAAACAGGCTCTCACATAGCCAAAGATATGCCAGAATCAGCCAAGCCAACTAGCAGTTGGGTTTCTCAGGCTGCTAAGAGGTGGGCAGAGGTGAGTTACTAGGCTAGTGGCTCAACCATGGAGCTATGGGTACACCATTGGGCTCATCAAGCCAAATCTGTCCTCTTCCACTCTTGAAGCTCCTGCTCACAGGTTCAAATCTAAAACGGGATGCACTGAACAACAAAACCACAATTACTGGGCATGAGGAAAACGATTTCCACAGTGGGATGCATGAGATGGGGTTTCAACTCACTCAGAAAAACGTGGGAACACACAAAAACGAAATGGGAAGATCGGAAACAACCCTGGGAAGCCAATCCGTTTTTAGAAAAACGTCCTTGGACATTCGGGAGCAAAAACGACCTCCATACAGTCCCCAAATCGTGGCTCTCCTCTCCCAGGCTACTGCATATGCAAAAACGAACTCCCAGGCATGGAGAAATGCAGGATTTGGATGAAAAACGTGCAGGGAAAGGCCCAGCTAACTCCAACTGCGTGTGTGAGTGAAGACTCCCCATTCCCCATGGATTTGGGCACCATTTCGTGGGTGTTTTCTTGCCCAACAAGCAAAAACACGAATTTCCAGGTTGATGGCTTGCCCATGCACGAAAATGGCTTGCCCATACTTCATCATTTCCAAGGCATTTACTGCCTTAACCAATTTATTGGGAGAATTAAATGATTGGGTGCATGAGACCAAATGGGTAGTTGAGAGTTCATAGGTTTCCTCAATGAAATGGCTTAACACCATGGCTCAAGGGTTTGGCTATTTTTCCCTCCCTTATTCCTTGTAAAGATCATGCCCCCGTCTCTTTGTTGCATTGCGTAGTTGATTGTGGGTTTTCCATTAGAATTGCATATTTGCATGGTGTCTTATTTACATCGTGCCCTTCTAGCACAAGAACCATAGGCATCTATCTCAATAATTTCCGGTACATAAAACGATAATCAATGGCGGGGCCTTGGCCTTGAGCTCCTCACCATGATTAAGTTACAATAATTACATCATTTACAATTTAGTGCAAAGGGGGTCAAAAATGGGGACGTGACAATCCCAAGGGTAGTCAGGTGCAGTGAGTGTCTCCAAAATCTGCTCATCAGTATTGAAGTAGTCAGACCATAAATCAAGGGGTTCTGGTTTGAAGGTTGTTGACATCATATATATCGTATTGACTTCTTCTGACGAGGATGATGGTGGGGGGTGGATCTCCTCGATGAGGGGAGGAGATATCTCTAAGTCGGCATTGTTTAATTCGTACAACGCTGCTCTATAGTCAGGTAGATCAGGGCAATGGTGAGAGTAGTGGCCGTAAACACTGCATATAGCACAAGGATGGTTAGTGCGCAGTGATTTGTCGCGAGGCTGTAGAGGTGGCTCTAATCTGACTACTGGGATGCCGATGTCATCGTCCAACATATTCATATGCTCTTGGAGTGCCGGTAAATGTGGGCATTGATGAGTTGGATGGCCAATTTCATCGCATAATGAACATTTGGGGGGAGCTCGAAACACCGGTGGGGGTTTGACTGCCTTAGGAGGTGGTATAGCAGTGTATGGTTGTGGACCTCTGCCCCCAGTGGGCTTAGCAAGAAGAGGGGGATCCTTTGACGTCGAAGCAATCGTGAGACCAGGAGGAGGTTTCATTGACGACGAAGGGATATTGAGGTTAGGAGGAGGTGTCGTTGACGACAAAGGGATTGCGACACCAGGAGGAGGCTGATTTGTGGTAACAATAGGTTGTACCGGTTGGAGGATGACGTCTGGTGTCGGTGGTCGAACGGGAGGCGGAATATACCACACGGGAAATCCCAATGTTAGCCCGGGTAGGCTAAGGGTAGCCATAACCGGGGCGCTTACTACACCCGAAGGAGGAAATAGGAAGGGGATGGTGTGGATGGGTGTAACACCAATGTGACTGGGGATCAATGGTGGTTGACCCCCGGATGTTTGCGTATTCTGCGAAAGAGTACAGAGGTTTGCGACTTGGGTCTCCGGTGACGGTGGTGGAATGGCCTGGAATGTAGAGGTCATTGGTGTATCCGAATAAAGTCCGGGTGCCACAGAAGACACAAAGGAGGTAACTGCACTAGAAGTGGGTTGTTCAATCATGGGAAGAACATTCTCGGGTGCTGCAGGGGCGTTGGGATCATAGTAGGTGAGTTGGTCAATTTTGACCACGCGTCCCTCGTGGGGGAACATCATGGTGCGGAAGACGGAGGAGGCGACCGCTTTCATGGCGTACATGTAACTGCGGCCAAGTAAAAGGTTATAGTCGAGCTGGGCGTTAATGACCTCTATGTCGATGAGCACAGTTTTCCCACCTAATTGGACGGGTACCTTGGGTAATAAACCTTGAGGTTGAGCTGACCTGCCGTCGTAGGCCCGCAATGCAGTGGTGGATTGCTGGAGAGCAGGGGATCCCAACTTTTGCCAAACAAAAGTGGACATGACGCATGTGGAGGCACCCTCGTCGATGATACATCGATGGATGACAAGATTCCGAATAGAAACGGAAACTTGGACTGCTATGGTAGAAGGCAGCCGTGGTTCAGATTGGTCTAAATCAAAGGTCATCAATTTCGAATCATTTGGGTCAATCGCCCCAATGGCGGAAAGTAAAGTCTTGCGCTGAGTAGGACAGGTTTTTAAGACTTCTAACGCAGACATGGCTGCGGGAGATTGAGCTAAGTCATCTACAATGTTGTAATTGGACGCAGCCCGTGCATTGGGGTTGTTGTTGATTCGGCGAAGGGGGAAGCGAGGTGCTTTAGAAGCGCCATCGAGTGGAACCTGAGGTATACGCAATGTCTGATCAGTGGGATTAGCATTAGTATCCTTTTCGGCGGGGGGGGCTTCAGAAGTCGGTCCGTATTGATTCCGACGGGTTTGGATATTGACGTCAGCGGTGGACATCATCAATAAGTGGTGGGTGCCTGAATCAAACATGGGTTGATCAGGAGCTGTGTAAGTTATTTGTTGTGGTTGCACGTTGCCTTGTTGGGGGGCTAACGGCTGAGTGTTCACCACTCCCTGTGTTGGAAAAGGGTTTTGGAGGACCAAAGGTTGTTGTGGGGGTGGTGGGGGGTTGGGTGGTGGCTGAGGAGCCGCCTGCCCTTGACGATGGGCGTCATTTGTCCATAGTTGTCGAGCTCGCTCCAGATGTGGGCAAGCGTGGGTATAGTGGCCATAGACACCGCAAATGGAACAAGGATGGTTTGTTCGTAAATTAGCATTTTTGGGTTGCTTAGGTGGCCGATCAGGATTCTGATGAGCGGGCGCCGCGTTATTGTCTTGCGGAGGATGGGTAGGTTGTGGAGCTTGGTTACGGTTTTGATTGTTTCCACGGTTGTGTCCTCTTCCGCGGTTGGGTTGCCCACCCTGGTTGCGTTGGTTATTTTGATATTGGGGCTGATGTTGTTGTGTGTACACATGCCCTTGAGCATTGGGGGGATTCTGAGGAGCCGCAGGTGCGGGAGCAGGTTGCGGTGGATAGTATGCAGGTGGAGCTGGAGGTGGTCCAGTTGCCTGCTGGGGTTGTTGGTACCCCTGAGCTGGTGGAGGTGTGAGGTTAGCCGGTGCAACCGGTTGTGGGTAATGCATGGGCTGTTGTTGGAACTGCATGGGGTTTTGTACCGTAGGTTGAGCATAGTATGTAGGGGGTACATATGCCGATGGCGCTTGGCCATAACAATGTTGTGGACAAGAGGGTCCATGAACGTGATGGGTCTGGTTTGTTGGAGCATAAGAAGTTGTCGCCCCGGAACTAGATGTAGCCCTAGAAAGGTCTGGGGCGGGCATGGTGCTCACCATACTGAAAGGTTTTTCTTGCGGTGTAATTTGGCCAATAATGCCATCAACGGCATGTGATGCCCCCTGTGTGTCACCGCGTGCAGAGTCACCTCGTGGGGCGTCAGGTATGATCGTGTATAGGTAACCTGATTGGGCATAGATAAGATCAAACTGTTGGGCCTTAAGGATGGCCTCCTCCTCAGACTGGGGTCTTTCAGATGCGACATCCTTCGCAATGAGAGGGAGGAGGGATTTAAGGAACCAGTCTAAAAAGATTCGGTCGTCTAATTTGATCTTGCATAGGCTTCGGCGCCGACGCCAATCATGAATATGGTCAGTGATATGCGTGGCCGTGTTCTGTCTGCAAGACAGTAGGATCTCGACGCCCGCATCGTAGCGGACAGGTAGCTGGAAGAATTGTAGAAAGGTCGAGGCAAGGGAGGTAAATGTGGAATGCGTCCCATGGGGTTGCTCGATATACCATTTGGCTGCGGAGCCAGTGAAGGTGCGTTGTAAAAGCCGTAGGCGGATTGAGTCATCCACTATGGAGTTTGAGGAACACCATAAATGGAAGGACATGATGTGATTTTGGGGGTCTTCTCCGGCCTTACCCTCAAACTTAGGGATGTCAGAGGGAAGCTTAGTGTGCATATGGGGCCAAGCAGGATCATGTCTGATGGGGTCATTTGTGAGCCTAGCTAAATCTGGCAGGTTGAGACTTGCCATGTATGGTAGACTAGCGGATGTGGTGACCGGGACTGGGACTTGCCTAGCCATAATGGTATGGTGTAGGGGTCCAGTAGTGCCTATAGGTATGCTAGGTATGGAGGGTATGTGCCCTCCAAAATGTGTGGCCTGATATGGGTTAGCACTCCCAAGTGCAACTTGGGTTACACTTGGGTTAGGAATCGCACTAGGGATTCCTGGTATAGCACTACCAAGTGCAACATGAGTTACACTTGGGTTAGGAATCGCACTAGGGATTCCTGGGATAGCACTCCCAAGTGCAACAGGAGTTACACTTGGGTTAGGAATCGCACTAGGGATTCCTGGGATAGGGTTTGTGGAAACCGAAGGGGGTATGACCCCCATGTTGGGCATGCCCATGACAGGTGGTGGTCCTGTGCTAGGCATTCCTGAATGTGGAGTGTTACCCATATTGGGCATACCCAAGGGGGTGGTTGTTGCCATGGATGGTTCTACCGCAGAAGGGTCTGTGGATGTCTGACCTATGGTTAATGTAAATTGTGGATCAACTGGTGTTCCAGACATACTTGTGGTTGGTGGTAATTCGGTGGGGTTTTCGGATTCTACCTCCAAATCAAAGGTGAAGTGGGGTATGTCAGAATCGGATGACCGTCTAATTGATTGACGATGTGTCGAATCAAGGGATAATGCTCTGCGTCCGTGACGTGGAGAGCCAAGTGGACTAAACTCTGGGAGTTCGCCCCGTAGACGACGAGAACGTCTAGAATTCTCAATGGTGAGAATATGTTTTGTATGTAAAAAATTGTTTTAAGTATCAGGTGGTGATATATATGTAAAAAGACTCAAAACCCTTATGCAACCAAGGGTGCAAGAAGGGGAGTGAAAAAGAAGGCTCACAGGCCAAAAAATCAATCCTCAAAAAATGCACTTATCCTAGCAGCTGTGCTACAATAAGTGGAGGAATGCAACAACCGGTCAGAATACCAACATGCAAGCGGCTCCTAGAAAAAATAGGTGTAACTAGACTCAATAGGTGGTAAAGATCATGCAAACACCTAATCTAAAAGTATTGTGACTCAAACAGACGATATCCTCTGCAAGGTGATGAAATCCAAGTCAGACAATATGAATGTAGAGACAACGGCTAGATATCCCCCTACCGGGAGGGACACCGGGTAATCAATCCTAAAAGACAGGCTACTAGGATACTCCGTTCATGACGCGTCGAGAAAAGGTAAATCTGCCGTTTGGTCCTTTGATCGCAATATCCCAATACAGGGATATCCCGAGAACTGCGAATGGTAGCCCTTCGGTTACTGAATGGGTTTCGGTATCCCACTCAGGCTTCCGGAACCATCCTCACGACTTCAACCCTCCTAGGGGAGAGGCCTTCCCACAAACCGGTTGTGACCGCGCCAAAAAGTACTAAGAGATTTTAGCTCCCTAATTGGACAACTTCTATGTCTCAGATGTATGAACTGAGGGGTGTTATTGGAACACCTATCCCCCCAATACTACCTAGCTACAAGAATTCTTTTAGTGTTCCCCAAGTGGGGTTAAGAGTGTGTTCAAATTAGGGTACGTTTTAAGTCTTAGTTCAATTAAGTGATCGTGTGAGTGCACGTGAGGTGTTGTAAACTGAACTTTGAAAAAATTAAATGCTTTAAGGGAAACTTTCAAAAAATAAAGGATTTTTTGAAAATAAAAAGCAAATATTTAAGACTTTTTCACTAAAAGGAATTAATATGCTTTTTAAAAAATAACTCAAAAAATAAAGGATTTCTTGGATTTATGAAAGCAAATAATAAACTCCTTTTTAAAAGAAATAAATGGATTTCTTCGTTTCAAGGAAAATTGCTAAGGGCAAGATTCTAAAGAAGTAAACAAGAAAAAATTTGAATCTAGATGAAAAATGCAAAATGAGTCTTTCTTTCACTTTCTTGAAAATTTTTAAAAAGATTTCTAGGTATGCACTTTTAAATAGTAAAAAAATTTTTCAAAGCTGTAAAATCTGCAGAATTTAATACTGTAAAAAATGTGCTATGGGCAGAAAGTACAGTAAAAAATATTTTTCAAAATCGGGATGGCCGAATGAAAAATTCAGCCGCGTGGGTTTTGGACGAACAGCCGCGATGGGCCGCGCGGGTTTTGGCCGCACAGTCGCGATGGACCGCGCGGGTTTTGGCCGCACAGTCGCGATGGACCGCGCAGGTTTCGGCCGCACTGTCGCGATGGACCGCGCGGGTTTCGGCAGCACAGTCGCTATGGACCGCGCGGGTTTTGGCCGCACAGTCGCGATGAGCAGCGCGGAAAAAAGCAGAAAGGTCGCGATGGACCGCGCGACTGTCTGGAAAAAGGTCGCGATGGACCGCGCGGAAAAACGCAGAAAAGTCGCGATGGACCGCGCGACTGTCTGGCAAAAAGCCGCGAGGCGGAAGCCGTGCACGGAAACCGAGAAACGAACCCGAAAATTGAAAATTTCGGGCTGTTGGTGGGGCCAAATCTCAGAACAGCAATGGATCTGCTGTCTAAGATGGCAGATCTATGGATCTAAAGGTTAAAAACTCATAAAAACTAAGATTTAAGGGCAAAACTAGAGATCTAAAGTTCAAACCAAAGTGGAGTCGCCAAAAACTGTTGGCCCGGTTTTGCAACCAGGCTTAGTGCTATGGGCACCTGCTAACTAGTAGCAGCAGTTTCAATAGAAATAAAAACAATTAAACTAAATAAACAATACTTTTCATGGATCTAAGCAAGAATCTAAGCAAATAATGTAAACATTTCAAAATCAAGAACAAGAAACATAATGAATAATTTTTTGTATTGAAAAGTGGGGGGCAAGCAAGTGCTTGCGATATTACCTTCAAAGGTGAAGGTTGATGTTGAGCAACTCCCAAGATGAGTAGCTCCAAACTCCAATAGGTCTCTTTCTCCAAAATTGCTTCAATGGCTAAAAGTGCTCAGGGGAGATTTCAGCAGCATAAGGATGAGATAATGGAAGGATGTGAAATGAGGAGCCCCTACCACCTTTTTATAGGTTTTGGTGGTGGGAGATACCATTTGTGGTTTTGTGGAAACCAAATGGTATTGACCAACATGGTTTAGGTACTTTTCCCTCCTTTTTCCTTTTTTGAATAAAAATAATATTTTAATTCCCTTTTTTATATTTTTGGGAATTTGGACCCTTTTTGAAGGTTTTTTATGATTTTCTTGGAAAAATAATCTTTTTTAATGGAAAAAGGGGTGTACTAAGGTCTTTTGGTGACCTTTTGTTGGTTTCAGAGGCTCAGATGGTGGAAAAGTGGACAAATGGGTCATGTGAGTAAGGGAATGAGCTAGTGAGCACTTTTTAGGTGTTAACAACCACGCAGATAGGAGATTTTGAAATGGATGAATTCATCCTTGATCTGGGATCCGAAGTAAATGTCTTGACTAAGCAGACATGGCAGTAGATGGGTTGACCAAAGTTGTTATGGTCACCTATCCAGTTGAGAATGGATAACCAAGAGAAATTCATACCTTTTGGCTGGTTAGCAGATGTAGTAGTCGACATCGATGGCGTCCAAATTCATGCAAACTTTGAAGTTATCGAGATAGTGGATGATAGTCAACCTTTTCCTGTGCTGCTAGAATTGAATGGGCTATTGATAACTTGGCTATCATAAATTTGAAGACAAAGAAGATGATATTTGAAGCAAAGCATCTTAGGGTCATCGCACCATTGGATCCTGCAGATGGTGACAGATATAGCGAGCCGATTCAGGAGGAATCCAAGGCTCAAGAATTGGACCAATTATACCATCTCACAACAAACCAGGAAGATTACATTAATCCTACTGTATATGGTACACTCAGCTGGAGATGTTACAGATCCTGCGTATCTGATTTGGAGGCAGGACTAGAAAATTGGCAAAGCCAGATGCATGAAGTGTCAACAAGAAGGTGCATGCAGCTTACGAAATCACTGCACTGGATCGGGAAGGAGGTAAGTCCTATTCCCACATATGATGGTTTTGCTAATGTTTACAATTTCATCCAGAAATATATTGCAACCATTACAAATGAGCATAGATTACCAACATTGGATATGGCACTGCGCGACACACCCTCCAGATGGTGGAATGTACATAAGCAGACATTGACCACTTGGGATCAATGCAAGGTTAAGTTGCAGATCCGATTTGCTGAAAGGGTTACCTTAACCTTTGAAAAGTTTAATGGACATATAGATCCTAGTCAACACATTGAAGTCTGTTCACATGCATGGGAAGAAAGGCCACACACAGAATGGGTACATCTATTTGTACATACGCTAGATGATGACATTCCAAAGAAATGGTACCTAGACCTGGAGTTGCGCAGGGAAACCACTGATTGGGACATGCTAACTGTGAACTTCCAGAAGGATTTTAGCTTTGACAATGAGAATCCATTGATCCATGACATGTTGCAGATAATTGAGGAACACATATTCATCGAAGACTATGACATTGGAGGAATTGTTCGGTGCAAATTGTGTTCCTGCGCACCTACAGTTAGAATGGAAGGAACACGAAGAACACCTCATTGAATGGTACAACCTAGCGGAAGACATCGATGATAGAAATGAAGACGATGAGGACAACCCGTGCAACATAGCCATACTAGAATCGGAGGGTGCACGCGATGTAGAAGGACCTCCATTAGAAATCCCAGATATGAGTGAGCTAGTAAAGACGTAGAAGGTGAATATTGGCACAAGCGAAGAACCAAAGTTCGCATCAATAGGATACTATTGGGACGATCAAACTGCTGCAGAGATCACATACACCTTGCATGAATATCATGAATTGTTTCCAACTAAATTCATAGAAATGAAAGGCATTTTGGGAGACCTAGGGGTCATGAAAATACCTTTGAAGCCAGGCGCAAAGCCTGTGAAGCAGAGACCGTACAGACTAAATCCGCGCTACAAAGAAAGAGTACGCGCAGAGCTGGATAAGATGCTTGAAGAAGGAATTATTGAACTTGTCGAAGAGTTCGAGTGGATTATCCCCATGGTCGTTCAAGACAAGAAATCAAAAGGTGAGATCAGGATTTGTGTGGATCTCAGAAAATTGAATGATGCTTCCATGCATGACCGATTCCCTACTCCTTTCACAGACAAAGTGCTTGATAATGTTGGAGGGAATGAGGCCTATTCTTTTACTAATGGTTTTTCGGGGTATCATCAGATAAGGATTGATCCCGCAGATAGGCATAAGACGACTTTTGCTACAAAATGGGGGTCGTTCCAGTACACAGTAATTCGTTTTGGCCTGAAGAACACACCTGCCATATTTTCCAGAGTGGTCATCGCGACATTCAAAGCGTTTATGCATAATTTTATCGAATCCTATTTTGATGATTGGACTGTGTTTGATCTATTGAAGAACCATTGTGTGAACCTCAGAATGATGCTTGAGAAGTGTCGACAACATCATATCTCTTTAAATCTAAAGAAGTGTATTTTTTGTGTTCCTTATGGGATTCTACTTGGACACATTTTTTGTAAGCAAGGATTGATGGTGGATCCTGCGAAGATTGAAATAATTATGAACTTGCCAACACCAAATTTAGTCAAGATGTTGCACTCTACCTTAGGCCATACTAGATACTACAGGAAATTTATAAAGGGTTACACACAGATAACCACAGCAATGGAAAAGCTGCTAAAGAAAGACCCACCGTTCATTTGGAATGCGGAATGAGAATAGGGTTTTGATACACTAAAAGAAAAGATGATTACTGCGTTGATTCTAGTCTTTCTAGACTGGACGAAGCCATTCCATATCCATGTTGACGCATCATGTATTTCCTTGGGAATCATATTAGCTCAGCCAGGAGAAGGAGGTATTGACTAGTTGTTGATGCTTCCGGTGTGCAGAGTAAGTGCAAGGTTTTGGAATAGGTTCCAAGGAACACAACATGGGATGAAAAGCTATACAAAGGATTCGAAATACCCTACGTAAGGGAAATTATATCCTCGAGCTATTTGGTGTAGTAATCACCCACAGATATTCGGCCAACGCTGGCACTCTATGAGTAAGTGGTTTGATCGATAAGATCAATTTCCCAATTGACGGAAACAAAAGTATGGAAAACAATGAACAATTCTAACTCAATCTTTTTAGAAAAAGAATCTAATATTAAGTCATACCTATTCTAAGATGAAAAGCTTGTGGTTTATGCAGGTTACCCCTAAGGTATGAAGAACAAATAGTTCAACACACTTAACAGAAATGCTTTCAGATGAGATATTTGTTAACTTAAATTATGATT
Organism: Larix kaempferi; assembly: GCA_027924585.1. Classification (NCBI taxonomy): domain Eukaryota; kingdom Viridiplantae; phylum Streptophyta; class Pinopsida; order Pinales; family Pinaceae; genus Larix; species Larix kaempferi. Next base: position 9,179,382 of record BSBM01000809.1, on the reverse strand, counting down.
ACTTAATGAAAATCAAACAATGATAATTCAAGCTTGAAGACCATCAAGATATAACATGTTACCTCTTTGTTGATTGAAGAATCAACAATGATTGAATGTATATCCGATCAATTGCAGAAATCGACAAAGAAAGTATTTTATCAAAGAAATTAAATCAAATATTTTCATACACACATCAGTTATACAGAAAAATCAATACAACAGATTTATGCATTCATTAGATATCCAAAAAGAGATCACATATATATAGTGGATGACAATCTGGAATGTAAAGTTAGAAATTCCCAAAGAAACTTGAGGAACAATCAGAAGATGGATCCAAAGATAACATTACTGTATTAAGATGTCTTCTACCAAAATTACAATGACTCTGGCCACAGAGTATCCTCTGTCTTATCTTCTACTGAAGTATAATTCCAAAAATTCCAACCCCTTCCTTAGAAAGGTATTCCTGCTTAAATAAAATAATTACAACTGAGTACAATAAGAGAATCCTAGGTAAAAGAAACTACAGATCCGAATTCGGCTATTGATTCAGGAAATCTCTCCCTTTCTCAGACTATCAAAGGGATTCTTAGAGATATATTCTTTCATTGAAAAGATCCTCAAATCAAAATGATAATTCCACTCCATCCTATGCATTATCAGCAACAGATGATTCGGTTTGTAGAGAATCTACCGCAGGAACTTGTGGATGAGAGAACAAGTTCTCTAAAACAAAGAAATCCGTTAGAGGGTCCACCTCAGAAGGAGTTGGAAGAATTTCAGGTTCTTCATTGATTGTATAATCTCGTATAATATCATTGTCACAGTCATCCAATTCCTTCGAAACTTTCTTATCTTTCTGGTCGAGAATTTGCATGCAAACAGATGGGGCATCAAAATCTTCTTCATCAATATCGCTGCTTAAATCAGGAACACCTGCATCAAAAGGTGGTGACATAGCTTCTTGATAAAGTAAGGGATAGAGTTCTTCATCCTTGAAGTGGGCGTTGAGAGAGTCATGACCTATCTGCATGCTGCCTTTATAAAACACGTTAAGAAGGAGGCTCACAAGATTGTCATATAGAAAATTCCCCCTTAAGGATACAAAGGACACATTGAAGGCTTCGTGTTCGTTGCCAATTTAAAGCCAACAAATAGGATTGAAAAGATTGAACAGATCCAGTCGTAATGGTTAAATTATTATGATTAGTACACTACAATCATTCAAACTGTAACAAAGTGAGCCAAAATGTGCATTAACCAGATCTGGATCTATGTGAAAGTACAAATCTAATCAAGACTTGCATGACTTGAAAAGCATATGAAAACTCATCATTACAAACCTATTCTCATCAACAATCATGAGCTTGGAAAATAAAAGTGAGAGTTACGGTGAAAAGAGACGTTTGTGAAATGGATAAGACAGGAATTTCAATACACCAACTGGAGGCCTGATTTCACTCGTGAAACTAGATCTAGATTGTTAATCTAACAAGAAGACTAGAGCTTCACTGCAGAAACTAAAAAGAAAATTATAATCTACAAAATCCTTGAAGAGTCAAATGAAACGAGAAAAGGCCATTGCTGAATCCCAAAATAACCAAATTAATGAACACAGAATGCAGCAATGGAAACAACTCAACCTAAAATGACAGAAAAACAGGCAAAAACAATCCTTAACCAAATTCTCAGTAGAATCAACATAGCGGGGTCATTTTTGGCGAGTAAAAATGATAACAAAAATAAATAAAACCTATATTTATCAATTTACCCAAGTTAAATCATGACCATAGGATGGAGAACAACGAACGACTGAGATTATCCAATGTGAAATGTGGGATCGGGTTCAGAAACATAATAAAAATCTTTATTTACCACTCCCGAAAGCCGAAAACTGATAGTGGTGGGTTTTGGGTTCCAAAATATAACCAAAACAAAAAAACAAGTTCCCAAAAGCCGCAACCCGACAATTATGGGTTGCGGGTTTCGGGTTGCAATCAAACGCAAGATTAATAAGGCAATTTACGAATTCCAAAATGAAACACTATCGGGTTTTGGGTTTATTAAAACTTATAAATGAAAATCTAGATTCCCGCAATGCGACATTGTCGGGTTTTGGGTTTCAGGTTTACATAAAACAAACTTCGAAAATAATGAAATCCTGCACCCGCAACTATCGCGTTGCGGGTTTCGAGCTTACGAAAATCCAAAATGAGAGCACCAATTTCCCGCACCCAAAAATTTCGAGTTTCGTATTTCAGGTTCTCCAAGTGTCGAGTTTCGGGTTGGTAGAGAGAAAGGTTAAAATACTCAAAATTGAAAGATCTATGCAAACCAAACACTTGGAGATAATCCAAATCAGGCAAAAACATGGAGCAAAAGGTATGGGCGTTAGATTTAAAGACCCCTAAACTGAAAACTCATATTCACAAAGGGAAACTTACCCATATACCTTCGAATTCTTTGAAAAATGGGGCTCCCATGCTTTTGCTAAGGATGGGATCTATTGTGGCCACAACAAATGGCGACTGGATGGGAAGAACCAGTTATCTCTACGATCAAATATGACTAAAGACAACATGTTAATCAACCAATTTCTTGAACCCAATTCAAAGAAGATACTCGAAAGATAATAGCCAACAAACAGTAAACATGATAAATGGATAAATATCAAGTAGTGACCATTTTAAAGATAACATTCATTTGATAAGGAGTTTTAAAGAACAATCCGAATCTTTACCATGATGTAATCATTGAAAACCAGCTTGTGTTGAACCTGGGGACAGTCTTAGAAATGATCATGGATATCCTAATTACAGATCACCTTGGTTAATTAGTTGCATGTATATTCAGTGATCATCTTTAGGTTATATACATTTTTTTTTTTGGGATCCAATATGGATTATACATAAAACCTTGTTGATACAAGACCACTATACTGACTTGGTGATCAGATAGAACAATGCCATTCACAAGCCCGATCGGGAAACTAGTCAAGCTAGCTCGATGACGAGACTCCTTGTCTCCCTGCCGTAAGACCAAAAGAAATCATCATGGCTTGGTGACCATATTGTGATAACTCCATTCCAAGGTGAAACCCATAATCATGGCAAGGATGGCTTGTGATAAGACCCCCCTGTTCTTGTATACTACAAAATCCTATAAATGGAAGAGAAAAATAATTTATTTTGGCATAAACTACAAGACATTACCATGGCTTGGTGACGATATTGTGGTAATGTTACTCACCAGTGCTTTGCAGATCATGAATGGACCGACCTGTAATAGGGTCTTCCACCTTCCAGTAGAACTGAAAGTCATCTTCCAAGTGTGGTGGCTTGATGTGAAGATGTCATTCCACTTAAACACCTATGAACCTAATAGGTTGGATTCATAGCAATACCACCTACCTTGTAACTTATAATTTTTAAAACAAAGTTTATAATCAAAGTGATTGTGAAAGGATCCATGAGCAATTAGAGCTGGTCAGGTTATTAGGATATGTTGTTCTACCAGTGAAACATCAGATAAAGAAATGATGACCATCCTCCATATCTCAATTACACAAATAAAGTATTGTGAAGGATAATGATCAAAACAAAAGGTATCCAAAAGTACTACACTTATTGACTATTTATTCTTCATAGGAAATTCTAATCGTAAGTCAGAAACTAAGATTGATAGCAATGCTGATACTTCAGAAACAATTGTCGCTAAGAAAAGTGATCATAAGCCATTTCCAAATGCGTAAAGCCTTATTAATGAAAAACTAAACAAAATGAGAAGGGGAATCCAATTGAAACGTCAACACAAAGAAAAAAAATGAAAGAAAAACAAACCACACCTATGTACTAGTGCACCAAATTGTTCAGACAAAATACTTCTTGAGAAGAGACACATTCACTAGGTAGGTGTCTACAACTCCCTCTAGTGTCTGTAATCGAATAGTGCTGGGGCCAATATTTTCTGTGATAATGAAAGGCCTGAGCCAAAGGCGCTGAAACTTGGTATACTGGTTCTTATCTTTTCGTTTCTTGTCCCACCTCAGAACCAAGTCACCAACAGAAAATTCCCTGTCAGATGAATATTTTTCATCAAACCATCTTTTCACCATCTGCTGATGATGATAGAATTTGTTCTTAGCTATTTCCTTGTCTTCCTCTAACTTCAAAAGAGTGTCAATTCTTTGCTGAAGAGGGGAAGAATTGTCTTCTTGGACAGACTAGACCAATTGTAGTGAAGGGATACTGAGGTTGGTAGGAAGGATGGCTTCTTTTCCATAAACCAGACAGTAGGGAGAATTTGCAATTGCTGCCTTTGTGGTAATTCGATCTGCCCATAAAGCATTATATAGTTGTGTGTGCCAATCTCTGTGATGAGAAGCTACAGTCTTCTTGAGAATATTTATCATATTTTTGTTTGACGACTCAGCCAAACCATTTCCTTGAGGGTAATAATTGGCAGATAACTTAAGCTTAATCCCCTTTTCATAAGAGTATTCAGTTATATCAATTGAAGACAAGTAGGATGCATTATTGAAAACTAAGTACTCTGGAGCGCCAAAATGTGTGATGATCTGACTATCAAGGAAGGAGATTACTTTAATGGAATTACATTGTTTAAGGGGGGATGCCTCCACCCATATGGTGAAGTAGTCAGTTGCTGTAAGAATATATTTATGTTGGAGGGACGAAGTAGGGTTTATAGGTCCCTGTGCATTTCTGGCATGGTTCACACCTCCTTACATAAGCGTAAGCATATTTAAACAATGTGGGCCAATAATATCCATCCCTGAGAATCTTATGTGATGTAGTCTCACTCGAAAAATGGCCTCCAACAGGCCCTGCATGAAATTGGAATAAGATGTCATCCGTTTCATGTTTTTCCAAGAACCTAAGAAATACTCCATCATAATTTTTCCTAAAAGGAACTTGATCAATAAACTTATAAGGAGTGGATTTTAGTCTCAAAGTCCTTTGTTTATTAAAGTGAAGGGTTTCAGGAGCAAACCCATGGTTCAGAGAAAATATGATATCATCATACCATTCTGATGTTGGGGCATCGATAACATTAACAACACCTGAGGGAATTTCTTCCTCTTGATCCCATTCGGATTGCTACTGCATAGGGTCATTTGATTGAGCGTTAAGAAAACAAAGGCCTTGTCCTTTGACAATTTTAGCTGGTCTTATCTCAAGATCATATTCTTGCAGGGCCATCATCCAATGGACCCTCTTTTCCCCTAACTCTTTCTGGATCAGGACGTTTCTAATAGCAGAATATGGTACGATGACTTTGGTTCAAGATTTCAACAAGTAGGGCCTGTAATGTTTGACAGACTTATAGACTGCATATCCTTGCTTATCAATCTGTGAATAATTAAGCTCTGCACCTTTGAATGTTGATCTCATAAAAGAGATTGGGATCTCTGCATCATTGTCATGCTTTTGTGTTAGAACAACTGCATAAGAAAATTCAGTGGCAAAAGGATAAAGAATGAAATATTTATCGAAATTTGGGGACATGAGAGCAGGAGCCTCAACAATAGCCTTTTGAATTTCGATAAATGCATCTCTCTATTCCTGCGACCAGGTAAACTGCGAATCTTTCTTGACCAAAAGTTGTAATGGTTTGACTATCTGAGCAAAATCTACGTACAAAATTAATCTTACCCAAGAAGGATTGCATTTCTTTGCACGAGCCTGGTAACCCAATCTTTGAAATATCCTCTGTGCATTCAGGATCAATAATCATACCTTCTTTCAAAACATTGAAACCTAGAAGATTCCCTTCTGTTACTGCGAATATAGACTTCTTCGGGTTGAGAGAAATGCTAAATTTCCTGCACCGATCGAAAACCTGTTTCAAAGCAAACACATGTTCATGTCATTTTTTGGAGTAAATAGTAATATCATCAAGATATACTATGATAGAATTATGTGTTAACCCTCGGAAAGCTATGTCCATAGCTCTCTGAAAAGTGGTTCCCGCATTGATCAACCCAAAAGGCATCCGCCTGTAGGCGAAAGTACCCCAAGGGATCCTGAAAGTTGTTTTTAATTGGTCATCCGGGGCAACCATAACCTAGTTATATCCTGAAAAACCGTCTAGGAGGGAAAACATCTCCGACCCGGCTACCCTTTAAAGAATCTACTCCATAGGTGGAACAGAGTAGTTGTCTTTCTCAGAAGCCCGATTTAGGTTCCTGAAATCGACACACGGTCGAATTTCACCGCTTTTCTTGCAGACAGGCACTAAGTTGGCTATCCATTGAGTGTGCCTGACTGGAAAGATGATTTGAGCTGTGAGCAGCTTCTCCAAACCCTTTTTTACCGAAGGCTCTAAACTGGGGTGCATCTTCCACAGCTTTTGTTGAAATGGCTTAACTTTCGGTTTCATGGGTATATTGTGGAACATGAGGCTAGTGTCAAATGTTTTCAATTCGTCGTAAGTCTAGGAAAAACATCTTTGTACTATTTACACAATACAATGATGGGCTCTCCATTCTTCAGGGGTACAATCAATTCCCAAATTTATAAAGGGGGGTTCCTTCTCGGTGACTAAATTGACTAGTTCGTAGTTCAAAGATGAGCTTTGAGTTTTACAATTAGTCATAGGTTTGAACTCGTCCTGTAAATCATAAAACTTTTCTAGATTGATCACCGACTTTGGGATAACATTTGAGGGATCAATGAGTGACTTTTCATGCTCGGCTTCATTAATGGCCATATCTTGGAATGTATCTTGAGCAGTGAGGAAGTTAAGTATCTGTTGGTCATCGTCAAACACTTTCGAATTAGTCACATTATCCGGAATGGAAGGTCTGTACATCAATTCAATCGAAAACATTTGAGGAGATAGGCCTTCTGGCGAGATCATTCTAGAGGTTGTGTTCGCTAACAGGTCTGCATAGAAATTTTGTGATCTAGGAACAGATTTAATATTGAATGCTACAAATGAGTTGGTCAGATCCCTTACCATCTTTTGATAATTATCCAAATGTGGAGATAAGCATTATATCTTATTTCTGACTTGTTTGACTATAATTTCAGAATCTCCATAGCATTCTATTGCTTGCACACCTAGATCAATAGCCCTTTTGAGCCCTTGAACCAGAGCCTCATAATCAACTACATTATTAGTGCAATCAAATTCTAGCCTACAAGCAATCATAATTTCCATTCCCTTAGGATCAATAAGGACACAACCTGCCCCAGCTCCATCCTTGGACTTGGAACCATAAAAAAATAAGGTCCATGAGATAGGTTCTTTTCTAAAATTTGTATTTACATTATACATATTATGCACAATTTCACCTGAAAAAGGTATAGTAGTTACATGAGTAATATGTGATTCATTTTGAATGCTTTCTTGTGGTGAGACATCAGCTGGGAATTCACCAAAAAAGGTATCAAATGAAAAATAATCCACATGAGAGGTGAGATAACCAGTGGGTTTGCTTGAGTCATTAATATCAGTGACTGTTTGTTTCATAAAAGGTTCTCTGCTGATCTTAATTTTATTCGGTTGACCATTATAAAGAAACCATAGATGGGACCAATTGGTGGAAAAGTAACCTTTAAGTTTATCTGACCAGTCCCTACTTAACCACATCCCTTAGGCTTTCAGGATGTCAGCTAACATGATGTCAATTGTATGGTGAATCATGGGATCAGCTGACAGTGTAAGCAAAACATTTCTCAATTTACCCACAACTCTGACTTTGGATCTGTCAAGCTGCACAATCTAAGTTGGGCAGGGTTCCCATGTTGCATTTAACTTCCTGCAAACAGAGAGGGGCATTACATTTGATGATGCTCTTGAATATATCATGCAGTTGTGCACATTCTGGTTGAAAATCTCAAAGGTAAGCAAGAAAGGAGGAGTCCTCTTGCTTGCTAGTTTATGATCATCAGTTTTAGTAACAGAGTCTAGGTTGTTGCTTTCTGACTCTCTAGGTTGTTTGACTATCATGTTTTTAGGTAAGGAATCCCTCATAGCAGGGATCTTAAGTAGCTCAAATAGAGAGATGTTTGCCTTGACTCTCTTTAAGTCTTCAACTAGATTATACTCCATTTCGGGGAGGATTGTATCCTTTTGGGGAACAATCTTGTTTTTGGTGGGAACAGGAACAAAAGATGAAGGTTCTTGGGGCGGTTATGGTCTTGAACTTGTATTATAAGGGTGTTGTGTATTAAACACTACCTCAGGTTCTTCTTTTTCTTCACACATAGGAATTTCTAAAAAACAACTTACAACATCGACCTGTGGATCACCTTCTTCTTACTCTACAGGAAGTTGTGGATTCGGGATGGTCTGATCGTTGGAAGCATCAGGGGTTACTTGAGATTTTGTTTCCAAGGTTCTAAAAATAGCATAGAGTTCATCATTTGTGAGTCCATCTGCCGAATTGGGTGGTGGTGGATTTTGTGGAGGTTGGTAAGGTCTCCTAAATGGTTGCCTTACAAAACCTCTGTTTTGGTTTTGATTATCATTAGTGTTTTTCTTCAATTCCACCATCTCATTTGACATTTTTTGAATGAATTTCTTCATGTCAGCCATATCAAATGGATCCTTATTCTGAACAGTGGGTTTGGGGATGTTCTCAGCTCTTTTCTTGGAAGTGGAAGGCTTCTCTTTTGAGATTTCAGGGCTATCTTTTAGAAAAAACATGTCCTTCTCAACCTAGATTGCTTCATCAAAGGCCTCTAGTAAGGTACCTTTTTGTGCCCTTTTGACCCACATTGCAATAGGGATAGGAAGACGTTTTTCATAATAGGCCACCAACTTCTGCAAGAAGAAGATTGGTAGGGATTCTATTTTTGAGATAAGAGAACCTTTGGTTAAAGTCTTTTACCTTTTCCTTTCCTTTGATTTTCATAGAGTATAATTCTAAGACAAGATCTTGCGGTGTTTTATCATCCCCAAATTTAAGGGTGAAATGATTTTCGAACTCATCCCAGGACGTTATAGATTGGGCTGGTAAGGAAAAATACCAGGCGGCCACCTTACCCTCAAAGGTGTAGGGGAAAATTCTGCATACTACATCCTCATTTACCACGCTTCTAAGTCTGATTTCCTGCATGAAAGTTTTTACATGATCCAACACGAGTGTCTTATCTTCAGGGTTGAATTTAGGCAGCCATTTCTCAGGATTCTTTGGTAATCTATGCTGATCTCCTAATATGAAAACTGCACCTTGGTCAAGCCAAGGTCTATTTTGACCTTCTCCAGCCATCGGAGGTTCTTCTTCTTCTTCTTCTGACGACGAGCTAGAATAATTTTCACCATCTAAGGAAGACGATGAAGATGAAGGAGGGGATGGTGGTGGACCACCAACTCCAATATTTGGTTGACCTTGCGTTCCTTTGAGAGTAGCCTCATGGTTATATTCAGGAGAATCAGGCTGATCAATCAGCTCTTGATTTTCTTGTTGTTGATCAACTATATGTTGATCCTCTATGTTTAGATCAGTGGTATGTTGAATCTGTGGATCACTGGTTTGTGAAGTGGAAATTTGTTGATCTCCCCGACCACTAGTCTACAAAATGTCTTCTAAGTTAAAGGTTGCCAGACCACATCTTCTTTGGTCGGCAAGTCGTTGTTCAACTCTTAAGACCCGATCAACAAATGTTTTCAATATCTATTCTAATGAGATGGGTCCCCTTGTAGGTGATGTGAAAATGATATCTCGTCTGTTCTCCTGTTGTGTCGCAGGTGTGACATGTATAACTGTAGGTTGGGAAGAAGCGAAAGGGAGAACTATAGTTTGTATATCAGTTAGTTGTTCAGATGTTGAAGCCCTTGTATGGCTTCGAGTTTGAACCATTGAAATACCTACTGGAGGAGGTTTGTTAGCGGTTTGCTTAGGCATGTTATACTACTGGCCCTCCTTCTAGCACCATTTGTTGATGCCTCGGGTGTGCAGAGTAAGTGCAAGGTGCTGGAATGGGTTCCAAGGCACACAACAGGGGATGAAAACCCAACCAAAGGCTTCAAAAGACCCTACACAAGGGCAATCCTATACTCGAGTTGTTTGGTGTAGTAATCACCCATGGATATTCGGCCTCCATTGGCACTCTATGAGTAAGTGGTTTGATCGATAAGATCAGTTTCCCAACTGAGGGAAACAAAAGTATGGAAAACAATGAACAATTATAACTCAATCTATTTAGAAAAACAATCTAATCTTAAGTCAGACCTATTCTAAGATGAAAAACTTGTGGTTTATGCAGGTTAACCCTGAGGTATGAAAAACAAATAGCTCACCATCCTTACCAGAAATGCTTTCAGATGAGATATTTGTTAACTTAAATTATGATTACTTAATGAAAATCAAACAATGATAATTCAAGCTTGAAGACCATCAAGATATAACATGTTACCTCTATGTTGATTGAAAAATAAACATTGATTGAATGTATATTCGATCAATTGCAGAAATCGACAAAGAAAGTATTTAATCAAAGAAATTCAATCAAATATTTTCATACACACATCAGTTATACATAAAAATCAATGCAATAGATTTATGCATTCATTTGATATCCAACAAGAGATCACATATATATAGTGGATGACAATCTGGAATGTAAAGTCATAAATTCCCAAAGAAACTCGAGTAACAATCAGAAGATGGATCCAAAGATAACATTACTGTATTAAGATGTCTTGTACCAAAATTACAATGACTCTAGCGACAGAGTATCCTCAGTGTTATCTTCTGCTGAAGTACAATTCCAAAAATTCCAACCCCTTCCCCAGAGAGGTCTTCATGCTTAAATAAAATTATTACAACCGAGTACAATAAGAGAATCCTAGGAAAAAGAAACTACATATCCGAATTCGACTATTGATCCAGGAAATCTTGCCCTTTCTCGGACTATCAAAGGGATTCTTAGAGATATATTCTTTCATTGAAAAGATCCTCAAATCAAAAATAGAATTCCGCTCTAGCCTAAGCATTATCAGCAATAGATGATTCGGTTTGTAGAGAATATACCGCAAAAACTTGTGGATGAGAGAACCAGTTCTCTAAAATAGAGAAATCCGTCATAGGCTCCACCTCAAAAGGATTTGGCGGAATTTCAGGTTCTTCATTGATTATATAATCTTGTATAATATCATTGTCATGGTCAGCTAATTCTTTCAAAACTTTCTTATCTTTCTGGCCGAGAATTTGCATGCAAACAGACGGGGCATCCGAATCTTCTTCATCACTATCGCTGCTTAAATCAGGAACACCTGCATCAAAAGGTGGTGACATAGGTTCTTGATAAAGTAAGGGATATAGTTCTTCATCCTTGAAGTGGGCATTGAGAGAGTCATGACCTGTCTACATGCTGCCTTTATAAAAAATGTTAAGAAGGAGGCTCACAAGATTGTCATACAGAAAATTTCCCCTTAAGGATATAGAGGACGCACTGAAGGCGTCGTGTTCGTTGCCAATTTAAGCCAACAAATAGGATTGAAAATATTCAACAGAGCTAGTCGTAATGGTTAAATTATTATGATTAGTACACTACAATCATTCAAACTGTAATGAAGTGAGCCAAAACATGCATTAACCGGATCTAGATCTATGTGAAAGTACAAATCTAATCGAGACTTGCATGACTTGAAAAGCATATGAAAACTCATCATTAAAAACCTGTTCTTATCAATAATCATGAGCTTGGAAAATAAAAGTGAGAGTTACAGGGAAAAGAGATGTCTTTGAAATGGATAAGACAGGAATTTCAAAACACCAACTGGCAGCCTGATTTCACTCATGAAACTAGATCCAAATCGTTAATCTAAAAGGAAGACCAGAGTTGCACGGCTGAAACTAAAAATAAAATTATAATCTACAAAAACCTTGAAGAGTCAAACAAAATGAGAAAAGGCCATTGCTGAATCCCAAAATAACCAAATTACTGAACACAGAACGCAGCAATGGAAACAACTCAACCTAAAATGATAGAAAAATGGGCAAAAACGATCCTTAACAACAAAATTCTCAGTAGAATCAGTGTAGCGGGGCCATTTTTGGTGACTAAAAATGATAACAAAAATAAATAAAACCTAGATTTATCAATTTACCCAAGTTAAATCATGACCGTAGCATGGAGAACAACGAACAACTGAGATTATACAATGTGAAATGCGGGATCGGGTTTAGAAACATAATAAAAAGTTTTATTTACCACTCCTGAAAGCCGAAAATCGAGAGTGGCGGGTTTTGGGTTCCAAAATATAACCAAAACAAGAAAACAAGTTCCCGAAAGCCACAACCCGACAATTGTGGGTTGTGGGTTCCGGGTCGCAATCAAACGCACGATTAATAAGGCAATTTCTGAATTACAAAACGCGACATTGTCGGGTTTCGGGTTTATTAAAACTTATAAATGAAAATCGAGATTCCCGCAACGCGACATTGTCGAGTTTCGGGTTTCAGGTTTACATAAAAAAAACTTCGAAAAGAATGAAATCCCGCACCTGCAACTGTCATGTTGCAGGTTTCGGGTTTTGAAAATCCAAAATGAGAGCACCAATTTCCTGCACCCGGAACTTTTGGGTTTCAGGTTTTGGGTTCTCCAAGTGTCGGGTTTCGGGTTGGTAGAGAGAAAGGTTAAAAGACCCAAAATTGAAAGATCTCTGCAAACCAAACACTTACAAATAATCCAAATCAAGAAGAAACATGGAGCAAAAGGTATGAGCATTATATTTAAATACCCCTAAATTGAAAAATCATATTCACAAAGGGAAACTTACCCATATACCTTCGAATTTATTGAAAAATGGGGCTCCCATGCTTTTTCTAAGCATGGGATCTGTTGTGGCCACAACACCACCCCATTGCATTCTCGAGGAGGAAGCTCTCAACAGCAGAAAATAACTATACTGCTACTGAGAGGGAAGGCCTTGCAATGGTATATGCCCTACAGAAATTTAGACATTACTTGGTGTGCACTTCCTTATGTTCACTGACCATTCTGCGTTGAAATACTTGGTCAATAAGCTAGTGTTAGGGGGACGCATATGCAGATGGCTACTGCTGTTCCAGGAATATGACTTTGAGATTATTGTTAAGCCAGGTAGACTAAACCTAGGACCTGACCATCTACCAAGAATTGAGTCTAGAGAAGAGCCGACGAACATTGAAGATGGTCTGCCTGATGCACAACTATTTGCTATATAGGTTGTCGATGATTATTATAAGGATATCATTAATTTTCTAACAACAAGGATGGAACTGTAGGAATTATCTGTCCAGCAGAAGAAGCAGCTAGTGGTACGCACCGAAGACTTCACTATAATTGCAGGTCAGTTATACAAACTTGGACCAGATGAAGTCCTGCACAGATGTGTACTAGATCATGAGAAACCATTTATTCTAGCAGACGCGCATTCAGGGATCGTGGGAGGTCACTATGAAGGAAGGGCTACCGTGCAGAAGATATTGCGCGAAGGACTATGGTGGCCCACGATCCACAAAGATTCCAGAGAGCACTGCAGGGATTGTGATGTCTGTCAGAGGATAGGGAAACCTTCACGAAGAGATGAGATTCCATTAAAACCACAGTTGACCTTGCAGGCATTTGAAAAATGGGCAATTGGTTTTGTGGGTCCTATAAACCCACCAGGAAAAAGAACTGGTGTGAGGTATATTATTATTGCTACTGATTACCTCACCAAATGGGTGGAAGCAAAGCCAGTAAAGGAATGCAGCGCCAGTACTGCTGCACAGTTCATATTTGAAGAAATATTGTCAATATTTGGCTGTCCGAAGATTTTGATGAGTGACCAAGGTAGTCACTTTTTGAACAAGACCATTGAGGCACTTACAGAGGAATTCCACATTCGTCATCAGCACAGTACTCCATATCATCCACAAGCGAATGGCACTATTGAGGATTTTAATAAAATAATGGAGAACGCACTCACTAAGTTCTGCAATGTAAATAGAGATGATTGGGATCTACGTGTCTCCTATGTGTTATGGGCATACAGGACTACATCCAAGAAATTGACAAGACATACACCTTTTCAGTTGGATTAAGGGAAGGAAGCTATAATGCCAATGGAATATATTGTCCCTAGTTTGAGGATCGCTACTTTCATAGGGATGGTAGACTGCGTAGCATTAGAAGAAAGGTTGCTACACCTCATTGGGTTGGAGAAAGATCGCTTCATTACTAGCTTCTAGCAACAAGCTCAGAAGGACCATGAGAAAGCCTGGCATGATCGCCATATAAAGAACAAGTGCTTTCAGGTAGGTGACCTAGTCCTCCTATATGATAGCAAATTCATGAAGTTTCCTGGTAAATTTAAGATGCATTGGCTTGGCCCATATACTGTGATACATGTTACTAACACTGGTGCAGTCTAGTTAGCCAATTTACCTGGCGATACCCTACCAACTGTGATAAATGGAAGCAGACTAAAGCTGTATCACGATAGTCCTGCTTCGCAGAACCTTGGATAACAAGCAGAGGAAGAGATTTCTAGTGTCAAGTACAGTTGAAATTGGACACTAGAAATGTAAAGGAGTCTGTACATGTATGATAAGAGGAACAAGGTATGATAAGAAGGACGATGCATGCACCGCGCAACACTGCTGAAGCTGCGTAAGGAAAAAAAATAATTTAAAACCACGTAGTTGAAAATTTTGGCACTACAACATAGCTGCGCAAGATTGCAGATGGCTTGCTATGCAGCTTGGTGCAAGACTCAGGAAAATAGCCGTTACATTGCTTTTTGAGAAAAATAGCCATTATATGACCGTTGCCATGAACTGCTTGAGCATTTAATGAAAAGATAGCCGTTCTGAACACGCTAACGATGGAAGGGACTGAAGGATTCGCTCAAAATTCGCCAATGGACACTACGTTAAATTCCCATCTAGCCGTTGGAAGGCACGTGGAGGACCCAGCTATGCCTATAAATAATGCCGCATAAGGACTTGCGGGCATTACCAGACACTTAGAATTTTCACGCATTCCATACTGTGTTAGCAATCCTTAGCCACACTTTTGAATATTTTCCTAATTTCACCACTGAATGTACAGCCCACCATATAGAGAAGAAGAGCTTACATTTCAAGAAGCAATCAGAGTCTTTCAGTACAGGGAAATTATAGAGTTAATGAAAACCCCTACCAAGAAGATTATACTCAAACCCGGTGAAGTGTCTAGAAGATCACCTCACCATAATCCAATCATGCAGGACAAAGGGAAAGACATAACTGGACCACGAACTAAGATTCCAAAGACAATCCAGATGGCGCCAAGATCACCGGTCTTTCAGAAGGAACCCTTGAAGCTAACATCGGAGTATATATCACCATGGGCATTGGATGCCCCAGTCTTTAAATTGGCCAAGAATGTTAGATATGAAATCCCATTGTCACTGATTTCAAAACATGTAGAGGTTGCCAAGAACCTACTTGGAAAGATCCCAGACTGTAAATGGGAGGATTATGACCTCCTAGGCGTGAAGAAGGAAGAGCCCCACGTGCCCAAGTACCCACAGTTCCAGCCTGACCAGCACATGTGCTGGAAGAAAGATACCAAGTGCACTTTTAACTTGGTTGCCGAAAGTTGGCTGACACCAGTAATTTAGTCAGGATTGCTGAACCTCCTCAGACTGCCACACTCTGATCGCTCACCAGAAGTTAATGTCGTGGTTCGCACTTGATGGCTCGATTCCATCAAGGATACCTATGGCTAGATAGAAATATTGATGTCAACATTGATTTAATCCACTGCGTCACTGGGCTAAGCAAGCATGGCAAGGATCCTAAGCAGTTCTTCCAAGGGAAGAGTAAAGAAAAAGAAGCTGTCAAGAAGATGAAGAAAATCCATGCATTGGTGAAGGGAAAAAGAGGTTTCCCGATAGACAAAATTGAAGATAGAGTGACAAAGTTTGTCATGCAGTTGCTTGCAGCAAAAATCCTTAGAATAGCTAGTCCTTCGGAGGTGCGTGCGGGTGCAATACTACTTGGTGCCGCAGTGGCTGAAGGCAAACAATTCAATTGGTGTCAATATCTTTTTAATGAGTTCCTTGATGAACTCAATGATACACAGGAGAATGGAGGATAGTTCCATTTCACATGGTTGATAGTTGTCATTGCATTTGTCGGCTGGAAATAGCCAAAGGACTATGTGGGTGTCATAATAGAAAGCAATGATCCCAGAGGATTCTACTACGCCAACCTTTGGGAAAATGTCAACGCAGAGCAACAACACGCGACTACAAAAGTATTCTATCAGTACTACACTCAGCTGTGCGAGCCGATAACCCGGACATCATGCACCACAAGGCAGGTAACATTGAAGTACATTCACGTTCTTGATTTCATGGCGGACATGTGGTGTATCTTTATTTCACCCAAGGAAGAAATGACGAAGCAAGAATGGTACACGGGTAACTACCATATGTACGAGGAAGACATTGAAATTCTCATGAAGGACTGGCCGGCTGAGTTCCGTGTCAAAGTCACCAATGTTGAGACAAACTCTGAAGAAGACGAGCCAATCCCGCTGTCATGCCCGATTGTTGAAGAAATAGGAAAGCGGAAAGAGACTGAGACCTCGCAGAATCCAAAGGTGCGGAAGAAGATGAAGGCCACAAAGACTCAATCTGAGACAGTTTTGAACGAAGATGACTTTGAGACAATAGAATAAAAGGTCGCAGATGTCACATCCCCTCCCTTGGACCCAATGCATCGAAGGGATCATGAATACATAACTGGGGAATTTAGACAAATTCAACCCCATTCATAACATTCATGGAAACATATGTGTGCAGATGCAAATTAAAACAAAGATGCACAGCGGAATAAACACCATCCACGCACAATTCCCAATTGACATTCAATATAACATAACCAGAACAACCATCTATCAATTAAAAGCAGTGCAGAAGTAATTACACATAAGAGAGTATACTTATCTCACTGCAATGCTGTCCCCAACGACTAGCTATGTTGCTACAACGTTCCTCGCAACCGTAGGTCTCTTTCTATCCTGTATTATTTCAGCACTCAGAGACCACCCCCGAGCTAGGCATGATATCTACAAGGAAAAGGGGACTCTCAAGCTCATCACAGCCCAAAGCAATGGATACCCATCTCAACCCCAACATTTATTAACACACAGAAACTCAAAGCTGAGCATGGGTGTACATAACAACAAAATCCCAAGTGTTGGGTATGAGGTAAAACGTGGGCAGCCAAAACAGAAAAATGGTGGATGGGAATCAATCCTGGGAGAGCAAAATCATCTTAGCAAACATTCCTGGGCATTCAGAGGGAAAAAACAGCCTCTATAAACCCCAAAATCGTGACTCCTCTTTCCCCAACCACAGGGCAATGCAAAAACGAGTTCCCAGCCATGCCAAAAGGAGGAAAACACAAAAAAAATAGTGGAGAAAAATGCCCCTACAGCTCCCAACAGGTCTACAACACAAAAATGCCCTCTTCCCAGTTAGAAGACCCAGTGAAACCAGAAAAACATGGGTGGAAAACGCCCAGCCTATATTCCAAAAACATGAGAGAGTGAATTCTAACTATGAATAATGGCTTGGGAAGGAAATTTGTGGGTGTTTTCTTGCCTAAGAAGGAGAAACATGATTTTCCATGAGGGTGGCTTTCCCATACTCGAATTTGGACAGCCATACCTCCCCAATCCCCTAGGCATTAACTACTTCACCCAACTCTTGGGAGAAATGAATGATTGGGCACCAAAGTCAACATGGGTAGTTGATGGTTGATGGGTTCTCTCATTGACACTTGGCTTGGATTCATTGGCTCAAGGGTTTGAACATTTTCCTCCCAATTCCTTGTAATATCATGCCCCCATCTCTTGTTGCATTGCATAGCTAGTTGTGGGCATTTTTATATTAAAATGCATATTTACAATTACCATGGTTCTCTATCACATGGGCAACATAATATCTAATACTTGCCTCTTCAAGGTCGAGCGTTCACTAGTGAGGCCTTGGCCTTGAGCTCCACGCCAGGAATCATACAAAATATGTATACAATATTTACATTACAACCCAAATATCATAAGGGTCAAGGATGGGGACATTACAGCAGAACAAATGCAGGAGCTCATGGCTGACAAAGAGAAAAAGGAGAAGGCCATCCAAGATGACCTGCAAAAGACTAGGCTTGCACTGCAAGCTCTTATGAAGAAAATGGACGATGTCCATAAGAGCCTAACCTTGTCGCACGACAGAGGAGCTGAAAGGAGGTCGGTAGGAACCTCGTAGAAAACACCACCGTAGCTAGCCATAACGCTTCCTTCTAAGACCAGGGTTGTGCATTTGGACCCATTGGCAATTTCAATACAGATGACAGAACAGATCATCCTGGACACAAAGGGTGTCAAGCGGGTAGAGCTTGACTTGGCCAAAATCCCCTTCCAGGCTTACACTTTATGCACATGCAGATAGTGGAGGAGATGCATGAATGAACAGTAGAGTCAATGAAGTCACAAGCAAAGCTGCACGCAGCAAACAGGCAGCTTGAGGACTCTCGATCGCACGCAAAAATTGAGCTACATGATGAACAAGTCTACTGGAAACAATTGGAGACTACCATATCTACTGTTGCACAAGATATTGAAGATATAGAACTCCAGGATGATCCTACGAACATAGTTCTGAGGATCAGAAAAAAGGTGAGATCTTTGAAGATGGAGATGCAAGATAAGGACATCCTCTATGAGGCCGAGCTTGCCGCATTAAAGGAAAAATTGAAAATGCAGATGCCATTAACTGAGCAACAGTTAAGAGAGCAAGCAGTGAGTGTTTCTGCACAGAGCATAATATGTGAGATGGCTAAGTGCCAAGATATCTTGGAAAAGGTTTCAAAGCCATTCGCTGCCCTTGAAGAGGATCAAGGGCTACTGCAGGTGAAGACTGTGGTAAAAGAAAAACAGACCGGGCTAGAAACGTTGGACGCAGAGGTTGAAGCTCTGCCACCCAGGGAGAGGCTGCCGAGATATAAGGAGATATCCGACTTGAAGAATTAATTCCAGACACTAAGAGAAAAACAAACTGAGATGGATAATGAGTCACAGCAACTCCTGGAGGATGCCACAACGGTGTCACAGCAGATAGAAGACAAGTTGAAGGAACTGCGCAACAACCAGGAGCAGGTAAGAGGATAGATTGGAGAAGAGATAACTCCAGCACTACTTGAGATAGTAAAACAAGTTGAACAAGATACCAAAGAAGTAGTGGAACATTTGTTCAGCACCTATAATGCGTTCGTGGCCGAATTAGTTCCACCGGTCGCAGAGCAAAGTGAGACAGCTGAAGCAGGAAGTGGCTAGGGGACGAGCCACATGCAAGTGTTAGGGGCATGTTGGGCCCAAGTTGGGGTAAATTTTTGGTAACACTTGTGATAAGAAGGAAACGTTGAGCTGAGCGTAGCTCTGAAAAAGAGATATAATTTTGTCAGTGTTGAGTGTGCTGTGAAGTTGTGCGCAGCATCCAAGTTTTGACCATGCTGTGAAGTTGTGCGCAACATCCAAGTTTTGACTATGCTACAAAGTTGTGTGTAGCATCTAAATTTTGGAAGTACCGTGAAGACCAGCGCTGCAAGGAAGCAGTACTACGAAGCAGTCAGGCCATGTGGAACTAGCAAAGCGGAGCACTAGACGAGGATCAGGCACAGGTACCGGATGGACCAGTAGTGGTCTAATTTTGGAAAGATGCTCCAGGAGTGTCGAGCAGTGGGCACGAGCAAATCAGGAAGGCGGCCAATGCATGAGTTTGTTTAGGAAAGGACAGCTCAGAGAAAGCGATGGCTTGGCACTCCTAGTGGGAGAGACCGTTAGAGATGAATGGTTCAGTGAAAGTGACCTGCTGGAACGCATGCGACAGGAAGGCCGATAGCGACAGAATGAAGACGTGGAGAACTGCCATGATGAAGCAGACACTACCAGATGCCAGCAAGCCGGTTTAGGAAAACCTACACAGTTTTGTAAACCCTAAGGGTTTTTGGGTGTAGGTCTTCGACATTGTAAAGACATGACCTTCAGGCATGATCTATTTAAGAAGACAATTTTGTATGGGATGGGGTTACATTTTATTGTTTTGAATTTGTTGTTACAATTTTGGGCTCTGGAGGTTGTATTGTAAAATCTCTTTTGAGTTGAGAATATTGTAAAGGATCTAAAATTGTGTACGCAGAGACCTATCTGAGAGGAAGGAGAGTCTGGAACTGAGTGCACGGACTAAGACCGGTTGTCCCCATCCCTTTTAAATATAGATATTACCAACCGTTCTTGTGGACGTGGCTTCCCATCCAGGGGAGTGAACCACGTTAAATATTGTGTTGTGCGATTGTGTTTTATGGATGAATTCTTATCTGTGTTTTCTGTAAATGAATGTCTAGATGTTTCCTTGCATGCTGTTATGAGAGCACTATTGTATGCATTTGCCATCAGAAGACATATGGAGATGATATGTTAAGTTCTGCATGAATAAGATGAAGGGTGAACATTTAGCTTGTGTTTGAGAACAGTGAATCAGTTAGTTTGTTAAGTGTTAAGAGATCACTTAAGTATTTCCTTATGTGCAATACAACAAAGGTGTAACGCTTAGATTGTATCAGTAGAATATGCTCAAATTGTAACCATACTAAGTTGATGAACGAATAGTACATGGATAATCGGCTGAGTAGCTGAATGAGTGGATGAGTGATACTCAATTCAGAGCCTTAAGCATTTCCAAGGTAGTTCAAGTATAAAGTTGAACTACATAGTTCACAGTTTCAGTAGAAGCCCCGTGATAGAAGGGTTTAGAAGGGCAGACCGCATTATTGTCATTGCCTCGCAGTATTTTCCCACAACACATATCCTGTTGCGCGCCGCACCGTCTGGTCTCGCAGTGCATCTTCCTTAGCCAGGGTTGTGTAGTATGTCAATCCAAGCAACTTGTCACTTACTATGGAAACCTGATTTCGTAGTACCCCATAGATACACCTCGGGTGAGACCTCAACCTGCTCGCAGGTTGTTTCCGAAAGGGCCGGTACGAAGGGGTTTTGTTGGTGAATGGGAAACCACGAAGAACCTAGGTCTTATAGAAAACCTCTAGGTCAATTATACCCAACAATCAAGAACAATAGCAAGTACCTAAAACTTCTGCAACTGCAAGAAGATCTACCAGTTTAAGTATACTCCCTGAACAATACTCTCCTTCAATGTATTATTTGTTGATGACTGATGCTAGTGAACCAGAATGTTATGAAGAAGCAATGCAGGTGGAAAATAGAAAGAAGTGGGAGCAAGGCCTGAATGAGGAGATGGACTCATTGGTAGGAAACCAAACTTGGGATATGGTTTAGTTTCCTGCTGGTAAAAGAGCATTGCAAAACAAATGGATTTACAGGTTGAAGGAAGAAGAAAGAGGCAAGAAGTGGTACAAGGCGAGACTTGTTGTAAAGGGGTTTGCACAGAAGAAAGGTATACATTTTGATGAAATATTTTCTCCTGTTGTTAAGATGACTTCAATTAGGACTATCTTAAGTCTAGTGGCAGTAGAATATTTGCATCTTGAATAGTTAGATGTAAAAACAACCTTTCTCCATGGGGATTTGAAGGACGAGATATATATGCAGCAGCCACAAGGGTATGATGTTAAAGGTAAGGAGAACTTGGTATGCAAGTTGAAAAAGAGTTTGTATGGATTGAAGCAAGCTCCAAGGAAGTGGTATTTAAAATTTGACAGGTTTATGACAGAACAAGGTTATAGTAGATGTCATTCTAACCACTGTGTTTATTTCAAGAAGTTAGATAATGTAAGATATATTATCTTATTATTTTATGTGGATGACATGCTTTTTACAGGGTCTAACATGCATGATATAAATGTACTCAAAAGGAAGCTAGCTAATTCATTTGAGATGAAGTATTTGGGTGCTGCAAAGCAAATCCTTGGTATGAGAATAACGAGAGACAGGAAAAATCGCAACTTGACATCTCAAAGTGAGTACATATAAAAGGTGTTGGAGAGGTTCAAAATGAAGAATGCAAAACCAGTTAGTACACCTTTGGCCAGTCATTTCAATCTAAGTAACGAAATGTGTCCCAAGACAGAGGAAGAGATAGATTACATGTCCAAGATTCCCTATTAATTAGCAGTTGGTAGCTTGATGTATACCATGGTGTGCAAAGACCAGATATTGCACAAGCAGTGGGAGTTGTGAGCAGATATATGAACAATCCATGTAAAGAACATTGGAAGGCAGTACAGTGGATTCTCAGGTATTTGAGAGGTACTACCACTAAGGCATTATGTTTTGGAGGTTCAAAAACTGTTCTACAGGGATATGTTGATGCATATATGGAAGGTGATAAGGATAGCAGGAGGAGCACCACAAGGTATGTGTTTATTGTAGGTGGAACAGCAGTAAGTTGGATTTCAAAACTGCAGAAGGTTGTTGCACTTTCAACAATAGAAGCAGAGTTTGTTGCTATTACAGAGGCTATTAAAGAGATGATTTGGTTGCAGAGGTTTATGGAGGAAGTGGGTAAGAAGCAGAAGGATAGCAGGTTGTACAGTGACAGCTAGAGGGCCATTCATCTTGCAAAGAACTCAACATTCCATTCTAGGACTAAACATGTACAACTCAAGTACCATTTCATATGCTCTGTTCCAGAATCTTGCAGACATGTTCACAAAGGTAGTGACCAGAGAGAAACTGAGTTCCTGATTGGTTTTAGTTGGCCTTCTAGCATGAAGGTGAAGATGAGAAAGTTGCCTAGTCCAAGGTCTAGCAAGTACAACAACTTTGGAGTTGTTATGATCAGTCTCCAAGTGGGAGATTGTTCGTTGTGGAGCCAAATCTTTGAGTCTCATAGATGATATTGTTTTATCTGTATACCCCAGAAGACTGTACACTCATTCCCCCACCTTGGGTTGATTTCGCCAACAGTTTTCGGGCCCATGGTTTTGGGTATCCCATGGTATTTTTCGATTGCATTTCCCTTATAAAAGAAAGACATTATAATATGGCTAGGGTTGAAGTATTAGGTTTTATGAATTATAAATATCTCTAAGATTGGAAGAGAGATTGTGAGACAGCGAAGAGGAAGTGCAGCGGTTGTGCTGTAGGTTGTATCCCTTCACTTTGCTGGATGACATAAAAATAAGGACTGGAAAATTTCAGTGTGGGCGTAGCCCAAGTTGGGGTGAACCACGATATATCTGTGTCTCTCTTGTAATGTGTGTGTGATTATCTTTTCATTTATGTTTATTGTTATTTCTCTGCGATCTTGTTTTTCTAACAAGTAACATAATCAGTTATAAAGGTTCCCAGGATTCACTGTGTGCATAGGGTCAAGTCCCTATACAACAACAACTATGTTGTCCAACCCCTATCTGACTCAAGATACGTGCAATATAACCACTGCAAGCACCCTATGCAATACCTAGGTAAGGAAACTATGGTCACCGCAATATAACCAATGCTCAGGGGGACAGTCGCAGGTGGGATCCGTCATATGGGCAGGGTAGCTAAGACTAAAAATCAAGATGTACATATCCCTCAAGAGTCCCCAGATACGAACAAACCCTACAAATATCTCCCATGTTCAGACAGTATTGGAGGGCTATCTCCGCAACCAACCTCCCATGACCTCGTGCTTAACTCTGATTTGAGTAGAGCTTCCTGACAACATCGATGTATACCATGGATTTTAGCACTCCCTATTCCAACACATAATGTTTTGTCTAGTAGTCTTGGATTGTAAACTCACAACTATTTATTCCAAGACTCTAAACCTATACTAGTTGGTGCACCATATAAAATAAAAATTGTTCTAATTAATTTTAAGATTAAGAGTTAATTTTAGGTGGTTGTGATTAATGAAAGGATATGGTCGTGAAACTAATGATGTATATGACTCAATAGTATGCACAATTGTCAAACTCTAGACTCGTCTATTCAATAAAAACAATGCCACTAGAATGAAAATGAATCCAACGGTTCAAAATAAAAAGCAATTCTTTTAAATTTCCAATGCACAAGTAGATCCTAGATGAAGGCACAAGCACTTAGACGCAAAATGCAGTACGGAAAGTATTTTTTTTTTTGTATTTTCTCTTATAATGAAAAGGAAAATGCAAAACTATGTTTTTGTATTTTTCAATATAACGGAATGAAAACTACAAGCGAAATCTACCTATTCAGTTAAATAAATGCAGAGAAGATCTCTAAGACAACCCAACAATTCCCAAACAGTGAGATTCAGGCAATGTAATGAGCTAGAAAATAAAAAGTGGTGATTAACTAATAAGGCTCAAAACAGAGAGAGAGAGAGAGAGAGAGAGAGAGAGAGAAGAGTTTATGGTCACTAACAGGGCATGGAACAGTCAGGAATAAGGCCAACTAAGACTCGGGAAAACACTCAACACCAACCCAAAAACAATCCAAGACCATAAACCAATCAATCCCAGACTTGTACACTATTGTTGAAGGAATAACTGTGGGTAGACGCGAGCTACAGTGCAGACAGAGGTGGGTAGATAGGGGCTAAATTAAGTTGACTCACATACAAGGAAAGGAAAATGAGCAAATAAAGAGTCTAATGACCCAGAAAAAGATGGTTTTCTATAGTGTGTCCCAACAGCCAACCAAAGAAACAGAAGCTCAACACATAGAAACTCTAAATAAGGACTAAAGCCTAAAAATGCCCAAAAATGGATGTTCTCCTCAGCAGAGTCACCATTTCTGTTACGGAGAAAACATCCTTTGGCTTGGGGCAGATCACAACAGACAGCTGACTACCAGAGAATGACTCAATTCCTAATGCAATTCTATATAAATGACAATGCTAAGATAATGGAGAAAAGACCAACCTTCAACCGGATGTTCGATGTAGATCCTCATTGAGCATTCAACTTCTACACTTGGACCTGCAAATTAGTCTCAACAACATGTACAAGCAAGTGCATATAATATGTGAAAGACGTTAGCATAATCAATAGCATGATTGATGATATCATAAGCAAATATAACCCAATGTAATTTAACAATATTCACAACATCGATTGGACGAGAAAATGAGTATTTCCATTAATGAATAACAAGAAGTACAATATACGACCTCTTGCCGGCAACCAATCTAAACCAAGAACTAGGTCTCTCCACGTGTTCCTCCACCACTTCAATCCTCCATGTAATGGAAAACTCAAGCTGGGATAGGATTTTGGTAGGTGAACATAAGGACTTCACAACAACAAGGTTCAATGAGTGTAGACTCAAGTCACGACAAAAATCCACTAGAATTATCTTGCTCTCTCTTTCTCCCCCCTTCCATATGCCATAAGAGCTCAATATATAGCTTTCCAAAGGTAAGTGAATGGACACATCGAGGCGTTTCGATGAAAATGGAGGGACAAAGGTCACCCTAAGACTGCTTTTTGGGAGTAAAAAGTAATTTTCTAATGATTTTTATTCTTTAACTTGGCACCCATAGGCTATAGTGGAATAGCTCACATGTATGCTCGCTAAAGTGGAACAGCTAGCATATAGGAAGAAAAATAGGGAAAACGTGTTTTTAAAGGACATAAAGTAAATTTGAGTTAGTGAAATGGATCCTGAAGACCAAAGAGTGTTGATGCTCACAAGGTGGAAAATTACATTGTAACAGATGCCCCCTAATGTGTGAGGTTAGAGAATGGTGCTACGATGGCCAAAATACATTATAAACCTCAGAAGTGGAGTGATGGAGACACAATTGGAGAGAGTAACTCACTCGTCATAATACAATAGTATCCCTGAGTACATGCCGATATAGTACAACAATATGATACAATGGCCATGAATAGGCAGTACATCATGAATATGTGTCGTAAGTGATCATAGCCATAACCATCTACAATAAAATATGGTCTCCTCCTGAAAAGGAAACAACTGGTGCAATACTGGAGGTACAAACTACTGATGTCTGAGAGATGATATCTCATATGTAAAGTCACGAACATAAGTAGCATACTGAATGCCACTATCGCCTGGGGTCTTCTACATAAATCATCTACGGTGCAATTCCCATCAAGTGAATAAAGGTGTTGAGGTCGAACCTGATGTGACATCGTCTGATTACCATTCAATGATGTATACCATTAACAGACGCGAGATAACCCACCAATAATGAAAATGGGCATCAAGGCACAGAGTACAATCATTAGAGTGTGAATAGATGTGTTCAAGTCGAACACTAAGATGAATCCATTGGTCAGGGGACATTGATGTATTCCCAAAACTGTCGATGGAGAGAGAACCTACCACTAATGACTGCAAGCCTCAAGGTACTCAACTGAACTCTAAGTCTCAAATTGCAGAATAAATAAGTTGACGTTGATGGAATGAAACTCGCTAGAAGGAGGGAATTAAGGCATCCCCCATCAACCAACACGAGGTAACAGCTACACTGAAAGATTTGGAAGAACTTAGGTGAAATAGACTGACTCAATAAGGATGGCCGACATGCAATAGTCAAGAGATCTGAGGAGTGGTCGAATTTGGTATCAGGACTTCCTTTGAACAAGAGCATGAGCAGGTGGATATGCTCATGCAACATAGACTCGACATAACACTAAGAGATGCATGAGGCATCAACAAAGGGATCCATAATGACTGGAAGCTTAACCAGCCAATGGAGTGACAACTGAGAATTGAGTACAACTCCTAAGGTCCGACTATAGTCCCGAATCATAATGAATGGAGTGGAGTGAATTCTCTATTCAAAGGCGACACAATAGCTGCCAACAAAAAGATGTAAAAATTCTCTTGTCTAGCTTTTTGGAATATTTTATTTTTTTGGTCTTTTTCATATTTGGAAACCTTGAAAAAGAATAAAATTGTTTATAGTACAAAAAGTGAGGGAACGAGTGTCAAATAGAAATCAAACTAGTCCCAAGCAGTGGAACATACCTATGATCAATCCAAGGAAGCATGTGCAGGATGTGGACACTCGGGGGGTGTTTCCTCAAGGTGAAGGGTCATCAAGCTGTGAAAGATAAATTAAGGCTCTTCTTGGCTAGGAAGGTAAAGTGCTCAGGAACCTGGCTAATAAGTGAGTAAGCGAGAGCCGGCACAAGGCTCAAGCGGCAAGTAGGATGATGCAATGCAATCACAACTCGACATAAAAGGGGATTCCTTTTTCATAAAGTTAGTCTCCTCACACGAAAAAGTGTAAAACAATGAGAAAAGAAATCTTCTAGTCACGTATGACTAGAGTATACCTTTTTCGTAATTAATCCACTAAGGTCCAGAAAAGAGGTAAACTTATACCTAAGTGAATGTCGCTTCAAATCCTTTAACGAGTCTGAAATGACAAGTATACTCGGCGATCTTGTTTGATTTGAAAAAGTCTAACAAGGGCTTAAAAAAGACTTTATAAAAATATTTTTCGTAAAGTTTTAACGAGCCCAAAAAAGTAAACTCGTGACCTCCTTACTATTTTTAATGATCTCAAAGGAGAGATGGAAGAATGCTCGTAATGGGAGTAGACGTGTGTCAGGGACATGCGAGGCTAGTTCCAAGCACATGGAACAAAGCTATGCATAATGCAAGGAACATGAGCAAGATAAGGACACTTAGGGGGTGTCTGCGAATTCTTATGGCAAAAGGTTCAAATGAATCATAACAATGGGGAGGCCTAAACCTATATGCAAGGTTCTGAATATGCCTGCCATGACCGAAGCAAATGTCGAAAAGGACTAGTAAACAAGTATAAGTCCAGCTAAGAATCCTGTCTCCAAGAAACATAAGTACCAAGATCATCTCTAAAACATGCGTAAAGAAAAATATGATACAAGTCATTGCGGTAGAAACATTTTCAACTTCACTATTGTTAACCTCAGACAACATGCAGGTAGAGCTAACAACTGAAGGTGCCATAGTACCGATACCCGAGGGATCAAAATGAAGAGCAAAGCTGAAGGATGTGAAAGAATTTGCAAGAGAAAATTAATCATCACAGGAGTTGGAAATTCTAGAAATAGAATCAAACGTTTCAGGACCGTTGATTTGTGGATCTATAGGAGAGCTCAAAGACTCATCAAACTCAAACATCAAACAAGAGCTAGATGAGACTATGACTGGATCCAAATCCAAATGGGTGGTATATTGTATTATAGGCTCATCTCGTTCAATAAGACCAAGGGTGGGAAAGGAATGAAATCTATGATAGGAATCCCCCTAAGGCTCATCATTACAATACATGGACGCGATAAAATATTCATCTGAAGGTAGAGTATTATCAAGGCATCCGTGTGAACAAGATGGGTCGACTGCCTATGCAGGAAGCATAATGGGTTCTTCCTCTCTTGTCCATAAAGAAGAGAGATATGAATCTGCAATGGATTTTTGAATATGATGAGAAAGCTTGACTGCAGACAAGGGCATATCCATCCCAATGCGCGAAACGTCTCCAGACGGGAAACTCATGGAAGGTAGATTCCATGGATCACTGAAATACAATGTCTGGAAAGGTATATGATTCAATCGAGGAGGAACATTATTGGAAATGGTTCCAATAAAAGAAATGGGTGAAGGGAAATCAAAAGATCTGAATAATGAGGGGTACAATCCTACACCCATGTTCCCAGTTGCCAACTAAGAATCTATAACTTGGGGGACTACTGATCCCATGGATACTGTGGAATAAGGACTAACGAAATCCAGTTGGTCAACCGTCACAATCTTTCCTTCTTGCAGAAAGAAAATAATTATGAACACAGTGGACGGGACTGATTTCATAGCGTACATCCAATTCCTACGCAGGAGAAGGTTTTAGTTGATGGGTGCATCAACCACTTCGACTTTAATAGGCACGGGTTTCCCACCCAAGCGGACAACAACGAAAGGGATAATTCCATGGGCTTAAACAACCGACCATCGAATGCAGTGAGCATGGTCATAAACATGGATAAGGGAGGAGAGCCAAGAGATTTCCAACAAGATAAAGACATCACTGAAGTAGAAGCACCTTCTTCAACCACCATTCTTTTGACGAAATTATGAAGACAGTCCATGTGGATTTGAAAATCCACATGGTAAGGTAAGCGAGGTTGAACGTCAGTAGTATCAAAATTGATAACATTAGGGCTTCCCCCATCCTGAACTCCTAAATCACTCAAAAGGGCATGCCTTTGAGAAGGATACACTTGTAAAACTTCAAGAGCCGAAATGGCACATGAAGTTTGACCCAAATCCTGTACAATAGAGTAGTTCTGGGCGGCCTGAGCATTGGGATTATGCATAGAGTGCTTGAGAACACCTTTCGGTACCCGCGGCATAGTAGTGGGCTTATCGATATGCAAAGAGGTATCGAGAGGAGGAGGAGGCTCATTCCCCATATTCGGTTGTGGTGCACCATAATCGCATTGACGAGTAGCAACACTAGCATCTGATTTAACCATATTCACACATCCAAATCCACTAGTATGGGAAGAAGACGTTGTAGTGTCATTAGGCCCGTAACCAGTAGCAGGAACATGCGAAGCCATGTTCTGATGATGTGGAAGGGGATCTTTCAACACAGCTAGGATCTGTGCAATATGCTTCGATGCTTCTTCAATTCAAGGACACAAGTGAGTAAGATGATCTTCCCCACAAATATTGCAAGGGAATTTCACTTTACGCCTAGGTTTACGGTCCCCAGCAGCATTTTTGCCTTCCCGAGGAGGGTTGGAGTTCTCTTTCCGAGAAGTATTATGATTACTACCATTGTTCCCATTGTTTCCACCCTTATGGTTATTTCTCCCCTTCTTCTTACCTCCAAGCTGCTACTTACCCGATGGGTTCGTCGATTGCACAGCGTGTACATCGGACGTTGGGGTGGAAGTGGTCAAGGTGTGAACCTGTCTAGCAGTAGACTGGTTAAGCGACAAATTTTGCATTTGATTAGAAACCAAATCTACAGGTCGAGTACTTGTGGATCCAACAATGCCATCGGCATGTGGTCCAGGAACTGACGTGGGCTCATGTCATGTTCGCGGTGTGCCAGGAAAAATTTCATACAAGATGCCAGACTGAGAATATAGTAAATCTAGCTGCTGGACTTTTAAGACAGCTTGTTCCTTAGTCACAATGCTGGACATTGAAACATCCTTAGCAATATATGGAAGCAAAGACTTGAGAAACTATTCCAACAGAAACTTTAGAGGAATGTTGGCTTTCACTAACCTCTTCCGTCGATGCCACTCTTGAAAGTGGTCAGAAATCTATGTGGCCTTATTCTGGCAGAAGGTAGACAAGAGTTCAGTTCCAGTATAGTAGCGAACAGACAACTGGAAATGATCCAAGAAAACCAAGGCTATCTCATTGAAATCCCTATATGTGCCCCCAGGAAACTCAACATACCACTTCACGGTTGACCCCATGAGTGTGCATTGAAATAGTCTCAAACGAACGGAATCGTGATTTAATGAGTTGGATGAGCACCAAAGGTGAAAAGTCGTGAAGTGATCACCCGAATCCTCACCACTCTTACCCTCAAACTTGGGAATGTCGGAAGGGATCTTGGTAGGGACCGGAGGCCAATTCTGATCATGACACACCGGATCATTTGTGAGCTTCAAAAGATCCGAAAGATTCAATAGAGAAAGGAATGGGAGCTGTGGTTGGAAAGCTGATTATATGGACCTGAAGGATAATATTGACCATAACTGGGACCCTGGCCATAAGGCTGATAACCTCCTCCAACCTAACCCATGTGAGTGTAAGTAGGTATATATGCATTATGAGCACCATAGTGAGGTGGGTTGTAATGAGGGCCAACAGTGACTGTATTATAGTAAGGGTTACCACCATAATTATGGGGCATATAATCATTACTCGTAGCGGGAACCGTGTTGTAATGACAATGGTTATAAGGTATGTTCCCACCCCCTATGTAAGAATTATTAGTAGCGTGAGAAGTCATGTGGTGACCATGAGTATGAGGTATATTCCCAACCCCAACATTGGCATTACTAGTAGCAGGAGCGGTGGTGTTGTGACCATGAGTATAAGGTATATTCCCACCTCCTACATTACCATTACTAGTAGAAGGAGCAGTCGAAAAAGTATACGGTATGTGTCCACCCCCATTATTATTGAGATATTGTAACTTCAAAGAATATTATATTTGTACTTTATTATTCCGGAGATGCTTCATTCCTCCGTGAAGATCTTATTGTATATCTGGAGATGTTTATTCCTCCGTCGGAATGTGGTAACTTGGGTTATTAGACTTCCCTAGTGGGGGTCGGCCCTGTATGTGTTATGCAGGTCAAAGGGTTATTAGAACACCCTAGAGGGGTCATCCTAGTCAGTTGTAGTGGGGTATTTAACCCATTGGTTAAATACGAGCCTACATGACTTGTGTAAAAGATAAGTCGGAGTAGTGTATAAATAGAGGAGGTGTATTCCTCATTACACACACTCACTCACTTGAGAGTGGTGCACTTGTGGAGGAGAGGTCTGCTACGGAGAAGGAGGATCTTATGCTCAGGGTTACATCTTTGTATATTGCTGGTCATCTATATTGAGGAAGCTTTACTGGGTTTTCTACCCCATGAGGGTTTCCTAGGATAAATTTGTGTCTCTTGTGTTTATGTTCTGCTTGTTGTTTCTTTAGTGATCCTGTATATGCTATTATTTTGAAATGGAATGCAATGTTGATATTTTCTGTCTTAGCATATTAAATCTTAACATGGTATCAGAGCTAACCTGAAGGAAGGAAATGTATGGCACTTACGACACTTGCTTTACTTACGACAATTTGAAGGTTAGGGTTTTATATAGCAAAAACCAGTCATCGTGGAACTTTCTCCATAAATCCATTTTGGCGAAGGTTCAGGATCTAAAACCTTTATAGGTCGCAGATAACATTGCCAGGTATCTTGTGTCCAAAGGGAACCCTCAGATTCGATGCACTTTGTACGTTATGATCAGTACAAGTTAGGGTTTTTGCCTCTTCCAGATCTCAGTCAAAATCAGGTTACCCAGAAAAAAAGGTCATAACTTGGGCTAGGAAGCTCCAAATGAAATTTCATAAAAATTGACAGGTAGTACACAGATTGTACTATCTCAGGAAACTTGTTCAGATGCCGAAGTTGAACCAGTGACATTTGGCACGCCGTACAAGTTCTCTCTCCTGTCTTATCCCATAAACAGGTCACGTTGCGACACTTGGCATAACTTGGGATAGAAAGCTCCAAATGAAATTTCGTAAAAAGTGACAGGTAGTACACAGATTGTACTATCTCAAAAAACATTTTTAGAGGCCGAAGTTTAACCGGTGACACATGGCACGCCATACAAGTTTGCTCTCCTGTTTTATCACATAAACAGGTCGCGTTGCGACACTTGGCATAAATCTCTCTCAAAAAATCCAATTGAGGTCAGACCTATCGGGATGGAAAGATGACAAGTCAGGATACCACAAAAAATAGTTTTCAGACCCTGTGGAGTGAAAAGTTCGGAGTTACAGTAGAAACAATCAGGTACATATTTCTGTCAAAACAGAATTATTTTTAAAGCACATTCATTCATGGCTTCCGGAATTTAGGGTTTCAGAGAAATTTAGAATTTTTGGAATCAGAATCCATAGCTGAATGCTACTCAGGAAAATCGAAATTTAGAGACCAAGATTGAATTTTTTGGTTGGGTAGAAGACCGGGGTTGATCAAACCCCAGTTCAGGATTTTGATCGGAAAGATGGAAAATTAGGGCTTCAACAAAAGTTAGAATTTTTTACGTCTGTAACCATGGCTGGAAGCTCCTCAATAAAATAAGAGTTTAGAGCCTTGGATTGAACCTTTTGATTGGACAGAAGGGTGGGCTTCATCAAACCCTAGTTCGGGTTCCTATCCAGAAGATCCAGAAGTTTCGAAGGCAATTTTGAGGGGTCAAATTTTGGAGATTTCAAAATTGAAGTATGCTAGCAAGACACATCCTTCCATCCATTCAGAAGTGTGGAAGTCAAAGATTGAATTTTTAGGGTTTCTCTAGCAAACCCTAATCAAACTCCAGATCAAGTTTCAGGGGGAGTTGAGGCTAAGGCCTTACATAAGAAGACTACAAGAAGTCTCGACAGGTATGACTTAAGGAGGTTCAGGTATGTCTTGAAATATAATTCTTTATTAAGTTCATGATGTGTTTGTCTTCATATTATTTATTAGTACAATCTTGATTAATGTTAGAATTGTCTTATCACCCTAGTAACAGTATGAATGCATGTGAATGATCGAAGACATTCATTGATTAGGGCTATATGATTGTACTAATGCATTATGGTGTTGTGTGAGGTTGATGTTGTCTGCTAACAAGATACAGGTACATCACAAAAGACAAATCAAGTTCCATGACCATGACAACATCAAGACAAAGACTCATCCATAATCTTTGTTCTACTTACAAGGTATGTATGACTTTGTTATATTATGCTTAACCTATGAGACATGCGGGTTCTAGCTCAGGATCTCTAAATCATTGAAGAGATTGTTTAGGTATGTTGTACATAACTAAGCAGGTATACTAATCCAGGTATGTTTTCGTATGTCAAGTTAGAATCTTACCTTGTGTTAGGATCCCTTATATAACTATACTTGGTATGATTGGTTATGCTTATTCATAAAGTTAGTAATCAAGGGTTTATGCATTTTATGGCTCTTATCTTGATGATTTAATTAACCAAAAGAGTACTATGATCAAAAAAGAATATGCATTAGTAAAAGAAGACTTCCTTGAAACCCTGAATACTAATGATCATGACTATATATATTCAAGATTATTTAGAATTAGAATGTTTTGACAGTATTGAGAATATACTAATGAATGCATGTTTGTGTATGAGATCATGAGGATGACACTAGTGCACACTTGAGCATGCACAGTGGCACAGAATGAATAGAAGTTCAAAAGACATATAGAAGATCAAGCGGGAGGCAACCACACGAACATAAAAGATAAGTATTTAAGTTGTTATTTGAAATAATAAATGATATTGTCTGTAATAGGTTGTATGCATATTTGTATTCCTATAATATATCATACTGAGTGTAAGCATTCATAGAGCATTGAAACAGTATACTACTAATATGCATATGATTGGTAAGTTGGACAAACATTCCATTGTTGCTTGCCTAGAATTAAACCTCTTTGCTGACATGCTGAGAGCTATGCACACTCTCGATAGTATGTTTTGGTAGAGATGGAAGGCATCTAGATAGCCACTATATGCATATAGAATATGGAAAAGTGTTGTGCCGAAGTATTGGTCAAAATAGTTGCATAACTATGTAAATGATATATGTATGCATAATAGGTTATCATGACAATATGATTTGATGATTATGAATTATTACTAATCATGTACTTAATTTTGATTTGTAGGAAAGATCATGATGAATGATGAACACTGAACAAGCGATGGATGTGGCTAGAAGGCTTGTGGCTAGAAGATTCTCCTAGAAAGAGGAAGAGAATCATGATGAGATGTTTGCTCCAAGTGGCTACATAAGACCATTCTCTTAATGGTGTAATTAAAGAAGAAATGTGAATCAGGTTTTGTATGGGTTCCCAGGATCGATAATCAATTGATGAGCTTAATGATCACCATAGGTGATGTGGATCTCAACCTTTGCTACACGGTTGAATATGGTTTCTATACACAGATGACATCGATGCAAGAAGGAACTCACCACAGAGTTCGAATGATATTGAGGCTCATATCAGTAGACCCATCTAACGAGAGATGGCATAGAGAGATATGCAAAAGATCATTCAATGCAGAAATGAAAGATCTCAAATTGATGCATTACTTCCTAGGTCTGGAAGTATGGCAAGGCTTAGAAGGAATCTTTCTCAACCAAGGAAAGTATGCTAAGAAATATTAAAAGGACTTGATGTGTTGGAATGGCCACTCTTGAAGTTGTTAGCAGATGACTCATCAGAGTTAGTTTATAGAACTCTGTACAGATAAAATGTTGAGTCATTGATGTGTCTAAATGAATACTAGGTCAGATATATGCTTTGTTGTGAACACCTTGAGTCAGTATCTAGTGGAAACTAGATGTGTTCACCTAATAAGCTGCAAATCATATGATGTGGTACCTAAAGGATACAATAGACTTTGATCTATGTTATCTTGGAGATCATGACTTCAGACGTCTACACAGCTGTTGATTGGGCAGGAAGTGTATCATACATGAAGAGCACATCGAGAGGATGTTATTGTCTGGGATCAGCCATGATCTCGTGGTTGAGCAGGAAACAATCTAGTGTGGCTCTTAGCACAAGTAGAATATATGGCTTCTTGCTCTATGGCTTCAAAATTGTTTGCTTAGAGATGGACCCAACTATGATCCTATGTGACAAACAGAGTTGTACCAAAATGGCAAAGAATCCAGTGTTCCATGATAAGTCAAAGCACATAGAGATCTGACATTTCTATATGCAAGATATGGTTAATGTTCAAATTCGTAACAAGTTACCAATGCAATAACCAAACCTCTAACGATCCGATGTACTAACCAAACCTCTACCTCAAGTAAAGTTTTCCAAGACAAACTTAATATATTTAAGAAGGACCCTCCTCGAAAGGGGGACTGATGTGATCACTTATGATGAGATTTCCCACATCGACAGTGAGGTCAATGATGTGGATACCTATATTGGTGATGCCGACAAAGAGGTTGGTGGATGGTCCTTAGACAGGGTCTAAGGTGACAAGGGGATTGCATCATCCTTGAACATATGTTCTAAAAGGATCCATAGACAGGTGTCTCCAAGAAATAAGAGGGATTGCATCATCCTTGAACACATGTTCTAAAGAGAGCCGTAGACGTATGTCTTTGAGAATGAAGTCCTTGGTGGACATGTGGGGATTGAATCATCCCTGTACTTTAGTCCTAAAGAGAACTGTAGACGTATGTCTTCGAGAATGAAGTCCTTGGTGGACATGTGGGGATTGAATCATCCCTGGACTTCAGTCCTAAAGAGAGCCGTAGATGTATGTCTTCGAGAATGAAGTCCTTGGTGGACATGTGGGGATTGAATCATCCCTGGACTTCAGTCCTAAAGAGAGTTGTAGACGTATGTCTTCGAGAATGAAGTCCTTGGTGGACATGTGGGGATTGAATCATCCCTAGACTTCAGTCCTAAAGAGAGCCATAGAGGTATGTCTTTGAGAATGAAGTCCTTGGTGGACATTTGGGGATTGGATCATCCCTGGACTTCAATCCTAAAGTGAGCCGTAGACAGATGTCTCCGAGAAATAAGAGGGATTGTATCATCCTTGAACACATGTTCTAAAAGAGAGCTGTAGACATGATGTCTCTGAAAATGAAGTCCTGAATGAACAGGTAGGGTATTGTATCTTCCCTGGACTTAGGTCCCAGAATTGATTCGTAGACTGATGTCTCCGAGAATTCAAGATAGGACTGCATCGTCCCTGGACCTCGGTTCAAAATGTACGTGACGGGATTTCATCGTCCCTAGACATGAGACTTGTCTTAAATTGATAAGGACTGATCATCCTGGAACTGGATCAGGATTGCATCATCCCTAGACATGAGACTTGTCTTAAATTGATAAGGACTGATCATCCTGGAACTGGATCGGGATTGCATTGTCCCTAGACATGAGACTTGTCTTAAATTGATAAGGACTGATCATCCTGGAACTGGATCGGGATTGCATCGTCCCTAGACATGAGACTTGTCTTAAATTGATAAGGACTGATCATCCTGGAACTGGATCGGGATTGCATCGTCCCTAGACATGAGACTTGTCTTAAATTGATAAGGACTGGTCATCCTGGAACTGGATCAGGATTGCATCGTCCCTAGACATGAGACTTGTCTTAAATTGATAAGGACTGATCATCCTGGAACTGGATCGGGATTGCATCGTCCCTAGACATGAGACTTGTCTTAAATTGATAAGGACTGATCATCCTAGAACTGGATCGAGATTGCATCGTCCCTAGAGATGAGACTTGTCTTAAAGTGATAAGGATTGATCATCCTGGAACTTGATCTGGATTGTATCATCCATGGACCTATGTCCTAAAGAGAGCGGGATTGATCATCCTATAATATGATCGTGTGTGTTGCAGGGTATGCTGCTATGTATTAGCGAGAATACATGCTTTTGATCATAGATGTATTAGTGAGAATACATGCTATTGATGATCGATGTATTAGTGAGAATACATGCTTTTGATGATAGATGTATTAGTGAGAATACATGCTTTTGATGATAGATGTATTAGTGAGAATACATGCTTTTGATGATAGATGTATTAGTAAGAATACATGTTTTGATGATAGATGTATTGGTGTGGATACTAATACAGATGATCCAGATGCTGTATATCATGATGATCTAGATGCTCTAGATCGAGATGATCCAGATGTTGTAGATCGAGATGATCCAAATGCTGTAGATCGTGATGATCCAGATGCTGCAGATAGAGATGATCCAGATGCTGTAGATTGAGATGATCTAGATGCTGAAGATCGTGATGATCCAGATGTTGTAGATCGAGATGATCCAGATGCTATAGATCGAGATGATCCAGATGTTGTAGATCGTGATGATCCAGATGTTGTAGATCGAGATGATCCAGATGTTGTAGATCGAGATGATCCTAATGCTGTAGATCGAGATGATCCCGATGTTGATAATCGTATGATGACGATGCTGATGATCGTGAGGATCCAGATGTTGATGGTGTTGTAGTTGTTCGAGTGCTACAGAAGATAAAGACTCAGTACTGAAGATGTTGATGTTCCAGTATTGAATATATTCCAGTAACTACTTGAGTTATTGATGATGTCGAGGAAGCTTCCAATGATTTATAGATGTATCATGTATGATGTTGATGACTCCTTGCTCATGCAGATGCTGTTATAATATCCTTCTCATTAAGGGGGAGTGTTGAGATATTGTAACTTCAAAGAATATTATATTTGTACTTTATTATTCCGGAGATGTTTCATTCCTCCGTGAAGATCTTATTGTATATCTGGAGATGTTTATTCCTCCGTCGGAATGTGGTAACTTGGGTTATTAGACTTCCCTAGTGGGGGTCAGCGCTGTATGTGTTATGTGGGTCAAAGGGTTATTAGACCACCCTAGAGGGGTCGGCCCAGTCAGTTGTAGTGGGGTATTTAACCCATTGGTTAAATATGATCCTACATGACTTGTGTAAAAGATAAGTCGGAGTAGTGTATAAATAGAGGAGGTGTATTCCTCATTACACACACTCACTCACTTGAGAGTGGCGCACTTGTGGAGGAGAGGTTTGCTATGGAGAAGGAGGAGCTTATGCTCAGGGTTACATCTTTGTATATTGCTCGTCATCTATATTGAGGAAGCTTTACTGGGTTTTCTACCCCATGAGGGTTTCCGAGGATAAATTTGTGTCTCTTGTGTTTATGTTGTGCTTGTTGTTTATTCAGTGATCTTGTATATGCTATTATTGTGAAATGGAATGCAATGCTACTATTTTCTGTCTTAGCATATTAAATCTTAACAATTATTAGGAGTATTGTTAACATTAGCAAACGTGGTCCTAGGTTGATGGGTAGAGGCATGTGTATTGAAATGTGGATGGCGATTCATATTGCGAACAGTGTTCGTATTAGGATGAGTAGTCCTAGGACGTGGCCTTCCTCCAACATTTAGATTTTTATGAGGGATATGACCGGTCCCCGTATTATGTGTATGAGTAGGAAATGTGGTGCCCCCGGCGAGGGTATTACCCCCAGTGGGTACAGTGTTGCTAACACCATTCCTAGTGCTAGCATGACTACAAAACAAAGAGGATGGATCAATTGTGTTGTAGTCAAGCATACCAAAAGAGAACGGGGTAGCATTCCTAGTGGTCCCAGGGCTTGTGTTAACATGCAAGTTTGGCATCCCGTGTAGGAAAATATGTGGATTCAAAGGATAGAACGGGTCATCCTTGGGTGGAATGGATCCAAACCAAAGAGGTCGAGTCTCTAGTATTAATGGATCACCCCCCCATTCCTATCTAGGAGTAGGAGGATGAGAGGCATCTTCGACTCTACTCAACGGAGTCGTAAGGAATTCTTCCATGCCACAACCAGTTTAAATGTCGGCGTGAATCGCATTAAAGGAATCTGAAGATTCGGAGGGAGCCTTCCGGCACCCTCTCTCAACATGACATGTAACTTCGTCTGCAGGTAAACCAACCAACCGAGGAGATCGATGGAGAGCATGACCTCATGCCACGATATCTCTAAAATATCAATGAATCAAAGCATCCCCTATCGGCCAAACTAGCGATCAAAGAATAAAAGAGCACACACCTAAGAAACTATAGCTAAATGCACACAAACAGGACTAGCTCAAGGAGCTCCCGACGCTACAACTAGTATGTCTCTCCTCGGAGAGGATTGAGACTCCCAAACTATAGCCGGAGTTAACAAAATCAATTATAAAGGTTCTTAGGCTTCACTGCATGCACAGGGTCAAGTCCCTATACAAAAACAACTATGTTGTCCAACCCTTATCTGACTCAGGATACGTACAGTATAACCACTTCAAGCACCCTATGCGATACCTAGGTAAGGAAACTATGGTCACCGCAATATAACCAATGCTCAGGGGTACAGTTGCAAGTGGGATCCGTCGTATGGATAGGGTAGCTAAGCCCGAAACTCAAGAGGTACATATCCCTCAATAGTCTCCAGATACGATCAAACCATGGAAATATCTCCCATGTCAGGTAGCATTGGAGGGCTATTTCGGCAACCAACCTCCCGTGACCTCGTGCTTAACTTTGGTCTAAGTAGAGACTCCTGAGAACACTGATCTATACCATGGATTTGACCACTCCCTGGTCAAACAGATAATGTTTCATCTTGTAGTCTTAGATTGTTAACTCGCAATGATCTATTCCAAGACTCTAAACCTATACTAGTTGGTGCACCCTATAAAATAAAAATCATTCTAATCAATTTTAAGATTAAGCATTAATTTTAGGTGCCTGTGATTACTCAAAGGATATGGTCGTGAAACTAATGATGTATATGACTCAATAGTATGCACAATCGTCAAACTATAGACTCATCTATCCAATAAAAACAATGCCACTAGAATGAAAATCAATCCAACGGTTCGAAATAAAATGCAATTCTTTTAAATTTCCAATGGACAAGCAGATCCTAGATGAAGCCACAAGCACTCAGATGCAAAATGTAGTATGGAAAGTGAATTTTTTTTCTCTTTTAATGAAAATAAAAATGCAAAAATATGTTTTTGTATTTTTCAATATAATGGAATGAAAAATGCAATCGAAATCTACCTATTCAGTTAAAGAAATGTAGAGCAGGTCATGAAGATAACCCAGCAATTCCCAAATAGTGATATTCAACCAATGTAATGAGCTAGAAAATAAAAAATGGTGATAAACTAATAAGGCTCAAAACTGAGAGAGGGAGAAGAGTTTCTGGTCACTAGCAAGGCATGGAACAGTCAGGAATAAGGCCAACTAAGACTCAGGAAAACTCAACACCAACCCAACAACAATCCAAGACCATAAACCAATCAATCCTGGAGTTGTATGCTGCTATCGAAGGAATAACTACGGGTAGATGCGAGCTACAGTGTAGATAGAGGCGAGTAGATGCGGGCTAAACTAACCTGACCCACATACAGGGAAAGGAAAATGAGCAAATAAAGAGTCTAATGACCCAAAAAAATCTAGTTTTCTATAGTGTATCCAACATCCAACCAAAGACAAAGAAGATCAACACATAGCAACTCTAAATAAGGACTAAAGCCTAAAAATCCCCCAAAATGGATGTTCTCCCCAACAGAGTCACCATTTCTGTTACAAAGAAAACTTCCTATGGCTTGGGGCAGACCACAACAAATAGCGGACTATGAGAAAAATGACTCAATTCCCAATGCAATGCTATATAAATGACAATGCTAATATAATGGAGAAAAGACCAACCTTCAACCGGATGTTCGATGTGGATCCCCGTCGAGCTTTCAACTTCTACACTTGGACCTGCAAATCAGTCTCTACAACATGTACAAACAAGTTTATATAATATGTGAAAGACATTAGCATAATCAATAGCATGATCCATGATATCATAAGCAAATATAACCCAATGTAATTTAACAATATTCACAACATCAATTGGACAAGAAAATGAGTATTTCCATTAATGAATAACAAGAAGTACAATATACGGCCTCTTGCTGGTAACCAATCTGAACCAAGCACTGGGTCTCTCAACTTGTTCCTCCACCACTTGAATCCTCCATGTAATGGAAAATTCAAAATGGGATAGGAGTTTGGTAGGTGAACATAAGGAGTTCACAACAAAAAGGATCAATGAGTGTAGACTCAAGTCACAGCAAAAATCCACTAGAGTTATCTTGCTCTCTCTTTCTCCCCCCTTCCATATGCCATAAGAGCTCAATATCTAGCCTTCCAAAGGTAAGTGAAAGGACACATTGAGGCGTTTCGGGGCAAATGAAGGGCCAAAGGTCACCCTAACACTGCTTTTGGGAGTAAAAAGTAATTTTCTAATGATTTTTACCATTTTACTTGGCACCTGCAGGTTAGAGTGGAACAGCTCGCGTGTACGATAGCTAAAGTGGAACAACTAGCATACAGGAAGAAAAATAGGGAAAAAGTGTTTCTGAAGGACATAAAGTGAATTTGAGTCAGTGAAATGGGTCCTAAAGGCCAAAGAGTGTTGATGCTCACAAGGTTAAAAACTACGTTGCAACAAACCCTCAGTGATCAAAACAAAAGGAAATTTCTAAGTGTCAAGTATAGTTGAAATTGGGCAGAGTCTATACATAGTTTTGGTATGATACGCGAAGTTTGACAGAAAGGGTATATGTACCACACAGCACTAGTCGAGAAGTGAAGTTGCGTGGATTAAAAAAAAAAAGAAATAGAAAAGAAAAGAGATCAACAGTTTGATGCTAAAATAGCTCAGTAGAAGTAAAAGCAGCCGTAGAAACAATAGCCACTGAAGTAGAAAAGTGTCAGGACATGTTGGATGAAGCTACGAGAGTATTCACTACGTTGCAAGAGGACCTTGAGCTGCTGCAGGTCTAGACAAATTTGAAGGAAAAGGAAGCAACGTTAGACACTCTGAAACCGGAGATAAAGACCCTACCACCAAGGGATAGACTCCATAGATTTCCAGAAGTCAGAGATGTTTATGTATATGTAACTTCATAATGTATTTCACATATATGTATATTGTATTACTATAGAGATGTTATTATTGCTCTATACGGAAGTGTTTGTATTCCTATAGAGATGTTATTATTCCTCTATACAGAAGTGTCATGATTATTGTAAGTGTCGTAACTTATACTTGATGGGTTATTAGACCACCTTGTTGGGGTCGGCCCTATATAAGTCATGTGGGTCAAAGGGTTATTAGACCACCCTATTGGGGGTTAGCCTAGTCAGCATTATGTTATGTGGAAAAGTTAAGGCCGACCTAGTAAAGGTTATTAGGCAAGTCAAGTCAAGTATAAATAGAGTGCGGGAGGCACTCTATTTGATCATTATATTCTCTCTCACACTCTTTGGACAGTGGTGCACTTGTGGAGGAGGAGAATCTGCTACTAGGAGATGTCTATCTCTTATGTTTGGGTTGTATCATTGCTCTATCTATCTCTGAGGAAGTTATTGGGGTTTTTCACCTTTATGGTTTTCCCCAAGTAAACTCTGTGTCTCTTATGTGCTTGCATTATTGTGTGCATGATTGATATGCTGTAGATATGTTGTACATGTTGTTCTCTCAGTTAATATTCTAGATCAGATTCAAGTAAATTATGAAAAACTAACATTGTATCAGAGCTAGCCTGAAAGAAGGCATGGTATGGCATGTATGACACTTGTTGCACTTGCAATGCTAGGGCTTGATATAGCAAAAACCAGTCATTGTAACACTTTCTCTATAAATCAATTTTGGCAAAATTTTCAGATCTAAAACATTTACAGGTCGAATATCAGATCCCCATGTACATTGTGTTGAAAGGAGAACTTCTAATTCATTGTACTTTGTGTTTTATGATATGTACAATCTAGGGTTTCTTCCTCTGCCAAATCCGAGTCATAAACAGGTGACCTGGGAAAAAAGGTCATAACGTGGGCTAGGAAGCTCCAAATGAAATTTCATAAAACTTTACAGGTATTTCACGGACTCCACATTCTCAGGTAAATTTTTTAGAGGCCGAAACGGAACCAGTGACACATGGCACACCGTACAAGTTTGCTCTCTTGTTTTATCCCATAAATGCTTCACTTTGCGACACTTGGCATAACGCTCTCTCAGAGAATACAATTGAGGTCAGACCTGTGGGATTGGAAAGATGATAGGTCGAGATACCACAAATAGAAGTTTCATACTCTATGGATTCGTAATTTTGGAGTTAAACCAGAAACAATCAGGTGCATATTTCTGTCAAAATAGAATTGGATTTTGAGCACCTTCATTCATGGCTCCGGGAATTAGGATTTCGGAGAAAGTTGGTATTTTTGTAATTGGAGGCCATGGCTGAATGGTACTCATTAAAATAAAAATTTAGAGACCAAGATCAAATTTTTTGGTTGGGTAGAAGGCCGGGTTTGATCAAACCCTAGTTTGGGACTTTGATTGGAAAAGTGGAAAATTAGGGCTTCTGGAAAAGTTGGAATTTTTTAAGTCTGTGACCACGGCTGGAAGCTCCTCAGAAAATAAAAGTTTAGAGATTTGGATTGAACATTTTGGTTGGGCAAAAGCATGGGATTTATCAAACCCTAGTTGGGGATCCTGTCCAGAAAATATGGAAGTTTCAAAGGCAATTTTAAGGGGTGAAACTTTGCAGTTTTCAAATTCTGAGTATACCAGCTTGATAAGCTCATCAAGATGCATCTTTCTATCCTTTCAGAAGTTTGAATTTTTAGGGTTTCTCTGACAAACCCTAATCCAGCTCCAGATCTAGTTCCTGCAAATCAAGTGGATTGGTTTAATCCTAGAAGATAATGGATTGGTCACCTGCATAAGTGAAGAAGTTCTTGTTTCAGAGG
The DNA here is from genome assembly GCA_027924585.1 of Larix kaempferi. Lineage (NCBI taxonomy): Eukaryota > Viridiplantae > Streptophyta > Pinopsida > Pinales > Pinaceae > Larix > Larix kaempferi. Next base: position 9,135,315 of record BSBM01000809.1, on the reverse strand, counting down.
GAGATGAGGTTAAGGCCTTTCATAAGAAGATTACAAGCAATCTCGATAGGTATGTTTCGAGATTTGTTCATGATTAAGTTTATGGTATGTTTGTCTTCATATTATTAAGGTTAGTACAATCTTGATTAAATTTAGACTTGTCGTATCGCCTTAATAAAATTATGAATGTATGATAGAAGATATTCATTGATTAGGGTGTTGACACTTATGCTTGTACTTATGCATTATGGTGTTGTATGAGGTTTATGTTGTCCGCTAACATGAAAGGTACATCAAGAAAGACAAATCATGTTCTATTTCAAGAACATATGATCATGGTGACATGAAGACAAAGATTCATCCATTGTCATGGATCACATAGAAGATCTATTTACGAGGTATGTATAACTTGGTTCTATAATGGTTGACTTATGAGATATGGAGGTTACTAGCTCAAGTCATTGAAGAGAACAAGAAGACATCATGTCGGTATGTTAGACATAACTAGCTAACATAATAATCTAGGTATGTTTTTCCTATATCAAGTTAGAATCCTACCTTGTGATAGGATCTCTTATATAGGTTTGAATAATCATGGGTGTATGCATATTATGTTTCTTACCTTAATTGATGATATGACTAACCAGAAGAGTCATGAAAGTATAGGTTTGAGTAATCACGGGTTTAGGCATATTATGTTTCGTACTTTAATTTATGATATGACTAACCATAAGAGTCCTTGAATACTAATGCTTATTATTTCTGTTTGAAATGATCATGACTATACATGCTTAAGATTATTGTGTTCTTATAGTATTGAGAATATACTAATAAATGTATGATTATGTATGAGATCTCGAGGATATCACAATAATGATACTTAGTGATCGAGTATGGATATAAGTTCAAGGACATGTAGTCCAGGAAGCAAAGATCAAGAGGGAGCACACTTCAGTAATTTCAGCAAGGATGCAGATATTCAGAGGGAGTCGACCACTTCTCACAATGCACATCAGAATTGAGTTGCAAAGATTCAAAGGGAGTCAACCCAACAAACAAACAAAGCTAAGTATTTGAATTATCATTTCTTGCATATTTGATTGTTTAAACAATATTGTTCAATGATGTATATACGGATGTTCCTAGAATTAGGCTATGTAATTTGGCATGTTAGAATAATTGCATTAATGAACATCATACTACTAATATGCATGTAATGGGTAAGTGGCCTATGGCACTGTAGAACATTCCGTTGCTACTTATCTAGAATGAAACCTCTTTGCTGACATGTTGGGAGTTGTGCACACTCTTAACAATGTTCTGGTAGCGATTGGAAGGAATCTAGAAAGTTACGGGATATGGATAAATGTTGTATTGAAGCACTGGCTAAGATAATTGCATGACTGTATGACATATTTATTTATGTGTAAGAATTTGTTCTGAAAACTATGAGATGTTTTCTAATCATGAAATTTAACTTTTTTTGTAGGAAAGATGGTATACCATCACCTACAAAAGAAGGACTACAACATTTGTTCAACAACAAAGTTATTTATTGAAGATATTGAAGTTCCTAGGATTCAGGAAGAATGCCATGATCAAGGAGTACCAGTCAATCATGAAGAACGATGTTTGGGATACAGTCCCAAGACCTAAAGGGAAGTCTATTGTGACTTCCAAGTGGATCTATAAGATCAAGCATGCAGCAGATGGTAGCATAGAAAAATAAAAGCGAGGTTTGTAGCTCACGGATTCTCTCAGAAAGAGGGAATAGACTATGAAGAGACTTTTGCACCTATAGCCAAATACACTTCTATTAGAACAGTACTTGCTCTGGCTGCAGTGATGAAATGGAAGATACACCAGATGGATGTCAAGACAACTTTCTTGAATGGTGTAGTCGAAGAGGAAGTGTATGTGGTGCAACCACTTGGTTTTGAGACATATGACATGGAGTCATATGTGTGTAGGTTGAAGAAAGCCTTGTATGGCTTGAAGCAATCTCCTAGAACTTGGTATGGTTGGATAGACAACTTTCTATCCAGTTTGGGATTTACCAAGAGTGAAGCGGATTCCAACCTTTACTACAAGGTTGATGAAGGAAATCCAGTGATACTCTTAGTGTATGTAGATGACATGTTTGTAATAGGAGAGGATAGATTTATTGCTGACACGCAGCGGAAGCTTGCTGCCGAGTTCGAGATGAAGAACTTGGGTATGATGCACTACTTTCTTCGTATGGAGGTGTGGCAAAGTGCAAATGGAATCTTCCTTGGATAAGGGAAGTATGAAGTAGAGATCCTGAAGAGGTTCATCCAAAGAGGTTCGAGATGATGGACTGGAAGGCTATGGCCACACCTATGGCATCGAACCTGAAGCTTTTGTGTAATGTTTCATCTGATCCGGTTGATGCCATGATGTATTGACAGATGATTGGGTCCTCTATGTACCTGACGAATGTTGATGTATATGTAACTTCGGAATGTATTTCACATATATGTATATTGTATTCCTATAGAGATGGTATTATTCCTCTATACGAAAGTGGTTGTATTCCTATAGATATGTTATTACTCCTCTATACGGAAGTGTCGTCATTTATATTGTAAGTGTCATAGCTTATACTTGATGGGTTATTAGACCACCTTGTTGGGATCGGCCCTGTATAAGTCATGTGGGTCAAAGGGTTATTAGACTACCCTATTGGGGGTCGGCCATGTGGGTCAATGGGTTATTAGACCACCCTAGTGGGGGTCAGCCATGTGGGTCAATGGGTTATTAGACCACCCTAGTGGGGGTCGGCCCAGTCAGCATTATGTTAAGTGGTTAAGTTGAGGCCGACCTAGTTGAGTAAAGGTCAAGTCAAGTTAGTGTATAAATAGAGAGTGTGTCTCTCTCATTTTACACATTCTATTCTCTCACTCACACTTGAGAGAGTGGCGCACTTGTGGAGGAGGAGGCTTTGCTGCTAGGAGAAGACTATCTCTTGTATTCTGGTTGTATCATTGCTCTATCTATCTCTGAGGAAGTTATTGGCATTTTTCACCTTTATGGTTTTCTCATAGTAAACTCTGTGTCTCTTGTGTGCTTGCATTATTGTGTCCATGATTGATATGATATAGATTTGCTGTACATGTTGTTCTCTCAGTTAAGATCCTAGATCATATTGAAGTAAATTCTGAAAATTTAACATGGTATCAGAGCTAGCCTGAAAGAAGGCATGATATGGCATGTATGACAGTTGTTGCACTACGATGCTAGGGCTTGATATAGCAAAAACCAGTCATTGTAGCACTTTCGCTATAAATCCGTTTTGGAGACGTTTTCGAGTCTGAAACTTTTACAGTTCGAATATCAGATCCCCATGTACCGTGTGCCTAAAGGAAAATCTCTAATTCGTTGTACTTTGTGATTTATGATCTGTACAATATAGGGTTTCTGCCTCTTCCAGATCTGAGTGAAAATTAGGTGACCTTTGGAAAAAAGTCATAACTTGGGATAGGAAGCTCCAAATGAAATTTTGTAAAATGTGGAAGGTAGGACATAGAATGTACTCTCTTAGGAAAATTGTTTACAGGCTGATGTTGAACCAGTGACACGTGGCATGTCGTACACGTTCGCTCTCCTGTATTATCCCATAAACAGGTCACATTGCGACACTTGGCATAACTCTCTCTCAGAGAATCCAATTGAGGTCGGACCTGTCGGAATGGAAAGAGAACAGGTCAGGATATCTCAAGAATTGTTTTTAGACCTTATGGATTGAAATGTTTGGAGTTACACCAGAAACAATCAGGTACATCGTTCTGTCAAAACAGAATTATTTTTTAGCACCTTCATTCATGGCTTCCATAATTTAGGGCTTCGGAGAAAGTTGGAATTTCTCTAATCAGAGACCACAGCTGGATGCTACTCATCAAAATTGAAATTTAGAGACCAAGAACATATTTTTGGGTTGGGTAGAAGGACGGGCTTGATCAGACCCTAGTTCGGGACTTTGATCAGAAAAGTGGAAAATTAGGGCTTCTGCAAAAATGAAAATTTTTGAAATCTGTGACCACGGCTGGAATCTCCTCATAAAAATAGAAGCTTAGAGCTTTGGATCAAACCTTTTGATTGGGAATAAGAGTGGGCTTCATCAAACCCCAATTCGGAGTCACGTCTAGTGAATCCAGAAATTTCAAAGGCAAAATTGAGGAGTGAAACTTTGCAGTTTTCAAATTCTAAATATACCAGCTTGATTAGCTCATAATGGTGCATATTTCTATCCTTTTGGAAGTTTGAAATTCAAAGTTTGAATTTTTGGGGTTTCGTTGACAAACCCTAATCCAACTCCAGGTCCAGTTCTTGCTAATCAAGTGGATTGGGTTAATCCTAGAAGAAGATGGATTGGTCACCTACATAAGTGAAGAAGTTCATGTCTCAGAGGGAGATGAGGCTAAGGCCTTCCATAAGAAGATTACAAGCAATCTTGACAGGTATGGCTTACAGATATGTTTCATGGTTAATTTTATCATATGTTTGTCTTCATATCATTACAAAACAATCTTGATTAATTACTAGACTTGTCGTATCACCTTAATAGAAGATATTCATTGATTAAGGTTTTGACACTTATGAATGTACTAATGCATTGTGATGTTGTATGAGGTTTATGATGTTCGCTAACATAAAAGGTACACCAAGAAAGACAAATCATGTTCTACTTCAACAACATATGATCATGGTGACATGAAGACAAAGATTCATCCATTGTCATAGATCACATAGAATATCTACTTTCGAGGTATGTATAACTTGGTCCTACAATTGTTAACCTATGAGACATGCAGGTTACTAGCACAAGTCATTGAAGAGAACCAGAAGACATTATGCGGGTATGTTAGACATAACTAGCTAGCATGCTAATCCAGGTATGTTTTTTTTACATCAAGCTAGAATCCTACCTTGTGTTAGGATCTTATAATGTTGTGTTGTTGATAATGATTATTCATGAAGTCATAGGTTTGAATAATCATGGTTGCATGCATATTATGTTTCTTACCATAATTGATGATATGACTAACCAGAAGAATCATGAAGGTATAGGTTTGAATAATCATGGGTTTTATGCATATTATATCTCTTATCTTGATTGATGATTCAACTAACCAGAAGAGTCCTATGATCAAATAAGAATATGTATGAGTAAAAAAAGACTTCCTTGAAACCTTGAATACTAATGTTTATTATCTGTGAATGATCATGAATATACATGTTTAATATTATTGTGCTTTGATAGCATTAAGATTATACTAATAAATGTGTGAGTATGTATGAGACCTCAAGGATAACACAATGATGATACTAATAAGCATGCATAGTGATTAAGGATGGATGTAAGTTCAAGGACAGGTAATCCTGGAAGCAAAGATCAAGAGGGATCACACTCCAGTTGTTCCTACAAGAAAGCAAAGGAGCACACTTCAGCAGTTTCTGCAAGGGTGTAGATATTCAAAGGGAGTTGACCACTTCTCACAATCCACATCATAATGGAGTTGCAGAAAAGAAGCAAACACTGAGAGGGAGTCAACCCAACAAACAAACGAAGATAAGTATTTGAATTGTCATTACTTGCATATTTTATTATTTATATAATATTGTTCAATAATGTATATATTGATGTTCCTAGAATTAGGTTGTGTATTATGCATATTAGAATAGTTGCATTGATGAACAGTATACTACTAATATACATGGGTAAGTGGCCTATGGTACTGTACAACATTCCATTGCTACTTATCTAGAATGAAACCTCTTTGCTGACATGTTGGGAGTTGTGCACACTCTTAACAATGTTCTGGTAGAGATTGGAAGGCATCTAGAAAGTTATGGGATATAGATAAATGTTGTATTGAAGCATTGGCTAAGATAATTGCATGACTATATGACATATTTCTTTATGTGTAAGAATTTGTTCTGAAAACTATGAGATGTTTTCTAATCATGCAATTTAACTTGTTGTGTAGGAAAGATCGTATACCATCACCTACAAAAGAACTACAACATTTGTTCAAAGCAACAGAATTACCTATTCAAGATATTGAAGTTCCTAGGATATAGGAAGAATGCCATGATCCATCGATCATGAAGAACGATGTTTGGGATGTAGTCCCAAGACCTAAAGGGAAATTTGTTATGATTTTTGATAACACCTAAAAAGTGCTCACTAGCTCATTTCCTTATTCACATGACCCATTTGTCCACTTTTCCACCATTTGAGCCTCTAAAGCCACCAAAAGGTCACCAAAAGACCTTAATACACCCCTTTTTCCACTCAAAATAATCATTTTGAGTGGAAAAAGGGGTGTATTAAGGTCTTTTGGTGACCTTTTGGTGGCTTTAGAGGCTCAAATGGTGGAAAAGTGGACAAATGGGTCATGTGAATAAGGAAATGAGCTAGTGAGCACTTTTTAGGTGTTAACAACTTCCATATGGATCTATTAGATCAAGCATGTTGCAGATGGCAGCATAGAGAAATATAAAAGTGATGAAATAGAAGATACACCAGATGGATTTCAAGACAACTTTCTTGAATAGCCACTTGGTTTCGAAATACATGACACGGAGTCATATGTGTGCAGATTGAAGAAATCCTTGTATGGCTTGAAGTAAGCTCCCATAACTTGGTATGGTAGGATGAACAGATTCCTATCTAGTTTGGGCTTTACCAAGAGTAAAGTGGATTCCAACCTTTACTACAAGGTTGAGGAAGGGAATCCTGTGATTCTACTCATGTATGTGGATGACTTATTTGTAACAGGAGATTACAGATTGATTGCAGATACTAAGAGGAAGCTTGTTGCCGAGTTCGATATGAAAGATTTGGGAATGATGCACTATTTGTTTTTTGGCATGAAGGTGTGGCAGAGTGTAGATGGAATCTTCCTTGGAAAAGTGAAGTATGCAGTAGAGATCCTGAAGAGGTTCTGGATTATGGACTGCAAGGCTATGGCCACACCTATGGCATCAAACCTAAAGCTTCTATGTGATGCTTCATCTGATCTAGTTGATGTCACTGTGTATCATCAGATAATTGGGTCCTTGATGTACTTGACGAACACGAGACCAAATATTTACTTTGCGGTGAACACATTGAGCTAGTTCCTGACGGATCTAAGAGATGTTCACCTTGTTGCTGTAAAGCATATTCTAAGATTGGGCAGGTAGTGTTGCAGATAGGAAGAGCACTTATGGGTGCTGCTTCAGTATGGGATTAGGTGTGATCTCTTGTTTTAGCAGCAAGCAATCTTGCGTAGCATTGAGTACAACCGAAGCAGAGTATGTTGCGACGGATGAGCAGGTTGCAGATGTATTGACCAAGCTGTTGGCCAGAGTGCAGTTTGAGTACTTCAGAGAGAGGCTTGGTGCACTTCAGATCGAGGTTCCTTCCAAAGGGAAGTGATGATTCTAGAAGATGTAGATGCACATGATATTTTCTGACATGGTTGATGTGTTCTCCCATGGTCGTGATGTAATTGCTGAGCCATTCTCACATGGTGGTAGATGTGTTCTCCCATGGTGTAGATGTAAGGGCTGAATCCATTTTTCACATGGTGGTAGATGTGTTCTCCCATGGTGGAAAAGTAAGGGTTAGAGCCTTCCCCGAATGGTGGTAGATGTATTCTCCCATGTCAGTGGTGTAAGTGCTGGACGATGTGCATCTGGGCTGTGCTTCGTGGACGATGAGATGATCTGAAGAAGACGATGCTATGATGATCAGGTAGATCATGTATGTTGATATGTATCATGTATGATCAGGTGGATCATGTATCTGTATATGTATCAGGTGGATACATTGTATGATTAGGTAGATCATGTATGTTGATATGTATCATGTATGATGAAGTGGATCATGTATTTGTATTTGTATAAGGTGGATACATTGTATGATCAGGTGGATTATGTATGATGATATGTATCAGGTAGATACTTGGTATGCATCAGGTAGATGCATGATATGATCAAGACGATCGTGGATGACGAGCTTCAGGATGTTGCTCCAGATGACTTGCAGCAGGATGTTACAGTGATGATGATTAGGATGATCATGTATACATCAGGATGATGTATGGTGAGTATCAGGTTGTGCAGATGAGCATATAATTTGGCCCTGGGAGATTTGCAGATAGTCTTTCGAGGTTTTTCCTATGGCATATAATTTGGCCCTGGGATATCTGGCAAATGCTCTTTCGAGGTTTTGCTCTGGGAGGACATATAATTTGGCCCTAGGAGATCTGCAGATAGTCTTTCGAGGTTTTTCCTATGGCATATAATCTGGCCTTGGGATATCTGGCAAATGCTCTTTCGAGGTTTTGTCCTATGGCATATAATATGTCCCTAGGAGATCTGATAGGTTGGGCTGTGTGCCCATAATAAGTCCTGGTATTCTCTTGCGAGGTTTTTCCATGGCCACATATAATCTATCCCTAGGAGATCTTATAGATAGAGTTGTGTGCTCGTAACAGCCTGGGATGCTCTTGCGAGGTTTTGTGGTGACCACATATAATCTGTCCCTGTGAGATCCTATAGCTAGAGTTGTGTGCTCGTAACAGCCTAGGATTCTCTTGCGAGGTTTTGTGGTGAGGTAACATATAATATGGCCCTGGGAGATCCTATAGGTAGAGCTGTGTGCTCATAACAGCCTGGGATGCTCTTTCGAGGTTTTATGATGCACGTAATAAGTCCTGAGGATTCCACAGTATGGCCAGTGATGACGAAGATTTGCAGGTGGTGGGACTACATCCAGTATGAAAAAGGACTGGCTCTGTAGAACTTCCTATGATGAGTAGATTCAGAGATTGATTGAGATAGGAGTAGCAGTGACGATGATGATGACTTGATGACGATTATCGAGTGACGATGATCCAGAGAAGATGACTTGTGCTAGAATAACTGTGTCGAGATATACCTTCCTAGTTAAGAGGGAGTGTTGATGTATATGTAAATTCGGAATGTATTTCACATATATGTATATTGTATTCCTATAGAGATCTTATTATTCCTCTATGCGGAAGTGGTTGTATTCCTATAGAGATGTTATTATTCTTCTATAAGGAAGTGTCGTCATTTATATTGTAAGTGTCGTAATTTATACTTGATGGGTTATTAGACCACCTTGTTAGGGTCGGCCCTGTATAAGTCATGTGGGTCAAATGGTTATTAGACCACCCTATTGGGGGTCGTCCATGTGGGTCAAAGGGTTATTAGACCACCCTAGTGGGGGTCGGCCCAGTCAGCATTATGTTAAGTGGTTAAGTTGAGGTCGACCTAGTTGAGTAAAGGTCATGTCAAGTTAGTGTATAAATAGAGAGTGTGTCTCTCTCATTTTACACATTCTATTCTCTCACTCACACTTGGGAGAGTGGCTCACTTGTGGAGGAGGAGACTCTATTGCTAGGAGAAGACTATCTCTTGTATTTTGGTTGTATCATTGCTCTATCTATCTCTAAGGAAGTTATTGGGGTTTTTCACCTTTATGGTTTTCCCCAAGTAAACTATGTGTCTCTTGTGTGCTTGCATTATTGTGTCCATAATTGACATGTTGTAGATTTGTTATACATGTTGTTCTCTCAGTTAAGATCCTAGATCAGATTGAAGTAAATTCTGAAATTTTAACAATGAACATGAGACCAAATATTTTCTTTGCGGTGAACACATTGAGCCAGTTCCTGACGGATCCGAGAGATGTTCACCTGGTTGCTGTAAAGCATATTCCGAGGTAACTGAAGGGTACAGTTGATTATGGCCTCAAGTATGATGCAAATCAAAAGTTTAACCTGTAGGGTTATGTTGATTCAGATTGGGCAGGCAGTGCTGCAGATAGGAAGAGCACTTCTGGGTGTTGCTTTAGTATGGGATCAGGTGTGATCTCTTGGTTGAGCAGGAAGTAGTCCTGCGCAACACTGAGTACAGCCGATGCAGAGTATGTTGCAACCTGTTCAGCTAGTTGTGAGGCAGTATGGCTATGGAAGCTACTGGCTGAGTTATTTGATATACCGCTGGAGACTACTGGTATCTTTTGTGACAACCAGAGTTGTGTGAAGCTGTTTGAGAACCCAATGTTCCACGACAGGTTGAAGCACATTGAGATCAAATATCACTATATGGTGCAGAGAGGAGCAGTGAAGCTCCTGTATATTGCAAAGGATGAGCAGGTAGCAGATGTGATGACAAAACTACTAGCTAGAGTGAAGTTCGAGTACTTCAGAGAGAGGCTTGGTGTATTTCAGATCGACGACACTTCAAGAAATAAGTGATGGACACATCTGCTGGGGCCTTTCCAAGCATGGTGAGAGGAGGATCCTTCCCATGGCTATGGATTTAAGCGTTGGATAATGAGCATCAGGACGATGCTCTAGTTATTGCTCTGTATACGCATCATGTTGGATGCTAGATATGATCAGTTGGATCATTTATATGTATATGTATGTATGCAACATGTTGGATGATGGATATGATCAGTTGGATCATTTATATGTATATGTATGTACGCATCATGTTGGATGTTGGATATGATCACTTGGATCATTTAAATGTATATGTATGTATGCATCATGTTGGATGTTGGATATGATCAGTTGGATTATGTGTATGTATTTGTAGATGTATCAGGTGGATGCATTGTATGATCAGGTAGATCATGTATGTTGATATGTATTAGGTATGATCAGGTGGATCATGTATTTGTATATGTATCAGGTGGATACATTGTATGATCAGGTAGATCATGTATGATGATATGTATCAGGAAGATACTATGTATGCATCAGGTAGATGCATTATATGATTAGGTTGATCAAGGATGACGAGCTTTAGGATGTTGCTCCAGATGACATGCAGCAGGATGATGCAATGTTGATGATTAGGATGATCATGTGTACATCAGGATGATGTATGGTGAGTATCAGGATGATACTCTGTGGCCATGGATAGGTTGTGCAGATGAGCATGTAACTAGACATGGGAGATCTGGACAGGATGAAAAAGGCCTCAGAAGCTCTTTCGAGGCATTGCTCTGGGAGGACATGTAAGTAGACCTAGGAGATATGTAAAGGATGAAAAAGGCCTCAGATACTCTTTCGAGGCATTGTCCTATGGCATGTAAGTAGACCTGGGAGATCTGGCCAGGTTGAAAAAGGCCTCATATGCTCTTTCGAGGCATTTCCATGACCACATGTAATAAGTCCTGGAGATCTGGACAGGATGAAAAAGGACTCAGATGCTCTTTAGGGTTCTTGCTTGGCAAGACACTCTTTTAAGGTTTTCTGGTGGGGGTCACATGTAATAAGTCCTGGAGATCTGGACAGGATGAAAAAGGCCTCAGATGCTCTTTAGGGTTCTTGCTAGTGAAGAGACTCTTTTAAGGTTTTGTGATAGTCACATATAATACTAGCCCTGGGAGATTCGACATGTATAGTTGTGTGCTCGTAACAACCTAGGATGCTCTTTCGAGGTTTTCTGATGCATGTAATAAGTCCTGAGGATTCCACAGTATGGCCAGTGATGATGAAGACCTGTAGGTGGTGGGCCTACATCCAGTATGAAAAAGGACTGGCTCTATAGAGCTTCCTATGATGAGTAGATTCAGCTATTGATTAAGATAGCAGCAGCAGTGATGATGACGATGATCTAGAGAAGAAGACTTGTGCTAGAAAACCTGTGTCGAAAAAATACCTTCCTAGTTAAGAGGGAGTGTTGGTATATGTGTAACTTCAGAATGTATTTCACATATATGTATATTGTATTCCTATAGAGATGTTATTATTCCTCTATACAAAAGTGTTTGTATTCCTATAGAGATGTTATTATTCCTCTATACAAAAGTGTCATCATTTATATTGTAAGTGTCATAACTTATACTTGATGGGTTATTAGACCACTTTGTTGGGGTTGTCCCTGTATAAGTCATGTGGGTCAAAGGGTTATTAGACCACCCTATTAGGGGTCAGCCATGTGGGTCAAAGGGTTATTAGACCACCCTATTGGGGATCGGACCAGTCAAAATTATGTTATGTGGTTAAGTTAAGGCCGACCTAGTAAAGGTTACTAGGCAAGTCAAGTCAAGTATAAATAGAGTGCGGGAAGCACTCTATTTGATCATTCTATTCTCTCTCACACTGTTTGAAGAGTGACGCATTAGTAGAGGAGGAGAAGTTGCTGCTAGGAGATGTCTATCTCTTATGATTGGGTTGTATCATTGCTCTATCTATCTCTGAGGAAGTTATTGGGGTTTTTCACCTTTATGGTTTTCCCTAAGTAAAATCTTTGTCTCTTATGTGCTTGCATTATTGTGTCCATGATTGATATGTTGTCGATATGCTGTACATGTTGTTCTCTTAGTTAAGATCCTAGATCAGATTGAAGTAAATTCTGAAAAACTAATAAGAGAATTAAAGAGGCAACTGGTAATGTTAAGAGAACAGGAGGCTGAAGTCGGAGACAAATCACAACCCCTACAAGAGGAAGCCCATGAACTAATGCAGAAGATAGAAGGAAAATGACAGGAAATCTGCAACACAAAGGCATCAGTGGAAGAGCAAACTCAAGATGACTTAACACCAGATGTATTAGAAACCATCAAATCAATTGAAGAGGATGCCAAGGATACGGTTTCTAAGCTGAGTGCAATGTTTCAAGAGTTCGCTACTAAATTAGCTCCGCAGGAGGAAGAGCAGCTCATGGAACTAGAAGTAGAAAGTGGCTCGGGGATGAGCCACATGTAAGTGTTAGGGGCATGTTGGGCCTAGCCCAAGTAAGGCATTTTTGATGCAAGACGGTTTTGGAGTTGCCACGTTACAGCGCAGTGTTGATGTATTTATAACTTCGGAAGATATTCACTTGTATGTATTACATTTGTACTTTATTGTATCCCCAACGGTGATATATTATTCCTCTGATTGGAAGTGTCGTCATTTGTATTTGCAAGTGTTGTAACTTATATATGATGGGTTATTAGACCACCTTTGTGGGGTCAGCCTTGTATGACTTATGTGGGTTAAAGGGTTATTAGACCACCCTAGTGGAGTCAGCCCAGTCAACATTATGTTAAGTGGTTAAGTTGGGGCTGACCTAGTTAGAGTAAAATACAAGTGAAGTAAAGTATAAATAGAGGATGTGTGATCCTCATTTAACACATTCACACACTCACTCACTTCGCATTAGTGAGAGAGAGGAGGAGTGCACAAAAGTGAAGGAGGAGTAGCTGCTGTAGACATTTATCTTTTGGGGATTCATCTTAGTGATCTTTGTATTGGTTCTTATTATATCTCTGAGGAAGTTGCGGGGTTTTTCACCTTCTTGGTTTTCCCCAGTGAAATGCTTTGTGTCTCTTGTCTCTTATGTTTGATATGTTGTACATGTTGTTCGCTTAGTTAATATCCTAGATCATATTGAATTAAATGATGAAAAACCATGGAGTCAAATCTAGCCTGAAGGAAGGCATTGTATGGCATTTATGACATTTGTTTCACTTGCGACAAATTGGAAGCTAAGGCTTCATATAGGAAAAACCATTCATCATGTAACTTTTGCTATAAATCCATTTCTGTGAAGTTCCAAGATATAAAACTTTTACAGGTGAAATATAACATCCCCATGTACCATGTGTCCGAAGCACAGAATCTAATTTGTTGTACTTTCTATTTTATGATCTGTACCATTTAGGGTTTCTGCCTCTTCCAGATCTCAGTCATAAACAAGTGACCTAGGAAAAAAGGTCACAACTTGGGCTAGGAAGCTCCAAATGAAATTCTGTAAAAGTGACAATAAGATCATGGAAGTAGTTTCACAAGTCCAGGTTTTAGAGACCGAAGTATAACCAGTGACACGTGGCACTCCGTACAAGTTCGCTATCTTGTTTTATCCCATAAACAAGTCATGTTGCAACACTTGGAATATCTCTCTCATGGAGAATCCATTTGAGGTCAAATCTGTGGGGTTAGAAAGGTGACAGGCCAGGCTACCATGGGCCGAAGTTTCAGACCCTGAAGATCTGAAATTTCAGATATGCACTAGAGAAAATAAGGCACATATTTCTGTGAAATAGAATTGGATTTTGAGCATTCTCATTTTTAGCTTGTCACTACTGTGGGAAATTAGGTTTTCGAAGAAAGTTGGAAATTTTGGAATCTGAGACCACGGCTGGATACTCCTAATCAAAATAAAAATATAGAGACCAAGATCAAAGTTTCTCGTTGGGTAGAACCTCGGGCTATATCAAACCCTAGTTCAGGTTTTGAACCAGAAAACCAAAATTTGACAGAAGCTGCAGATCCGAAACTTTCAAAGTCAATTTTGAGGGGTCAAATTTTGGAGATTTCAAAATTGAAGTATACCAGCTTGATCATCTCAACAAGGCACATCTTCTCATCCAATTAGAAGTTTGAAATTCAAAGTTTGAATATTTAGGGTTTCTCTGACAAACCCTAATCTAGCTCCAGATCCAATTTCAGCAAATCAAAGTGAATTGGGTTAATGCTAGAAGATAATGAATTGGACACCTGCATAAGTGAAGAAGTTCCAATTCCAGAGGCAGATGAGGCAAAAGCCTTACATAAGAAGACTACAAGCAATCTCGATAGGTATGACTTGAGGAGATATAGGTATGTTTTGAAATCTGTTCATGATTAAGTTTATGATATGTTTGTCTTCATATTATTGAGGATAGTAAATCTTGATTAATTTTAGACTTGTCGTATCACCCTATTAAAAGTATGAATGCATGTGAATGATAGAAGACATTCATTGATTAGGGTTATGACACTTATGATTGTACTAATGCACTGTGGTCTTGTATGAGGATGATGTTGTCCGCTAACATGAAAGGTACATCAAGAAAGACAAATCAAGTACTAAGAACAAGAACATATGACCATGGTGACATGAAGACAAAATCCATAGTCATGGATCACATAGAAGCTCTACTTATGAGGTATGTATAATTTGGTTCCACAATGGTTAACTTATGAGATATGCAGGTTACTAGCACAAGTCATTGAAGAGAACAAGAATACATTATGTGGGTATGTTAAACATAACTAGCAAGAATGATAATCCAGGTATGTTTTCCTATATCAAGTTAGAATCCTACCTTGTGTTAGGATCTCATATAAGCATAATTTTGTATGATTGATAATGATTATTCATTGTGACATTCCCCAAATAACAATAAGACATCATGTTTTTGTTTTATTATCATTTTTTTTTAATAAGGGGCTAGATAAAAAAATCTGCCGAATAAGTCCTAGGAGGACTGTTGTAAGAAACAACTTTGAATTTTAATTATTATTTTAATAATAAAAAAAATGAACAGGAACAACCAAGTTAAATGAGGAGATCATGCATGGAAAAGTGGGGGACAAGTGAGAGTTAACCTTGGGAAAACCAGAACAGGTGTCAGAAGTGTATTTAAGACACTAGACACCCCCTGAAAATCAGGGATTTACTTAGCTGCGAAAATTCCATGAGGAATTGGCTGCTAATGGTAAGACCTAGGCAAAACTATAAAAGAGGGGCATATGTGGGAGGCAGGACGCTGCTTAGTATGCGGAAGAGGATTGTACTTGCTGTGTGAGCACTCTGTGTTAGGCAAGGGATTCTGGAAATGTGACTGAGTTTTCGAGGTTAACTGTCCACACCTTTCATGCATGCATCTGGCTCGGGGGTGATTACGGTCAGACTTGGAGTTTGAACCTAATCTACGGTTGGGTGGAACGTGGCTGTTCCGACTTCATCCGGGTTACCAGTTCCAGGTTTTTCTGATTTCAGGCCTTCAACACCTTCCATTATGTCGCTTTCTAATTTATATGAATTCAAATGTTATGCATGAAGAAAATGTTAGTTCCATTATTGTTAAAATGCTAGATCTGTTAAAGAATAGAAGTGAAATATTTCGGAGTAAGTTTTCCTTTTATTAATTTAATCTGAGTGATTCATTGTCTTAGATAAACTGATCTTAGGTCTGTAATTTCAACCGGCATTATACTCCTATATTAGAGACAGATTATGATTGATGTTATACAGAAAAATTTCTCCTCAAGGGTTGAATTACAGAGCTATTGATTTGGTAATAATAGTAAGCCAATCTATTATTGACCCTGTAGGTATTCAGATTTCGGGCAGAATTAATTTCTTCTGCATTAATAGTTGTTGAGAACTGGGATGGTGTTCAGGGTTTAATGGTAGCGAAATCCAAATAATCATTTCCCTTATGTATTTAATAGCAGTCGTGGTAACCCTTTTTATTTCCTCTGTAATGATAAAATGAGGACCTCGGCATGGACGAATAGGGTTTCAATAGTATTTTTTTTAATCTAGAGTAAACATTATTAATTGCTCCTGCGTTATTATGGTGGTTCGCCATAAGATATACTAGAGCCAAGTTCAATAAAATAAAAACCCCTGTGAAACGTTATTATATCCTTCTGTCGCTTTAAAAATAACATTTTATTTACTTGATCAGAGTACAAACGTAACTCCCGATTCTAATCCACATACTATGACAAGCATAAGATCAATAGCTAATTGTATGCATTAAATTCGATGCCTGGAAGTGCCAGGTAACATTCATCATTGATGGGAAAACACTGTTAGCTCAATCTCTAGGGTGACGAATACCCCTGTAGGGCCAATCCATCTTTATTCCATAAAGAATTTATATTGCAAAAAGAAAAGAGTTCGTTGAGTCAGTTTCTGCCAAGTTACATCGGTGATCTAGGGTTTTGGTTGGGTTTCTTCCCAGGTGGAGGTAAAGGAGAGGGTATTGCTTGAAACAGACTCCTACGGGTTTGAAATTAAAAATCATTGCTGGAACCCTAGGAAACGTTTAATTTCAAAACATTCAAACTCAGATTTTCGTATACCTCAGACAAAATGTTAGTTCATTTATGAAATACGATTGCAAGCATTATCTCTTCTATTTTTCTTAAACTGGAAAGAATACAGAAAAACAAAAATAAATAATTTACACGAGAGCCATTTTCGTTTGAATATCAGAGGTCATAAACCCTGGAAATTTTATTTCCCAAGTTAATTACCGTAACTTAGAATATTATCATAAAGTCCTTTTACAAAAAAAAAACACGGTAATGGAGAGCCTTGAATTTAAGAATTATACAGTCCTTCAAGTCTCCTTAAAACCTTGGATTTTCATAGAGGAAGTAATGTAAGATAACTTTTCATATTGGTTTGTGACATAAAAACCTAGACCACATTGAACCTTTGAGAAGAGTCTTGCCCAGGTCTTTCCTGCCATTGTAGGAAGTAGAGGGTGCAATGCCACTTACCGGGCAGTGAGTCCTCCTTCTAAAAGCCTGGGCCATTTCCAACTGAAGATATCTACCTTCATAAATAAACTATGCGTTGTTACCATAGAATGGTAGGCTGTATAAAAAGATAAAAAGGAAATGAATATTAAATCCTGGATTTTCGTATATTTACCTCCTAGGCCTCGATGCAGTGGATGCTCTTCAGGACTTAAGGAAGATATTCCTGTAGCATTATGAAGACAACACTGAGACATCAACAAAACCGCAGCTTAAATCATATCGCCTGCTTTCCTTCAAGGCAAGTTTTCCAAACCCCAATTCGATTGCCAAGAACTAAACCATCAAAAGGAAAATGAAACACAGCTCGAGAGGATAATTACGCTCCAAGAGCCAGGACTATCAAATCAGTAATTCCAAGGTACAGGTGGCACCTACACATGCAATCATCTTAATTAAGGTCATATGGCGGTTCTTTCATACTACTGCCGGAAGTGTTGTGAAATTTTATATCCAGTACGGTATAAACTGCCGAGTTACAGGTGGCGTCTTGTTGGTAGTCCACCGGTTAGGTTATCACATGGTTATCCCGGTGGAGCTTCACAGTAGATTTGGAGGTACCCTTTGTACGCTCCACCTTTAATGTTAACTTTTAATTCCTGCAAAAAGGCGTGTAAGTCTGAAGAACCGAGATTAGCTTGCTTTGCAAACTTAATAGTATGAACCTGCTTTCATCAACAGCTTGGTGAAACCTTAGACTCCCATTAAAGCATTATACGAATGTTGGTAAGAAATATTAACAAAAGTTACATTATCATACATATATCGTGACTCCATTACTATAGAAAGTTCTTGTATTTTTTTTACATGGGGCAAGGGACGCCAAAAGAGTTTGTTCGCTAATACACTAGGGTGATGTATATGTGCAATGTTCCATTGCTGTATAAAAAAATAAATGTATGATTATGATAAGAAATGAAGAGGGATATATTACGTTGTCTTAAAATCGTGGCAGTCAATGAAGGCATAGCACCTTAGTTCTTTTCCTTAGTAAAATGATACTATTTTGAGGAGTGGGACTAATACAAGGGACTATAAACAATCATAGCAGATATTTATGACGGTGTATCTGAGCCTAGTCCCAAAACTGTAGAAAACATTAATGGCGTTTTTGTTACCTGTTCATCATGAGAGATACCGGAAGCAGAGGTGGACCTACATACCAACAAATGAAGAATAGTTAGTCGTAGCTAAGTAAGCGGCATGACAACCTTAATACCTTCTAAGTAGCAGGAAAATTACCAGGGAAGAACATAAGTGGTCACAGTATGCGAAGTTATTAATTATATTAAGTGTTTGATTTAACATAGAACCCAATTACTGCTCATTTATAGTACAGTAAATAAAAATAAGTGTAGTAAAAAAAAAAAAATAAAAAATTGTGCTATGGAGATGTCACATATGGTATCAGAGCTAGTTTCAACCCTGTCGACTTGGGAACATCTAACTTTTGATGCACAAATATATAAAATTTCTAATATTAATATAATCGATGTTGTACGTATATGTACCAGTTTGATTTTTCAGATGACTTCGCACGAAGAATACGGAGAAGAGCCTGAAGGAAATGAACAGGCAAGAGCAGAAGAACATTCTAAAGCAAGTCAGGTATTAGAAACTATGAGGACCTTGATCGTAGAGATACAAAGTTTCAAAGCGGACAATGAACAGCTAAAGAAAGCTCAGGAAAAACAGCAAGAAATCAACGAAATTTTGCTGCAGAGTCTTCACGAAAGGAATAATGACGAAAAACAAAAGGAGGATACGAAAAGGAAAGAAGAGACTGACGAAAGTGCTGAGAAAAAAGGAAATTCCTCCAATGAGACCCAGAAATCTGAGCATCAAGATAAGACCATGGGAAAGAGGAAGGTTGACCACCTGGAGGGTGAATTCAAAAAAATAAAACCTACCAGCTTCGATGGAGAATCAAAAACTGGTGAAGAAGCGGAAGCCTGGCTGCTGGACATAAAGAAGTACTTTCAGATTTACAACTACTCCAGCAATATGAAAGTCAGAATGGCTGTGTATAATCTGAAGGGAAAGGCCAGCATATGGTGGCAAGACCTGAAGATTTCCCAGGGACTGAAAGAAAAGAACCTTGAATGGTCAGAATTCAAGAAATATTTCAAGAAACAGTACTTATCAGAAAGTTATTACGAAAGAAAAACCAAGGAATTATACGAGTTGAAGCTGGGCCAAATGTCAATGGAAGATCTTATCAACAAATTCTTAGACTTGTTACGGTTCGTTCCATACATCAAAGAAGAAAAATTGAAGGTACAGCGGTTCTTAAGCTGTCTGCCACAGTCCTATAAAGATCGAATTGAATTCGACAATCCAAGAACTTTAGATGAAGCACTGAGAAAGGCCAGATTATGTTTTGAGCAATACAAACAAAGGAATGATACTACTAAGGCATGGAAGGATAAGAAACAGGAAAAGTTCAACCAGCGGAAGAAAGGTTTCAAACCCCCACCTTTCAGGAACATGCCCAGGAACTTCCAAGGAAATTCATTCCCTAAAAACGAACAGTTGCCGCAAAGGACCTTTAAACCATCTAACATGGGAATAAAAGGGAGTGTTGGTAATCCTAAGGAACCACTGAAGTGTTGGGAATGTGGCGAAGCCCATTTACGCAGAAATTGTCCACGTTACAATGAAGCAAACAGGACGTTGCATAATATACAAGAGGCATCCACGGTGGGAGACATTGGAAAAAGTTATCATCGAATTAATGCAGCCTTGGAAGATCGACAGGCAGATCATCAATCTGCTATTGTGGAAATTGAAGGTAAAATTTCTGACCATGTTTGTAATGTTTTAATTGACCCAGGGGCAACCTTAAGCTACATCACTCCCAAGATGATGGAGCACTGCCAACTCATCAAGGTAAAGCACCCTAAACCCTGGTTAGTTCAGTTAGCTATAGGAGCAAAGAGGAAGGTAACTGAATATATATCTTACTGTGAACTTCAAATACAAGAGCACAAAACAAAGATCAATTTAAATGTGTTACCTTTAGGATCATACGACATGATAATAGGTATGGACTGGCTGGAGAAATATAAGGTAGTACTAAACTGCTTTACCAAAAACTTTACCTACATTGCTGAAGACCAAATTCTAAGAACTGTGAGTGGAAAACAAAAACCTGTCTCTGTTAGGTAGATTTCTGCCATGCAGTTAAAGAAGTGCATGAGAAAAGGATGCAAGATTTATGCAGTACGAGTATCCGATTTAATCCTCAATGGGAGCCAAGCTTCCATAGCAGAGCATCCTGTTTTAGGCGAGTTCCTAGACGTTTTCCAAAAAGAAATACCGGGGTTACCCCCTCAACGAGAAATAGATTTTTCCATTGAACTTTTACCAGGGTCAGCACCAGTGTCAAAAATACCTTATAGAATGAGCATTCCAGAATTAACGGAATTAAAAATTCAGATTCAAGAATTACTAGACAAAGGGTATATAAGACCTAGTGTCTCACCTTGGGGTGCACCGGTCCTTTTTGTCAAGAAAAAAGATGGGACTCTAAGACTATGTATCGACTATAGGCAACTGAATAAGGTAACTGTTAAGAATAAGTATCCCTTACCACGAATTAATCACTTGTTCGACCAAGTAGGGGGAGCCAAAGTCTTTTCCAAATTAGATCTTCGATCTGGGTATCATCAGATTCAAATTAAAAATGAAGACATCAGTAAAACTGCATTCCGAACTCGATACGGACACTACGAATTTGTAGTGATCCCATTCGGTCTAACCAACGCCCCTACCACATTCATGTGCCTCATGAACGGTATCTTCAACAAATACCTAGACCAATTCGTGCTGATTTTTATTGATGATATCCTAATATACTCCAAGACGGAGGAAGAACATGACCAGCATTTAAGAATCGTATTGCAAACCTTGAGGGATCATAAATTGTATGCAAAGTTGGAGAAATGTGAGTTTTTTAAAAAGGAGATCCAGTATCTAGGCCATATTATTTCGGCGGAAGGAATTTAAGTAGACCCACAGAAAATAAAAGCCATAGCGGATTGGCCAGTACCGAAAGATGTGGCTGATATTATATCTTTCATGGGACTCACCGGTTATTATCGGAGGTTCATTGAGGGATTCTCAAAGATCGCCTATCCCATTACCTCATTACAAAAAAAGGGGATTAAGTTTGTTTGGTCCTGCAAATGTCAAGAAAGTTTTGAACGACTTAAGGATTTGCTTACCAAAGCACCTGTGCTAAAGGTAGCAGACCCAGGCAAAGGATACACGGTCTGTACGGATGCTAGCAAAGAGGGAGTAGGAGGAGTACTGTCCCAGGACGGACATGTAGTGTGCTATGAATCATGGAAGCTAAAGGAGCATGAACGCAACTACGTGGTTCATGACTTAGAATTAACGGCAGTAGTACACGCACTGAAAATGTGGCGTCACTACCTGCTGGGAAAGAAATTTCTGTTACTAACAGATA
Organism: Larix kaempferi; assembly: GCA_027924585.1. NCBI lineage: Eukaryota > Viridiplantae > Streptophyta > Pinopsida > Pinales > Pinaceae > Larix > Larix kaempferi. The sequence continues at coordinate 9,113,502 of BSBM01000809.1, read as the reverse complement.
ATACTTGTGTCAAGAACTTATTCAACCAGCCAGGGCTCAATGCCAGACAAGCAAGGTGAATGGCCTTTTTGAGTGAATTCGACTTTGACGTAAAACATATAAAAGGTAAGGAAAATACAGTGGCAGATGCACTTAGTCGAAGGACCCACGAGGTGTACGAGATAATAATGAGTCAACCAGAAAGTGATCTCATGGATAAAGTAATAATGGCGAGCAAACAGGATGCAGAATACATAAATCTGCAAAGTAAAATTCAGAAAAATGAGATAAACATGGACGGGACAGATTTCAAAATGGATCAGAAAGGTCTGATTTGGTTCAAAGATAGGCTGTACATGCCTAATGTTGCAGAAATTAAATTGTTTATTCTAAATGAAATGCACAAACCCCCTTTTGCAGGTCATCCCGGGTATCAAAAAATGATAACAGCCCTTAGAAAACAGTTCTTTTGGCCTAAATTAAAAACTGATCTAGTTGATTATTTATCTAAATGCTTGGAATGTCAACAGGTGAAGGCATACCATAGACATCCTGCTAGTTTATTACAACCATTACCAATTCCTGAATGGAAATGGGAAGTGATTTCACTAGATTTTATCACAGGTTTGCCGAGGACACAGCGACAACATGACTCTATAATGGTGGTGGTTGACAAATTTAGCAAATATGCACATTTCATTCCAGTAAAAACCACCTACAAGGCAGCCGATATTGCAGGAATATTTCTAAAAGAAATATTCAGATTACACGGAGTACCAAAGATGGTAATTTCAGGTAGGGATGTAAAATTTACCTCCAAATTCTGGAAATCCTTATTCGCAAGTCTTGAAACAAGAATAAATTTCAGCACGAGTTATCACCCTGAAACAGATGGACAAACTAAGCGTACCAATCAGATTATTGAAGATATGCTAAGAATGTACGTCATGGAAAAACCCACCACATGGGAGAATTATTTACATCTGGTAGAGTTCGCTTACAACAATGGGTATCAAGCATCATCAAGAATGAGTCCATTCGAAATTCTTTATGGAAGAAAGTGCACTACCCCAGTTAGCTGGGATAGCCCGGTCGATCGTTTGTTAGTAGGACCGGATTTGCTGCGGGATATGGAGCAAACAGTCCAGAAGGTGCAGAAAAATTTAAGGGTGGATCAGGACCGCCAAAAAAGTTATGCTGACCTAAAAAGACAGGATAAGGACTTCTCAGTTGGAGAACATGTGTATTTGCGGGTTAAACCGAAGAAAAGCTCACTCCGACTAGGGAGTTGCACTAAACTGGCACCACGATTCTGTGGGCCCTTCCAAATACTTGAGAGAATTGGACCTGTAGCTTATAAGTTGGCTTTACCAGCACATTTAAAAATTCATAATGTTTTTCACATTTCAGTACTGAAAAAATATATTCATGACCCCACTCATATTATTGATTGGAATTTGATCCAGGAGGCTCCAGAAGGCGAATTTCAAGTGGAACCTTTACGCATTCTGGACAGGAAAGAAACAGTACTTCGGAACCGAGCCATCGCTCAGGTAAAGGTGCAATGGAAGCACTTTAGTCCTGAGGAGGCGACCTGGGAATTGGAAAGTGAAATACTAGAAAAGTATCCAAATTTGTTCCCAGAACCGATGGAGGAAAACTACAACACTGAGGACAGTGTTCATAATAAGGGGGCAAGGATGCGACGTTCCCCAAATAACAATAAGACATCATGTTTTTGTTTTATTATCATTTTTTTTTAATAAGGGGCTAGATAAAAAAATCTTCTGAATAAGTCCTAGGAGGACTGTTGTAAGAAACAACTTTGAATTTTAATTATTATTTTAATAATAAAAAAAATGAATAGGAACAGCCAAGTTAAATGAGGAGATCATGCATGGAAAAGTGGGGGACAAGTGAGAGTTAACCTTGGGAAAACCAGAACAGGTGTCAGAAGTGTATTTAAGACACTAGACACCCCCTGAAAATCAGGGATTTACTTAGCTGCGAAAATTCCATAAGGAATTGGCTGCTAATGGTAAGACCTAGGCAAAACTATAAAAGAGGGGCATATGTGGGAGGCAGGACACTGCTTAGTATGCGGAAGAGGATTGTACTTGCTGTGTGAGCACTCTGTGTTAGGCAAGGGATTCTGGAAATGTGACTGAGTTTTCGAGGTTAACTGTCCACACTTTTCATGCATGCATCTGGCTCGGGGGTGATTACGGTCAGACTTGGAGTTTGAACCTAATCTACGGTTGGGTGGAACGTGGCTGTTCCGACTTCATCCAGGTTACCAGTTCCAGGTTTTTCTGATTTCAGGCCTTCAGCACCTTCCATTATGTCGCTTTCTAATTTATATGAATTCAAATGTTATGCATGAAGAAAATGTTAGTTCCATTATTGTTAAAATGCTAGATCTGTTAAAGAATAGAAGTGAAATATTTCGGAGTAAGTTTTCTCTTTATTAATTTAATCTGAGTTATTCATTGTCTTAGATAAACTGATCTTAGGTCTGTAATTTCAACCGGCATTATACTCCTATATTAGAGATAGATTATGATTGATGTTATACAGAAAAATTTCTCCTCAAGGGTTGAATTACAGAGCTATTGATTTGGTAATAATAGTAAGCCAATCTATTATTGACCCTGTAGGTATTCAGATTTTGGGTAGAATTAATTTCTTCTGCATTAATAGTTGTTGAGAACTGGGATGGTGTTCAGGGTTTAATGGTAGCGAAATCCAAATAATCATTTCCCTTATGTATTTAATAGCAGTCGTGGTAACCCTTTTTATTTCCTCTGTAATGATAAAATGAGGACCTCGGCATGGACGAATAGGGTTTCAATAGTATTTTTTTTTATCTAGAGTAAACATTATTAATTGCTCCTGCGTTATTATGGTGGTTCGCCATAAGATATACTAGAGCCAAGTTCAATAAAATAAAAACCCCTGTGAAGCGTTATTATATCCTTCTGTCGCTTTAAAAATAACATTTTATTTACTTGATCAGAGTACAAACGTAACTTCCGATTCTAATCCGCATACTATGACAAGCATAAGATCAGTAGCTAATTGTATGCATTAAATTCGATGCCTGGAAGTGCCAGGTAACGTTCATCATTGATGGGAAAACACTGTTAGCTCAATCTCTAGGGCGACGAATACCCCTGTAGGGCCAATCCATCTTTATTCCATAAAGAATTTATATTGCAAAAAGAAAAGAGTTTGTTGAGTCATTTTCTGCCAAGTTACATCGGTGATCTAGGGTTTTGGTTGGGTTTCTTCCCAGGTGGAGGCAAAGGAGAGGGTATTGCTTGAAACAGACTCCTACGGGTTTGAAATTAAAAATCATTGCTGGAACCCTAGGAAACGTTTAATTTCAAAACATTCAAACTCAGATTTTCGTATACCTCAGACAAAATGTTAGTTCATTTATGAAATACGATTGCAAGCATTATCTCTTCTATTTTTCTTAAACTGGAAAGAATACAGAAAAACAAAAATAAATAATTTACACGAGAGCCATTTTCGTTTGAATATCAGAGGTCATAAACCCTGGAAATTTTATTTCCCAAGTTAATTACCGTAACTTAGAATATTATCATAAAGTCCTTTTACAAAAAAAAAACATGGTAATGGAGAGCCTTGAATTTAAGAATTATACAGTCCTTCAAGTCTCCTTAAAACCTTGGATTTTCATAGAGGAAGTAATGTAAGATAACTTTACATATTGGTTTGTGACATAAAAACCTAGACCACATCGAACCTTTGAGAAGAGTCTTGCCCAGGTCTTTCCTGCCATTGTAGGAAGTAGAGGGTGCAATGCCACTTACCGGGCAATGAGTCCTCCTTCTAAAAGCCTGCGCCATTTCCAACTGAAGATATCTACCTTCATAAATAAACTATGCGTTGTTACCATAGAATGGTAGGCTGTATAAAAAGATAAAAAGGAAATGAATATTAAATCCTGGATTTTCGTATATTTACCTCCCAGGCCTCGACGCAGTGGATGCTCTTCAGGACTTAAGGAAGATATTCCTGTAGCATTATGAAGACAACACTGAGACATCAACAAAACCGCAGCTTAAATCGTATCGTCTGCTTTCCTTCAAGGCAAGTTTTCCAAACCCCAATTCGATTGCCAAGAACTAAACCATCAAAAGGAAAATGAAACACAGCTCGAGAGGATAATTACGCTCCAAGAGCCAGGACTATCAAATCAGTAATTCCAAGGTGCAGGTGGCACCTACACATGCAATCATCTTAATTAAGGTCATATGGCAGTTCTTTCATACTACTACTGGAAGTGTTGTGAAATTTTATATCCAGTACGGTATAACCTGCCGAGTTACAGGTGGCGTCTTGCCGGTAGTCCACCGGTTAGGTTATCACATGGTTATCTCGATGGAGCTTCACAGTAGATTTGGAGGTACCCTTTGTACGCTCCACCTTTAATGTTAACTTTTAATTCCTGCAAAAAGGCGTGTAAGTCTCAAGAACCGAGATTAGCTTGCTTTGCAAACTTAATAGTATGAACCTGCTTTCATCAACAGCTTGGTGAAACCTTAGACTCCCATTAAAACATTATACGAATGTTGGTAAGAAATATTAACAAAAGTTACATTATCATACATATATCGTGACTCCATTACTATAGAAAGTTCTTGTATTTTTTTTACATGGGGCAAGGGACGCCAAAAGAGTTTGTTTGCTAATACACTAGGGTGATGTATATGTGCAATGTTCCATTGTTGTATAAAAAAATAAATGTATGATTATGATAAGAAATGAAGAGGGATATATTATGTTGTCTTAAAATCGTGGCAGTCAATGAAGGCATAGCACCTTAGTTCTTTTCCTTAGTAAAATGATACTATTTTGAGGAGTGGGACTAATACAAGGGACTGTAAACAATCATAGCAGATATTTATGACGGTGTATCTGAGCCTAGTCCCAAAACTGTAGAAAACATTAATGGCGTTTTTGTTACCTGTACGCCATGAGAGATACCGGAAGCAGAGGTGGACCTGCATACCAACAAATGAAGAATAGTTAGCCGTAGCTAAGTAAGCGGCATGACAACCTTAATACCTTCTAAGTAGCAGGAGAATTACCTGGGAAGAACATAAGTGGTCACAGTATGCGAAGTTATTAATTATATTAAGTGTTTGATTTAACATAGAACCCAATTACTGCTCATTTATAGTACAGTAAAGAAAAATCAGTGTAGTAAACCAAAAAAAAAAAAAATTGCGCTATGGAGATGTCACATTCATGAAGCTATAGGTTTGAGTAATCATGGGTTTATGCATATTATGTTTCTTACTTTGATTCATGATATGACAAACCAGAAGAACACCTCCCTGAAACCTTGAATACGAATGCTTGTGATAAATTACCTGTGTATGAAATGATCATGACCATACATATTTAAGATTATTTAGAATCATAATGTTTTGATAGTATTAGATTATACTAATGGATGTATGATTATGTATGAGATCTTGAGGATGACTCAATGATGACACTATTGCACACTTAAGCATGCATAGTGGTCTAAAATGGATATACGTTCAAGGACAGATAATCAAGGAAGCAAAGGTTGAGAGGGTGTCCACCCTACAATCAAACAAAAATAAGTATTTGAATTGTCATTTATTGTGTATATGATTACTTGAATGATGATGTCCAGTCATGTACATACTTATGTTCCTAGATTAAGTGTGTATATTATGCATATTAGAAAAGTTGCATTAATGAACAAGATACTACTAATATGAAAGTAATGGGTAAGTGGCCTATGGTACTGTACAACATTCCATTGCTACTTATCTAGAATGAAACCTCTTTGCTAACATGATTGGGAGTTGTGCACACTCTTAACAATTGTCCTGGTAGAGATGGAAGCATCTAGAAAGTTACCGTGTGAATATGGGATATGGATAAATGTTGTATTGAAGCATTGGCTAAGATAATTGCATGACTGTATGACATATGTCTTTATGCATAAGAATTTTTTTTTGAAAAACTATGAGAAGTTTCTAATCATGCAGTTGAATTTGACTTGTAGGAAAGATCGTGTACAGTCACCTACAAAAGAAGGAAAACAATATTTGTTCCAGCAACGAAGTTCAAGAAAAATATCTATTGAAGATATTGAAGAATCTAAAGTTCCTAGGATCCGGGATGTAGTAATGGAACGATGCCATGATCGAGGAGTACCAACAGATCATGAAGAATGATGTCTAGGATGTGGTCCTGAGACTAGAAGGGAAGTCTGTTGTGACTTCCAAGTGGATCTACAAGATCAAGCATGATGCAGATGGTAGCATAGAGAAATACAAGGCAAAGTTTGTGGCTCATGGCTTCTCCCATAAAGAAGGGATGGATTATGAAGAGACTTTTGCACCTGTAGCCAGATACACTTCCATTAGAACAATACTTTCTCTAGTTGCAGTGATGAAGTGGAAGATACACCAGATGGATGTCAAGACAGCTTTCTTGGATGGTGTAGTCGAAGAGGAAGTGTATGTGGAGCAACCACTTAGTTTTTAGACACATGACAGGAGTCATATGTGTGCAGATTGAAGAAATCCTTGTACGGTTTGAAGAAAGCACCCAGGACTTGGTACGGAAGGATAGATAGATTCCTGTCCAGTTTGGGCTTTACCAAGAGTAAAGTCGATTCCAACCTTTACTACAAGCTTGAGGAAGGAAATCCAGTGATACTACTATTGTATGTGGATGACCTGTTTATGACAGGTGAGGATAGATTGATTGCCGACACGAAGAGGAAGCTTGCTGCCGAGTTCAAGATGAAGGACTTGGGTATGATGCATTACTTTCTAGGTATGGAGGTGTGGAAGAGTGCAGATGGAATCTTCCTTGGACAAGGGAAGTATGCAGTACAGATCTTGAAGCGGTTTGGGATGATGGACTGCAAGGCCATGGCCACACCTATGGCATCGAACCTAAATCTACTGTGTGATGCTTCATCAGATTCGGTTGATGCCACGGTGTATCGTCAGATGATTGTGTCCTTGATGTACCTAACAAACACGAGACCAGATATTTGCTTTGCAGTGAACACCTTGAGCCAGTTCCTGACGGATCCTAGACATGTTCACCTGATTGCTATAAAGCATATTCTAAGGTACCTGAAGGGTATGGTTGATTATGGGCTCAAGTATGATGCAAATAAAAATTTTAACCTGGAGGGTTATGTTGATTCAGATTGGACAGGAAATGCTGCAGATAGGAAGAGTGGTTCGGGGTGTTGCTTCAGTATGGGATTAGGTGTGATCTCTTGGTTTAACAGGACGCAGTCCTGCGTAGCACTGAGTATAGCCGAAGCAAAGTATGTCATAGCTTGTTTGGCCAGTTGTGAGGTAGTATGGATTAGAAAGATATTGTCTGATTTATTTGATCTCTAGTTGGATGCTACTTGTATATTCTGTGACAACTAGAGTCATGTGAAGTTGTCTGAGAACCCGGTGTTCCATGACAAGTCGAAGCACATTGAGAGCAAGTATCACTATATCAGGGATATGGTGCAGAGAGGAGCAGTGAAGCTCCTATATGTTGCGACAGATGAGCAGATTGCAGATGTGCTGACCAAACCACTAGCTAGAGTGAATTTCAAGTACTTCAGAGAGAGGCTTGGTGTACTTCAGATAAAAATTCCTTCTAAGGGGAAGTGATGAGTCTGGAAGACGCAGATGCACATGGGATTTTTTGACATGGTTGTTGATGTGTTCTCCCATGGTCGTGATGTAATTGTTGAGCCATTCTCACATGGTGGTAGATGTGTTCTCCCATGGTGTAGATGTAAGGGTTGAAGCCATTTTTCACATGGTGGTAGATGTGTTCTCCCATGGCGAAAAAGTAAGGGCTGGAGCCTTCCCCGAATGGTGGTAGATGTGTTCTCCCATGGCGAAAAAGTAAGGGCTGGAGCCTTCCCCGAATGGTGGTAGATGTGTTCTCCCATGTCGGTGGTGTATGTGTTGTATATATGCATCTAGGTTGTGATCCATGGACGATGAGATGATCTGAACATGACGTTGCTATGATGATTAGGATGATCATGTGGTGATGATGAGCATCAAGATGATGCTCCAGATGATGAGCATCAGAATGATGCTCCATATGATATGCATCAGGACGATGCTATGATGATGATCAGGATGATCCTATGTGATGAGCATCAAGACGATGCTCTAGATGATATGCATTAGGATGATGTTGTGTACATGATCAGGGTTATCATGTGATGATGATGTCCATCAGGATGATGTACTATATGATGATGATCAGTATGATCATGAGTATTAGGATGCTACTCTGTGGCCATGGACAGATTGTGTAGGTAGCATAGAAAAGATCCTAGGAGATCTGATAGTTTTAGCTTGGATACTCTTTCGAGGTTTTGCTAGAGGTTGGCCAAGGACAGATTGTGCAGGTAGCATAGAAAAGATACTAGGAGATCTGATAGTTTGAGCTTGGATACTCTTTTGAGGTTTTGCTACACGAGGCAGGTAATCAATCCGACAGATCCGATAGGTTGAGCCGTGTGCTCGTAAAATTCATGGGATTCTCTTTAGAGATCTTGTAGGTTGCAAGACACTCTTTTAAGGTTTTGCCTGGCCACATAGAAAAGATTCAGGGAGATCCAATAGTTTGAGCTCGGATTCTCTTTTGATTTTTTGTGGTGGTCACATGTAAAAGATCCTGGGAGATCCGGATAGGTTAAGCTATGTGCTATTAAAAGATCCTGGGATGCTCTTTCGAGGTTTTGTTGACGCACATTCCATAGGATATCCAGAGATGTTGAACACTTACAGCAGGCTAGGCCTACAACCAACATGAAAAAGGGTTAGCTCTGTAGAACCTCCTATGAAGAGAAGAATTGAGAGAGAGCACCAGCTATCAAGATGACGAGTACAGTAGCAGTGATCCAGTGACGATCATCCAGCTCTAGAATTGAAGACTTGTGCCGATATGTATTGATGACCTGTGTCAAGAGAATACCTTCCTAGTTAAGAGGGAGTGTTGATGTATTTATAACTTCGGAAGATATTCACTTGTATATTGTATGTATTACATTTGTACTTTATTGTATCCCCAACGAAGATGTATTATTCCTCTGATTGGAAGTGTCGCCATTTGTATTTGCAAGTTTCGCAAGTTATATTGTAAGTGTCGTAACTTATATCTGATGGGTTATTAGACCACCTTGGTGGGCTCGGCCCTATATGAGTTATGTGGGTTAAAGGGTTATTAGAACACCCTAGTGCGGTTGGCCCAGTCAGCATTATGTTAAGTGGTTAAGTTGGGCCGACCTATTTAGAGTAAAAGACAAGTGAAGTAAAGTATAAATAGAGGATGTGTGATCCTCATTTAACACATTCACACACTCACTCACTTCGCATTAGTGAGAGAGAGGAGGAGTGCGCACATGTGGAGAAGGAGGAGCTACTAGGAGAATATCCCTTGTTGTGGGGTTTGATCTTTGTGATCTTTGTATTGATGCTCATTCTATCTCTGAGGAATTTGTGGGGTTTTTCACATTCTTGGTTTTCCTCGATGAAATGCTTTGTGTCTCTTGTTTCTTGTGTTTGATATGATGTACATGTTGTTATCTCAGTGAAGATCCTAGATCAGATTGAATTAAATGCCAAAAAACTAACACGCAACTCAGATGAAGGAAGTTTGGGCAAGACAATTTTTTAGGAGCTGCGAAGTTGAGCACAGTGTAGTATCGACAGGATAGGAACTGCGCAGTTGAGATCTAGTTCCGCAAAGTGCCGGCAGGGAACCTATTTTGGGTAAAGAATGTAAGGGAATGTCGATCTGCGGAAGCGACCTATTTTGTCGAAGTAATCCATGATTCCCAGTAGGTGGGTAAGGAGTGGTGCGGAAGGAAAGCGACCAGTTACACAAGCAAAGGCAACACGACCTGAACTAGATGCACAAGGTCATTAGAGAAGGAACGACGAGGTGAAAGTGACCCGTTGGCATGTTCTTGCACAGAGGGATGAAAGCGACATGACCACGTGTAGAAGGATGGCCACAACGGAGAAGTCACTATCAGATTCTAGCAGTCCTGGTTTGGAGAGTAACCATGACAGTTTTGGGTAACCTTAGGGTTTTGGGCCTGCTTGATTGTAAAGATGTGACCTAAGGGCACGATCCATAAAAGGGCACATTTTGTAAGGGAAAGGGTTGATCTCTAGTAGTTGAATCTTATGCTTATGAATTGTTATTCTTTGTTGTTGAACATTGATCTCTGTTGAGAGAAGATTGTAAAGGCTCTGTAGCTGTGTTCACAGAGACCTACAGAGAGAGAAGAGAGTCTACAGATGAGTGCGTAGACTGGAACTATTGTACCCTTCCCAAAAGATAATACAACAACAGTTCCTATGGACGTAGCTCCATCCTAGGGGTGAACCACGTTAAATTCTGTGTTATGCGATTGCTTATGTGTTTGCATTTATGTCTTTACTTATGATGAATGGTTAAGTGTTGTTTATGATTTTATGTGCTTTGCTTTTATATGTATTCGCCATAAGGATCATCTGTTGACGGAAAAAGGTCGATAGAACTACATAGGCATGTGGTTCATAAACATATGCAAATGAATAAGCATATGCAAATTCCCTAAAGGCATGTGTATTAGAGGCATGTGATGAATAAACATATGAAAATACACATGGTTGACATGAATGGGAGAATGATATGGATGAAGAGTACAATTCCATCATGCGAAATAAAACTTGGTAACTAGATCCCTACCTTAAGGAAAGAACATAGTGAAATATCAATGGGTCTATAAGACCAAATTCATATCAACTACACTAAACCCTTTTCCCATATTGAAAAGATGAACTTAGGTCTATAAGACCAAATTCATATCAACTACACTAAACCCTTTTCCCCTATTGAAAAGGTGAACTTGGTGCCACTATATCTTTCCCTTGTTCCTCAACATGGATGGGAAGTACACTAGATGTATGCCAAAAGTGTATTTCCTCATTGAGATCTGAATAAAGAAATATAAATGGAGAAACGTGCTGGATTTGCAAAGAATATTAGTATTGTTTGTCAAATAAGGAAATCCTTGTATGGTTTGAAACAAGTCATAGGGTTTTGTATTAGAAATTGATCATTTCTTTCTTACTCTTGGTTTCTAAGGATGTCAATTTGATCATATCATCTATGTTTTTCATGAAAATGGTGAAACCTTGATTTTTGCACTCTATGTAAATTACTCTAATCATTACTAGTAGCAATATAAGTCTAATTTTAGCTTGGAAGAAACAATTGGATAAGACCTTTGAAGTGATTGTCCTTTGTATTTTGCATTTATTTTTGGACATTCAAGTTCAACAAAGAATGATGGCATCTTTATTTTTAAACCAAAAATGTGATGGATCTCATGAATAGATTCAATATTACTGACAATAAATATTGTTCTACATGTTTTAAGTTGAGTTAAATTAACCGGAGAATGTGATACACCACGAGTCAATGTGATTCTCTATCAATAGCTAGTTGGAAGTCCCAATTGATTAACTCATGGCCAACATGATATTTCCTTTTTTTAAGTGTGGTTTCTTGATTTATATAGGATCCACGAGAAAGTCCTTGGAAATATGAAAAGCACATTTCTTGTTATATCAATGGTTACTTATCAACATGGTATTGTTAGGAACCCATGTCTTTACTTTGTTAGTATATTTTTGTTGGATGCATATGCTTTGTAGGTCATCCCGTAGTATTTGTTGATCAATAGTTTGTGTTATTGTTGTTGGCGCATATGCTTTGTAAGTCGCCCGTAGTATTGTTGATCCATAGTTTGTAGTGTCCCATGGTTTTGACCCATAGTATTGGCGCTTAGACTTAGTATATAAGTGTGTGTTGAGACCTATGAAGGCACCGTGAAGTTATTTGTATTGAGCTTGCTCATAGGAGGTTGCCCCCGCGAAGTGGCCTGTGATCAATATAAAAGTGATTCTGAGTTCTGTCATTTCTGCTATTTCACATATTCTTATTAATTAATTGTTGTAGGTGCTTCACATCTGGTATCAGAGCACTTTCTTGGGCTCGCTGGGTGAAATTTCTGCCAGTTTTTTTTCGCATCTATTGCAGTTTCGGATTTGGGAATAATCCCTATCCGCTTAACTGTGGGAAGTACTTGGGCATAAGTCCTAAAACTCATTGTGAGGAGTACCACAGGAACCCCGAAGTAGCTGGCCCATTGAGAGTACCAGCCAGCGAAAAGGGCAACGACCCCTACCTGATTGACTAGTTCCCACCTGTGAGGTAAACCAAAAGTTGTCGTTTGTGGGAAAGCAGTTATCAGTTTTACCTGAGCCATGGAGTGAGGGGTACTGCCCCAATACGCAAGCCGTCAGATAGCATTGGTGGCTGAGTGAAACCCCTGAACTGTTAGGAAGCCGCAAATACCTGGGGTCCGTATCTATTTTCAGCTGACCTGTTGTCGATCACTGCTGCGCCATTTCAGATCCGTTTAGATCCATTCTGAAAGTCATTCCAGATCCATCCGTTTTTAATCCATTCGGCACCATTTCAGATCCCTCTATTTCCGCTCACTTCTAGGCCATTGCATATTTATCTGTTTCAAATCCATTCCGAGCAGTAGCCACTCCAAATCCCTTCTCCATATCTCCCTTGTTTTCAATCTGTTTCCCTTGAAATTTTCGGGGAACCCCTGTCATCCCATTCTGCATATTTCATACCTGAGGACCCTATCCCCAATTCCCCTTCCTAAAGCCCGAAATCCCACATTTGTCTAATTTTAGGGTTTGCCATAACTTCCTCAGATTTCACCCAATCACCTTCAAATTTTACCACAGAGTTCCTTTTTGAATTCTGCTTCTTTGTCCCCCTCTTCCAAACTTTCCCATTCTTTTACCCCGCTTCTGAAATCCTCATTTTTGCTCCCCTGTCTATTCGATAGTGTCTAAAACTTAGTCAAACCCCAATTACCCTTCAGATTTTTTCCCAAGTCCAAATTTTTCTTTACTGAAGCAGTTTATGTTTTTGTTTTCCTACCCAGCCAACCAAAAAAAAAAAAAAAACTCCTGGTTATGGTTGTCACCCGTGCTGGAGCAAAAACCATGGAAGAAGCACTTGCAGTCATCTAAGCCAAACGCCAAGATATGAATGAAAAATTTCTCAGCCTCCATCTTGAACATTCAGCTATGAACAACAAACGGCAGTTCGAGTCTTCATCAGACAATGGGTTCTCTTCTTCCAACAATTTGTGTGGTTCGAAGCTTGATTTTCCTCGCTTCAATGGTACTGATCCAACTGGATGGATCTATCGTGCAGAACAGTATTTCAGTCTGCATAATACTTTTGATGTCAACAAAGTTTCTCTTGCATCCTTTCATTTGGAACAGGAAGCTCTTCAATGGTACCGTTGGTACATCAAGTCTCATGAAGAGCCAAAATGGCCAGACTTTTGCCAGCTCCTTTTGCAACGATTTGGTCCGAGTGATTTTGATGACTTCACAGGAGCCCTCACTAAACTTCGCCAAATTGGCACTGTGAGAGAGTATCAAACTGAATTTGAGAAACTAGCCAACCACACTGAAGGATTTTCTGATGACTTTTACCAGAATTGTTTTATCAGTGGTCTAAAGGATGCCATCCGCTCTGAGGTCAAAATGTTTTGTTCCAACACAATGATGGAAGCCCTAGGGTTGGATAAGTTGGAAGAAGACAAGATTGCATCCCAACAACGCTCCAAGCCCACTTTTGTTCCCTTCCGAAATATGGGTTCTCAATGACCACCTATACCATAGGCTCCTCGACCAACTCCTATCAAGCATTTGTTTGAAACAGAGATGCAAGCACGCAGAGAAAAGGGGCTTTACTATAATTGTGATGAGAAATTCACTCGGGGACATCGATGTGTTCAGCAAAAGCTCTATCTCTTGGATGTGGATTCTCTGCCTGCCTATGAAATTGGTGACGAAGATCCAGAAACAATGGATGCTCAGGTTCACATTCAGGAACCACCTATTGACCCTCCATCTAAGGATGACCAGCTAGAGATATCTCTCCATGCTTTAGCTGGAATCACCACCCCCTAAACAATGTAGGTCAGGGGTTACTTCAAGAAGCTTCCTCTTACAATACTCATTGATTCTAGTAGCACTCATAATTTCATTGACCCTCAGATCGCCAAACAAGCAGATTGTTTTATCCATCCTTGCTCCAACTTTGAAGTCATGGTTTCCAATGGGGACACCTTACCTTGCAAAGGGAAGTGTCGAAATGTGCATATCTCTATGGGAGATTATACCTTGTGCTTTGACATGTTTTCCTTGACCTTAGGCAAATGTGATGTGGTTTTGGGCACTCAATGGCTACGCACACTTGGCCCTATCTTATGGGATTTTGCTGAACTTTGGATGCAGTTTTCCCTCAATGGACAAAAACACACATTGACAGGATTACAACCAAGTTCTCTCAGCATCATCAGTTCACATCGCATGGAAACACTCCTCAAGAAGAATTTACATGGTGTCATCATTTAGATCCATTCCATTCAGATGCAACCATCAGCGGTCTCCACTACTCCTTTAGATCTACAACAAATTCTGGATTGATATACAGGTGTCTTTGCTGAACCAGTGGGATTGCCACCTTCAAGTCCAGAAGACCATCGTATTCAGCTCCTTCCTGACAGTGTTCCTCCCAGCCTCAGGCCTTATCACTACCCATTTCACCAAAAAACGGAGATTGAAATGCCCGTTCGGGACTTATTGAAGCAAGGTATTATTCGCCCAAGCACTAGTTCCTTTTCTTCTCCAGTTCTTCTTGTCCGCAAAAAAGATGGGTCATGGCGCCTCTGCATTGACTTCCGAGCACTTAATCACCTCACCATCAAGGATAAGTTTCCAATTCCTGTTGTTAATGAGCTTCTTGATGAGCTTCATGGGGCTCACCTTTTCTCCAAGTTGGATCTTCATTCTGGGTATCATCAAATTCGGGTTCATGAGGATGATATCCCTAAAACAGCTTTCCGCACACATGATGGCCATTATGAGTTTTTTGTCATGCCCTTTGGCCTCACTAATGCTCCTTCCACATTCCAAGCCTTAATGAATAAAATATTTCGACCCTACTTGCGGAAATTCATTCTGGTATTCTTTGATGATATCCTCATCTAAAGTAAAAGATGGGATGAACATCTCCAGCATCTGGATCTTGTCATGCAACTTTTCTCTGACCATGATCTCCACGCCAAGCAGTCTAAATGTGTTTTTGGATAGAAGGAAGTTGAGTATCTTGAGCACATTGTCTCAGCACAAGGAGTTCACGTGGATCCTGCGAAAATCGATGCCATGAAAAATTGGCCGCATCCTCAGACACTCAAGAGACTTCGTGGTTTTTTGGGGTTGACTGACTACTACCGCAAGTTTGTCAAGGATTATGGGAAGATTGCAGCTCCATTAACTGCTCTATTGAAAAAGGATGCTTTTACATGGACACATGTTGCTCAATGTGCATTTGACAAACTAAAACAAGCTATGTGTACTACACCTGTTCTAGCTATGCCCGATTTTTCCAAGCCCTTCACTGTTGAGAGTGATGCTTGCGGCAATGGACTTGGTGCTGTTCTCCTTCAAGATGAACACCCCATTGCGTTCACCAGCAAATCCCTTTCAGATAAGAATTTAACTGCCTCTACCTATGAGAAGGAAATGATGGCTATTTTGCATGCAGTACAGAAGTGGCGACCATACCTATTAGGGAATCATTTCTGCATCAAGACTGATCACCAGAGTCTGAAATATTTCTTGGAATAGTGTGTCTCCTCCCCAGCACAGCAGAAATGGGTTAGCGAACTCATGGGTTATGACTATGAGATCATTTACAAGAAGGGTAAAGACAATATTGTGGCAGATGCTCTTTCTCGCACATTTGATGCCCAAGGTTCTCTTTCAGTTATTTCTATGCTTGTTCCAAATTGGTTGCAATCTGTTCAACAGGGTTATGTCAATGACTCTTCCTTATCTCAAATCATCCATCGCTTGACCAACAACCCTTCTGTTGTACCACATTACTCTTGGGATGGTGCTTCTCTGAGATACAAGGGTCGTCTAGTGCTTCCCCAAAGCACAGATCTTCAACAGGCTGTCTTCTATGAACTCCATGCTTCTCCATCGGCGGGGCACTCTGGGTTCCTCAAAACGTATGAACGGGCACGACGTAACTTCTTTTGGCAGGGCATGAAAAGGACAATTCAACAGATGATGGATGAATGTGATACCTGCCAGCGCAATAAGGGTGAAACAACACTCCTTCCAGGATTACTCAAACCCTTGCCCATACCTACATGGATTTGTACAGATATTTCTATGGATTTCATTGAAGGGCTTAGTAAATATGGTGGGAAGACAGTGATTCTCGTTGTGGTTGATCGCCTCTCCAAATATAATCATTTTTGTGCTCTCAGCCATCCCTATACAGCCTCCTCAATCGCTCAAATTTTCCTAGACCAGATCTTTCATCTTCATGGCATCCCTTCTTCCATTTTCTCGGATCGTGATGCGACTTTCACCAATCATTTTTGGACAGAACTATTTCGCCACACTGGAACCAAACTGAACATGAGTTCAGGGCATCACCCACAAATAGATGGTCATACTGAATTTATCAATAAATGCTTGGAAACTTATCTTCGTTGCTTCACCTCTGAACAACAACATCAGTGGGCAAAGTGGCTCCCTCTCGTTCAATGGTGGTACAATACCTCTTATCACACTGCCTCTAAAATGACCTCATATGAAGCAGTCTATGGTCAGGTACCTCTAGTTCTTCTTCCATACACCCCCAACAGTTCACCAGTTCAGGAAGTTGACACGTTCCTTCGAAACCGCAATCATATTCTTCGCATTTTGTGGGACAATCTTCACATGGAAAAACATTGCATGAAGCAACAAGCTGATTAGCACCGTTCTGAGCACACTTTTCAAGTAGGCGATATGGTTTTTCTTCGTCTCTAGTCGTACAAGCAATCCTCCCTGAAACTCAAAGGGCGTCATAAGCTCGCTCCAAAGTTCTATGGGCCATATCGAATTCTTCAGAAGATTGGGTCCGTTGCTTATAAATTGGAACTTCCTCCTTCTTCCCGCATTCATTCAGTCTTTCATTTCTCTTGTCTGAAGAAAGTTATTGGCACCAACATCAGTGGACAAACAATTTTACCCGAACTGGATAATGAAGGATCCATCCTTTTGGAGCCAGAGGCCATCCTCAATCGGCGCACTCGTCAGCTTCGCTCTCGCTCTATCACAGAGGTCTTAATTCAATGGAATGACATGCAACTAGAGGATGCTACATGGGAACCACTCCTTCAGATTCAACAACAATTTCCACATCTAAAGCTTTGAGGACAAAGCTTTTTTTAATCGGGAGGGGATGTTGGGAACCCATGTCTTTACTTTGTTAGTATATTTTTGTTGGACGCATATGCTTTGTAAGTCGTCCCGTAGTATTTGTTGATCAATAGTTTGTGTTATTGTTGTTGGCGCATATGCTTTGTAAGTCGCCCGTAGTATTGTTGATCCATAGTTTGTAGTGGCCCATGGTTTTGACCCATAGTATTGGTGCCTAGACTTAGTATATAAGTGTGTGTTGAGACCTATGAAGGCACCGTGAAGTTATTTGTATTGAGCTTGCTCATAGGAGGTTTCCCCCTCGAAGTGGCCTGTGATCAATATAAAAGTGATTCTGAGTTCTGTCATTTCTTCTATTTCGCATATTCTTATTAATTAATTGTTGCAGGTGCTTCACAGGTATAAAGAATTTCACTCATATCACTGAAAAGCTATTGGGTGACACCAACTCAGATTGGGAAAGAGGTGGTGATGACATGATGTCGACATATGGCTATGTGTTTCACCTTAGCTCAAGACCCCTAGTTTGGTCATGCAAGAAGCAATAGGTGGTCTCTCTTTTAACCATGGAAGTAGAATATTATGTTGTAGTTAATGTTGGAACAAAGGTAGTATGGATTTGACATCTCTTGATAGAGCTCAATATTTTAGTTGATGAAGAAACTTGCATCTATTGTGATAACCAAATTGAAATGCAAGTTGTTGATAATCCAATGGCACACACTAAGATGAAGCATGTAGAGCTTCATGTGCATTACTTTCAACAATTGATACATGAATCTCATCGTCAAGGCTGCCTACTGCCACATCGATAATCAGATTGCCAACATTTTTATGAATATTTTATCATGGGCTAAGTTTGTGAAACTTTAGGGTATGCTTGGGGTTTATGAAGATGCAATTATGGGTGATGTACTATCATTTCATCTCCTGAATCTCGAGAGTGTTGTGATAATAGGGGGATGTTGGAACAACATGTCTCACTAGTTCATCACATCTGTAGATATTTTAGAGACAGAGTGTCAACTAATGTCGGTTAACCAAAAGAGTCGATTGATGGGACAACTGAATGGTCAATTAATGGGTGAACTAATATCTCGACTTGTTGGATGGACTAACTAACAAACAAGTCAATGGACCAATTTTTTTAATGGGCCATTTGAATAGAGTCGTCAACTATAGAACAAATTTCAAGGAAACCATTATGTATTATGACCCAAGTATGTGGACATGATCTTCCTCATTTTAAGAGAATTGGTTAAATCTTGCAGCTATAAAAGAATGATCACTTTTGTGTGAAGTATGATGTATGAACATATGATAAATCGTGAGAAGTGAGCAATGCATTTCAAAGTATTTACATTATGTGCTTAAGTGTTGAAATGATGCCTTTAAACACCACCTCTTTTTGGAATTTCTTAATCTTGTTGACTTTTGTTATGTTTAATCTCTTCATTCTCTCCAACACAGCATTTTGATATGAATCTTATGAATCGAATTGTTGGGAGATGAACTCTTGAACTTTGTGAAACCCTAGAGATAGGTTTAGATATTTTGGAAGATTGTACTAGTGGATTTTGATTCTGCAAGCTCTAGTTTAGTCCTTGTAACCTCTTTGTCAATTTCAACAAAGTAAATTTTACCTTAGGGAATTTAATAGGTTGTATGGATTCCTATAAGGTCTCCATCCTTCCATGCATGTTTTGAAGGATTAGTTGCATTGTCATACAACTATTCCTTTGATAGCTAAGTGGCATTTGTGCTGCGTGGGAAACACAAGAAACAATCACACGGTTGTGTGGTCAAACATGGATATGCTCAAGCCTAAATCAATGCGACTTTCTATGTGATGGTCTCACCGAAATGTGAGAGGGAATTTTTGTGGTCTACATGGCTAAATCGTATGATCGTTTGTGGAATGGGTCACATGGCCACACAAAATTAGTATGGTGTGGGCGCATAGAATGGCCATGCACAACCTAACACTATATTCCTATGTTGTGGTGTGGGTTTTGGGTTACTTTCCTTGTGCAAAATGTCCATGCAGGTTATATATCATGTAGGTCATGCCACTATAAGATTGTTTTTGTATTAGTTGTGTGACTGTATAATCGCTTATTTTTTCTAGTTTTAATGGTCTTTGTTGATAGACTAACACATAATGTAGCTTATTTGTGTTGCAGATTGCATGTTAGGTGATGGGAATTGAGTGTTGAGAGTGCCATTTCAACACTTTGGGACATATAGTGGCATGTCAACAAGCGATTGAAAAATGTCTATGTGAGGAAGGGTTATTAAAGTTTTGGGATTTTCCCATCACGTGGTCTAGTGATCACCTGTTACAAAATTTTGTAGGCTTTAAGAGCCACAAGATTGAGCATTTCATGGTTGGAGGTGAGAGGGTGACTCTTGACAACAATGACATTTATTTTGTGATTAAATGAGTTATCTATTCAGGCGATCTGGGAGGAGACCCACCTATCTCCAAGTTGGACAAGGATGATTGGTAGTTGAATGTGCAATACTATGAGAGGAACCCTATAATGAAGAAACATGGGTCGTCCTTCTTACCTCAATCTTGGATCTCATGGTCAAGGTGATGGAGACCATCGTTGTTGATGTACATGAACTATTGTGATGCATTGAATCTCCATCGTCCATCTTCTACTGGTGGAGAAGGTTCTTAAAGAAAAAAAAGTTACTTCATCACACATGATGCTGGTCAACATATATACTCAATGGACAATGGACAGTTTTTTTTTTTAAAGGATATGGGAAATTTATCTATTATCATTATCATTGTTATTATCCTCATCATCATTGTCATAATGGTGATTTTGTTTAAAAATAACAGTGGTATCATATTCCCATTATTTTATTTAAAGCATGTTTCCATTATTATATTTAAAAATAATATTCTAAAAGGTACATTTTAATTTGGAAATTAAGTGGTATAAAAACGAGATGAATTTAATTGTAAAAATGGATCAGTATAGTGGATTAAATTGACAACACCCTAGACCAGATGTCAATATGTCAGAAAGGAATTAAATTAACAACAATGTCCAGGTATCAATGCCGGTTCTTTTTAAATGTGGAGTCTGCTTCCCCACACAACAGTTGACCAGTACAAAATTATTCATGCCGTGAGTCGTAGTATCTTGAGTCGTGAGTGGATCGTAATATGTTAATGTCGAGGACCCAGGTATCAATGCCAGTTCTTTTTATTAAATGCAGTGAGTCCTAATATGCCAGTTTCTTTGTAGTGACAACACGTCAGACAATACGTCACAAAGGAATTAAATTGAGAATCGTAGCCTGTTTGTCAATACGCCAGGCCAGGCCAGAGCAGACATTTTGAGAATGCCGTCGTTCATGTTGTCTGACGACATGTTTCTGTGGCTCTGTCGTCATCCAACATTGTCGTTCATGTTGTCTGACGACATGTTTCTGTGGCTTTGGTATTTTATAAGATGGTTGACTTTAAGTTCTCAAGCATATTGTTTGTGGTTTCTTCCACGTTATATAATATATCTAAAAATTATTTATTTACTATTCCGAAAGAATTAAGGAAAGGTTGAAATACAATCATTACAATATGGGTTCAACAAGCGCATCATGTCACTTATAAGAGGGCAACAAACTTTCCTCCCAACCACACAAGTTACAACTAATGGACTACGTTTTACAATTTTAGTAGATGGTTGACTTGGTTTTCGCTCATTATTTCTGAGCACCTCACGTTCTTTATGATTAAAATAGTATTGAATTTGGGTTTTTTCATGTAGCCAGAAACATGTCGTCATAAACATGTGATTTGAGGCATACGTCAGACACGATAACCTATTCCAACCTATTCCAACTGCTTGTTAGCGATTATGTATTAGATTTATTCTGTCTTTTATTCTTACAAGATTGGACTTGCATTTATTATTCATTGATATTATTTAATAGTTACCCTGTTTACAGTTTTTTTAATATTAAATTCTGTATTTTTAGTGATTCTCTTTTTTTTTTTAATTTTTTTAACCTTCACTTAGTATTGAAATTCTTATTGAATTTTTTTTCTAATCTTCCTCGAATGTATTTTGCAGAAATTTTGAATCCTAATCAATATGTGGTTAAAAACATTGGTGAAAGAAGCTTGGATTAGAAATTAAGAGCAAGGTTTATTTAATAAAAAATATATAATATAGGAAAGATAGTGAGCCTAAATTCATAAAGGATCTTCTTGAAAGAAAACCTAGTAATAAATATTATATATAAAATGATTGAATTATAGAATATGTTAAAAGGCCATACGATAGTATGCTTATATCAATATTAACTAGTCACCATGGTTGATATGACATGTCCTTTTAATCAAGGTGTGTCTTTTCAATATTATTGATTTGTTATTAATAATAATTATTTAATACTATTATTTATTAATTAATTATTTAGTATTTACATATATAATATCTTCACTATAAAGCCACCATTGTGAAGGAATCAACTACACACCCCCCTCTCTCTTTCTTAGCCCAACTTATTTACTCTCATACTTAACCAATATGTACAACATAAAGGTTTACAAGCATCGCATTTAGTCGTCACAACCATGGACATCTCTTCTACCACCCCACACAACACAAGGAAGGCCCACCCTTTCTTTGCTCAACAGTCTCTCAAGGCACCCTTCCCTTAAAGTGCTTTTCAACATGTGCAAAAAGAGTCCAAACTATTGAATGGTTCCTAATAATTGTCTAAAAAGATAATAGCTAGATTATGAAGTATCCAAAGAGAATGAATATATAGTTGGTGAAGGTTTTATAACTTACTCAGCCTCAATGTTCACCTACATCCATCATTTTTTATTCTAATGTCTACAATCCTATTCACGATGTTAATTTTGGTTAATTTCTATATTTGGAAATGTTGGCGACGAAGAACACAGAATGAACGATGTAAAGCATGAACAAATCATGCATGGAGTTAGTGCTAGAATCGAATGACAATGAGAGAATTGATGAAAATATGTAGACACTACTTTTAACTATAGAATGTGAGATTCTTATAATTTCCTTAAGAAGTGTACTAAACAATGCTTCCAAAACTGTGTGTGAAGAATTCCCCACCAACCTCTCACATTCATTTAATGACTGGTTTTAATAATTGAAATAGGCTAAATGGATCATTTAAGGAACATGGTAGATAATATATGAGTTATAAGGCTTATGCTTAACAAAATAATGTTTGTTGTCCCATATGCACCATATGATTCCTCTCTATTGGAATCATAGCCCCTCTACTGCTTTATATATAGTCATCTTAAACCATTATATTATATTTCAATTGAAATATTTACATAGCTTTAATATTTCATGGCAAGCTTAATACATGGTACATATACAAATATTTACATCTTATTCTTAATGGTATAAAATCAAGAGCGGTTCTTAATGGTACAAAATTTATAAGTCAAAATATAAGAATGTCGGGCATAATATTATTTCCTATTTTTCCACCTCACTTGTTAATCTATAACTAATACTTTATTTTTCCTTCTTGTTTCATTCCACTTTCACGTTACAATGCCTCTAACATGTATACAATTAGCACAGTCACTTAACTTGTGGCTGGTGAACATTGCTAGGTAATTGTTATGAACAAGTTATCTGTTGTTCTCCATGCTTTAGTTGTAATCACCTGTTGTCCATGCCTCCTATACATGCTATATTCTTTAGTTAAATGGGTTTTCATGCATTAGTTACTAGTTATCCATGCATCGACTACTAGTTATTATATGTGTGTGTGTGTGTGTGTGTGTGTGTGTGTGTGTGTGTGTATTATAATTGTTTATTTAGAATTTTGAACGACACCCATGAAATCAATCTGGATAGTACACTTGTCCCATCCTCCTTCAATTTAGGAAAAGCATAGACGATAGTCGACCCCAAATTCTATGATATAAACACGTATTGGTGTAAAGATAAAATCTCCACCAGTAACCCTTTGCATCATCATTCTTCATTTTTTTGCTAAATGATCACCACTTCTCAGGGCTCCTTCCAATATCTCTACCTCTATTTCAATTCCAACATTGTTTTTTTTACTGTTAAAAGGATGAAATTGTGCTCGGATGCTAGGTATATGTCATCATCAAGAATTTCAACAACCATCAAATATGAAATCATAAAATCATGAGACCTCTTTTCGATAGCTCCCGAACTACGATCAAATCTGTGAAATCATGAGACATTGATTCTGTCAAATTCCCAACTACGATCAAATCTCTCTAGTTTTGGTACTCTTCACACTCTCGATCTTAAATATCATGTATTAACACAGAAAATTTACAAAATGAGAGTAGCATACTCGAATTCCTTGCATAGCTTCAAACAAAGCATCTATCTCTCAAATCTCCACATACTCAGAAATGTATGGGATCCCTGTTTCCACATGTCTAGAGTACATATATGTTTTTTGAATTAAGGATCCACTCTCTTTGTTTCTATCTAATACAATAGAGTTGAGTTAATCATTCCAAGTATGAGTCGCCAAATCGAAATACACGACTTTTTTGTTGTTTGCAGTATTGATTTTCTCGCATCATTTCAGTTCTATATGGAAGCCTCGGATCTCCTCCTCCAAACAGGAGGAGCGACACTACAAGTCATTGTCATAGAGCTCCAATGAGTTCACCTGTAAAACTAGGGATAATTTGGGACAGAGTCAAGGGAGCCATTTCCAACGATGGTCAACCACCACATTAGGATCGAGTCACCTATTCGACACAACTATAGAATCCTCGACCAACTACAGGAGCTGCTTCTTCATCGGACTCATACTTCATAAGATTTGTTTTATTAGAATTTTACTATCTCGATTTGGTTATCGAGATTTCACTTTTCTTGAAAAATTTCTTCAAAAGATCCCCTTGACCTCGCCTCCTCGATAAACTTATCAGGTTTATTCCTTTGGGCCACTTCCATTGGGATTGATTTTCATCAAATCCTCCATTATATCATGTCTAAAGATCCTCCCGATCTCACCTCCCTGATAAGTCTATCAGATCCCACCACCCTGATAAAGTAAAATCAAGCTCCTCCCATATCATCATGCCATGTGTTTATATAACATATACAACCTTATGATGGAAAGAAAATACTATGAAAGAGGTGAGAGGCATAATGTTTTTTTAACCTTTCCAACGTTATCTCTATCTTTTGAAATGTAAGCACTATGACAAGGATGTTACAATGATGAATTATCTCCTATGTATCTAAATATATAAATTATTATTCTAAGAAAACATAAACTTTATGATTATTAAGTCAATATAGTATTATTAATTCCCTTGCTAAGAAAAAACAAACTTTATTATTATTAAGTCAATATAGTACTATTAATTCCCTCGCTAAAGATTAGCAATAAGTTCAAGTGAAAAATAAATACTATAAGATAATTTAGGAAAAAAGGTATGAAGTTTATGAGTTGAATCATCATGTACTTATTACTTATGAAAATAGAATATATCTTTCTAATTCATTTGATTTGAGAAGAATTATTACACATGAAATCTATAAAATGACATGTTTGGACATCTAGGCTACTAGAAAATGATTTCTACAATATGAAAACAATATTTTTCCCCCGAGATGAAGAAATATGTTTCCAGATACATTTCCAAATGTATGAAATTCCTCCAAGTTAAGGTTCAACATCAAAATCTAGTAGGTTTATTGTAGATTTCGTTAATTACATAATGGAAAGGGAAAGTAGTAACCATGGATTTCATTACTGGGTTACCAACTACCTCAATAAAAATTGATTCAACCATGGTTGTGGTGGATAAATTAGCCAAACAATCACAATTTATTCCTATTAATTCTACTCACAAGATTGATGATATAACAAGATATTATGAATGAAATATTCAAATTGTATGGGTGTTTAACCAAAGCAATTGTATATGATAAGGACACCACGTTTACATCTAACTTTTGGAAGAGTCTCTTTTCAAACTTTGTCACACAGTTGAATTTTAGCATTGCGTACCATCCATAAATAGATGGGAAAATTGAAGGAGTAAATCAAGTGATTTAAGTGATGATTCACATGTAGATGATGTATAAACCATCTAAGTTGAAGGATTATCTACAATTGCTAGAATATTCATATAACAATGGGCATGAAGCATCATTACAAATTAGTCATTTTGAAGCTTTATATGGTAGGAGATGTTGGACACTATTGAGCTAGATAATAAGGTAAATAGAGTTATACTTGGGAAAGAGATTCTTAAGGAAATGGAGCAAGAAGTTGCAAAAATCAAGAAAAATTCGAAGGCAAAACAAGAAAGGAAAAAAATCCACACATTAGAAATAGTCCAGCACATCAATAATTTCAAGTTGGAGATCTTGTTTATCTTTTAGTGAGGCTAATGAATATTTTTTTGAATCTTGGAATTTGTGCAGCTTTGCACTAAGATATTGTGAGCCATTTGAAGTCCTTGCGAGGATAGGGCCAATTCCATATAAAATTGCATTTCCTGCTAACACTAAAGATCATAATGTTTTTGAGGTTTTCTTTCTTAAGAAATATTTACATGATCTTAACCATGTGATTGATTGAGATATGATTATACAAACCAAAGGAAAAGTTCCAAATTGAGCCACTATGCATCCTCGATAGGAAGACAATGTTCCTTTGGAATATAAACATTGGGTAGGTAAAGGTGCAATGGAACAAATTTGGTCGCAATGAGACTACATGGGATATGGAGGATTCCATGAAAGATGTATACCTATTTTATTTTTATTTTTGAGAAAACATCAAGGATTGTGTTATTCCAAAGGGGGGGGGAATGTAATACACTTGTTTTGACACTTGGCATGTGTTAAACTAGATGATGTAAAAGGTTGCAAATATGATAATAAAGATTCTTTTTGTAAAGCTTGAGGTTAGGGCCTAACTAGGGAATTGTTAGGCATGTATGATGTAAATATTTGTATATGGTTAGGCTTGTCATCATGACTTAAATCTATGTAAATATTTATGTTGGAATATGATATAATGGTCAATGATGATTGTATATAGAGCATTAGATGGGCTATGATTCCAGTAGAGGGGAAGAGGAAATGGTTCATATGGGACAAGAAACATTCTTTTGTCAAGCGTCAACCTTATATTTCATATATTTTCTACCGTGTTCTTTAAATAATCCATTTACCTCATTTGAATTATTAAAACCAATCAATAAATGAACGTGATAGGTTGGTGGGGAATCCTTCACATGTAGTTATGAAAGCATGGGATGAATACACTTATGGAAATTATAAGAATCTTACATTCTATAGTTAAACATAATGCCATACATCTTTTCATAAATGCTCTCATTGCAATTTGACTCTAGCACTCACTCCATGCATGATATTTCCATGTTCTACATATGTCATTTTGTGTTCCCCATTGCCAACAATTCCAAATATGGAAATTAACCAAAATTAACACCGTGAACATGAAATTGCATACATTAAAAAAAAATGATAGATGTAGATGAGAATGGAGGCTATGCAAGTTAGAAAACCTTCACCAACTATACCTCCATTCTCTTTAGATACTTTAGAATCCATGTATTATTTTTTTAATCAATTATTAGGAAGCATTCAACAGGTTGGACTCATTTTGTAAACATTGAATATCATTGTAAGGGCGGGTGCTTCGAGAGACTCTTGAGAAAAGAAAGGGCCGGCCTTCCTCTTGTTTTGTGGGGTGGTGGAAGAGAGTCCCATGGTTATGATGGATAAATGATATGCTTGTAAAGGTTTATGGTGGACAGGTTGGTTAAGTATGAGAGTAAATATGTTGAGCTAAGAAAGACAGATGGAGGGGTTTGTAGTTGTTTCCTTGAGCATGGTGGCCTCTATCATGAACACCTTATATATGTAAATAAATAAATAATAATGGAAAGACACATCTTGACTAAAGGACATGACCTATCAAGCATGGTGACTAGTTAATACATATATAAGCATGATGTCACACGTCCTTGTAACATATTCTATAATCCAATTATATTATATATATTTATTTATTACTATCCTCTATGGATTTATGTTTATTGTGTTTCCTATGTTATATATTTATTATTAAATGAACCTTGCTCATTTAATTTGGTATACAAGCTTAATGAACCTTCCCTTTGTTCAGCCCTCAGTTCTCTCAGACTGAATTTATTATTCGAACCCCCAAAAACGAACCTTTTCCCCAAGATCCTCATACTCCTTATGATTTTCCTAGCTTCTGAAATATCCCTGTTGTAAACGAGGAGCTTGCAGCTCATACTACTCCACGCAAATCTCCCACCACCTCACAGACATAAATTATAAACGCCAGTCATCTCATGTCAGGAGGAGGAGGCAAATGGCCACCACCACCACCACCCAGAACACCAAGATGGATGGTAAGCCGGCATGGACCTCTGCAATTACCCACACCCCTGAATGATATGCCTACTGATTACCTGAAGCTACTACCAAAGTATGATGGAAGCAAAGGGACATCTACAGAGGACCACGTGGATCGATTTCAAGATTTCATGGACAATATCCTGATCGAGCCCGATGATGTATTTATGATCATTTTTGCTCAGTCACTGGAAGGAGAGGCCAGCAAATGGTTCAAATCTTTACCTAATGCCTCCATTAGCACAATGGAAATCTTTGAAACTACCTTTGTCAAGAAATGGTGAGTTAAACGGGACATTTTATATTATCTAACAGAATTCTCTGCCTTGAGGAAAAGCAGCTCTGAAAATGTGGTCGATTTCACAACAAGATTTAATAAATTGTATTTCAAAATTCCTGAGGACATTCGTCCCACTAAAGTTGCAGCTAAACTCACTTATGCATCTGATTTGCCCTCATATTTTGCCATAAAATTGAGAAAAAGAAGACCAGTCTCGCTCAACGATATGCAGGATGATGCCATAGACGTTGAAAGAAATATGAGAGCAGGAGGCAAGATTAAAATGACTAGTGATACTGAACCCAAAGATGAAGGAAAGGCCAAGGAGGAAGGTGTATCTTCATAGATAAGAGACTCTCAGGACGTAAATATCGGTGAGATGACCCGCATAATCAAGAACCTATTAAATAAGGTCACTAGAATGGAATTAGAGGGTAGCATTCCTAACAGACAATCCCCTCCGCGTCCTCCAAATCAGTTCAGAAGACCTTTCAATCTGTAGATGGCATATAGAGAAAAAAGAAATGATGAACAACCACTGAGGCCTCCTGTTCGTGAGAAGGAAAACAATATGGTTGAGATCACAACAGATGAAGATTATGAATATTTTGGAGAACAACTGAATTGGGTGGAGGAAGATTCCCACTTCATGCACCTTACTAGAGAAGACTATGAGAGTTCACTCTTATATGAGGAAGATGGCTCAGACCTTATGTATTCCCAAGAAAATGACCAATTCCCTAATGATCAACTTGTTTCTCATAGCGCTCAAATTGATAGAATGCAAAATAAGTACAAATTAAGACCAAGGCTGGAAGAAACAAACAAGCAGAGCAGACCCTTTCATAGAAAGTCCCCACAGAAGTCAGCGCAAACAAGGCCCCCTAAAGCAAAATCCCTACCCAAATAAAAATACCTCCCTAAGGATAAAGGAGTCGAAACCATGATCCCAGATATCCTAAATCATCCAGGTATAAGCCCCCATAAGAGAGTAGAACCAATCCCCAGAGAAGGGCCCACCTCTTTCAGTTTGGAACAAGAGCTGAACAAATTAAAGATAGTGGTTCCCTTGACTAAGTTAATAAGAAATCCTATGTACCAAGGCCAGATTAACAAGATGTTGCACAGGGCCGAAAGATTTGATCAACAAGATTCCATAAATCTTAATGATGAGGCTCCCTCTTTTCAGTGTGGTCCACACATTGATAATAAAGAAGAACCCACTACCCTATTTTACGTCACCCTGAATGTACATGAGAAGATTCTGCACAATTATATGTTGGATTCTGGAGAATCTCACAATCTAATGCCCAAAGTTGTCATGGAACAATTGGGACTAGAAATCACCAGGCCATATCATGATCTTTATAGCTTCGATTCCAGAAAGGTAAAGTGCATAGGGATGATAAAATACCTGGCAGTCACTCTTGCCCAGATACCCGCCAAAAGCGTAATGATGGACGTGGTGGTAGAAGATGTCCCATCTAAATATGGCATGCTTCTGTCAAGAAGCTTGGCTAAAAATCTTGGATGAACCATGCAGATGGACATGAAGTATGCTACAATACCTGTTTTTGCCGAAGAAACCAGGCGGTTATACAAGGACGCCATGTTCTCCTATGTTATAAGTGACCAAGACAGTCCTATGGATTATCCTATATATGTTGCCGATGAGAAAATGGGTTGTTATAGATTATAAGTGGGAGACCTAGCTAAAGAAGAGATCACACATGTTCAAGCGATAGAGCCAGCCGCTGAAAATATCTAGAACCAAGTCTGGAAACTCTTTTTCGATGGGGCATCTACCAAAGATGAATCCGGAACAGGCACGGTATTGTCATCACCATTGGGGGATGAAATCAGTCTGTCTTACAAGCTAGATTTTGACACCACCAACAATGTTGCTGAGTATGAAGCACTTGTCCTCGGCCTCTCAGCTACAAGAGACTTGAGAATTACTAATCTGGTGGTCTTCGGAGACTCTGAACTTGTGGCAAATCAGATTAGAAGTGTTTATCAGACTAAGCATCCCAAACTCAGAGCAGACCGCAATTTGGCCTGGGACCTCATTGAGAACTTCTTTGATGCCTTCAACATTCTTTCGTTCCCCGGGAAGAAAATCAATAGGCCTATGCCTTGGCCATGATGGAAAGTTCCTTCAATCCTCCCAAGAAGCCGAGGCTAAACTATGAAGTTGAAATGAGATATTGTCCCTCCATTCTCGACAATGTCAAAAAGTTGGTAGGTTATCAAAGATGATCAACAAATTAAGCGCTTTTTGCAGTTGGTTGGGGAATTCTCAAATACTGAAATAGACAGTGATTCCAAAAATATAGAAGAAGGTAATTCACAGGTAAAAGATACAAAAGGCTCTAAATTCATGCAACATATTGCTGGTCACAGGGTTCTGCAGTTAAAGAATAATTTCATTCCGAAAGGACTTGTTCCATTAGAACAATTGTTCGACAAAAATGAGATCCTGGTCAAATCAGCAGTATAGCCAACTACTGAGGCCGTGCAGGAATTAAATCTGGGCACCATGGAGGATCCCAAGTTCATCAAACTCTCTCAGTCCCTCACAATCGAGCAGAGGCAAAGGTATGAGGAATTGTTCAAAGATTATGCGGATGTTTTTGCATGGAACTACAAAGACCTTAGAACCTATGATACTACCATAATACAACATAGGATTCCCTTAAAGCCTGATGCTAAGCCAGTAAAAAAAACGTTGAGGTAGGTGAACCCTATCTTGTTTCCAATAATTGAAAAGGTAGTGAGGAAACTTCTTGATGCAAAAATCATTATCCCTCTAAGATATTCAGAATGGGTGGCTAACCTAGTACCGGTCAAAAAGAAAAACGGTGAGATCCGACTATGCGTTGATTTCATAAATCTGAATAAATGCTCGTTGAAGGATAATTACCCCTTTCCCAAAATGGATCATATTCTGCAAAGGTGGTGGGGTCAACCTGAGTGTCTATGATGGATGGATTCTTAGGGTATAATCAAGTTGCAATGCACCTAGATGATAGGGAAAAGATGGCCTTCACTACAGAGTGGGAAATTTTATGTATGACAAAATGCCCTTTAGCCTTATGAATGTTGGGGCAACATTCCAAAGGGCCATGTACATAGCATTCATAGGAGAAAAGGATAAGTGCATTGTTATATACCTGTACGATATGATAGTTTTTTCTAAGTATGACAAGGAACATCTTCAGCACCTGAAGGAAACCTTTGAGAAGTGCAGAAGGTATGGCCTATCTCTCAATCCAAAGAAGTTCTTTTTCGCCATAACGAAAGGAAAGCTACTTGGTCATATCATTTCCAAAGACGACGTAAGGATAGACCCAAAGAGAGTGGCTGCTATCAAGCTGATTGAGCTCCCACGAAATAAAAAAGAGGTACAATCTTTCATTGGTAAAATAATTTTTTTACGAAGATTTATTCCTAACTTTGCAGAAATAATGAAAGAAATTATTGACATGCTGAGAAAAGATGATGAGATAAAATGGACCAAAACCACGAGGAATTCTTTTAAACAGATAAAGAAATCCCTGGGAGAAGCGGCTGTTTTGACTAGCCCGAACTACACCAAGGATTTCCTAATTTTTACTTTTGCTTCTGAGGTTACTATTGCAATAGTCCTTTTGCAAAAAAATCAGGAAGGGCATGAATAACCTATTGCTTTCTTCAGCTGATCCCTGAGAGATGCAGAATTAAAATATGGCACAATGGAGAAGTAGGCCTATGCACCTGTTAAAGCACTCAAGTCATTCAGGAGCTACGTTTTGCATTCCAAGATCATTGCTCATGTAGTAGGGAGTACCATTAAAGATATCTTATGTCATCTTGATAGTGAAGGAAGAAGAGGAAAGTGGATTTCCAGGATCCAAGAGTACGATATGGATATTAAACCTACCAAGTTGCTAAAAGGACAGGGATTAGCTAAACGGCTAGCCGAGTCGAATTATCAAGCCCTAGAGATCAATTTAATCGATCAACTCCTCGATGAGGGAAATGGAGAAGGTCAGCAGAACCTCCTCGACTAGGTAGCTGAGAAATTTATGAATTCAGAATGGTACAGGGACATAGTCTACTATTTGGAGCATCTTACCTGTCCCCCCGAAAGGGAGAAGTCTAAAATAAGATCCCCTAAGCTCAGAGCGGTCAAATACTGTGTATTGGATGGTTATCTTTTTTGGAAAGACTCACTGGGTATCCTGCTCAATTGCATTGTAGAAGAGGAGACCGAGGGAATAATTACTGATTTTCACAAAGGTATGTGTCGAGGGCATCATCCATGGAGAGCGACCACTCATAAGATATTGCGAGCAAGCTATTTCTGGCCCACGCTATTCACCGATGCCAGCAAGATCGTCAGGGCATGCAAGGAATGCCAAATGTTTGCCGGAAAGTAGAAGCTGAAACCATTACCCCTTAAAACCATTAGGGTAGAAGCACCCTTCTAGCGGTGGAGTCTTGATTTAATTGGGGAAATAAATCCTCATTCCAGCGGCCAGCACTGATGGATCCTTACAGGCACTGATTACTTCACGAAGTAGGTGGAAGCTATTCCCACTAAGAACGCAAGTGACTTAGTCATAATAAGCTTCCTAGAAGAAAATATCTTGGCAATATTTGGTTGTTCAAGGAAAATACTTATGGATAATGCTCCGACCTTCAAATCATATAAGATGATGAACTTTTTCCGGAATTATAATATTTAATTGATTCATTCAACCACATACTACCCGCAGGGAAATGTCTTAGCCAAGTCTTCTAATAAAAGCTTGGTGACTATTATTAAGAAGATGCTCAGTACAAACAAAAAGGCTTGGGACTCCCAATTAAATTTCACGTTATGGGAACATAGGATCAGTGTAAAACGGGGCATAGGCACTTCTCCCTTTAAGTTGGTTTATGGAAAGGAAGCGGTCCTCCTGATTCAGTTGGGCCTCCCGGTCATGAAGCTACTACAACCAGAAAGTGAAGAGCTAGACGATATGGAAAGAAGAATCCATCAGTTGATAGAGATTCAACAGGTCAGAGAACAACTGGACGACTCCACTAAGATCTATCAGGACAAGATGAAAGCAACTTTTGACCACAGTGATATTGCTTGATATTTGTAGCATAGAGATCTTTTTCTAAAATGGGATTCCAGAAGAGAGCCGAGGTATAAGCACGGGAAGTTTGACAACTTATGGTTGGGTCCTTTTAAAATTATCATAGTCCAGGACAACAACACATATGAGTTGGCCCAGCTTAATGATGAAAGTTTTGGGAACCCTATGAATGGAAGATTCCTAAAGTGGTTCTTTCATTACTAAATTCCTTTTTCCCACTTTGTGAATGGATCTGGTGTACCATATTTTGTAGCATTTCTCATTTTCTCTTTGTTTTTATCGTTTTTCAAAATCATAATCATCTTTGTTACCTATCTTTTGTTTATTCCTCTGAAGCTAGATTGTCAGCAAGCAGATATGACTCCACAACCCAATGAGCTAAAAGGCACTAGTCTACTGTTCTCAACCTTTCCCAGAAGGAAGAGGTTGTCCCCGCTGAAGCCAATGTTAGTGTCATTATCAGCTAGGGGGAAGCCGTTAGCTGGTTAAGGGTATGTTCCCAAAGAATAATCCAAAAGCATCAAAATGACACACGCAAAGTGGTAGGGTGGCATGACTTAGTGATCGGATGGCACAACAAGAACTCAAAGCATTAGTCAACAAAGACCAGCCTTAGGAGGGCACAGTCAGGATTCATGAGCAGTTTGCGTTTGTCCTGGCCCAGGTCACCCTTGATAGAAAACTGACGTGGACACGTGTCATTTTCTTAGCTAGTCATGGGTCTCAAGGCGGTTTCCCCAGACTGTTTTTAGAGACCCTGAAACCATCAAAAAACCACAGTGGTTTTATGAAGCACATAGTGTCAGACCGAGAGGCAGGGTGCAGAGTGGGGCCTACTCTTAAAATTCACATGTTTTTAGGCACCGATCTCAAGGAATCCTAGAAGAAGATCGGCGGTCACCCGAGCGTCAGGGAGGAAATGTTGCACGAGGTATATCATGTCTGGTCCTACCTTGAGCTGAAACCACTACTTCCACGTGGCAGTCCGAGGATCGTTTAGGGGGCTTAAAGCGATTTTCCTAAACCATTTTATGGAGGTCCTGAAAACCGCTAATGGTTTCTATCTTGTTGGCCTCTGTCATCGCTTTGAAGCAGCACCTCCCAGTACTTATTACCGCCGTCGTCGCCGTACAAGATGCAGCCTGCTCTCAACACGCAAAGCCCAAAAGGGTAGTCATGTAATTATTACGCTAGTACATGCATGCTCATCGAGGATTGTTCGAACAGATCTATAAATACTCCTCGACTTGGCATATTTTTGCATTTCAGAGTTCCTAAGCCTCACCAGTCCAGAGCATGAAGCTTGAGATGCACAGATTGTTCAAAGATGATTAATCCAAGCTAGAGGGTAGGTGTTCTAAATGGTGCATTTCATCTCAAGAGGAGCCTCACCAGGAGCACTGAGGATTCAGACGACAAGTCCCCACGAGCAGCCTACATATGCACACTTGCAAGAAATCAAGCAAGAGAAGCCCGAGGTCTCACTCGAGATGTCTAAGGAGAATTCAACTATTACAACGATTAAAAAGGAGATGGACCTTCTGGATACAGAAGCACAGAAGGAGGGGATACGCTGATCTCAGCGAAGGATGATCAAATGACGAAACAGTAGCACCAGAGCGGTTTGAGCGATGCAATGACAGAATGAGGTCCTGTTCCACAGCTCGGCAGCAGAAGTAAACTTTTTCCCCACCAAAAACAAGGTCCGAGAGCAAAGGGCTTGGATGGGCTAGAAGAGATAGATATTAAGGGTCTGCAAAGCGGCATTTTTAGCCGGGTGGTCGCACCTACGTCTCCATTGGTCTGTGGGTGGTCCAACAAGTGTCTAAAGGGTTCTAAATAGCTTTGAAAAGAGTTACATCGATAATACTTGCATTTCTTAAGGGGATGAGAGCTTTTGCCCAAACCGGATGAACTACTTTGCTAGCAAAGTGGTCCTGGGTCATAGTCATAGGATAACCAGTAGTGCTCCATATGTTTGATTTTGTAACAAACTCTGTTAGGGAGTACAAACAGAAGAAACTTAAAGCTGTTGAGCTGCAACTGATCGTAACAATTTATGTTGTAGATTATATGAAGGATATATATAGCCAAATAGGAAGTAGCCAAAAGGTTGGCTCTCTTTTGTAAGAAGTATTACTTCTATATTTGATAGTTTGATCAATACAGAAAAGAAAAAAATTATTGCCCTATCTTGGAAGCTTTATGGATTCAAAGTTTTGATGTGCACAATTACTACCTTCTATTTTTTTTCATCTCTACCATTTATGTATGATCTGCAGAGTTGTTCTGAGCTTAATATGAGTGCTTATGCTTAAATGTATTTCTTCTAAGATGATTAGTAATTGAAGTGTTCATGCTAACTTGTTTGGAGGTGATATCCTCGTATTATTCAGTGGCATTATGTGTTCATTTTGTTGAGGCTGTTGAATTCCTGTCCCAGGCTCAGCATGTCGTTCTGTAAATATAGGATAAAGATTTGCTTCTACAGTACCTTTATCTTATACCATTTCATTTCCCATTCACTACTCAAAGTCTGATTTCTGGCACATTGAAATAATGCCCATTCATATTTCAAGATTGGAATTCCACATTGTTTTCTGTCAAGCTATGATTTGATTGAGTAAAGTTTTCAGAATTTTTTTATTGATGCCCAGGCACAGTTCTAAAGACAACCTTAGAACGTCTGTGGGACTAACAGGAAGTCAAGCTTGTTTTTTTAGTGGTATTGTGCTTGTATATTAAGATGTGACATATTACTTTCAATATTAATATTATAAAATATAAAATCATTTTGGATTTGCTTGATCTTCTTCTGTGACTCTTTAGAGACACCCAATCCTTTTAAGATAATAAGAATGACGTGTCTCTCAAATAGAAGTTTCATTTTTCCCATAAACAAATGTCTACTTATTTATAGTTCTTTTCAAGACCAAAATATGGTTTCCACCATCCATTAATCATTTTCTCAATGTGTTAGTTTTAGTCATGTTTGTGATGAAGGTATACTTTGAGAGATATTTGTATGTGATAACTTCATCTAAGTTGTTATTTTCATAAACAAACTTAATGTAAGTGATCATTTTGGATTTGATTATCATAACCTTTGTTTTGTGATTGTTTAATGGCATACCCCTTATAGGGTAGAAATACATGAGAATTCATAGTTTCTTGTATTAAAGCGAAAATTTTAGATATGAATGATATTGTTAGCTTAAGAATAAGCATGATGACTATTCTAACCAAATTAGTGCCAACACATGTTTCTATCAAACATGGCTTTAATGTGTCAATGTAAATGTCAAAAATGGTAGGGCAAAGGATAAAATCCTTATTTAAATCCTATATTACCATTAATTTCTTTCAACCAACCTTCAATATTTCTAAATTTGGTAATAACACTCTCATATAACTTTGACAAATCAACTCTCAACTCAAAGTGACCTTTCACTCTTCTAATCTATCCCAGAGGTTATTTCTGAAGATAATGTAAAAAACTCTTCTTAAAAAAAAACATAAAAAAATAATTTTATTATTACAATGTTTTGCCATTTTTCCATGACTATGGTTGTTAGTCCTTTTTATAAATCTGCCTCATCTTACTTTTCAAAATAATTTTGTATTACAAGTAATCATAATGAGCGTGGTAAAACAGATGTCCGATGAGGCGATGAATTCCCAGCACACCAACAATATTGGAATAAATTCTTTATTTTTAAATAAATTAAAAAAACATTAATATGAATATGAATATAACATGTGAAAAACACAAATAAGTGACTCAATCTGAGGTAAAGAGTAAATAAAAATAATCAACAAAAGTAATAAGGCAAGAAGAAGAAGCAACCAGCAATAACGCCATTAGGTAAAGAGAGACGGAAAATACTCATTGATGGGCATAGCACAGCATCAACAAGAATTCCTGAAAATACAAGAATTGATTAATTGATGGGCATAGCACAGCATCAACAAGAATTCCTGAAAATACAAGAATTGATTAATTGATGGGCATAGCCCAGCATCAATTAATTCATTACTTGATGGGCATAGCACAGCATTTATTAAAGTATTCGTATTAATCAAAGCAGGAGTGTTCGTAGCCTAGGTAACAGTTAGAGCATAGCAGAGCATCAATTGGTGCGCATAGCACAGCATTTATTAAAGTATTCGTATTGATGCTAAAAGTAGTACTCTTCGTAGCGTAGGTTACAATTAGCGCTACTGGTAACTCGAGCACCGATGGCGTAGCCGCAAAGGTTGACGATGTTCTCCAGAATGTCATTAAGACAGGCGGTGCAATCAGAGTCACTGGTTGCATAACCAGAAGCTTATTAGTTGTCATTGTGGATGTCAAAGAGGCCACTTGATGACACGTGGAGGCCTGTTCACATGTTCTTGAAATAACACCCCATTTGGGGAGGAAAAAGCCATACTCTCCTAAGTTTGACATGGAGCCATTCCTTTGAAGCCAATGGCTTACATCGAGAATGGAGAAGTGAGTTGTCCAATGAGAGCCATGATCCATCTAGACGGTGGTCTTTACGAGTAACACCTTCATTGGCTAAGAAGTCTTCCATAACATGATGGGGATAAGAGTTGCGATTTTGCTAATAACTAGCAGAAGCTCTTCCCCCTTACTTTCAAGGCACAAATTTTGGGTTAGCTTGAAAAGAGGGAGACCATTTTAAAGCCCTTGAAACATATTAATTATTAGAGAGAATTCTCCCTCAGCAATGACTCGATCAAATCCATTACGAGCTACAATGGAGAGTCCCATGAGAAGGGCATGAAGTTCAACATCATTGTTGGACTCTTGCCCAAGATAACCAACACAAAATGACAGATGATTTCGTACTTATTCTGAAAAATCTCCTCCATTTCTAGCATTCCCAGATTATGTTTTGAGGCGCCATTGAACTGAAGCTTCTAGAAGGAATTGGTTAAAGGATCCTAGTGATAAGGGCTAGAAGAATGCATTCTCATGGAGGCAGGAGGTAGGGTCCCATATGTAGGAAAAAAACCCCAAGTAGCAAGGATACCTTTATTTGAAGCGTAGTCATTCCAATCCTTTTCATCCTAGAATCTAAATCGAATAGTTTCACTCGATTTTTGCTGAAGATGTTTCCAAAAAAACACCAAGTTATGAGTAGAATTGTTGAAAATATGATTATTCCTCTCCTTCCATACTACCCACAAGAGAAAACTTGGGAAAAGTTGGAAGCAATGATTAAATTTAGGATTCCCAAATGAATTTAGATGTCCAATTTCCGATGGTTAAGACAGACTATCTCGATTACAGTCATACTGTATAAAAATACAAGCATCCCTATCCCACAGATTTGTAGTAAAGGAGCATTTGATAAAGAGATTTTCTTGGCTCTCTAATGCAACCTAATAACGAATCCAATAAGAGGGGCCTTCCTCTCCTCGATGAAGTATTTTATCCCAAGTCAGAACTCTTGAGGTTGCCAATTTCCAAAGGAATGGAGCAATCTTGGGCCATAAGTCCTTCCAAATTTTTTCCCAAACAGGAGAGGGCTACCCTAAGTTTGGACCCATAATAAAAGAATATGCATCTCTAACTAAGAAATGACCATCCCCTCGAGCACCCCACTGAAAATGTTTGTCACTTTTCTAAATCCCCATGGGCCTCAAAGAGAGGGAATCCCATAAGCTTGTGAAGGTAGGCAAGGCATAAAATACTAGCCGTTCTAGTGGTTGAATCTAGCCCCTCCATTGAGAGTTGTGACAATTATCTTTCCAGTAGTGTGGCACTTTGAGTTTTCCATTGCGATGGCATACATGCTTAATGGCCTCAAGTTATGGCTGATTGCCTAGACATTGCATTGGTTTCCAAGGGTCCTCCTAGAAGAGGAAAAATTGAGCATTCGTAACTTTCCAAAAGCATTGTTGATGTACCAGATCCCTGTTACTCCAAGTAACATTCCACATGCCAAAACCTTGAATAGAACTTGTGAGACAAATGTGGTCATTATTCGCGGTATCTGAGGCATATTTTATTTTCCATAGTTTACTCTAAAGTGCAGTCCTATTTTGAATCCAAGGCCACCATAGTTTAGCCCCCAACACTTCACTCTTTCTCCCTAGAGATCTCCCATTTATGTTATCTTTGTAGATTTTATTCCAGGACACCATTACCCATTTTTTGTTCAATATTTTTGCACTCCATAAGAAATTACTTTGGATCCACCTTATTGAAGATACCTTATTGTAGATATAATTTTATTAGGAGCCACAATAATAGAGAGAGGATAGGTTGGAAGAGCTTGCAGGATGGTCTTAACTAGAATAAGGTGCCCCACAATGTTGAGAGATCGAAACAACCATCTATCAAATTTTTTCTCCATCTTAGTCAAAAGCTTACTCTAGTAGTTGGGACGTTTGGGAGAGTATGATAAGAGGGTCCCCAAATATTTGGTGGGAAAAGAACCCCGACAAAAGCCTAAGATTCTTGATAAATTGTTTTGAACTGAAATATGTACATTGAAGAAGAAAATATTGGACTTACTCATATTGATAAGAGTGCAAGAGGCATCCATGAAAGATTTGAGCAGATTCTTAATAGAACAATCTTCGTTAATAGTTCGGACCCGCATAAGCAGTGCATCATCAACAAACTTCAAATAAGTCAAGAAGAGATTGTCGTAACCTTGTTAGATTCAAACTACATCGCTCTGAGAAAGCATAGCTTTGATGAATATTTCCAAATCTCTGGTCATCAATATTAAGAGAAAGGGAGATAAAGGGTCTCCTTGACAAATACCTCACATGTAAGAGAAAGTTCTATATTGAGAACCGTTGAATAGGATGGAACATAAAGCAATAAAGAGCAAAGAAAGAATCCATTGGATCTCTTAACATCTATTTTGGTTTCCACCAAGGAAAGAGCCAGAAAGCCCGAAAATGACTAGTTGTCGAGCGGTTTTGAGCCAAATGATAGAGCCACCATGAAAAGAATGAGAAAAACCAGCCATAAAAGTGTCTTCCGCAACTAAAAAGGACTAAATGGGCTTCTTCCACAAAAGGACTAAATGGGATTCTTCCACAACAAAAAAAGATTGCACGGCCAGGATCGAGGAGCGGTTCAGATCAACAGTTAAAATGGCGTTCTGTAAGTCCATTTTTCCGTTCCTGCAATCCACATTGCAAATTGTGGATTTGCGGAGCGACAATTTTCCAGAGAGCGCAAAGATGAGTTTCCGCATTTCGCATTATGCATTGCGGATTGTGGATTGCAAGGCGATAGTTTCCAGATGGTGTGCTATGAATATTAAATATTGCATTAAATTAATCAGTAAATTATTAATTAGTTTAATTGAAGGGACGTAGCCCTTCTTAAGAATGCTCAAACCTTATAAAAGGCAAGCTCTTGTAACGCGTTAAGCATCTTATCAATTCAATAATATATCTTTTTATTCAATATAGATCTCGTGTCCTAGTTTTTCTGTTGCATTTGGTATCAGAGCGGATTCGTTCCTGCACTCTGAGCTCGGACTCGGCTCATCAATTCCTACTTAAGCTCGGACCCGGCTCATCAATTCCTAATTTTTACGCTCCACTGCTCTCTACTTCTCCCTCAAACTCCATCCTTCTGCTACCCCATCCACTCCACCACCACACTCTCCACGCATTTCCAATCAAGTGCTTCGATCCTACCCGCACATAGCTCCACCATCTCCATACTCCGCCATCCCTCCATCACTCCCCCTCCACACTCCATACTCCGCCATCCCTACCGCGTTCCTCCAATTCCCTTCCGACCCACTCACTCCCCACCAACGAACCCCACCTTTCCTCCAACCTTCACACGCCTCCCTCCCTTGCGCCCTCCCTCTTTCCCTTGCCTCACATTCCAACCCGCCCTCGCTCCCTTGCCTCACTCTCGACCGTTGCTTCACACTACACCAAGCCCTCCATTCCACGCTCCTGCAACCCTGCTCCAATCACCCATGCTCCTCTCTGCACCAGCCTCCTGCTCCAATCACCCATGCCCTCCCTCTACGCGGCTTCGTCCTCTCCACACCATTCCCCACCTACTCCAACTCTGTGCCCTCATTTCGACTTCCCTCCACACCCTCTCAACTCACATATCCGCTTGTCCTCGCAACTCACATATTTGACGTTCCATTCTGCTGCTCCAACTCCTCATTCCCACACGTCCAAGTAGTCTCCCCTCTGAGCTTCAAGCCACACTGTTTCCACTGATCTGCACGTGCATGCAATTAGGGTTTGAAACCCTAAAATCCAAGGCAAAAAATATATTAAATATTATTATAAGTATAATATTATAATAATTTTAGTATTTGTATTTTAAACAAAAAAGTTTAAATATTTGAAAAAATATATATATTAAACCTATTAATAATAATAAAACATTATTATTATAGTGTGTATATTTTAAATTTGGGAAAAAAAACTATATACAAAATATTATAGAGTTTATGAAAAAATAAAAATATTAATTAATTAATATATTATTATTCAAAATTTCACCTTAAAGGGCCAAAATAGCGTTCTACAAACATCCATGGCATTTTATACTAAGAGTGACGAATTCATAGATTTCCTTGAGGAAATCCTTAAAGACAAAGATGAAATAAAGAAAACTATGAACGGAACATTTAAAGAAAATGAAGATGGATGTGAAAATCAGGTAAAAGAAACCATCCAAGCTAATGTAAAAGATGAAGATACAATAGACTATTATGTCATCTCCCATGAGAGTAATAGTAACAATGAAGACATTGTGCAAGACAAAGATATAACATACCCTAGTAATGAAGAAATTGACAACAAAATATTTGACAAGAAGAAAGATGATCCTCACCAAGACTGTGATAAGAAACAAGCCGATGTTCTTATGAGCATTATAAGCACAAAGAGCCCGTTCAAGGGAACTAACAGAATATGTGTTGGGAATAACAACACGACAATAGTTAAGGTCATAATGCATGTTGAGCATGTTCAATTGACGACAAACATAGTTAAAAGAAGCAATCACACAAGTAGAAAAAGCGTAAACAAAACTTCACCAAGTTCATACTCAATGCAAATACCAAGACAAAATAATCAGAAGGAGGCAATGGTCATTATCAAAATCGCATATCTCAAGTCATCAGTGCAACATAGAGCCAGAATAAAAGACATCATGAGAAAACTCAGCTTTGAGGACAAAGCTTTCGAAAGGGGAAGGCAATGCTGTGAATATTTAATTAATATTATTAGTTATAAATTAATTGTTTATTAGGTTACCAGTAAAAGGGTGTAACCCTTCGCTATGCTTCCTCAAACCCTATAAAGGCCATCTTATTGTAATTTTATAATCATCATCTAATATCTTATTCTTATTTATCATTCAATATGAGAGTCGGATTTGACTATTAATAGTGCAACCGGATACGGTTGCTGCATGGTGCAAAAGTATGTTTCTGAATCCCGCATTCTGCATTGTGGAATGATGATTTTCCAAAAGGGCGAAACATTTAGTTTCTGCATTCTGCATTCCACATTGCTTATTGCGGATTACAGAAAGGTAATTTTCCAGAAAGCACGAAGCCAAAATTCCAAATCCCGCATTCCACGTGGTGGATTGCAGATTGCGGGAAGGCCATTGTGGAAAGGCCATTGCGGAAAGGCCGTTGCGGAAAGGTCATTGCGGAAGGTTTGTTGTAGAAAGGCCAAGGGCTGTTGCGGAAAGGTCATTGCGGAAGGGAAATTGTAGAAAGGAAATTACGGAAAGAGAATTATGGATCGAAGAAGGTTTCACAAAGCAAATCGCAACTGCGAGGAAATAAAGATTCTCACAAGAAGGTGGTGCATTTCAGAACAACAAGGGGGCCTGTTTCAGTTTACTGTCCTAATCAATCTAAAACAGCCCTATTTGAAGGACAAGCAGGAAGCTTCCGCAGCCCAATGGCGCACTTCCAGTGCGTGAAATACCCCACCATCACTCTGAGAAGGATCAAGATGTGCTAATTCGGGTGGCTCGACTCATGCGGCCTCACCATTCCCAGTGCGAGTTTGTTTTGAATTAGTTAGGATATTTTGATTCTCTGTAAGACTATAAAGGAAAGGTCCGAAGTAGACCAAAAGTTTGGAGGTTTTTGTATCAAAGAGATTACTGGTCTACATATGTATTGAACTCGGTCTCTTAATTCAATGAGAAGACTCAATTTTGGAGCTTG
Organism: Larix kaempferi; assembly: GCA_027924585.1. Lineage (NCBI taxonomy): Eukaryota > Viridiplantae > Streptophyta > Pinopsida > Pinales > Pinaceae > Larix > Larix kaempferi. Next base: position 9,070,017 of record BSBM01000809.1, on the reverse strand, counting down.
ATATTCCTGTGATGTGGGTTTTGATGTTTGTTATTTCCTGTGTTTGTGACACATCTTTGTATTTCCATTAATTGTTTTCTTTTGCAGTACCTAAAGATCAATATTACATCGTCTTGAATTCATGTCCACATGCTCCAGATGCATATGACTAGGTATTCCACCCTTTTCTTCTAAAAGTTGCACGTTAGAATTCATCTTCAGATGCTCTAACCTTGTGATGATTTTTTTCTCTTTTTTCTACCTTCATTTACTGATCAATGCGATGTGAAAGAACCACATCTACCTTGCCTTTTTCCTTTGCATTCGTGGTATGAATCTGTCATTTGTGACTGTAAACCCACCGAAGTTGACTCCATGCCCAATTGTCCTCCTGTTCTTAACCCCAACCAACCAAAAAACCCCTTTTAATTCATTGTTTGAAGGTCTAGCCACCACCTTACCGAATAACACAACCTATTCAAGCTATATCCTATTGCGGGAAGCGCTAATGAGAGATCCCTCTGTGTGTTTGGGAAGGCTAGTTTCCATCCACTGAAGATTGGTTTGTAACAGTTACCTCATAGTCTTTCCTACCACAAACCAAAAACATATTGAGTGATAACAGGGTCCATGTAATACCATAGTTTATTAACCCTTGTATGCAACTAAGTATTGGTAATGTGAACCTATGTAATGATTTTGCTATATGTTTAATCTGTTTATGGAGATGTGTGAACTATCTGCTTGTGTTGTGGGGGATAAACAATATGAGAGTGGTACTAGTCTCCCTAGGAAAAAGAATTAAGATAAATAAAGGAAGTTAAATATGTTAAACATAAAGAATAAGTTAAGCTGAAAACAAATTAAAAAATTAGAAATTACACTGGAATTCCTAACTACTCCATGGGAAACACATCCTTAAACTCATCTAATATCAAATGTAGTCCTGAAGAAGGGATGTTATTTTCATTGATCGCTTCCACAGTGTATATTTTACACCCTTTCTTCATACATATATTAACCTTATTATTTGATATTAAGTGTAACGAAACTTCTCTCTTGATTCTCTCAATCACTACATGGTTCACCATACCATCATGGTAGTAAACCTTCTTGTTTATTGTGGAGCCTGATCTTCCTGATTTAGATATTTTGTTTTAGCCGTGTTTGTACACCATTTGTATATGATATGCAGGTGGACTGTACACTCATCCCAACAGGGGCATGTGGGGGTTGGGGAGAAAAACCCCCCAAGGGATTTTTTTTGCGTTGTTAGTTGGCCAACAGTTTACGGGCCCATGGTATTGGGTATACTGTGGTATTTTCCCATGGTGATTCCCCTTTATAAAGAATCGATTGTAATGCATCTATGTAATTTATTGTAACATTATAAAGATCTCTGTGATTGTGTAAGAGAGATTGAGAGAGAGTAAAGAGGAAGTTGCAGTGATGTGCTGCAGGTTGTATCCCTTCATTTGTTGGATGGTATAATAATAAAAGGACTGGCAATTTCTCTGTGGACGTATCCCAGATTGGGTGAACCATGTTATATTGGTGTCTCTCTTATATTGTGTTTATGTGATTTATATTTGCATCTTTTTTATTTTTTATTTTTATTTCTCTACGATCTCGTTTTTCTAACAATTGGTATCAAAGGAAAGGGTCTATTTGGAGAATAAACTCATAGGAAAGAAGGGTTCCTAGTTTGAGTGGGAGCAATGACGAAAGAAGGAAAGTTTAAAGTAGAGAAATTTAACGGCCAAAAATGCAAGTTATGGAAGATACAAATGGAGGACTATATGTATTAGAAGGATCCATATTCCTTTCATTCGGAGGAAAATAAAAACAATCATTGACTATGAAGGATGAAGAATGAGATGTTCTTGAAAGAAAGGAACTGGGAACAGTACGATTGTTCCTGGCTTCGTCGGTGGCTCTCAATATCTCAAAGGAAATGACAATGGAGGGTCTGATGAGCACATTTGGTAAACTGTATGAAAAACCCTTGGCTTCCAACAAGGTATTTATAATGAATCATTTATTCAATATGAAGATGTCAGAAGGTGGATTTGTTGCTAATCATTTAAATGAATTTAATACGATTACACATTATCTAAGTTTTGTAAAATTAAACTTTGATGATGAGGTTAGGCCTATTCTAATCTTGTGCTCATTGCCAGAAAGATGGAACGACTTGGTCATGGCTGTAAGTAACTCTTGCTTTGGTTAAAAAACTTTGAAATTTGATGATGTTGTTGATGTTATTCTTAGTGAGGAAATGCAAAGGAAACACACAAGTGAGACATCTAGTAATGCGTTAACCATGGAGAGTAGGGGAAGACAAAGGTATAGAGGAAAGATCCTAGGTAATCGGAGCAAGGCCAGAAAGGGAATATCCAAGTCCAGACTGGGAAAGATAGAGTGCTGGAAGTGTGGAAGGAAAGGACATATGAAGAAAGACGACAAATATCAAAATAAGAAAGGAGATGGACAACAGGATACTACTCAGGAAGCAAATGTAGTAGGTAATGTGTTATAAGATTCTTTAATTTTTGTATTAGATAATACTAGTGATTACTTTATAGTAGATTCAGGGGAGGGTGCATGACGAGCTAAGTGGAGTCGGGATGGGTAGTTCAGTCTCACTGGAGGTCTATCGGAGTGATAAATTCAATTGAGAGTCAGTCTAGCCTTAAATCAAGGAAATAACTAATGATAAATCAACTAACTGAAGTACAACTAAATGGTAGGTGAGAGAGGGCGAGTTGCTTCCTTAAATCAAGGAGGAAGGGTGCACTAATCTCTAGGAGGGCTAAAAATTATCTGAGAGAAGCTCCCAGGGGCTGGCTAACTGAGGCTAGGTGCTGAGACTAATGACTAGGATGCATGCAATTGCATGCATGCATAACTGAAAATGTAAATATGGATAATCCTCAAAGGACTAGGATGGAGTATAGGAATATCCTAACACCCCCCCTTAATCCATCCTGGGCCCTAGTAACTGATACCAAAGGTCACCCAATACAATGAACAATAATAACAGTCAATAAACCGAGGAAATGGGAAAAAAATCATGGGAAAAATACCCCCCCTCAAAATAGACTATAAGGCATACACAAAAAATAAATGCTCCAAACTCAAGCAGGTGTGATGCTTGGTTATATGTCTAGAGGTATCTTCTTCTTGGGAAGAAATGGATCATGCTCAAAAAGCATGTACTTGTACTTTCTCTTCAGATCAAATGTGATGAGAACAAATCCAAAAGTATGAGGATGATCCTTGAACCTGTGATTCAAATCAGCTGAGGTAGGATCAAATCTATGAATGTGCAGATAGTCTTTTGTCTTCTCCTTTGAACCATCATGAGTGAGATTACACCAAAAAGAACCATCAAATAATAGTAAATGTTTTGAATCCAAATCAGATCCAAGACTTAAAGAATGGTTTCTTAAGATCTCCTTTGAACCATTTGAGGTGAGAACTAAACCATTGAATGCATGAGAAATTATCCCAAGCGAATGGCAATGGCCATCAAATATCAGTGTTTGCTTGGAATCCAAATTAGATCCAAGACTTGGATCATGGTTTCTTGAGATCTCCTTTGAACCATTAGAGGTGAGATCAAAACCAGTAAATGCATGATAAATTATCCCAAGTGAATGGCAATGGCCATAATCTTCAATAACCTTCTGAAAGCATGAAATAATGATCATATAGTAGTACATAAGAGGTGAATGATCAAGGAGAGCGAATGCATTACCTCCAATGGCTGATTTTACCTCCGAAACATTCAATAGATCATGATGCAAACCAGCAAACTCTGGTGCAAGAGATGATTTAGGAGCTTCTGTAATTTCTAGAGTGTGAGCTGGCACAGAATTTGAAATAGAAGAAATTTGGAGCATGAGCGTAGAATCTGCAAGTTCTTCTTCTTTTTGGAAAACTTCAATATGAGATATGTTTGATACTGATTCATGATCAATGAGCATCAAGGAGGGTGAATGCATCACTGGGATTTCTCTCGAAATGGTTTGGACCAATCCCTTCATTCTGTTTGCCAAATATTTCATCTAGATGGGCCCATAGCTCTTTTGGATTTTCAACAAAATTAAGGGAATCGATTACCATACAATGAGACATAGCAAGCATCATGGTTCTAGAGGCTCTGTCACTTTCATTTAACCAGTCATACTCTTCTTCAGAGGATTCAAACTCTCTTTCAAAACAATAATCAAAGAGATCATGGCTCTTCAAATATGCTATCATTTTTTGTTTCCATTCATCATAGTGGAATGGAGAAAGAGGAGGGATTTATTCTTAATCCATGGAAGCTGTAGAAGACCTTAAAAAACAATAGAAGAGTCTGCAACTGCTACTATTGCAAAAAATGCAGAAACTGCTGCACTCAAAATCTTGATAATAACCTGCAAAAAACTCTCAGGAATGGAGATAAACAATACTCTCAACATGCTCTGATACCATGTGAAAATCCTCATAGCAGATCTAAGAGATGATGTATACCTCACAAGAAATAATTTAGGAATAAGAGTAAGAGTGGTCAATGCAGTAAGATGAGCAACAGAATAATAATACGGTAGAACTTTGATAGAAGCAAAAATACTTCACACATGCTAATTAATTAATCACAGTATGGACAAATAAGTAGTAGAATGCATGAGGATTCGAATGCCAAGTGTTGATGTATATGTAACTTCAGAATGTATTTCATATATGTATGTTGTATGTACTCCTATAGAGATGGTATTATTCCTCTATACGGAAGTGTCGTCATTTATATTGTAAATGTCGTAACTTATACTTGATGGGTTATTAGACCACCCTATCGGGGGTCGGCCATGTGGGCCAAAGGGTTATTAGAACACCCTATTGGGGGTCGGCCCAGTCAGCATTATGTTATGTGGTTAAGTTCGAGCCTACATGATTTATGTAAAAGGCAAGTCAAGTCAAGTATAAATAGAGTGCGGGAGGCACTCTATTTGATTACTCACTTCTCACTCATGCACTCAAGGAGGAGTGGCGCACTTATGGAGGAGGAGGATCTGCTGCTAGGATATGTATATCTCTTATGTTTGGGTTGTATCATTGCTCTATCTATCTCTGAGGAAGTTATTGGGGTTTTTCACCTTTATGGTTTTCCCCAAGTAAATCTTGTGTCTCTTGTGTGCTTGCATTATTGTCTCCATGATTGATATGCTGTAGATATGTTGTACATGTTGTTCTTTCAGTTAAGATCCTAGATCAGATTGAAGTAAATTCTGAAAATTTAACATGGTATCAGAGCTAGCCTAAAAGAAGGCATGATATGGCATGTATGACATTTGTTGCACTTACGATGCTAGGGATTGATATAGAAAAAAACTAGTCATCATAGCACTTTCGCTATAAATATGTTTTGGCAAAGTTTTGGGATCTAAGACCTTTACAAGTCGAAGATTAAATCCCCATGTACTTTGTGTCCAAAGGAAAACCTCTAATTCGTTGTACTCTGTGATTTATGATCTGTTCTGCCTCTTCTAGATCTGAGTCAAAATCAGGTGACCTTGGGCAAAAGGTCATAACTTGGGATAGGAAGCTCCAAATGAAATTTCGTAAAAAGTGACAGGTAGTACACAGACTGTACTATCTCAGGAAAATTGTTTAGAGGCCGAAGTTGAACCAGTGACACGTGGCACGCCGTACAAGTTTTCTCTCCTATATTATCCCATAAACAGGTCACGTTGCGACACTTGGAATAACTCTGTCTCAGAGAATCCAATTGAGGCCAGACCTATTGGGATGGAAATATAATAGGTCGAGCTATCTCAAGAAATGTTTTCAGAGGACGAAGTTGAAATAGTGACATGTGGCATGCCGTACAAGTTCGCTCTCCTGTATTATCCCATAAACAGGTCACGTTGCGACACTTGGAATAACTCTCTCTCAGAGAATCCAATTGAGGTCAGACCTATCAGGATGGAAAGATAACAGGTTGGGCTATCTCAGGAACCTTTTTCAGACCCTGTGGATCGAAAATTTTGGATTTACACCAGAAACAATCAGGTACATATTTCTATCAAAACAGAATTATTTTTTAGTACCTTCATTCATGGATTCCGGAATTTAGGGCTTTGGAGAAAGTTGGAATTTTTGTAATCGGAGACCACGACTGAATGCTACTCATCAAAATAAAAATTTAGAGACCAAGATCAAAATTTTTTTTTGGGAAGAAGGCCTGGCTTGATCAGACCCTAGTTCGGGACTTTGATCAGAAAAGTGGAAAATTAGGGCTTCTATAAAAATGGCAATTTTTGAAATCTGTGACCACGGATGGAAGCTCCTCAGAAAAATAGAAGCTTAGAGCTTTGGATCAAACCTTTTGATTGGGCAGAAGAGTGGGCTTCATCAAACCCCAGTTCAGGGTCACGTCCAGTGAATCCGGAAGTTTCAAAGGCAAAATTGAGGAGTGAAACTTTGCATTTTTCAAATTCTGAATATACCAGCTTCATAAGCTCATCAAGGCGCATATTTCTATCCTTTTGAAAGTTTGAATTTTTGGGGTTTCTCTGACAAACCCATATCCAGCTCCAGGTCCATATCTTGCAAATCAAGTGGATTGGATTAATCCTAGAAGAAGATGGATTGATCACCTACACAAGTGAAGAAGTTCCTGTTTTAGAGGGAGATGAGGCTAAGGCCTTACATAAGAATATTACAAGCGATCTCAACAGGTATGACTCATCGAGGTATGTTTCGATATTTTATGGTATGTTTGCCTTCATGTTATTACGGTTAGTACAATCTTGATTTTAGATTTGTCGTATCACCTTAACAAAATTATGAATGCATGATAGAAGATATTCATTGGTTAGGGTGTTGACACTTATGATTGCACTAATGCATTATGGTGTTGTATGACGTTTATATTGTCTGCTAACATAAAAGGTACACCAAGAAAGACAAATCATGTTTTACTTCAAGAACGTATGATCATGGTGACATGAAGACAAGGATTCATCCATTGTCATGGATCACATAGAAGATCTACTTTTGAGGTATGTATAACTTGTTTCTATAATGGTTAACTTATGAGACATGTAGGTTACTAGCACAAGTCACTAAAGAGAACCCGAAGACATTATGCGGGTATGTTAGACATAACTAGCTAGCATGCTAATCCAGGTATGTTTTTCCTATATCGAGCTAGAATCCTACCTTGTGTTAGGATCCTATATTGTTGTGTTGTTGATGATGATTATTAATGAAGTCATAGGTTTGAATAATCATGGTTGTATGCATATTATGTTTCTTACCATAATTGATGATATGACTAACCAGAAGAACCATGAAGGTATAGGCTTGAATAATCACGGGTTTTATGCATATTATATCTCTTATCTTGATTGATGATTCAACTAACCAGAAGAGTCCTATGATCAAATAAGAAAATGTATCAGTAAAAGAAGACTTCCTTGAAACCTTGAATACTAATGTTTATTATCTGTGTTTGAATTGATCCTGACTATACATGCTTGAGATTATAGTGTCTTGATAATATTAAGATTATACTAATGAATTATGTATGAGACCTAGAGGATAACACAATGATGATACTAACAAGCATGCATAGGGATCGAGAATGGATGTATGTTCAAGGACAGGTAATCCAGGAAGCAAAGATCAAGAGGGAGTACACTCTAGTTGTTCCTGCAAGAAAGAAAAGGAGCACACTTCAGTAGTTTCTGTAAGGATGCAGATATTCAGAGGGAGTTGACCACTTCTCATAATCCACATAAGAATGGAGTTGGAGAAAAGAAGCAAAGACTGAGAGGGAGTCAACCCAACAAACAAACAAAGATAAGTATTTGAATTGTCATTAGTTGCATATTTTATTGTTTAAATAATACTGTTCAATAATGTATATGTTGATGTTCCTAGAATTAGGTTGTGTATTATGCATATTAGAATAGTTGCATTGATGAACAGTATACTACTAATATGCATGGGTAAGTGGCCTATGGCACTGTACAAATTCCATTTCTACTTATCTAGAATGAAATCTCTTTTCTGACATGTTGGGAGTTGTGCACACTCTTAACAATGTTCTGGTAGAGATTGGAAGGCATCTAGAAAGTTACGGGATATGGATAAATGTTGTATTGAAGCATTGGCTAAGATAATTGCATGACTGTATGACATATTTATTTATGTGTAAGAATTTGTTTTGAAAACTATGAGATGTTTTCTAATCATGCAATTTAACTTGTTGTGTAGGAAAGATCGTATGCCATCAGCTACAAAAGAAGAACTACAACATTTGTTCAGCAACAAAATTATCTATTGAAGATATTGAAGTTCCCAGGATATGGGAAGAAGGCCATGAGCCGTCAATCATGAAGAATGATGTTTGGGATGTAGTCCCAAGACCTGAAGGGAAGTTTGTTATGACTTCCATATGGATCTATCAAGATCAAGCATGCTGCAGACGGCAGCATAGAGAAATATGAAAGTGATGAAATAGATGATACACCAGATGGATTTCAAGACAGCTTTCTTGAATGGTGTAGTTGAAGAAGAAGTGTATGTGGAGTCGCCACTTGGTTCTGAGACACATGACAGGAAATCATATATGTGCAGAACTTGGTATGGTAGGATAGGTAGCTTTCTATCCAGTTTGGTCTTTACCAAGAGTAAAGCGGGTTCCAACCTTTACTACAAGGTTGAGGAAGGCAATCCAGTGATACTACTATGTGGATGACTTGTTTGTATCAGGTGAGGATAGATTGATTGCCGACACACAACGGAAGCTTACTTCCGAGTTCGAGTTGAGGAATTTGGGGATGATGCACTATTTGTTTTTGGCATGGAGGTGTGGCAGAATGATGGAATCTTCCTTGGACAAGGGAAGTATGCAGTAGAGATCCTGAAGAGGTTCGGGATGATGGATTGCAAGGCCATGGCCACACCTATGACATCGAATATGAAGCTTCTTTGTGATGCTTCATCTGAGACGGTTGATGTCTCTATGTATCATCAGATGATTGGGTCCTTATGTACCTGACGAACATGAGACCATATATTTGCTTTGCGGTGAACACATTGAGCTAGTTCCTGACGGATCCGAGAGATGTTCACCTGGTTGCTGTAAAGCATGTTCTGAGGTACCTAAAGGGTACAGTGATTTATGGGCTAAGGTATGAAGAGAATCAAAAGTTTAACCTGCAGGGTTATGTTGATTCAGATTGGGCAGGCAGTGCTGCAGATAGGAAGAGAAAATATGGGTGTTGCTTTAGTATGGGATCAGGTGTGATCTCTTGGTTCAGCAGGAAGCAGTCCTACGTAGCACTGAGTACAGATGAGGCAGAGTATGTTGCAGCCTGTTCAGCTAGTTGTGAGGCAATATGGCTACGGAAGCTACTGTCTGAGTTATTTGATCTCCCGTTGGATGCTACTGGTGTCTTTTGTGATAACCAGAGTTGTGTGAATCTGTCTGAGAACCTAGTGTTTCATGACAGGTCGAAACAAATAGAGATCAAATATCACTATATCAGGGCTATGGTGCAGAGAGGATTTGTGAAGCTCCTGTATGTTGCGATGGACGAGCAAATTGCAGATGTGCCGACGAAGCCACTAGCCAGGGTGAAGTTTGAGTACTTCAGAGAGAGGCTTGGCATTCTTCAGATCGAGGACACTTCAAGGAAGAAGTGATGGACACATTTGCTGAAGCCATTCCAAGCATGTTGGAAGAAGGATCCTTCAATGGCTGTGGATGTAAGCGCTGGATGATGACCATCAGGATGATGTTTTGGTTTCTGCTTGGATATGATCAGTTGGATCATTTTTATATGTATGTATGCATCATGCTGGATGCTGGATATGATCAGTTGGATCATTTTTATGTATGTATGTATGCATCATGTTAGATGCTGGATATGTATGATCAGCTGGATCATTTATATGTATGTACGCATCATGTTGGATGCTGGATATGATCAGTTGGATCATTTATATGTATGTATGCATCATGTTGGATGCTGGATATGATCGGTTGGATCATGTGTATGTATTTTTGTATATGCATCATGTTGGAATATTGGACCATGTATATGTATTAGGTGGATACATTGTATGATCAGGTGGATCATGTATGGTGATATGTATCATGTATTTGTATTTGTATCAGGTGGATCATGTATGATGATATGTATCAGGTAGATACTTGGTTTGCATCAGGTAGATGCATTATATGATCAGGATGATCATGGATGACGAGCTTCAGGATGTTGCTCCAGATGACATGCAGCAAGATGTTGCAGTGATGATGATCAGGATGATCATGTGTACATCAGGATGATGTATGGTGAGTATCAGGTTGATACTCTATGGCCGTGGATCAGGTTGTTCAGATGAGCATATAATTTGGCCCTGGGATATTTGTAGATAGTCTTTCGAGGTTTTGCCTATGGCATGTAATTCGTTGCCCTGGGATATCTAGCAAATGCTCTTTCGAGGTTTTGCTCTGGGAGGACATATAATTTGGCCCTGGGAGATCTGCAGATAGTCTTTCGAGGTTTTTCCTATGGCATGTAATTCGTTGCCCTGGGATATCTGGAAGATGCTCTTATGAGGTTTTTTCCTATGGCATTTAATCTGTCCCTGGGAGATCTGATAGGTTGGGATGTGTGCCTGTAATCAGTCTTGGGATGCTCTTGTGAGGTTTTCCCATGACCACATGTAATTCGTGCCCTGGGAGATCCTATAGGTAGAGCTGTGTGCTCGTAACATCCTAGGATGCTCTTGCGAGGTTTTGTGGTGACCACATGTAATTCGTGCCCTGGGAGATCCTATAGGTAGAGTTGCATGCTCGTAACAACCTGGGATGCTCTTGCAAGGTTTTGTGGTGAGGTCACATATAATATGGCCCTGGGAGATCCTATAGGTAGAGCCGTGTGCTCGTAACAGCCTGGGATGCTCTTTCAAGGTTTTGTGACGCACGTAATAAGTCCTGAGGATTCCATAGTATGGCCAGTGATGACGAAGACCTGCAGGTGGTGGGCCTACATCCAGTATGAAAAAGGACTGGCTCTGTGGAACTTCCTATGATGAGTAGATTCAGAGATTGATTGAGATAGCAGCAGTAGTGACGATGATGATGACTCGATGACAATTATCTAGTGACGATGATCCAGAAAAGAAGACTTGTGCTAGAAGACCTGTGCTGAGAAATACCTTCCTAGTTAAGAGGGAGTGTTGATGTATATGTAACTTTGGAATGTATTTCATACATGTATGTTGTATGTACTCCTATAGAGATGGTATTATTCCTCTATATGGAAGTGTCATCATTTATATTGTAAATGTCGTAACTTATACTTGATGGGTTATTAGACCACCTTGTTGGGGTCGGCCTTGTATAAGTCATGTGGGTCAAAGGGTTATTAGACCACCCTATTGGGGGTCGGCCATGTGGGTTGAATGGTTATTAGACAACCCTATCGGGGGTCGGCCCAGTCAGCATTATGTTATGTGGTTAAGTTCGAGCCTACATGATTTATGTAAAAGGCAAGTCAAGTCAAGTATAAATAGAGTGCGGGAGGCACTCTATTTGATTACTCACTTCTCACTCATGCACTCAAGGAAGAGTGGCACACTTATGGAGGAGGAGGATCTGCTGCTAGGATATGTCTATCTCTTATGTTTGGGTTGTATCATTGCTCTATCTATCTCTGAGGAAGTTATTGGGGTTTTTCACCTTTATGGTTTTCCCCAAGTAAATCTTGTTTCTCTTGTGTGCTTGCATTATTGTCTCCATGATTGATATGCTGTAGATATGTTGTACGTGTTGTTCTCTCAGTTAAGATCCTAGATCAGATTGAAGTAAATTATGAAAATTTAACACCAAGGTGGCAATTCAAATTAGCCTTCATGGAGTGATCAAAAGATCACTGGAGTGTCATCAGAGCACAACTAGAAGTCTATCACATCATTAGTGGAGTCATCAATCCTCAAGTAACTATCAACCATCAATCAAATTGAGTCTAACTGAGTGTGGTAGGTGTAACTCAGTGTAACTGGAACATGGAGACTCTAACTGAATGAAGGAGGCTTAGTGGAGGGCACATGATGAGTTAACTGGAGTCAGAATGGGCAGTTCAGTCTCACTAGAGGTCTATCAGAGTGATATAGTTAGTTGAGAGTCATTCTAGCCTTAAATCAAGGAAAGAACTGATGATAACTCAACTAGCTGAAGTACAACTGAATGGTAGGTGAGAGAGGGTGAGTTGCTTCCTTAAATCAAGGAGGACGGGCGCACTAAGCTCTAGGAGGGTTAAAAATGATATGAGAGAAGCTCTTGGGGGTTGGCTAACTGAGGCTAGGTGCTGGGACTGATGACTGGGATGCATGCAATTGCATGCATGCATAACTAAAAATGCAAAGATGGATAATGCTCAATCGACTAGGATGGACTATAGGAATATCTTAAAAAGTAGAACAATCTGATACAATGGCCATGAATAGGCATTACATCTTGAATATGTGTGATAAGTGATCATAGCCACAACCATCTACAGTAAGATATACTGGTGCAATACTGGAGGTACAAATTGTTGATGTCTCAGAGATGATATCTCAGATGTAATGTCACGATCATAAGTAAAATACTGAATGCCACTATCGCCTGGGGTATTCTACACAAATCATCTGCTGTGCAAGTCCCATCAAGTGAATAAAGGTGTTGAGTTCAAACCTGATGTGACATCGTCTGATTACAGGTTAATGATGTATACCTTTAACAGACGCGAGATAACCCACCAATAATGAAAATGAGCATCAAGGCACAGAGTACAATCATCAGAGTGTGAATATATGTGTTGAAGTCAAACACTAAGATGAATCCATCGATCAAGGGACATTGATGTATTCCCAAAACTGTCGATGGCGAGAGAACCTACCACTAATGATTGCAAGCCTCAACGTACCCAACCGAAGTCTAAGTCTCAAATTCCAGAATAAATGAGTTGACGTCAACGGAATGAAAATCGATAGAAGGAGGGCATTAAGGAATTCCCCATCAACGAGCACGAGGTAACAGCTACGCTAAAATATTTGGAAGAACTTGGGTGAAAAAGACTGACTCAATAAGAATGGCCGACATGCAATAGTCAAGAGATATGAGTAGTTGCTGACTCTAATTTCAGGACTTCCTTTGAACAAGAGCATGAGCAGACGGATAGAATTAGGAAACATAGACTCGACATAACACTGTGCAATGCATGAGGCATCAACAAAGGGATCCATAATGACTGGAATCTTAACTTGCTAGTGGAGTGACAACTGAGAAACGAGTACAACTCCTAAGGTTTGACTATAGTCCTGACTCATAATGAATGGAGTGGATTAAATGCTCTGTTCAAACGTGACACAACAGCTGCCAACAAAGAGACATAAAAATTCTCCTGTTCAGTTTTTTGGAATATCTGATTTTTTTGTTCTTTTTCATGTTTGGAAAGTGTGAAAAAGAATAAAATTGCTTATAGTACAACAAGTGATGGAACGAGTGTCAAATAGAAAGCAAACTAGTTCCAAGCAGTGGAACATACCTATGATCAATGCAAGGAAGCATGTGCAGGATGTGGACACTCGAGGGGTGTTCCCTCAAGGTGAAGGGTCATCAAGCTACGAAAGATAAGTTAAGGCTCTGCTTGGCTCGGGAGGTAAAGAGCTCAGGAACCTGGCTAATAAGTGAGTAAGCGGGAGCCAGAACAAGTCTCAAGTGGCAAGCAGGATGATGCAATGCAATCACAACTCGACATAAAAGGGGAGTCCTTTTTCGTAAAGTTAGTCTCCTCACCCGAAAAAGTGTAAAACAATGAGAGAAGAACTCTTCTAGACACGTATGACTAGAGTATACATTTTTCGTAATTAATCCACAAAGGTCCGGAAAAGGGGTAAACATATACCTATGTGAATGTCGCTTCAAATCCTTTAACGAGTCTGAAATGACAAGTATACTCGGAGATCTTGTTTGATTTGAAAAATTCTAACAAGGGCTAAAAAAGACTTTATAAAAATCGTTTTCGTAAAGGTTTAACGAGCCTGAAAAAGTAAATTCGTGACCTCCTTACTATTTTTAATGAGCTCAAAGGAGAGATGAAAGAATTCTTGTAATGGGAGTAGACGAGTGTTAGGGACATGCGAGACTAGTTCCAAGTGCATGGAACAAAGCTATGCATAATGCAAGGAACACGAGAAAGATAAGGACACTCAGGGGGTGTCTACGAATTCGGATGGCAAAAGGTTCAAATGCATCATAACAATGGGGAGGCCTAAACCTATATGCAAGGTTCTGAATATGCCTTCCATGACTGAAGCAAATGTCGAAAAGGAACAGTAAACAAGTATAATTCCCGTTAAGAATCCTGTCTCCAAGAAACATAAGTACCAAGATCATCTCTAAAACGTACGTAAAGAAAAATCTGATACAAGTCACTGCGGTAGAAACATTTTCAACTTCACTATTGTTAACCTTAGACAACATGCAGGTAGAGATAACAATTGAAGATGCCATAGCACCAATACCCAAGGGATCAAAATGATCATCTTCAAAATGAAGAGCAAAGCTGAAGGATGTGAAAGAATCTGCAAGAGAAAATTCATCATCACGGGAGTTGGAAATTCTAGAAATAGAATCAAACTCTTTAGGAGCACTGGTTTGCGGATATATAGGATATCTCAAAGACTCATAAGACTCAAATGTCAAACCAGAGCTGGACGAGACTATGACTGGATCCAAATCCAAATGGGTGGCATATTGTATTATAGGCTCATCTCGTTCAGTAATCCCAAGGGTGGGAAAGGAATGATATCTATGATAGGAATCCCCCCAAGGATCGTCATTACCATGCATGGACGCAATAAAATATTCATCTAAAGGTAGAGTATCATCAAGGCATACATGTGAACAAGATGGGTCGACTGCCTGTGCGGGTAGGCATAATGGGTCCGTCCGCTTCCATCCATGAAGAAGAGAGATCTGAATCTGCAATGGTTTTTTGAACATGATGAGCAAGCTTGACTACAAACAAGGGCATATCCATCCCAATGCGTGTAACATCTCCAGATGGGGAACTCATTGAAGGTAGATTCCATGGATCACTGAAATATGATATCCAAAAAGGTATATGATTCAATGGAGGAGGTGCATTATTGGAAATGGTTCCAATAAAAGCAATGGGTGAAGGGAAATCAAAAGATCCCAATAATGAGGGGTACAATCCTACACCCATGTTCCCAGTTTTCGGTTAAGAATCCGTAATTTGGGGGACTACTAATCCCCTGGATGCTGTGGAATAAGGACTAATGAAATGCAGCTCGTCGACCGTCACAATCTTTCCTTTGTGTGGAAAGAAAATAATTCTGAACACAATGGATGCGACTGCTTTCATAGCATACATCCAATTCCTACCTAGGAGAAGGTTGTAGTCGATGGGTGCATCAACCACCTTAACTTTAATAAGAATGGGTTTCCCACACAAGCGGACAACAAGGGAAGGGATAATACCATGTGGCTTAAATGATCAACCGTCGAATGCAATGAGCATGGTCATAGACTTGGATAAGGGAGGAGAGCCAAGAGCTTTCCAACAAGATAAAGACATCACTGACGTAGAAGCACCTTCATCAACCACCGTTCTTTTCACGAAATTCTAAAGAAATTCCACATGGATTTGAAAAGCCACGTGGTAAGGTAAGCAAGGTTGATATTCAGTTGTATCAAACTTGATAATGTTAGGACTTCCCCCATCCTAAACTCCTAAAGCTCTAAAAAAGGCTTGCCTTTGAGAAGGATACGCTTGTTAAACTTCAAGAGCCGACAGGGCACACGAAGTTTGACCCAAATCCTCTACAATAGAGTAGTTTTGGGAGGCTCGAGCATTGGGATTATACATAGAGCGCTTGAGAAAACCTTTCAGTATCCGTGGCATAGTACTGGGATTCTCGATATGCAAAGAAGTATCAGGAGGAGGAGGAGGCTCATTCCTCATATTCGGTTGTGGTGCACCATAATCGCGTTGAACAGTAGCAACACTAACCTCTGATTTAACCATTTTCACGCATCCAAAGCCACTGGTATGGGAAGAAGACGTGGTAGTGGCATTAGGCCCATAACCAGTAGTGGGAGCATGCGAAGCCATGTTCTGATGATGTGGAAGTGGATCTTTCAACACAGCTAGGCTCTGTGCTGGATGCTCCAATGCTTCTTCGATTCGAGGATACAAGTGAGTAAGATGATCTTCCCCACAAAGCTTGCAAGGGAATTTCACTTTACACCTAGGTTTGTAATGCCCCTCCCATCCTACCAAGGCTCGAGAGAACACTAACAATAATACTGGACGTCTAGCCCCATACTTAGTAAACAAACATTCATATAAAATGAAGATGGACATATTAATATGCATAAATATTTGAAAACACAGCAAAATTAAGTTCTATTACACATCCATCATACATTTAAGATATTCATGTCATTCATCCATTGAAACCATACAGAATTAGCACATGAGAGTACTTATCTTGAGACAAAGTAGTCCCTAAGCAACCAACTAAGCAACTGCAACGTTCCTCCCAACCATAGGTCAGTTGTGCTTATGAATCTCTTGACGCAACTTCCACCCCCGAGCTGGGAATGATTTCTACAAGGAACCAGGGAACAATAGACTCACACATAGCCAAACATACACCAAAATGATCCAAGCCAATCTACAATTGGGTTCCTCAGGCTGATATGAAATGGAAAGGAAGAATTGCTAAGCTAGTGAGCTCAAACACAGAGCCATGGATACCTCTACAAGATCTATCTAGCTTGGCACCCACAATGCCTACACACCCCACTCAAGGAAGTATTCCCTTCACCAATGCATAGTCCCTCGAGCCATACCTTCCAATCTAGAGTGTCCAAGGTGTGCATAGAAGAGTGGCCATCCCTCTTGATCTTCTTGAGAGGTTATTTTTCCGCACTAGGTTTATCAAGCCAATTCTATCCACTACCACTCCAAATCTCTTGCTCACGGTTCAAACCAAAATAGGGATGCACATAATAGTTGAACCATAATTATTGGGCATGAAGAAAAATGTTTCCTCAGTGGGATGTCCAAAATGGGGCTTCTACCAGTTCAAAAAAACGTGGGAAAGCCCAAAACAAAAATGGAATATGGGGAACAACCCTAGAGAGCAGAAATCATTTTTAGAAAAACATCCATGGGAATTTTGGGGCAAAAACGACCTCCATCACAGTCCCAATTCGTGGCCCTCCTCTCCTAGCTGTTGTACCATACAAAAACGAGCTCCCATGCATGGGAAATGCAGGAAAAATGGTGAAAAACGTGATGGGGAAAGCCTAGCTAGCTCAGACTGTGTGAGAGGGCAAAGGCTATGGGTTCAAAATGGCTTTCGGCACCATTTCGTGGGTGTTTTCTTGCCCAAGGAGATAACATACACGAAATTGGCTACCATGCATCTCCATTCCCAAGGCATTAACTGCCTCAACCAACTCTTGGAAGAATTAAATGATTGGGTGCATAAGCCAAAATGGGTAGTTGGTGGTTTATGGGTTTGAATAATTTCCCTCCCTATTCCTTGTAACATTATGCCCCATCTCTTTGTTGCATTGCATATCTAGTTGTGGGTATTTCATTAAATTTCATATTTACATGATGTCTCCATTTACATTGTGCTTATCTAGCACAAGAGCCATATGCACTGATTTTAATTGCTGATACATAAAAATGCTAAATCAATGGTGGGGCCTTGGCCTTGAGCTCCTCACCATGATTAAATAACAATATTTACATCATTTACAATCTTAATGCAATAGGGTCAAGATGGGGACATTACAAGGTTTACGCTCCCCTCCAGCATTTCTTCCCTCTCGAGGAGGGTTGGCGTTCTCTTTCTGAGGAGTATTATGATTACTATCATTGTTCCCATTTTTTCCACCATTATGGTTGTTTCTCCCCTTCTTATTACCACCAGGCTGCTGGTTACTCGATGGGTTCGTTTATTGCATAGCGTGTTCATCGAACGATGGGGTGGAAGTGGACAAGGTGTGAACCTGTGCGGGAGTAGACTGGTTAAGTGACAAATTTTGCATTTGATTAGAAACCAAATCTACAGGTCAAGTACTTGCAGATCCAACAATGCCATCGGCATTTGGTCCAGGAATTGACTTGGGCTCATGTCGTGTTCGCAGTGCATCGAAAATAATGTCATACAAGATGACAGACTGAGAATATAGTAAATCTAGCAGCTGGAATTTTAAGATAGCTTGTTCGTCAATCACAATACCGAACATCGAAACATCCTGAGCAATATATGGAATCAAAGACTTGAGAAACCATTCCAACAGAAACTATGGAGGAATGTTGGCTTTCACTAACCTCTTTCGTCGATGCCACTCTTGAACGTGGTAAAAAATGTGTGTGGCCTTATTTTGGCGGAAGGTAGACAAGAGTTCAGTGCCAGTATCTTAGCGAATTGGCAGCTGGAAATGATCCAAGAAAACCAAGGCTATCTCATTGAAACCCCAATACGTGCCCCCAGGAAACTCAACATACCACTTCGTGGCTTCCCCCGTGAGGGTGCGTTGAAATAGTCTCAAATGAACAGAATCCTGATTTAACAAGTTGGATGAGCACCAAAGGTGAAAAGTCGTGACGTGATCACCCGGATCCTCACCACTCTTCCCCTCAAAACTGGGAATATCGGAAGGGATCTTGGTAGGGATCGGAGGCCAATTAGGATCGCGACACACCGGATCATTCGTGAGCTTCGAAAGATCCGAAAGATTCAATCGAGCAAGGAACGAGAGATGTGGTTGGAAAGCTTGATTATATGGATCTGAACGATAATATCGACCATAACCGAGACCTTGGCCATAAGGCTGATAACCTCCTCCAACCTGGCTCGTGTGAGGTATATATGCATTATGAGCACCATAGTGAGGTGGGTTTTAATGAGGTCCAGCATCGACTGTATTATAGTAACGGTTACCACCATAATTATGGGGCATATAAGTATTACTCATAGCAACAACCGTGTTGTAATGACCATGGTTATAAAGTATCTTCCCACCCCTTATGTAAGAATTATTAGTAGCGTGACTAGTCATGTGGTGACCATGAGTATGAGGTATATTCCTAACCCCAACATTGGGATTACTAGTAGCTGGAGCGGTGGTGTTGTGACCATGAGTATAAGGTATATTCCCACCTCCTACATTAGCATTACTAGGAGCAGGAGTAGTAGTAAAAGTATAAGGTATGTGTCCACCCCCGTTATTAGGAGGATTGTTAACATTAGCAAATGTGGTCCTAAGTTGATGGGTAGAGGCATGTGTATTGAACTGTGGATGGCGACTTGTATTGCAAACAGTGTTCCTATTAGGATGGGTAGTCCTAGGAGGCGGCCTTCCTCCAACATTTGGATTGTTAGGAGGGATATGACTGGTCCCCATATTATGTGTGTGAGTAGGAAATGTGGTGCCCCAACAAGGGTATTACCCCTAGTGGGTGCAGTGTTGCTAACACCATGGCTAGTGCTAGCATGACTCCCGAACAAAGCAGATGGATTAGCTGTGTTGTACTCAGGCATACCAAAAGAGAACGAGGTAGAGTTCGTAGTTGTCGCAGGGCTTCTGTTAACATGCAAGTTCGGCATCCTATGTAGGAAATTATGTGGATTTAAAGGATCAAATGGGTTGTCCTCGGGTGTAGTGGATCCAAACATAAGAGGTCGAGTCTCTGGTATCAATGGATCGCCCCCCCATTCCTCTCTAAGCGTAGGAGGATGAGAGGCATCTTCGACTCTACCCGACGAAGTCATAAGGAATTCTTCCATGCCAAAAATAGTGTAAATGTTGGTGTGAAACACGTTAAAGGAATCCAAAGATTCCGAGGGAGCCTTCCAGCACCCTCTCTCAACACGACGTGTAACTTCGTCGGCTGGTAAACCAGCCAACTGACGATATTGGCGGAGAGCAGGACCTCACGTCACGATATCTCTAAAAGATCAATATATCATAGCGTCCCCAATTGGCCAAACTAGCGATCAAAGAATCAAGGAGCACACACCTAAGAAACTACAACGAATTGCACACAAACAGGATTGGCTCAAGGATCTCATGACACTATAGGCGGTATGTCTCGCCTAGGAGAAGCTTGAGACTCCCAAACTATATCCAGAGGTAACAAAATTAGTTATAAAGGTTCCCAGGCTTCATTGCGTGCACAGGGTCAAGTCCCTAGACAACAACAACTGTGTTTTCCAACCCCTATCTGACTCAGGATACGTACAATATAACCACTACAAGCACCCTATGCGATACCTAGATAAGGAAAATATGGTCACCGTAATATAACCAGTGTTGAGGGGGACAGTTGCAGGTGGGATCCGTCGTATGGGTAGGGTAGCTAAGCCCAACCCTGGAAATATCTCCCACGTTCAGCTAGTATTGGAGGGCTATCACCACAACCAACCTCCCGTGACCTCGTGCTTAACTTTGGTCTGAGTAGAGCTTCCTGAGAAGACCGATGTGTACCATGGATCTCACCACTCCCTGGTCAGACACATAATGTTTCATCTAGTAGTCTTGGATTGTTAACTCACAATGATCTATTCCAAGACTCTAAACCTATATTAGTTGGTGCACCCTATAAAATAAAAATCATTCTAATCAATTTTAAGATTAAGCGTTAATTTTATGCGGCTGTGATTACTCAAAGGATATGGTCGTGGAACTAATGATGTTTATGACTCAATAGTATGCACAATCGCCAAACTCTAGACTCATCTATCCAATAAAAACAATGCCACTAGAATGAAAATCAATCCAACGGTTCGAAATAAAATACAATTCTTTTAAATTTCCATTGCACAAGCAGATGCTAGATGAAGGCACAAGCACTCAGATGCAAAATGCAGTACGGAAAGTAAATTGTTTTTTTGTATTTTCTCTTATAATGAAAAGGAAAATGAAAAACTATATTGTTGTATTTTTCAATACAATGGAATGAAAATTGCAAGCGAAATCTACCTATTTAGTTAAAGAAATGTAGAGCAAATCACTAAGACAACCCAACAATTCCGAAATAGTGGGATTCAACTGATGTAATTAGCTAGAAAATAAAAAATGGTGATAAACTAATAAGGCTCAAAATAGAGAGAGAGAGAGAGAGAGAGAGAGAGAGAGAGAGAGAGAGAGAAGAGTTTCTGGTCACTAACAGGGCTCGGAACAGTCAGGAATAAGGCCAACTAAGACTCAGGAACACTCAACACTAACCCAACAACAATCCAAGACCATAAACCAATCAATCTCGGAGTTGTATGCTACTGTCGAAGGAATAACCGCGGGTAGACAAGGAATAACTGCGGGTAGACGCAAGCTATAGTGCAGACAAAGGTGGGTAGACACAGGCTAAACTAACCTGACCCGCATATAGGGAAAGGAAAATGAGCAAATAAAGAGTCTAATGATCTAGAAAAAAATGGTTTTCTATAGTGTATCCCAACAGCCAACCAAAGACATAGAATCTCAACACATAGCAACTCTAAATAAGGACTAAAGCCTAAAAATCCCTAAAAATGGATGTTCTCCCCAGCGAAGTTTCCATTTCTATTATGGAAAAAAATTCATATGGCTTGGGGCAGACCACAACAGACAGCTAACTACCAGAAAATGACTGAATTCCCAATGCAATGCTATATAAATGGTAATGCTAAGATAATGGAGAAAAGACCAACCTTCAACCGGATGTTCTATGTAGATCCCCGTTGAGCGTTGAACTTCTACACTTGGACCTGCAAATTAGTCTCAAAAACATGTACAACCAAGTGCATATAATATGTGAAAGATGTTAGCATAATCAATATCATGATCCATGATATCATAAGCAAATATAACCCAATGTAATTTAACAATATTCACAACAACAATTGGACGAGAAAATGAGTATTTCCATTAATGAATAACAAGAAGTACAATATACGACCTCTTGCCGGCAACCAATATGAACCAAGAAATGGGTCTCTCCACTTGTGCCTCCACCACTTCAATCCTCCATGTAATGAAAAACTCAAACTGGGATAAGAGTTTGGTAGGTGAACATAAGGAGTTCACAACAACAAGGATGAATGAGTGTAGACTCAAGTCACGACAAAAATACACTAGAGTTATCTTGATCTCTCTTTCTCCTCCCTTCCATATGCCATAAGATCTCAATATATAGCCTTCCCAATATATAGCCTTCCAAAGGTAAGTGAAAGGACACATCGAGGCATTTCGGGGCAAATCGAGGGCCAAAGGTCACCCTAAGACCGATTTTTGGGAGTATAAAGTAATTTTCTAATGATTTTTACCATTTTACTTGGCACCCGTGGGCTATAGTGGAACAGCTTGCGTGTACGCTGGCTAAAGTGGACCAGCTAGCGTACAGGAATAAAAATAGGGAAAAAGTGTTTCTGAAGGACATAAAGTGAATTTGATTCAGTTAAATGGATCTTGAAGGTCAAAGAGTGTTGATGCTCACAAGGTGGAAAGTCAAGTTATAATAGATGCCCCCTAATGTGTGAGGTTGAAGAATGGTTTTACAATGGCCGAAATACATTATAAACCTCAGAAGTGGAGTGATGGAGACACAACTAGAGAGAGTAGCTCACTTGTCATAATACAATAATATCCCTAAGTACATGTCGGCATAGTACAACAATCTGATACAATGGCCATGAATAGGTAGTACATGATGAATATGTGTCATAAGTGATCATAGCCATAACCATCTACAGTAAGATATGGTATCCTATTAAAAAGGAAACAACTGGTGCAATACTAGAGGGACAAGCTGCTGATGTCTGAGAGATTATATCTTAGATGTAAAGTCATGATCATAAGTAGCATACTAAATGCCACTATTGCCTGGGGTATTCTACACAAATAAGCTACGGTACAAGTCCCATTAAGTGAATAAAGGTGTTGAGGTTGAACCTGATGTGACATCATCTAATTACCGGTCAATGATGTATACCTTTAACAGATGTAAGATAACCCACCAAGAATGAAAATGGGCATCAAGGCACAAAGTATAATCATCAGAGTATGAATAGATGTGTTGAAGTTGAACACTAAGATGAATACATCGATCATGGGACATTGATGTATTCCCAAAACTGTCGATGGCGAGAGAACCTACCACTAATGACTGCAAGCCTCAAGGTACTCAACCAAACTCTAAGTCTCAAATTCCGGAATAAATGAGTTGATGTCGACGGAATGAAACTCACTAGAAGGAGGGCATTAAGGAATCCTCCTTCAACCAACATGAGGTGATAGCTACGCTGAAATATTTGGAAGAAATTAGGTTAAACCGACTGAATCAATAAGGATGACCGACATGCAATAGTCAAGAGATCTGAGGAGTGGCCGACTCTGGTTTCATAACTTCCTTTGAACAAGAGCATGAGCACATGGATAGACTTGGGCAACATAGACTCAACATAACACAGTGCGATGCAGGAGGCATCAACAAAGGGATCCATAATCACTTGAAGCTTAACCATCCCGTGGAGTGACAAATGAGAAACGAGTACAACTACTAAGGTCCAACTATAGTACTTACTCATAATGAATGGAGTGGAGTGAATTCTCTGTTGAAAGTCAACACAACAGTTGCCAACAAAAAGACGTAAAAATTCTCCCATCCGGCTTTTTGGAATATTTGATTTTTTTGGTCTTTTTCATATTTGGAAAGCTTGAAAAAGAATAAAATGGCCTATAGTACAACACGTGAGGGAACGAGTGTCAAATAGCAAGCAAACTAGTCCCAAGCAATGGAACATACCTATTATCAATGCAACGAACCATGTGCAGGATGTGGACCCTCGGGGGGTGTTCCCTCAAGGTAAAGGGTCATCAAGCTGCGAAAGATAAATTAAGACTCTGCTTGGCTCAGAATGTAAAGTGTTCAAGAACCTAGCTAATAAGTGAGTAAGAGGGAGCTAGCACAAGGCTCAAGCGGCAAGCAGGATGATGCAATGCAATCACAACTTGACATAAAAGGGGAGTCCTTTTTCGTAAAGTTAGTCTCCTCGCCCAAAAAAGTGTAAAACAATGAGAGAAGAACTCTTCAAGTCACATATGACTAGAGTATACCTTTTTCATAATTAATCCACAAAGGTCCCTAAAAGAGGTAAACTTATACTTAAGTGAATGTCGCTTCAAATCCTTTAACGAGTCTGAAATGACAAGTATACTCACCGATCTTGTTTGATTTGAAAAAGTCTAACAAGGGCTTACAAAATACTTTGTAAAAATATTTTTCCTAAAGGTTTAACAAGCCCAAAAAAGTAAACTCGTGACCTCCTTATTGTTTTTAGCGAGCTCAAAGGAGAGATAGATGAAAGCTCGTAGTGGGAGCAGAGGAGTATCAGGGACATGTGAGACTAGTTCCAAGTGCATGGAAAAAAGCTATGCATAATGCAAGGAACATGAGCAAGATAAGGACACTCAGGGGGTGTCTGCAAATTCGGATGGTAAAAGGTTCAAATGCATCATAACAATGGGGAGCCCTAAACCTATATGCAAGGTTCCGAATATGCCTTCCATGATCAAAGCAAATGTCGAAAAGGACTAGTAAACAAGTATAAGTCCAGCTAAGAATCCTGTCTCCAAGAAACATAAGTACCAAGATTATCTCTAAAACGTATGTAAAGAAAAATATGATATGAGTCACTATGGTAGAAACATTTTCAACTTCACTATTGTTAACCTCAAACAACATGCAGGTAGAGCTAACAACTGAAGGTGCCATAGTACCAATACATAAGGGATCAAAATTATCATCTTCAAAATGAAGAGTAAAGCTGAAGGATGTGAAAGAATCTGCAAGAGAAAACTCATCATCACGGGAGTTGGAAATCCTAGAAATAGAATCAAGCTCTTCAAGAGTGCTGATTTGCGGATCTATAGGAGAGCTCAAAGACTCATCAGAATCAAACATCAAACTAGAGCTGGACGAGAATATGACTGGATCCAAATCCAAATGGGTGGCAGAAGGCTCATCTCATTCAATAATACAAAGGGTGGGAAAGGAATGAGATCTATGATAGGAATCCCCCCAAGGGTAGTCATTAACATGCATGGACGCAATAAAATATTCATATGAAGGTAGAGTATCATCAAGGCATCCGTGTTAACAAGATGGGTCGACTGCTTGTGTGGGAAGGCATAACGGGTTCTTCCTCTCCTGTCCATGAAGAAGAGAGATCTGAATCTGCAGTGGCTTGTTGAACATGATGAGCAAGCTTGACTGTAGACAAGGGCATATCCATCCCAATGTGTGAAACGTCCCCACACGGGGAAATCATGGAAGATAGATTCAACAGATCACTGAAATACGATGTCCAGAAAGGTATATGATTCAATGGAGGAGGTGCATTATCGAAAATGGTTCCAAAAAAAGCAATGGGTGAAGGGAAATCAAAAGATCCCAATAATGAGGGGTACAATCCTACACCCATGTTCCCAGTTGTCGGCTGAGAATCTGTAACTTGGGGGACTACTGATCCCTGGATGCTGTGGAATAAGGACTAACGAAATCCAACTGGTCGACCGTCATAGTCTTGCCTTCGTGTGGAAAGCAAATAATTCTAAACACAGTGGACATGACTGCTTTCATAGTGTACATCCAATTCCTACCCAGGAGAAGGTTGTAGTCGATGGGTGCATCAACCACCTCGACTTCAAAGGCATGGGTTTCCCACCAAAGTGGACGACAAGGGAAGGGATAATCCCATGCAGCTTAAATAACCGACCATTGAATGCAGTGAGCATGGTCATAGGCTTGGATAAGGGAGGAGAGCCAAGAGCTTTCCAGCAAGATAAAGACATCACTGACCTAGAAGCACCTTCATCAACCATCGTTCTTTTGACAAAATTCTGAAGACACTCCACATGGATTTGAAAATCCACATGGTAAGGTAAGCGACATTGAACGTCAGTAGTATCAAACTCGATAACGTTAGGAGTTCCCCCATCCTGAACTCCTAATGCACTCAAAATGGCATGCCTTTGAGAAGGACACGCTTGTAAAACTTTAAGAGCCGACATGGCACAGAGAGTTTGACCCAAATCCTCTACAATAGAGTAGTCCTGGGCTGCTCGAGCATGGGGATTATACGTAGAGTGCTTGAGAACACCTTTTGGTGTCTGTAGCATAGTAGTGGGCTTCTCAATATGCAAAGAGGTATCAGGAGGAGGAGGAGACTCATTCCCCATATTTGGTTGTGTTGGGCCACAATCGCATTGACGAGTAGAAACACTAACCTCTGATTTAACCATATTCACGCATGTAAAGCCACTAGTATGAGAAGAAGGTGTTTTAGTGTCATTAGGCCCATAACCAGTAGCGGGAGCATGCGAAGCCATGCTTTGATGATGTGGAAGGGTATCTTTCAAAATCGCCAGGATCTGTACAAGATGCTTCGATGCTTCTTCGATTCAAGGACACAAGTGAGTAAGATGATTTTCCCCACAAAGCTTGTAAGGGAATTTCACTTTACGCCCAGGTTTACGGTCCCAACTAGCATTTCTGCCTTCCTGAGGAGTGTTGGCATTCTCTTTCCAAGGAGTATTACGATTACTACCATTTTTACCATTGTTTCCACCCAAAAGGTTGTTTGTCCCCTTCTTCTTACCACCAGGCTGCTGGTTACCCGATGGGTTCGTCGATTGCACAGCGTTTACATTGAATGATGGGGTGGAAGTGGACAAGGTGTGAACCTGTCCGGGAGTAGACTGGTTAAGTGACAAATTTTGCTTTTGATCAACAACCAAATATATAGGTCGAGTACTTGTGGATCCAACAATGCACTCGGCATGTGGTCTAGGAACTGACTTGGGCTCATGTCATGTTCATGGTGCATCAAGAATAATGTCATACAAGATGCCAAACTAAGAATATAGTAACTGTAGCTACTGGACTTTTAAGATAGCTTGTTCCTCAGTCACAGTGCCGGACATCGAAACATCCTTAGCAATATATGGAAGCAAAGACTTGAGAAACCATTCCAACATAAACTTTGGAGAAATGTTGGCTTTCACTAACCTCTTCTGTCAACGCCACTCTTAAACGTGGTCAGAAATGCGTGTGGCCTTATTCCGGCGGAAGGCAAAGAGAGTTTAGTGCCAATATCGTAGCGAATCAGTAGTTGGAAATGATCCATGAAAACCAAGGCTATCTCATTGAAACCCCTATACGTGCCCCTAGGAAACTCAACATACCACTTCGCAGCTGCCCCCATGAGGGTGCATTGAAATAGTCTCAAACAAATGGAATCTTGATTTAATGAGTTAGATGAGAACCAAAGGTGAAAAGTCGAGACGTGATTACTCGGATTCTCACCACTCTTCCCCTCAAAATTGGGAATGTCAAAAGGGAGCTTGGTGGGGACTAGATGCCAACTAGGATCGTGAAACACCAGATCATTCATGAGCTTCGAAATATCCGGAAGATTCAATCGAGCAAGGAACACGAGATGTGGTTGGAAAGCTTGATTATACGGACCTGAAGGATAATATGGACCATAACCGGGACCCTAGCCATAAGGCTGATAACCTCCTCCAACCTGACCCATGTGAGGTATATATGCATTATGAGCACCATAGTGAGGTGTGTTGTAATGAGGGCCAACACCGACTGTATTATAGTAAGGGTTACCACCATAATTATGGGGCATATAGGTATTACTTGTAGTAGTAACCGGGTTGTAATGACCATGTTTATAAGGTATGTTCCCACCCCCTACGCAAGCATTATTAGTAGCATAAGCAGTCATGTGGTGACCATGGGCATGAGGTATATTCCCAACCCCATCATTGACATTACTAGTAGCAAGAGTGGTGGTGTTGTGACCATGAGTATAAGGTATATTCCCACCTCCTACATTAGCATTACTAGTAACAAGAGCAGTCGTAAAAGTATACAGTATGTGTCCACCCCCATTATTAAGAGGATTGTTGACATTAGAAAATGTTGTCCTAGGTTGATGGGTAGAGGCATGTGTATTGAACTGTGGATTGCAAGTCGTATTGCGAATAGTGTTCCTATTAGGATGGGTAGTCCTAGGAGGCAACCTTCCTCCAACATTTGGATTGTTAGGAGGGATATGACTGGTCCCCGTATTATGTGTGTGAGTAGGAAATGTAGTGCCCCCAGCGAGGGTATTACCCCTAGTGGGTGTAGTGTTTCTAACACCATGGCTAGTGCTAGCATGACTACCGAACAAACCAGATGGATCAACTATGTTGTACTCAGGCATACAAAAGAGAACAGGGTAG
Organism: Larix kaempferi; assembly: GCA_027924585.1. Classification (NCBI taxonomy): domain Eukaryota; kingdom Viridiplantae; phylum Streptophyta; class Pinopsida; order Pinales; family Pinaceae; genus Larix; species Larix kaempferi. The sequence continues at coordinate 9,041,654 of BSBM01000809.1, read as the reverse complement.
TGTTCGTAGTGGTCGCAGGGCTTGTGTTAACATGTAAGTTTGGCATCCCGTGTGGGAAATTATGTGGATTGAAAGGATCGAACGGGTCGTTGTCTGGTGGAGTGGATCCAAATAGAAGAGGTCAAGTCTCTGGTATCAATGGATTTCCCCCCATTCCTCTCTAGGAGTAGGAGGATGAGAGGCATCTTCGACTCTACCTGACGGAGTCGTAAGGAATTCTTCCATGCCAAAACCAGTGTAAATGTCGACGTGAATAACGTTAAAGGAATACGAAGATTCAGAGGTAGCCTTCCAGCACCCTCTCTCAACACGACGTGTAACTTCGTCGACTGGTAAACTAGCCAACTGATGATATCGACGGAGAGGAGGACTTCATGCCACAATATCTCTGAAATATCAATAAATCAAAGCATCCCCTATCGACCAAACTAGTGATCAAAGAATCAAAGAGCACACACCTAATAAACTATAGCCAAATGCACACAAATAGGACTGGCTCAAGGAGCTCTCTACACTACAGCTGTTATGTCTCACTTAGGAGAGGCTTGAGACTGCCAATCTATAGGCGGAGGTAATGTTGGCTATGGAGCCAGATCTTCCAGTCTCATAGATGATATTGTATTAGCAGTGTACCCCAGAGGACTGTACACTCATTCCCCCACCTTAGGGTTCGAGGGAAATGCCCCCGAGAAAATTTTTTGGGGTTGTTTCTGCCAACAGTTTTCGGGCCCATGGTTTTGGCTATCACGTGGTATTTTCCCATTGTATATCCCTTATAAAAGAAAGACATTGTAATACGGATATGGTTGATGCATTAGGTTTTATGCATTGTAAATATCTCTGAGATCAGAAGAGAGACTATGAGACAATGAAGAGGAAGTGCATCGGTTGTGTTGCAGGATGTATCCCTTAACTTTGCTGGACGACATAATAATAAGGAATGACAAATTTCAGTGTGGACGTAGCCCAATTTGGGGTGAACCACGATATATCTGTGTCTCTCTTGTAATGTGTGTGTGATTATATTTTCATTTTGCTTTATTGTTATTGCTCTGTGATCCTGTTTTTCTAACAATTGGTATCCGAGCCAAAGGTTCATTTGGCAGATAAACCCAAAGGAAGCTAGGGTTTCTGGTTAGAGTGGGAGCAATGGTAGAAGAAGGAAATTTTGAGGTCAAGAATTTTAACGAACAAAACTTCCAGTTATGGAAGATGCAAATGGAGGACTATCTATACTAGAAGGATCTATTCCTGCTGTTGGGAGAAAGAGCAAAGCAGCTGGCAGCTATGAAGGACAAAGAATGGGAGGTTCTTGGCAGAAAGGATTTGGGAACAATATGGCTAAGAGTGGCTTCATCGGTGGCTTTCAATATCTCAAAAGAAACAACAATGGAGGGTTTGATGAGTGCATTGGGTAAGCTGTATGAAAAACCCTCGGCCTCAAACAAGGTATTTCTAATGAAGCATTTATTTAATATGAAGATGTTTGAAGGTGGATCTATTATTGATCATTTAAATGAGTTTAATACGGTTACAAATCAACTAAGTCATGTAAGTGTGAAATTTGATGATGAGGTTAGGGCTCTTCTAATCTTTTGTTCATTACCAGAAACCTAGAAATGCTTGGTCATGGCTGTAAGTAACTCTATCTCTGGTTCAAACACCTTGAAATTTGATGATGTTATTGGTGTTATTCTTAGCGAGGAAATGTGAAGAAAAAGGACATGTGAGACATCAGGTAATGCGTTGACCATGGAGACCAGGGGAAGACAAGAGGAGAGAGGAAAGAGACAAGGTAATTGTGTGTAATGTCCCTTGTTAGGACTTTTATTAAAATGGCAATTTTTCACTTTTTTCCCTAGTTAGACCTTTGACGAGTTTTGATCTCTAGGTCCCAAATTTGCCCCAAATGATCCCAAATCTTCTGAGAAGGTATATGAATGATATTAGAACATAAATATGTGTTTCAGGGATTCTTTTGGACCTTTAAAATACTTCTACAAATTCTCTTTCAATTCTGATCAACGTAGGTAACTTTACTAGTGATTTTCCTTTGACTAGTATTGGTCTCTAGGTCTCAAATTGACTCTAAATGCCTTCAAATCTTCAAGGAAGGTGTATGAATGATATTAGAACTTGAATATGATGTTTATGGATTACATATATCCACCAAAAGACCTCTGAAAATTATCTTAATATTCTGAACCAATTATGTAATTTTACTAGTAATTTGGGGTTCAAATCCCCCTGGGGTAAGTACTGAAAATGTCTTCCCAAATGCCTCCAAACCCACTCAAATTTATGAAAAGAGGTATGTAATGTTTTAATTATTTTATTAAAGTCTCATATGCACCATCAATGGATTATTACAACTGTTCTCACCCTCTCCCATTCAACTGCAAAAATACCCAATTCGACCCTTGGGGAAATGGCACTATTTCACCTCCCAATACAACTAAACTAAGTAAAAATGCTTCAAATGCTCAAGTACAGTACATGAAACTTGTAGAATACATCCATGGAAGTATATTTATCACAAATATATCACAGAATCATCCATTCATTCGAAATCATCATCAATACATTGGCTCACAACAAGGTAGTGGGGAAATGGCATTGTTCTTCCATTAAAAATGACATTTATACATTTCTACTTGGAATTTCGGCCTGAAACTTTTTGGAGATGAAGAACAGAGTATTTAATTCATATTAAAAAAGAAATGGGGCATTAAAAACTTCCCCAAAGAGTACAATAGCTCACCAAAAACGCCCTCCCTAAAGGATCAAGAATATGCCATCTAAACTGGAAATGGTTGAAGGAGTGAGCTGCAATAGAAGAAACCATGAGATGATCTGTAGCTTACACCTGCAAATAAATACTCCATTAAAGCTCCAAATGAAAGGTCTGAATGGCCTTTCCAATTACCAACTTGGATGGGAATCTTTCACCCTCGAAATTGGCTAAGGCAAGAAACTAGTCATCCACTAGCTCTCCCTCCTCACAAATGCAATTGCAAATTCTACAAATGATCAAAATCCATTCTCATACTTCATTTCTACATTTTATAACCAAAATTAGCCTTCTAAGGGTCGAAATCCTCTCAATAGATTCAATAGATTTCCATTTAGAAAATATTCCACATTTGCCACTTGTCTCCTAGTTCCAACCTTCCATCTTCTCCCATATTCGATTTTGAGTCTCTTTGGCTTCTCCAACTCCCAAATTCACCTTCTTTGAGCCTATTTTTGGGGCTGACATGTCATAGTGGTCATATGTCATAGGTCAGGTCTTCAATTTGTCATAGTTTTCATAGATGCTCCATGATTGGTGTCATAGGGGCTAGGGAATCTAGCCCAAGTGTCCACAAACTTCCACTTTGACTCTTTATCTTCCATGGAGGTTACCAATCCTTCCCAATTCTACCTAAGATGCTCAATGAAATTTTTTATGACTTACCAACTCACCCAAGAGTGTTCACATTTCCATTAATTCGAATTTGCAAAAGAGAGATACCATGTATTATGAAAAATCAAGCTAGTGTGGGTCCCACATCCTCCATATGTCTCCAAAACCATTTGTCACCTAGGATTTCTCTTGAATTTCTTTATTCACTCTATTTATTAAATACTTGAACCCTTCTAATGTCTAAACATCATTTATTATCCCCCTTATTCCCAATCCCAAAGCTTCCACCCCAAACCTAGGAAACTAGTAATTTTCCTCCTTGGCAATTATTTGACCCTTAACATCAATTTTACAAACTCTAATGAATATGGCTAATGTGATTAGGCCATTGTGACCCAATTCCAATTTTGGGACATGACATTGTGGGAAGTCTAAAATGGGCAGATCCAAGTCCAGACTAGGAAAAATAGAGTGTTGAAACTGTGAAAAGAAAGGACATCTGAAGAAATACTGGATATCTCTAAAGAAGAAAGGAGATGCACAGAAGGAAACTACCTAGGAAGCAAATGTAGCAGGTGATGTGTTACAAGATGCTTTGATTCTTGCATTAGATAATACTAGTGATTATTGGGTAGTAGATTCAGGGGCTTCATGTCATGCTACACCCCATAGGAAATATTTTCATGATTATGTTCTAGGCGATTTTGGACATGTTTGATTGGGTGATGATGGGCCGTGTAAAATTGTTGGAATGGGTAAGGTATGGATAAAAGTTAAGAATGGAACTGATTGGCTGTTGAAAGATGTAAGGCATATTCCTGCTATGAAAAGAAATATGATCTCAACAGGGCAGTTGGGAGATGTGGTTGTCTATCTACATTTGGAGAAAAGTGGTGGAAGATCACTAAAGGATCAATGGTGATAGAAAAAGGAGACAAGGTAGGTACGTTGTATTTATGTCCTCATAATACTGACCATTCTATCTCTTTAGCTTCTACGGGAATAGATACAGCATTGTGGCATCATAGGCTTGGCTACATGAGTGAGAAGGGGATGCATATTCTCCACTCAAGGAAGTTGCCGCCAGATTTGAAGCAGGTAAGTTTGGAATTCTGTGAAAACTGTGTTTATGGAAAACAAAAGAGAGTCAGATTTCTCAGAGTTGGGAAACAGAAGAAAAATGAAAAGTTAGAGCTTGTGCATACAGATGTATGGGGATTGGCTCAAGTACAATCTCTTGGTGGATCTCATTATTGTGTTACATTTATTGATGATGAAACTAGGAAAGCTTGGGTTTATTGCATTAGACAAAAATATGATGTGTTTTCTACTTTTATGAAGTGGAAAGCTTTGGTTGAGAATGAGACAGGAAAAAGGTTGAAGTGTCTCAGATATGATAATGGAGGTGAGTACTGCGGCAAGGAGTTTGATAGTTACTGTTCATACCACAGGATTCGTAGAGAGAAGACAGTCCCAGGAACACCACAAGAAAATGGTGTGTCTGAAAGGATGAATAGAACAATCATGGAGTGTGCAAGGTGTATGAGATTGCATGTAGGGTTTCCCTTACAGTTTTGGGAAGATGCTGTAAATACTATTGTTTATTTAATAAACATAGGGCCTTCAAGTGCTTTGGATGGTGGTATTCCAGAGGAGGCATGGAAAGATAAAAATGTAAACTACTCATTTCGGAGAACGTTTGGTGTGAAGCATTTGTCCATATTGATAATGAAAATAGAACAAAGCTTGAAGCTAAATCCAAGAAATGTACCTTTATTGGATATGGGGTTGATGAATTTGGTTATCGCTTATGAGATTATGAAAATAAAAAAATCATAAGGAGTAGAGATGTGATATTCAATGAAAAGGTCATGTATAAAGATCAGTTGTAGGGAAAGAAACAGGAAAAGGAAAACACAGAGTACACAGTACTTGATGAAATTCAAGAAAATGAAGTTGCAAAGGTGTCATAAAATCAATGTTGGGCCTAAGTTGGGGTAAAGTTTTGGTAACACTTGTGATAAGAAGGAAAAGTTGAGCTAAGTGTAGCTCATAAAAAAGAGATATAATTTTGTCTAAGTGTTGAGGGTGTTGCAAAGTTGTGCGCAACATCCAAGTTTTGACCATGCTCCGAAGTTGTGCGCAACATCTGAATTTTGGAAGTACCACGAAGACCAGCGCTACAAGGAAGCAGTGCTGCGAAGCAGTGAGGCCACGTGGAACCAGCAAAGTGGAGTGTTGGACGAGGATCAGGAACAGATATCGGATGGACCATTAGTGGTCTAATTTTGGAAAGATGCTCCAGGAGTGCCGAGCGGTAGGCATGAGCAAATTAGGAAGGCGACCAATGCACGAGTTTGTTCAGGAAAGGACAGCTCAGAGAAAGCGATGGCTTGGCACGCCTAGTGGCCGAGACCATTAGTGATGAACGGTTCAGTGAAAGTGACTTGTTGGCACGGATGCGACAGGAAGGCCGATAGCGACAAAATGAAGACATGGAGAACCGCCATGATGAAGCAAACGCTACCAGATACCAACAAGCCGGTTTAGGGAAACTGACACTGTTTTGTAAACCCTAAGGGTTTTTGGGTTTAGGTCTTGACATTGTAAAGACATGACCTTTGGGAATGATCTATTTAAGAAGACAATTTTGTATGGGATGGGGTTACATTTTATTATTCTGAATTTGTTGTTGCAATTTTGGGCTCTGGAGGTTGTATTGTAAATATCTTTTGAGTTGAGAAGATTCTAAAGGCTCTGCAGCTGTGTACGTAGAGACCTATCTGAGAGTAAGGAGAGTATGTAGCTGAGTGCGCACACTAAGAATGGTTGTCTCCATCCCTTTTAAAGATATATATTACCAACTGTTCTTGTGGACATAGCTTCCCATCTGGTGGAGTGAACCACGTTAAATATTGTGTTGTGCGATTGTGTTTTATGGATGAATGCTTATCTGCGTTTTATGTAAATGAATGTCTAGATGTTTCCTTGCATGCTGCTATGAGAGAACTGTTGTATGCATTTGCCATCAGAAGAGGTATGGAGATGATATGTTAAGTTCTGCATGAATAAGATGAAGGGTGAACATTTAGCTTATGTTTGACAACAGTGAATCAGTCAGTTGGTTAAGTGTTAAGAGATCACTTAAGTATTTCCTTATGCGCAATAGAATAAAGGCGTGACACTTATATTGTATCAGTAGAATATGCTCAAATTGTAACCATACTAAGTTGATGAACAAATAGTAGATGGATAATCGACTGAGTAGCTGAATGAGTGGATGAGTGATACTCAATTCAGAGCCTTAAGCATTTCCAAGGTAGTTCAAGTATAAAGTTGAACTGCATAGTTCACAGTTCAGTAGAAGCCCCGTGATAGAAGGGTGTAGAAGGGCAGAACACATTATTGCCATTGCCTCGCAGTATTTTCCCACAGCACATATCTTGTTGTGCGCCGCACTGTCTAGTCTCACAGTGCATTTTCCTTAGCTCGTGCTGCGTAGTACGTCCATCCAAGAAACTCGTCACTTACTGTGGAAACCTGATTCCACAGTACCCCATAGATACACCTCGGGTGAGACCTCAACCTGCTCGTAGGTTGTTTCCTGTAATGTCTCTTATTAGGAATTTTATTAAAATTGCAATTTTCCACTTTTTTTTCCCTAGTTCGACCTTTGACTAGTTTTGATCTCTAGGTCCCAAATTTGCCCTAAATGATCCCAAATCTTCTGAGAATGTATATGAATGATATTAGAACATAAATATGTGTTTCAGGAATTCCTTTGGACCTTTAAAATAATTCTGCAAATCCTCTTTCAATTCTGATCAATGTAGGTAACTTTACTAGTGATTTTCCTTTGACTAGTATTGGCCTCTAGGTCTCAAATTGACTCCAAATGCCTTCAAATATTCAAAGAAGGTGTATGAATGATATTATAAATTGAATATGATTTTTATAGATGAAATATGTCCACCAAAATACCTCTGCAAACTCTCTTAATATTCTGGACCAATTATGCAATTTTACTAGTGATTTGGGGTTCAAATCCCCCTCGGGTAAGTACTGAAAATGGCTTCCCAAATGCCTCCAAACCCACTCAAATTTATGAACAGAGGTATGTAATGTGTTAATTATTTTATTAAAGTCTCATATGCACCATGAATGGATTATTACAACTGTTCTCAACCTCTCCCATTCAACTGCAAAAATCCCCAATTCAACCCTTGGGGAAATGGCACTATTTCACCTCCCAATACAACTAAACTAAGTAAAAATGCTTCAAATGATCAAGTACAGTACATGAAACTTGTAGAAGACATCCATGGCATTATATTTATCACAAATATATCAGAGAATCATCCATTCATTCAAAATCATCATCAATACATTGGTTCACAACAAGGTAGTGGGGAAATGGCATTGTTCTTCCATTAAAAATGAGATTTATACATTTCTACTTGGAATTTCGACCTGAAACTTTTTGGAGATGAAGAAAATATTATTTAATTCATACTACAAAATAAATGGGGCATTAAAATCTTCCCCAAATAGTACAATAGCTCACCAAAAACGCCCTCCCTCAAGGATCAAGAATATGCCATCAAAACTGGAAATGGTTGAAGGAGTGAGCTGCAATAGAAGAAACCATGAGCTGCCTTGTAGCTTACACCTGCAAATAAAGAATCCATTAAAGCTCCAAATGAAAGGTCTGAATGGCCTTTCCAATTGCCAACTTGGATGGGAATGTTTCACCCTCGAAATTGGCTAAGGCAAGAAACTAGTCATCCACTAGCTCTCCCTCTTCACAAATGCAATTGCAAATTCTAAAAATGATCAAAAGCTGGTTTCATTCTTTGTTATTGACATTTATAAACTTATAATTTTCTCCATGGGTCGAATTCCTTCCAAGAGACTCATGCCAACTCAAGTTGGGAAGAGATTCCAAAGAACGCCACTTGTACAACAATTCCTAGTCTCCCACTTCCACCAAATCACATGTGGAAGCCTCTTAGCTGCCCTAAAACCCTTGAGCGCCCTCTTGGAGTCTATTTTTAGCCCTGACATGTCATATATGTCATATGTCAACCTTCATGTCTGATTTGTGTCATAGGTGTCATAGCATCTTCATCATTGTTGTCATAGAGCTAGGGAATCTAGCCCAAGTGTCTCACTAGCTCCAAATTGCCTCTTCCTCTTCCATGGGAGTTACTCTTCCTCTATATTTTGACCTTGGATGAGTCATGCAATGAATAATACCTTTTGGACTCCCCCAAGTATGTTACCATTCACCTTGAATTCGAATGTGTGAGAGAATGATGCCAAGTGTAGTGGGGAAATCTAGCCATATGTGGGTCCCACTTCCTCCATGTGTCTTCATGATGAAATGCCACTTTGATTTTCACTTGTATATATTTATTTATCTCCTTTATTAAATATTTATGCCATTCTAATGTTCAAACATCATTTATTATCCCCATTATTCCAAATCCCAAAGCTTCCACCCTAAACCTAGGAAACTAGTAATTTTCCTCCTTGGCAATTATTTGACCTTTATCATCAATTTGACAAACTCTAATGAATAGGGCCAATGTGATTAGGCCATTTTGACCCAATACCAAATTTGGGACATGACAAATCCTCCCTTCCCAATATTGCTTGTCCTCAAGCAATTTTAAACATGGGTGTTGAAGAACCTGCTTTCTGTATAATTCTTTGAAGTTGCCATTGAATTGCCCAACCTTGAGTCTTTGAGTTTCCATGAAGATTTTAGAGAGGAACCAACATGCTTGCTGCTGCGCTACTCTGATAAAAATCACTTTATTAAGTGGAGAAATCCATCTCCCATACTGCTTGTTTCCCCAAAAAATTTGAAACCAATGAGATAAAAATTATTCCAGGGTCCCATTGCTTGTATTACACCCGAACAATTAAGAGTGCTCTCCAACCCATACCATCATATAAGAGGATTCCTGGATCCCATTTTCTTGTATGCATTCTTCCAAACATCATGAGTAAAAAATATATAACATCAAAGTACATAACTACATAATGAAAATTAATATCAAGGAGGTGCTTCATCAAAGAATCATGAAAATGCTTATACCTCCAAGAAAGTAGACCACCGTTTTCCAAGTGCATACAAGCTTCAAGTGACCAATCAAATCTGCTCCAATGACATAGGTGAGGATCCCATGTCCTATAAAGCTGCTCCAAAAGGATGTGATATGCATCAAAATATTCAGCCATGTATTCTTTCATCCAAGAAGTGAATGAAGAATCTCCACTAAAATCTGAACCAAATAATGAGCAGAAAAAACAAGGAGACTTCAAATGACTCAAAGAAGTCTCACCCATACATCCTTGAATGTGATCATCATAAAGATATAACAAAGTATGTGGCTTCCAACAAAAATGTTCTCCAATCATAAATCTATTCACCCAAGTGTTGGATGAAGTTCCTCCAACATCAAATGAATCAAGTGTTGAGCAAGAAAAACCATGAGTCTTCAAGTGACTCAAATGCATATCATAGGTGCATCCATGTAGATGTGCATCATCATAAAGTAACAAACTATGCTGTTGCAAATGTGAATAAGAATGTGCTCCAACCATATCATCATAAAAAGTAAATCTAAGAGTTCCATACTCCTCATGTGGCACCATAAAAAAGAACCCTCTCACCCATACTTCATTGAGACTAATGTTGCAAAACAGGGAATTGTAGGATGTAGGAGAATGAACCAAATCACCCAAATGATCAAAAAGTGTAGAAGTTTCATCATGGGAAGGATCCATGTGGGTAGTATCATGCATCTCCTTCAAAAGTGGGAAACCTTTGTCATAGATTGGTTCCCATGTAGAGGAATCATGCTCTTCTTTAAAAATTGCATAAGCTTCATCAAGAGACAATTCAAGTTCCTCTTCCACCACATCAAGTGTTTGGATCTCTTCAAGTTCATCTTCAAACACATTAAGCACATTAAAATTTCCCCATTTCTCATGATCCACCATGTCATGAGAATCTTCCAAACAATCTACCATTTGACAATCTGAAACATAAGAGGAAAAACAAGTATCTTGCAACTTTTTCAAGAAGTTGCTCATTTTGAATTGTGAGCTTATGAATATCCTCATTATTCTTCAAGTATGCATCATGTAACAATTCATTAAGCTCAAACAAATGGTTTCTATCAAAAAGAAAAGACATGAAATTACCTTTGATGTGGCACATTGCTCTTTGAATCTTCTCCATGTATTCAAGGAAGGATGTTTCCTCCAATGAAGTAGCTCTCCAACAAGAATTTGACACCAATGCTTGAGTGTTATGGAGAATACTGAGGGACTCTTGGATCTTATTTTCATTCATCTTTAAGGACCATTCAAGAAAATGAGACTCTTGCAAATGAACCTCCTCATCTTCTTCAATTTTGCTTGGACCAACTTCATGAAGCTCAAGTGGTGATGGGGAAGTTGATCTTGGTTCTTCTTCAACTACTACAAGGTCTTCATTATCATGCTTAATGAAACTTGTACTTGTAGAAACACTTTCAAAAGTGATCTCTATGTCACCAACATAGAGGTGTGAGCACCCATCAGTAGGTACTCCTTCATAGTTTAAGCATCCATCAGTAGATGCTCTTTGGTTCATGTCTAAGCTAGAAGGTGTCTCAAAATGATCTTCCATATTTTCAATAGAATATTATTTATGCTCTTGTGATGTCTCTTCCTTTTGCTCCTTAAAGCAAGCTGATGCATTTTGCCCCTTGTTTTCCTTAGGATCAATATATTTGGAATCTCTTCTTGAATAAATCTCAAAAGCTCTCCTCAAGGAGGACATCATTTCATGCACACATATATGATACTCGCTCCAAGGGTTTTTACAAGAAGGGCATAAACCTTTCTTCACTAACTCCACATCTTCAATTTTGGGCCTATTTTCAAAAACATGTTTAGCATAGTACTCAAAAGACATGGCATTTTGTGTGTTTTGCTAAAAGCAAGATATTCTTGATATTTTTGATATTGTTGGGGCAAGGTTTTATATTTTTCTCTCCATCTTTGGAACTCACTCATAGAATTACCCTTGGTTGGTGTGACACACTCATATTCATCAGATTTAAAGTTATAAGAATAATCTTCATTTCTCTTGAAATTGTAAGAAGTGTTGCATGATGGCACCTCTTCCTCATACCATTCACATTCTGCTTCATATTGCTCATAAGCATCTGCATATTCCTCATAAGAATTGTACTCATAGGATTCATCATAATAGTAAGACATGGATGCCAATTCCTGAATGTATGTACCTAATACAAAGGTGCAAGGACCATGCTCTGATACCACTGCAATGTCTCTTATTAGGAATTTTATTAAAATTGCAATTTTCCACTTTTTTTTCCCTAGTTCGACCTTTGACTAGTTTTGATCTCTAGGTCCCAAATTTGCCCCAAATGATCCCAAATCTTATGAGAAGGTATATTAATGATATTAGAACATAAATATTTGTTTCAAGGATTCCTTTGGACCTTTAAAATAATTCTGCAAATCCTCTTTCAATTCTGATCAATGTAGGTAACTTTACTAGTGATTTTCCTTTGACTAGTATTGGCCTCTAGGTCTCAAATTGACTCCAAATGCCTTCAAATATTCAAGGAAGGTGTATGAATGATATTATAACTTGAATATTATGTTTATGGATGAAATATTTCCACCAAAAGGCCTCTGCAAACTCTCTTAATATTCTGGACCAATTATGCAATTTTACTAGTGATTTGGGGTTCAAATCCCCCTCGGGTAAGTACTGAAAATGGCTTCCCAAATGCCTCCAAACCCACTCAAATTTATGAAAAGAGGTATGTAATGTGTTAATTATTTTATTAAAGTCTCATATGCACCATGAATGGATTATTACAACTGTTCTCAACCTCTCCCATTCAACTGCAAAAATCCCCAATTCAACCCTTGGGGAAATGGCACTATTTCACCTCCCAATACAACTAAACTAAGTAAAAATGATTCAAATGCTCAAGTACAGTACATGAAACTTGTAGAAGACATGCATGGAAGTATATTGATCACAAATATATCAGAGAAACATCCATTCATTCGAAATCATCATCAATACATTGGTTCACAACAAGGTAGTGGGGAAATGGCATTGTTCTTCCATTAAAAATGAGATTTATACATTTCTACTTGGAATTTCGACCTGAAACTTTTTGGAGATGAAGAAAAAAGTATTTAATTCATATTAAAAAAGAAATGGGGCATTAAAAGCTTCCCCAAATAGTACAATAGCTCACCAAAAACGCCCTCCCTCAAGGATCAAGAATATGCCATCAAAACTGGAAATGGTTGAAGGAGTGAGCTGCAATAGAAGAAACCATGAGCTGCCCTGTAGCTTACACCTGAAAATAAAGACTCCATTAAAGCTCCAAATGAAAGGTCTGAATGGCCTTTCCAATTGCCAACTTGGATGGGAATCTTTCACCCTCGAAATTGGCTAAGGCAAGAAACTAGTCATCCACTAGCTCTCCCTCTTCACAAATGCAATTGCAAATTCTACAAATGATCAAAAGCTGGTTTCATTCTTTGTTATTGACATTTATAAACTTCTAATGTCCTCCATGGGTCGAATTCCTTCCAAGAGACTCATGCCAACTCAAGTTGGGAAGAGATTCCAAAGAACGCCACTTGTACAACAATTCCTAGTCTCCCACTTCCACCAAATCACATGTGGAAGCATCTTAGCTGCCCTAACACCCTTGAGCGCCCTCTTGGAGTCTATTTTTATCCCTGACATGTCATATATGTCATATGTCAGCCTTCAGGTCTGATTTGTGTCATAGGTGTCATAGTATCTTCATCATTGTTGTCATAGAGCTAGGGAATCTAGCCCAAGTGTCTCACTAGCTCCAAATTGCCTCTTCCTCTTCCATGGGAGTTACTCTTCCTCTATATTTCGACCTTGGATGAGTAATGCAATGAATAATACCTTTTGGACTCCCCCAAGTATGTTACCATTCACCTTGAATTCGAATTGGTGAGAGAATGATGCCAAGTGTAGTGGGGAAATCTAGCCATATGTGGGTCCCACTTCCTCCATGTGTCTTCATGATGAAATGCCACTTTGATTTTCACTTGTATATATTTATTTATCTCCTTTATTAAATATTTATGCCATTCTAATGTTCAAACATCATTTATTATCCCCATTATTCCAAATCCCAAAGCTTCCACCCCAAACCTAGGAAACTAGTAATTTTCCTCCTTGGCAATTATTTGACCTTTATCATCAATTTGACAAAATCTAATGAATAGGGCCAATGTGATTAGGCCATTTTGACCCAATACCAAATTTGGGACATGACATTTCCAAAAGGGCCTGTGCAAAGGGGTTTTGTTGGTCAAGGGGAAACCACGAAGAACCTGGGTCTTATAGAAAACCTCTGGGTCAGTTATAGCCAACAAATGGTTTCGTTGCCATGCTAGAATCCGTGATGAGTAGCAATCATGATGTGTGACGAAGAATACCAGTTCTCAGAAGGCTCTGACAACTGACATCCTAAAAAGATAGAAATCCAAGCTTGGTGGGACAAGACCATAAGAGACTTTGCAAGGCAAGAGAATAGACATCCACGTCTATGTGACACACAATGGTTGGATAGAGATCTGTGGAAAGATATTCATGAGATTTTCTGGGAATCATTTCCAAATGAGCTGCATGTGTGGATCTCACGGCTCGCAATAAAAGAAAACCTGTTTTCAAGGAGGAGTTCCTATAGAGTGGACTCCCAAGGTCACAACATAGCTCAAAGCGATAGACATCCCATTGACACGCACAGTTGACTTCTGGGTTGATCATATGCTAGAAGGATTCGTAATAGAATTTGCTGTAGACACACTCAAATCCTACAGCCAAGCATAATCATACTTTTTCGGAGGATTCCAAGGTAAGTTGTTGAACAATCTCAGTCTATACATTAACATGTTGTTAGCTAAGAAAGGTGTTTTAAGAATGCAGTAATATTCTCAAGTTTGTCATGGTAAACAGTATATATAGTGATTCTGACGAAGATACCCATAATCTTAGAAGTGGCAAGAGATATAAATTTAATAAGAATCTTGGAGGCCCTGCACTCCACATAGATACCGAGATTCCTTGTGACCTTCACAACCAAGCTACACCACCATTTACCCCTGACAACCCTCCGACTGCAGAGACCACACCACCCTTATCTCATAATGCACCTGCTACGTATCCCACCCCACAGAATACTCAGCCCAGTACATCTATCCCGATAAGCCCATTTGTTTTCACTGCACAGATGCCTTTATAGCAGCTGCGCACTAATCCAGGCGCTCCACCACCTAATAGGACAATGGAAAACACAGATATGAAGCTACCGATATTCAAAGGAACTTGTCTAGAAGACCCTGATCAGCATTGGTTTCTTTGTGAAGCCGTATGGAGTGTAAGACAAATCCACGATGATGCCATGAAGAGAGCACAACTCATCACCACTTTCAAGGACATAGATTTACATTGGTTTATGAAATACTCTCAGACACAGCCCAGAACCCTCATGGAGATTAAAGCTGCGCTCATGGCTGAGTTTAAGAAACCCAAATCTGAATCTCAATGTATAACCGAATTGAAAGAGATAACGCAGAAACCGACTTAAATGGTTTGGGAGTTTGATAAAAAGTTCAAGACCCTATTAGACCAAGTGAACTTTGTTATAGCTCCGAAACAGCACAAGGAATGGTTCATTGCTGCGTTGTTGCCGCATATTAGATTACCATTGATGCAACGGAAGGTTATGTCACAGGCAGAGGCCTTAGAAATAGAAATGAAGCTATAGGCTTCCCTGATTGGTTAGACTAGTTCTAGGATGTATCAGATCTAGAACCAGCTGACCATCCTGACATTAGAGCTACAAAGCATGAAAAATGGCAAAGAACAAAGGTATGAACCTAGACATGAGGTTTGGTGTACAAGTTGTAAAGGAGAAGGCCATGACCGGGAGCCTTTCCCATTGTTCTACAACTATCTTAATAGTGGTGCGCCCAACCCAATAAATTAGAATCAGGCCCCATGGTGTGAAATTTGTAGAACCACAGGACACAAACCTAAAGACTGCTATCTTATACAGAAATATGTGAAAACACCTAAAAATTTATACTGCACCTTTTGTAAATCAGTTGGACATGATGAATCCAACTACCGCGCATATGAACTAATGAACAAAAAAAAAACGAGATATGGACTCAATGAGAGGCGCTGGCTTGTACCGCGTATAAGAAGATAGCCAACCCAAACAGGAGAATACGTAAGATGACCAAGGAGGATACAGAGGTCGTGATGCTGGATACCACGACAGAGGAAGAAATTTTGGCCCAGTGCAGGGAAGAGGCCGCGGCCAAGTTATTTGTTATAATTGTGGCCAGCCAGGTCACGCATCTAGAGATTTTGTTAACCCACGCACTATGTGCAATTATTGGAAATCATTTGAGCATGTTATTGAAGATTGCCCAGTACTAGAGGTTGAAATGTAGAAAAGAAGATGGAAGGACGCACCAAACATGACGTCTAGTGCATCGCAATGGAGAGCAGACCAATAGACCCGAGCATCAATGTGGTCATGCCCAGTGGCACTGAGACAGGCCGTGATAGAGAAGTGTAAGCTTCCACGTCAGGAGTTATTCACACAAGCCAGACCCCTCTTGAAACAATATGGATAAGGAAAGCCCCAGGAAAAATGCCTGCTCTTGAATTATAGAAGAACAAAGAGGTCTTTGTCGATGCATGGGATACCTTTAAAGAACCAGTACCCCAATCATAGAGGATCCTGTTGTGCAGTGAAATAACACATGTTGAAGACATACCTGCTACCTATGACAAAACAAGCACTGCGACGGATGTCAGCACTTTCATTGCGCAGTTCCTGTGAAGCTGCATGAAGCTACTCAAAAGTGAAAATGACATAGTAGAGCTACAGAAGCTCATAAACCAGTATGAACCGCAAACCGGAACAGAGACTTTTGATAGTGCAGTACATCACATAAGGAAGCATAAACAAACATGCCGAGAAATGAGGCGTACCACGCAGATAGGAGATTTTGAAATGGATGAATTCATCCTTGATCTGGGATCCGAAGTAAATGTCTTGACTAAGCAGACATGGCAGTAGATGGGTTGACCAAAGTTGTTATGGTCACCTATCCAGTTGAGAATGGCTAACCAAGAGAAATTCATACCTTTTGGCCGGTTAGCAGATGTAGTAGTCGACATCGATGGCGTCCAAATTCATGCAAACTTTGAAGTTATCGAGATAGTGGATGATAGTCACCCTTTTCCTGCGCTGCTAGAATTGAATGGGCTATTGATAACTTGGCTATCATAAATTTGAAGACAAAGAAGATGATATTTGAAGCAAAGCATCTTAGGGTCATCGCACCATTGGATCCTGCAGATGGTGACAGATATAGCGAGCCGATTCAGGAGGAATCCAAGGCTCAAGAATTGGACCAATTATACCATCTCACAACAAACCAGGAAGATTACATTAATCCTACTGTATATGGTACACTCAGCTGGAGATGTTACAGATCCTGCGTATTTGATTTGGAGGCAGGACTAGAAAATTGGCAAAGCCAGATGCATGAAGTGTCAACAAGAAGGTGCATGCAGCTTACGAAATCACTGCACTGGATCGGGAAGGAGGTAAGTCCTATTCCCACATATGATGGTTTTGCTAATGTTTACAATTTCATCCAGAAATATATTGCAACCATTACAAATGAGCATAGATTACCAACATTGGATATGGCACTGCGCGACACACCCTCCAGATGGTGGAATGTACATAAGCAGACATTGACCACTTGGGATCAATGCAAGGTTAAGTTGCAGATCCGATTTGCTGAAAGGGTTACCTTAACCTTTGAAAAGTTTAATGGACATATAGATCCTAGTCAACACATTGAAGTCTGTTCACATGCATGGGCAGAAAGGCCACACACAGAATGGGTACATCTATTTGTACATACGCTAGATGATGACATTCCAAAGAAATGGTACCTAGACCTGGAGTTGCGCAGGGAAACCACTGATTGGGACATGCTAACTGTGAACTTCCAGAAGGATTTTAGCTTTGACAATGAGAATCCATTGATCCATGACGTGTTGCAGATAATTGAGGAACACATATTCATCGAAGACTATGACATTGGAGGAATTGTTCGGTGCAAATTGTGTTCCTGCGCACCTACAGTTAGAATGGAAGGAACACGAAGAACACCTCATTGAATGGTACAACCTAGCGGAAGACATCGATGATAGAAATGAAGACGATGAGGACGACCCGTGCAACATAGCCATACTAGAATCGGAGGGTGCACGCGATGTAGAAGGACCTCCATTAGAAATCCCAGATATGAGTGGGCTAGTAAAGACGTAGAAGGTGAATATTGGCACAAGCGAAGAACCGAAGTTCGCATCAATAGGATACTATTGGGACGATCAAACTGCTGCAGAGATCACATACACCTTGCATGAATATCATGAACTGTTTCCAACTAAATTCATAGAAATGAAAGGCATTTTGGGAGACCTAGGGGTCATGAAAATACCTTTGAAGCCAGGCGCAAAGCCTGTGAAGCAGAGACCGTACAGACTAAATCCGCGCTACAAAGAAAGAGTACGCGCAGAGCTGGATAAGATGCTTGAAGAAGGAATTATTGAACTTGTCGAAGAGTTCGAGTGGATTATCCCCATGGTCGTTCAAGACAAGAAATCAAAAGGTGAGATCAGGATTTGTGTGGATCTCAGAAAATTGAATGATGCTTCCATGCATGACCAATTCCCTACTCCTTTCACAGACAAAGTGCTTGATAATGTTGGAGGGAATGAGGTCTATTCTTTTACTAATGGTTTTTCGAGGTATCATCAGATAAGGATTGATCCCGCAGATAGGCATAAGACGACTTTTGCTACAAAATGGGGGTCGTTCCAGTACACAGTAATTCGTTTTGGCCTGAAGAACACACCTGCCATATTTTCCAGAGTGGTCATCGCGACATTCAAAGCGTTTATGCATAATTTTATCGAATCCTATTTTGATGATTGGACTGTGTTTGATCTATTGAAGAACCATTGTGTGAACCTTAGAATGATGCTTGAGAAGTGTCGACAACATCATATCTCTTTAAATCTAAAGAAGTGTATTTTTTGTGTTCCTTATGGGATTCTACTTGGACACATTTTTTGTAAGCAAGGATTGATGGTGGATCCTGCGAAGATTGAAATAATTATGAACTTGCCAACACCAAATTTAGTCAAGATGTTGCACTCTACCTTAGGCCATACTAGATACTACAGGAAATTTATAAAGGGTTACACACAGATAACCACAACAATGGAAAAGCTGCTAAAGAAAGACCCACCGTTCATTTGGAATGCGGAATGAGAATAGGGTTTTGATACACTAAAAGAAAAGATGATTACTGCGTTGATTCTAGTCTTTCTAGACTGGACGAAGCCATTCCATATCCATGTTGACGCATCATGTATTTCCTTGGGAATCATATTAGCTCAGCCAGGAGAAGGAGGTATTGACTAGCTGTTGATGCTTCCGGTGTGTAGAGTAAGTGCAAGGTTTTGGAATAGGTTCCAAGGAACACAACATGGGATGAAAAGCTATCCAAAGGATTCGAAATACCCTACGTAAGGGAAATTATATCCTCGAGCTATTTGGTGTAGTAATCACCCACAGATATTCGGCCAACGCTGGCACTCTATGAGTAAGTGGTTTGATCGATAAGATCAATTTCCCAATTGACGGAAACAAAAGTATGGAAAACAATGAACAATTCTAACTCAATCTTTTTAGAAAAAGAATCTAATATTAAGTCATACCTATTCTAAGATGAAAAGCTTGTGGTTTATGCAGGTTACCCCTAAGGTATGAAGAACAAATAGTTCAACACACTTAACAGAAATGCTTTCAGATGAGATATTTGTTAACTTAAATTATGATTACTTAATGAAAATCAAACAATGATAATTCAAGCTTGAAGACCATCAAGATATAACATGTTACCTCTTTGTTGATTGAAGAATCAACAATGATTGAATGTATATCCGATCAATTGCAGAAATCGACAAAGAAAGTATTTAATCAAAGAAATTCAATCAAATATTTTCATACACACATCAGTTATACAGAAAAATCAATACAACAGATTTATGCATTCATTAGATATCCAAAAAGAGATCACATATATATAGTGGATGACAATCTGGAATGTAAAGTTAGAAATTCCCAAAGAAACTTGAGGAACAATCAGAAGATGGATCCAAAGATAACATTACTGTATTAAGATGTCTTATACCAAAATTACAATGACTCTGGCCACAGAGTATCCTCTGTCTTATCTTCTACTGAAGTATAATTCCAAAAATTACAACCCCTTCCTTAGAAAGGTATTCCTGCTTAAATAAAATAATTACAACTGAGTACAATAAGAGAATCCTAGGTAAAAGAAACTACAGATCCGAATTCGACTATTGATTCAGGAAATCTCTCCCTTTCTCAGACTATCAAAGGGATTCTTAGAGATATATTCTTTCATTGAAAAGATCCTCAAATTAAAATGATAATTCCACTCCATCCTATGCATTATCAGCAACAGATGATTCGGTTTGTAGAGAATCTACCGCAGGAACTTGTGGATGAGAGAACAAGTTCTCTAAAACAAAGAAATCCGTTAGAGGGTCCACCTCAGAAGGAGTTGGCAGAATTTCAGGTTCTTCATTGATTGTATAATCTTGTATAATATCATTGTCACAGTCATCCAATTCCTTCGAAACTTTCTTATCTTTCTGGTCGAGAATTTGCATGCAAACAGATGGGGCATCAAAATCTTCTTCATCAATATCGCTGCTTAAATCAGGAACACCTGCATCAAAAGGTGGTGACATAGCTTCTTGATAAAGTAAGGGATAGAGTTCTTCATCCTTGAAGTGGGCGTTGAGAGAGTCATGACCTGTCTGCATGCTGCCTTTATAAAACACGTTAAGAAGGAGGCTCACAAGATTGTCATATACAAAATTCCCCCTTAAGGATACAAAGGACACATTGAAGGCTTCGTGTTCGTTGCCAATTTAAAGCCAACAAATAGGATTGAAAAGATTGAACAGATCCAGTCGTAATGGTTAAATTATTATGATTAGTACACTACAATCATTCAAACTGTAACAAAGTGAGCCAAAATGTGCATTAACCAGATATGGATCTATGTGAAAGTACAAATCTAATCAAGACTTGCGTGACTTGAAAAGCATATGAAAACTCATCATTACAAACCTATTCTCATCAACAATCATGAGCTTGGAAAATAAAAGTGAGAGTTACGGTGAAAAGAGATGTTTGTGAAATGGATAAGACAGGAATTTCAATACACCAACTGGAGGCCTGATTTCACTCGTGAAACTAGATCTAGATTGTTAATCTAACAAGAAGACTAGAGCTTCACTGCAGAAACTAAAAAGAAAATTATAATCTACAAAATCCTTGAAGAGTCAAATGAAACGAGAAAAGGCCATTGCTGAATCCCAAAATAACCAAATTAATGAACACAGAATGCAGCAATGGAAACAACTCAACCTAAAATGACAGAAAAACAGGCAAAAACAATCCTTAACCAAATTCTCAGTAGAATCAACATAGCGGGGTCATTTTTGGCGAGTAAAAATGATAACAAAAATAAATAAAACCTATATTTATCAATTTACCCAAGTTAAATCATGACCATAGGATGGAGAACAATGAACGACTGAGATTATCCAATGTGAAATGTGGGATCGTGTTCAGAAACATAATAAAAATCTTTATTTACCACTCCCGAAAGCCGAAAACTGATAGTGGTGGGTTTTGGGTTCCAAAATATAACCAAAACAAAAAAACAAGTTCCCAAAAGCCGCAACCCGACAATTATGGGTTGCGGGTTTCGGGTTGCAATCAAACGCAAGATTAATAAGGCAATTTACGAATTCCAAAATGAAACACTATGGGGTTTTGGGTTTATTAAAACTTATAAATGAAAATCTAGATTCCCGCAATGCGACATTGTCGTGTTTTGGGTTTCAGGTTTACATAAAACAAACTTCGAAAATAATGAAATCCTGCACCCGCAACTATCGCGTTGCGGGTTTCGAGCTTACGAAAATCCAAAATGAGAGCACCAATTTCCCGCACCCAAAAATTTCGAGTTTCGTATTTCAGGTTCTCCAAGTGTCGGGTTTCGGGTTGGTAGAGAGAAAGGTTAAAATACTCAAAATTGAAAGATCTATGCAAACCAAACACTTGGAGATAATCCAAATCAGGCAAAAACATGGAGCAAAAGGTATGGGCGTTAGATTTAAAGACCCCTAAACTGAAAACTCATATTCACAAAGGGAAACTTACCCATATACCTTCGAATTCATTGAAAAATGGGGCTCCCATGCTTTTGCTAAGGATGGTATCTGTTGTGGCCACAACAAATGGTGACTGGATGGGAAGAACCAGTTATCTCTACTATAAAATATGACTAAAGACAACATGTTAATCAACCAATTTCTTGAACCCAATTCAAAGAAGATACTCGAAAGATAATAGCCAACAAACAGTAAACATGATAAATGGATAAATATCAAGCAGTGACCATTTTAAAGATAACACTCATTTGATAAGGAGTTTTAAAGAACAATCCGAATCTTTACCATGATGTAATCATTGAAAACCAGCTTGTGTTGAACCTAGGGACAGTCTTAGAAATGATCATGGATATCCTAATTACATATCACCTTGGTTAATTAGTTGCATGTATATTCAGTGATCATCTTTAGGTTATATACATTTTTTTTTTTTGGGATCCAAGATGGATTATACATAAAACCTTGTTGATACAAGACCACTATACTGACTTGGTGATCAGATAGAACAGTGCCATTCACAAGCCCGATCGGGAAACTAGTCAAGCTAGCTCGATGACGAGACTCCTTGTCTCCCTGCCGTAAGACCAAAAGAAATCATCATGGCTTGGTGACCATATTGTGATAACTCCATTCCAAGGTGAAACCCATAATCATGGCAAGGATGGCTTGTGATAAGACCCCCCTGTTCTTGTATACTACAAAATCCTATAAATGGAAGAGAAAAATAATTTATTTTGGCATAAACTACAAGACATTACCATGGCTTGGTGACGATATTGTGGTAATGTTACTCACCAGTGCTTTGCAGATCATGAATGGACCGACCTGTAATAGGGTCTTCCACCTTCCAGTAGAACTGAAAGTCATCTTCCAAGTGTGGTGGCTTGATGTGAAGATGTCATTCCACTTAAACACCTATGAACCTAATAGGTTGGATTCATAGCAAGACCACCTACCTTGTAACTTATAATTTTTAAAACAAAGTTTATAATCAAAGTGATTGTGAAAGGATCCATGAGCAATCAGAGCTGGTCAGGTTATTAGGATATGTTGTTCTACCAGTGAAACATCAGATAAAGAAATGATGACCATCCTCCATATCTCAATTACACAAATAAAGTATTGTGAAGGATAATGATCAAAACAAAAGGTATCCAAAAGTACTACACTTATTGACTATTTATTCTTCATAGCAAATTCTAATCGTAAGTCAGAAACTAAGATTGATAGCAATGCTGATACTTCAGAAACAATTGTCGCTAAGAAAAGTGATCATAAGCCATTTCCAAATGCGTAAAGCCTTATTAATGAAAAACTAAACAAAATGAAAAGGGGAATCCAATTGAAACGTCAACACAAAGAAAGAAAAATGAAAGAAAAAAAACCACACCTATGTACTAGTGCACCAAATTGTTCAGACAAAATACTTCTTGAGAAGAGACACATTCACTAGGTAGGTGTCTACAACTCCCTCTAGTGTCTGTAATCGAATAGTGTTGGGGCCAATATTTTCTGTAATAATGAAAGGCCTGAGCCAAAGGCGCTGAAACTTGGTATACTGGTTCTTATCTTTGCGTTTCTTGTCCCACCTCAGAACCAAGTCACCAACAGAAAATTCCCTGTCAGATGAATATTTTTCATCAAACCATCTTTTCACCATCTGCTGATGATGATAGAATTTGTTCTTATCTATTTCCTTGTCTTCCTCTAACTTCAAAAGAGTGTCAATTCTTTGCTGAAGAGGGGAAGAATTGTCTTCTTGGACAGACTAGACCAATTGTAGTGAAGGGATACTGAGGTTGGTAGGAAGGATGGCTTCTTTTCCATAAACCAGACAGTAGGGAGAATTTGCAATTGCTGCCTTTGTGGTAATTCGATCTGCCCATAAAGCATTATATAGTTGTGTGTGCCAATCTCTGTGATGAGAAGCTACAGTATTCTTGAGAATATTTATCATATTTTTGTTTGACGACTCAGCCAAACCATTTCCTTGAGGGTAATAATTGGCAGATAACTTAAGCTTAATCCCCTTTTCATAAGAGTATTCAGTTATATCAATTGAAGACAAGTAGGATGCATTATTGAAAACTAAGTACTCTAGAGCGCCAAAATGTGTGATGATCTGACTATCAAGGAAGGAGATTACTTTAATGGAATTACATTGTTTAAGGGGGGATGCCTCCACCCATATGGTGAAGTAGTCAGTTGCTGTAAGAATATATTTATGTTGGAGGGATGAAGTAGGGTTTATAGGTCCCTGTGCATTTCTGGCATGGTTCACACCTCCTTACATAAGCGTAAGCATATTTAAACAATGTGGGCCAATAATATCCATCCCTGAGAATCTTATGTGATGTAGTCTCACCCGAATAATGGCCTCCAACAGGCCCTGCATGAAATTGGAATAAGATGTCATCCGTTTCATGTTTTTCCAAGAACCTAAGAAATACTCCATCATAATTTTTCCTAAAAGGAACTTGATCAATAAACTTATAAGGAGTGGATTTTAGTCTCAAAGTCCTTTGTTTATTAAAGTGAAGGGTTTCAGGAGCAAACCCATGGTTCAGAGAAAATATGATATCATCATACCATTCTGATGTTGGGGCATCGATAACATTAACAACACCTGAGGGAATTTCTTCCTCTTGATCCCATTCGGATTGCTACTGCATAGGGTCATTTGATTGAGCGTTAAGAAAACAAAGGCCTTGTCCTTTGACAATTTTAGCTGGTCTTATCTCAAGATCATATTCTTGCAGGGCCATCATCCAATGGACCCTCTTTTCCCCTAACTCTTTCTGGATCAGGACGTTTCTAATAGCAGAATATGGTACGATGACTTTGGTTCGAGATTTCAACAAGTAGGGCCTGTAATGTTTGACAGACTTATAGACTGCATATCCTTGCTTATCAATCTGTGAATAATTAAGCTCTGCACCTTTGAATGTTGATCTCATAAAAGAGATTGGGATCTCTACATCATTGTCATGCTTTTGCGTTAGAACAACTGCATAAGAAAATTCAGTGGCAAAAGGATAAAGAATGAAATATTTATCGAAATTTGGGGACATGAGAGCAGGAGCTTCAACAATAGCCTTTTGAATTTCGATAAATGCATCTCTCTATTCCTGCGACCAGGTAAACTACGATTCTTTCTTGACCAAAAGTTGTAATGGTTTGACTATCTGAGCAAAATTTGGTGCAAATCTACGTACAAAATTAATCTTACCCAAGAAGGATTGCATTTCTTTGCACGAGCCTGGTAACCCAATCTTTGAAATATCCTCTGTGCATTCAGGATCAATAATCATACCTTCTTTCAAAACAATGAAACCTAGAAGATTCCCTTCTGTTACTGCGAATATAGACTTCTTCGGGTTGAGAGAAATGCTAAATTTCCTGCACCGATCGAAAACCTGTTTCAAAGCAAACACATGTTCATGTCATTTTTTGGAGTAAATAGTAATATCATCAAGATATACTATGATAGAATTATGTGTTAACCCTCGGAAAGCTATGTCCATAGCTCTCTGAAAAGTGGCTCCCGCATTGATCAACCCAAAAGGCATCCGCCTGTAGGCGAAAGTACCCCAAGGGATCCTGAAAGTTGTTTTTAATTGGTCGTCCGGGGCAACCATAACCTAGTTATATCCTGAAAAACCGTCTAGGAGGGAAAACATCTCCGACCCGGCTACCCTTTAAAGAATCTACTCCATAGGTGGAACAGAGTAGTTGTCTTTCTCAGAAGCCCGATTTAGGTTCCTGAAATCGACACACGGTCGAATTTCACCGCTTTTCTTGCAGACAGGCACTAAGATGGCTATCCATTGAGTGTGCCTGACTGGAAAGATGATTTGAGCTGTGAGCAGCTTCTCCAAACCCTTTTTTACCGAAGGCTCTAAACTGGGGTGCATCTTCCACAACTTTTGTTGAAATGGCTTAACTTTCGGTTTCATGGGTATATTGTGGAACATGAGGCTAGTGTCAAATGTTTTCAATTCGTCGTAAGTCTAGGAAAAACATCTTTGTACTATTTACACAATGCAATGATGGCTCTCCATTCTTCAGGGGTACAATCAATTCCCAAATTTATAAAGGGGGGTTCCTTCTCGGTGCCTAAATTGACTAGTTCGTAGTTCAAAGATGAGCTCTGAGTTTTACAATTAGTCATAGGTTTGAACTCGTCCTGTAAATCATAAAACTTTTCTAGATTGATCACCGACTTTGGGATAACATTTGAGGGATCAGTGAGTGACTTTTCATGCTCGGCTTCATTAATGGCCATATCTTGGAATGTATCTTGAGCAGTGAGGAAGTCAAGTATCTATTGGTCATCGTCAAACACTTTCGAATTAGTCACATTATCCGGAATGGAAGGTCTGTACATCAATTCAATCGAAAACATTTGAGGAGATAGGCCTTCTGGCGAGATCATTCTAGAGGTTGTGTTCGCTAATAGGTCTGCATCGAAATTTTGTGATCTAGGAACAGATTTAATATTGAATGCTACAAATGAGTTGGTCAGATCCCTTACCATCTTTTGATAATTATCCAAATGCGGAGATAAGCATTATATCTTATTTCTGACTTGTTTGACTATAATTTCAGAATCTCCATAGCATTCTATTGCTTGCACACCTAGATCAATAGCCCTTTTGAGCCCTTGAACCAGAGCCTCATAATCAACTACATTATTAGTGCAATCAAATTCTAGCCTACAAGCAATCATAATTTCCATTCCCTTAGGATCAATAAGGACACAACCTGCCCCAGCTCCATCCTTGGACTTGGAACCATAAAAAAATAAGGTCCATGAGATAGGGTCTTTTCTAAAATTTGTATTTACATTATACACATTATGCACAATTTCACCTGAAAAAGGTATAGTAGTTACATGAGTAATATGTGATTCATTTTGAATGCTTTCTTGTGGTGAGACATCAGCTGGGAATTCACCAAAAAAGGTATCAAATGAAAAATAATCCACATGAGAGGTGAGATAACCAGTGGGTTTGCTTGAGTCATTAATATCAATGACTGTTTGTTTCATAAAAGGTTCTCTGCTGATCTTAATTTTATTCGGTTGACCATTATAAAGAAACCATAGATGGGACCAATTGGTGGAAAAGTAACCTTTAAGTTTATCTGACCAGTCCCTACTTAACCACATCCCTTAGGCTTTCAGGATGTCAGCTAACACGATGTCAATTGTATGGTGAATCATGGGATCAGCTGACAGTGTAAGCAAAACATTTCTCAATTTACCCACAACTCTGACTTTGGATCTGTCAAGCTGCACAATCTAAGTTGGGCAGGGTTCCCACGTTGCATTTAACTTCCTACAAACAGAGAGGGGCATTACATTTGATGATGCTCCTGAATATATCATGCAGTTGTGCACATTCTGGTTGAAAATCTCAAAGGTAAGCAAGAAAGGAGGAGTCCTCTTGCTTGCTAGTTTATGATCATCAGTTTTAGTAACAAAGTCTAGGTTGTTGCTTTGTGACTCTCTAGGTTGTTTGACTATCATGTTTTTAGGTAAGGAATCCCTCATAGCAGGGATCTTAAGTAGCTCAAACAAAGAGATGTTTGCCTTGACTCTCTTTAAGTCTTCAACTAGATTATACTCCATTTCGGGGAGGATTGTATCCTTTTGGGGAACAATCTTGTTTTTGGTGGGAACAGGAACAAAAGATGAAGGTTCTTGGGGCGGTTATGGTCTTGAACTTGTATTATAAGGGTGTTGTGTATTAAACACTACCTCAGGTTCTTCTTTTTCTTCACACATAGGAATTTCTAAAAAACAACTTACAACATCGACCTGTGGATCACCTTCTTCTTCCTCTACAGGAAGTTGTGGATTCGGGATGGTCTGATCGTTGGAAGCATCAGGGGTTACTTGAGATTTTGTTGCCAAGGTTCTAAAAATAGCATAGAGTTCATCATTTGTGAGTCCATCTGCCGAATTGGGTGGTGGTGGATTTTGTGGAGGTTGGTAAGGTCTCCTAAATGGTTGCCTTACAAAACCTCTGTTTTGGTTTTGATTATCATTAGTGTTCTTCTTCAATTCCACCATCTCATTTGACATTTTTTGAATGAATTTCTTCATGTCAGCCATATCAAATGGATCCTTATTCTGAACAGTGGGTTTGGGGATGTTCTCAGCTCTTTTCTTGGAAGTGGAAGGCTTCTCTTTTGAGATTTTAGGGCTATCTTTTAGAAAAAACATGTCCTTCTCAACCTAGATTGCTTCATCAAAGGCCTCTAGTAAGGTACCTTTTTGTGCCCTTTTGACCCACATTGCAATAGGGATAGGAAGACGTTTTTCATAATAGGCCACCAACTTCTGCAAGAAGAAGATTGGTAGGGATTCTATTTTTGAGATAAGAGAACCTTTGGTTAAAGTCTTTTACCCTTTCCTTTCCTTTGATTTTCATAGAGTATAATTCTAAGACAAGATCTTGCGGTGTTTTATCATCCCCAAATTTATGGGTGAAATGCTTTTCGAACTCATCCCAGGACGTTATAGATTGGGCTGGTAAGGAAAAATACCAGGCGGCCACCTTACCCTCAAAGGTGTAGGGGAAAATTCTACATACTACATCCTCATTTACCACGCTTCTAAGTCTGATTTCCTGCATGAAAGTTTTTACATGATCCAACACGAGTGTCTTATCTTCAGGGTTGAATTTAGGCAGCCATTTCTCAGGATTCTTTGGTAATCTATGTTGATCTCCTAATATGAAAACTGCACCTTGGTCAAGCCAAGGTCTATTTTGGCCTTCTCCAGCCATCGGAGGTTCTTCTTCTTCTTCTTCTGACGACGAGCTAGAATAATTTTCACCATCTAAGGAAGACGATGAAGATGAAGGAGGGGATGGTGGTGGACCACCAACTCCAATATTTGGTTGACCTTGCGTTCCTATGAGAGTAGCCTCATGGTTATATTCAGGAGAATCAGGCTGATCAATCAGCTCTTGATTTTCTTGTTGTTGATCAACTATATGTTGATCCTCTATGTTTAGATCAGTGGTATGTTGAATCTGTGGATCACTGGTTTGTGAAGTGGAAATTTGTTGATCTCCCCGACCACTAGTCTACAAAATGTCTTCTAAGTTAAAGGTTGCCAGACCACATCTTCTTTGGTCGGCAAGTCGTTGTTCAGCTCTTAAGACCCGATCAACAAATGTTTTCAATATCTATTCTAATGAGATGGGTCCCCTTGTAGGTGATGTGAAAACGATATCTCGTCTGTTCTCCTGTTGTGTCGCAGGTGTGACATGTATAACTGTAGGTTGGGAAGAAGCGAAAGGGAGAACTATAGTTTGTATATCAGTTAGCTGTTCAGATGTTGAAGCCCTTGTATGGCTTCGAGTTTGAACCATTGAAATACCTACTGGAGGAGGTTTGTTAGCGGTTTGCTTAGGCATGTTATACTACTGGCCCTCCTTCTAGCACCATTTGTTGATGCCTCGGGTGTGAAGAGTAAGTGCAAGGTGCTGGAATGGGTTCCAAGGCACACAACAGGGGATGAAAACCCAACCAAAGGCTTCAAAAGACCCTACACAAGGGCAATCCTATACTCGAGTTGTTTGGTGTAGTAATCACCCATGGATATTCGGCCTCCATTGGCACTCTATGAGTAAGTGGTTTGATCGATAAGATCAGTTTCCCAACTGAGGGAAACAAAAGTATGGAAAACAATGAACAATTATAACTCAATCTATTTAGAAAAACAATCTAATCTTAAGTCAGACCTATTCTAAGATGAAAAACTTGTGGTTTATGCAGGTTAACCCTGAGGTATGAAAAACAAATAGCTCACCATCCTTACCAGAAATGCTTTCAGATGAGATATTTGTTAACTTAAATTATGATTACTTAATGAAAATCAAACAATGATAATTCAAGCTTGAAGACCATCAAGATATAACATGTTACCTCTATGTTGATTGAAAAATAAACAATGATTGAATGTATATTCGATCAATTGCAGAAATCGACAAAGAAAGTATTTAATCAAAGAAATTCAATCAAATATTTTCATACACACATCAGTTATACATAAAAATCAATGCAATAGATTTATGCATTCATTTGATATCCAACAAGAGATCACATATATATAGTGGATGACAATCTGGAATGTAAAGTCATAAATTCCCAAAGAAACTCGAGTAACAATCAAAAGATGGATCCAAAGATAACATTACTGTATTAAGATGTCTTGTACCAAAATTACAATGACTCTAGCGACAGAGTATCCTCAGTGTTATCTTCTGCTGAAGTACAATTCCAAAAATTCCAACCCCTTCCCCAGAGAGGTCTTCATGCTTAAATAAAATTATTACAACCGAGTACAATAAGAGAATCCTAAGAAAAAGAAACTACATATCTGAATTCGACTATTGATCCAGGAAATCTTGCCCTTTCTCGGACTATCAAAGGGATTCTTAGAGATATATTCTTTCATTGAAAAGATCCTCAAATCAAAAATAGAATTCCGCTCTAGCCTAAGCATTATCAGCAATAGATGATTCGGTTTGTAGAGAATCTACCGCAAAAACTTGTGGATGAGAGAACCAGTTCTCTAAAATAGAGAAATCCGTCATAGGCTCCACCTCAAAAGGATTTGGCGGAATTTCAGGTTCTCCATTGATTATATAATCTTGTATAATATCATCGTCATGGTCAGCTAATTCTTTCAAAACTTTCTTATCTTTCTGGCCGAGAATTTGCATGCAAACAGACGGGGCATCCGAATCTTCTTCATCACTATCGCTGCTTAAATCAGGAACACCTGCATCAAAAGGTGGTGACATAGGTTCTTGATAAAGTAAGGGATATAGTTCTTCATCCTTGAAGTGGGCATTGAGAGAGTCATGACCTGTCTACATGCTGCCTTTATAAAAAATGTTAAGAAGGAGGCTCACAAGATTGTCATACAGAAAATTTCCCCTTAAGGATATAGAGGACGCACTGAAGGCTTCGTGTTTGTAAGATCTCAAAATTGAAAGATCTCTGCAAACCAAACACTTGCAAATAATCCAAATCAAGAAGAAACATGGAGCAAAAGGTATGAGCATTATATTTAAATACCCCTAAATTGAAAAATCATATTCACAAAGGGAAACTTACCCATATACCTTCGAATTTATTGAAAAATGGGGCTCCCATGCTTTTTCTAAGCATGGGATCTGTTGTGGCCACAACACCACCCCATTGCATTCTCGAGCAGGAAGCTCTCAACAGCAGAAAATAAGTATACTACTACTGAGAGGGAAGGCCTTTCCATGGTATATGCCCTACAGAAATTTAGACATTACGTGGTGTGCACTTCCTTATGTTCACTGACCATTCTGCGTTGAAATACTTGGTCAATAAGCCAGTGTTAGGGGGACGCATATGCAGATGGCTACTGCTGTTCCAGGAATATGACTTTGAGATTATTGTTAAGCCAGGTAGACTAAACCTAGGACCTGACCATCTACCAAGGATTGAGTCTAGAGAAGAGCCGACGAACATTGAAGATGGTCTGCCTGATGCACAACTATTTGCTATATAGGTTGTCGATGATTATTATAAGGATATCATTAATTTTCTAACAACAAGGATGGAACTGTAGGAATTATCTGTCCAGCAGAAGAAGCAGCTAGTGGTACGCACCGAAGACTTCACTATAATTGCAGGTCAGTTATACAAACTTGGACCAGATGAAGTCCTGCACAGATGTGTACTAGATCATGAGAAACCATTTATTCTAGCAGACGCGCATTCAGGGATCGCGGGAGGTCACTATGCAGGAAGGGCTACCGTGCAGAAGATATTGCGCGAAGGACTATGGTGGCCCACGATCCACAAAGATTCCAGAGAACACTGCAGGGATTGTGATGTATGTCAGAGGATAGGGAAACCTTCACGAAGAGATGAGATTCCATTAAAACCACAGTTGACCTTGCAGGCATTTGAAAAATGGGCAATTGGTTTTGTGGGTCCTATAAACCCACCAGGAAAAAGAACTGGTGTGAGGTATATTATTACTGCTACTGATTACCTCACCAAATGGGTGGAAGCAAAGCCAGTAAAGGAATGCAGCGCCAGTACTGCTGTACAGTTCATATTTGAAGAAATATTGTCAATATTTGGCTGTCCGAAGATTTTGATGAGTGACCAAGGTAGTCACTTTTTGAACAAGACCATTGAGGCACTTACAGAGGAATTCCACATTCGTCATCAGCGCAGTACTCCATATCATCCACAAGCGAATGGCACTATTGAGGATTTTAATAAAATAATGGAGAACGCACTCACTAAGGTCTGCAATGTAAATAGAGATGATTGGGATCTACGTGTCTCCTATGTGTTATGGGCATACAGGACTACATCCAAGAAATTGACAAGACATACACCTTTTCAGTTGGATTAAGGGAAGGAAGCTATAATGCCAATGGAATATATTGTCCCTAGTTTGAGGATCACTACTTTCACAGGGATGGTAGACTGCGTAGCATTAGAAGAAAGGTTGCTACACCTCATTGGGTTGGAGAAAGATCGCTTCATTACTAGCTTCTAGCAACAAGCTTAGAAGGACCATGAGAAAGCCTGGCATGATCGCCATATAAAGAACAAGTGCTTTCAGGTAGGTGACCTAGTCCTCCTATATGATAGCAAATTCATGAAGTTTCCTGGTAAATTTAAGATGCATTGGCTTGGCCCATATACTGTGATACATGTTACTAACACTGGTGCAGTCCAGTTAGCCAATTTACCTGGCGATACCCTACCAACTGTGATAAATGGAAGCAGACTAAAGCTGTATCACGATAGTCCTGCTTCGCAGAACCTTGGATAACAAGCAGAGGAAGAGATTTCTAGTGTCAAGTACAGTTGAAATTGGACACTAGAAATGTAAAGGAGTCTGTACATGTATGATAAGAGGAACAAGGTATGATAAGAAGGACGATGCATGCACCGCGCAACACTGCTGAAGCTGCGTAAGGAAAAAAAATAATTTAAAACCACGTAGTTGAAAATTTTGGCACTACAACATAGCTGCGCAAGATTGCAGATGGCTTGCTATGCAGCTTGGTGCAAGGCTCAGGAAAATAGCCGTTACATTGCTTTTTGAGAAAAATAACCATTATATGACCGTTGCCATGAACTGCTTGAGCATTTAATGAAAAGATAGCCGTTCTGAACACGCTAACGATGGAAGGGACTGAAGGATTCGCTCAAAATTCACCAATGGACACTACATTAAATTCCCATCTAGCCATTGGAAGGCACATGGAGGACCCAGCTATGCCTATAAATAATGCCGCATAAGGACTTGCGGGCATTACCAGACACTTAGAATTTTCACGCATTCCATACTGTGTTAGCAATCCTTAGCCACACTTTTGAATATTTTCCTAATTTCACCACTGAATGTACAGGCCGCCATATAGAGAAGAAGAGCTTACATTTCAAGAAGCAATCAGAGTCTTTCAGTACAGGGAAATTATAGAGTTAATGAAAACACCTACCAAGAAGATTATACTCAAACCCGGTGAAGTGTCCAGAAGATCACCTCACCATAATCCAATCATGCAGGACAAAGGGAAAGACATAACTGGACCACGAAATAAGATTCCAAAGACAATCCAGATGGCGCCAAGATCACCGGTCTTTTAGAAGGAACCCTTGAAGCTAACATCGGAGTATATATCACCATGGGCATTGGATGCCCCAGTCTTTAAATTGGCCAAGAATGCTAGATATGAAATCCCATTGTCACTGATTTCAAAACATGTAGAGGTTGCCAAGAACCTACTTGGAAAGATCCCAGACTGTAAATGGGAGGATTATGACCTCCTAGGCGTGAAGAAGGAAGAGCCCCACGTGCCCAAGTACCCACAGTTCCAGCCTAACCAGCACATGTGTTGGAAGAAAGATACCAAGTGCACTTTTAACTTGGTTGCCGAAAGTTGGCTGACACCGGTAATTTAGTCAGGATTGCTGAACCTCCTCAGACTGCCACACTTTGATCGCTCACCAGAAGTTAATGTCGTGGTTTGCACTTGATGGCTTGATTCCATCAAGGATACCTATGGCTAGATAGAAATATTGATGTCAACATTGATTTAATCCACTGCGTCACTGGGCTAAGCAAGCATGGCAAGGATCCTAAGCAGTTCTTCCAAGGGAAGAGTAAAGAAAAAGAAGCTGTTAAGAAGATGAAGAAAATCCATGCATTGGTGAAGGGAAAAAGAGGTTTCCCGATAGACAAAATTGAAGATAGAGTGACAAAGTTTGTCATGCAGTTGCTTGCAGCAAAAATCCTTAGAATAGCTAGTCCTTCGGAGGTGCGTGCGGGTGCAATACTACTTGGTGCCGCAGTGGCTGAAGGCAAACAATTCAATTGGTGTCAATATCTTTTTAATGAGTTCCTTGATGAACTCAATGATACACAGGAGAATGGAGGATAGTTCCATTTCACATGGTTGATAGTTGTCATTGCATTTGTCGGCTGGAAATAGCCAAAGGACTATGTGGGTGTCATAATAGAAAGCAATGATCCCAGAGGATTCTACTATGCCAACCTTTGGGAAAATGTCAACGCAGAGCAACAACACGCGACTACAAAAGTATTCTATTAGTACTACACTCAGCTGTGCGAGCCGATAACCCGGACATCATGCACCACAAGGCAGGTAACATTGAAGTACATTCACGTTCTTGATTTCATGGCGGACATGCGGTGTATCTTTATTTCACCCAAGGAAGTAATGACGAAGCAAGAATGGTACATGGGTAACTACCATATGTACGAGGAAGACATTGAAATTCTCATGAAGGACTGGCCGGCTGAGTTCCGTGTCAAAGTCACCAATGTTGAGACAAACTCTGAAGAAGACGAGCCAATCCCGCTGTCATGCCCGATTGTTGAAGAAATAGGAAAGCGGAAAGAGACTGAGACCTCGCAGAATCCAAAGGTGCGGAAGAAGATGAAGGCCACAAAGACTCAATCTGAGACAGTTTTGAACGAATATGACTTTGAGACAATAGAATAAAAGGTCGCAGATGTCACATCCCCTCCCTTGGACCCAATGCATCGAAGGGATCATGAATACATAACTGGGGAATTTAGACAAATTCAACCCCATTCATAACATTCATGGAAACATATGTGTGCAGATGCAAATTAAAACAAAGATGCACAGCGGAATAAACACCATCCACGCACAATTCCCAATTGACATTCAATATAACATAACCAGAACAACCATCTATCAATTAAAAGCAGTGCAGAAGTAATTACACATAAGAGAGTATACTTATCTCACTGCAATGCTGTCCCCAACGACTAGCTATGTTGCTACAACGTTCCTCTCAACCGTAGGTCTCTTTCTATCCTGTATTATTTCAGCACTCAGAGACCACCCCCGAGCTAGGCATGATATCTACAAGGAAAAGGGGACTCTCAAGCTCATCACAGCCCAAAGCAATGGATACCCATCTCAACCCCAACATTTATTAACACACAGAAACTCAAAGCTGAGGATGGGTGTACATAACAACAAAATCCCAAGTGTTGGGTATGAGGTAAAACGTGGGCAGCCAAAACAGAAAAATGGTGGATGGGAATCAATCCCGGGAGAGCAAAATCATTTTAGCAAACATTCCTGGGCATTCAGAGGGAAAAAACAGCCTCTATAAACCCCAAAATCGTGACTCCTCTTTCCCCAACCACAGGGCAATGCAAAAACGAGTTCCCAGCCATGCCAAAAGGAGAAAAACACAAAAAAAACAGTGGAGAAAAATGCCCCTACAGCTCCCAACAGGTCTGCAACACGAAAATGCCCTCTTCCCAGTTAGAAGACCCAGTGAAACCAGAAAAACGTGGGTGGAAAACGCCCAGCCTATATTCCAAAAACATGAGAGAGTGAATTCTAACTATGAATAATGGCTTGGGAAGGAAATTTGTGGGTGTTTTCTTGCCTAAGAAGGAGAAACATGATTTTCCATGAGGGTGGCTTTCCCATACTCGAATTTGGACAGCCATACCTCCCCAATCCCCTAGGCATTAACTACTTCACCCAACTCTTGGGAGAAATGAATGATTGGGCACCAAAGTCAACATGGGTAGTTGATGGTTGATGGGTTCTCTCATTGACACTTGGCTTGGCTTCATTGGCTCAAGGGTTTGAACATTTTCCTCCCAATTCCTTGTAATATCATGCCCCCATCTCTTGTTGCATTGCATAGCTAGTTGTGGGCATTTTTATATTAAAATGCATATTTACAATTACCATGGTTCTCTATCACATGGGCAACATAATATCTAATACTTGCCTCTTCAAGGTCGAGCGTTCACTAGTGAGGCCTTGGCCTTGAGCTCCACGCCAGGAATCATACAAAATATG
Source organism: Larix kaempferi (assembly GCA_027924585.1). Taxonomy (NCBI): domain Eukaryota; kingdom Viridiplantae; phylum Streptophyta; class Pinopsida; order Pinales; family Pinaceae; genus Larix; species Larix kaempferi. Next base: position 9,005,362 of record BSBM01000809.1, on the reverse strand, counting down.
TATACAATATTTACGTTACAACCCAAATATCATAAGGGTCAAGGATGGGGACATTACAGCAGAACAAATGCAGGAGCTCATGGCTGACAAAGAGAAAAAGGAGAAGGCCATCCAAGATGACCTGCAAAAGACTAGGCTCGCACTGCAAGCTCTTATGAAGAAAATGGACGATGTCCATAAGAGCCTAACCTTGTCGCACGACACAGGAGCTGAAAGGAGGTCGGTAGGAACCTCGTAGAAAACACCACCGTAGCTAGCCATAACGCTTCCTTCTAAGACCAGGGTTGTGCATTTGGACCCATTGGCAATTTCAATACAGATGACAGAACAGATCATCCTGGACACAAAGGGTGTCAAGCGGGTAGAGCTTGACTTGGCCAAAATCCCCTTCCAGGCTTACACTTTATGCACATGCAGATAGTGGAGGAGATGCATGAATGAACAGTACAGTCAATGAAGTCACAAGCAAAGCTGCACGCAGCAAACAGGCAGCTCGAGGACTCTCGATCGCACGCAAAAATGGAGCTACATGATGAACAAGTCTACTGGAAACAATTGGAGACTACCATATCTACTGTTGCACAAGATATTGAAGATATAGAACTCCAGGATGATCCTACGAACATAGTTCTGAGGATCAGACAAAAGGTGAGATCTTTGAAGATGGAGATGCAAGATAAGGACATCCTCTATGAGGCCGAGCTTGCCGCATTAAAGGAAAAATTGAAAATGCAGATGCCATTAACTGAGCAACAGTTAAGAGAGCAAGCAGTGAGTGTTTCTACACAGAGCATAATATGTGAGATGGCTAAGTGCCAAGATATCTTGGAAAAGGTTTCAAAGCCATTCGCTGCCCTTGAAGAGGATCAAGGGCTACTGCAGGTGAAGACTGTGGTAAAAGAAAAACAGACCGGGCTAGAAACATTGGACGCAGAGGTTGAAGCTCTGCCACCCAGGGAGAGGCTGCCGAGATATAAGGAGATATCCGACTTGAAGAATTAATTCCAGACACTAAGAGAAAAACAAACTGAGATGGATAATGAGTCACAGCAACTCCTGGAGGATGCCACAACGGTGTCACAGCAGATAGAAGACAAGCTGAAGGAACTGCGCAACAACCAGGAGCAGGTAAGAGGATAGATTGGAGAAGAGATAACTCCAGCACTACTTGAGATAGTAAAACAAGTTGAACAAGATACCAAAGAAGTAGTGGAACATTTGTTCAGCACCTATAATGCGTTCGTGGCCAAATTAGTTCCACCGGTCGCAGAGCAAAGTGAGACAGCTGAAGCAGGAAGTGGCTAGGGGACGAGCCACATGCAAGTGTTAGGGGCATGTTGGGCCCAAGTTGGGGTAAATTTTTGGTAACACTTGTGATAAGAAGGAAACGTTGAGCTGAGCGTAGCTCTGAACAAGAGATATAATTTTGTCTAAGTGTTGAGTGTGCTGTGAAGTTGTGCGCAGCATCCAAGTTTTGACCATGCTGTGAAGTTGTGCGCAACATCCAAGTTTTGACTATGCTACAAAGTTGTGTGTAGCATCTAAATTTTGGAAGTACCGTGAAGACCAACGCTGCAAGGAAGCAGTACTACGAAGCAGTCAGGCCATGTGGAACTAGCAAAGCGGAGCACTAGACGAGGATCAGGCACAGGTACCGGATGGACCAGTAGTGGTCTAATTTTGGAAAGATGCTCCAGGAGTGTCAAGCAGCGGGCACGAGCAAATCAGGAAGGCGGCCAATGCATGAGTTTGTTTAGGAAAGGACAGCTCAGAGAAAGCGATGGCTTGGCACGCCTAGTGGGAGAGACCGTTAGAGATGAATGGTTCAGTGAAAGTGACCTGCTGGAACGCATGCGACAGGAAGGCCGATAGCGACAGAATGAAGACGTGGAGAACTGCCATGATGAAGCAGACACTACCAGATGCCAGCAAGCCGGTTTAGGAAAACCTACACAGTTTTGTAAACCCTAAGGGTTTTTGGGTGTAGGTCTTCGACATTGTAAATACATGACCTTCAGGCATGATCTATTTAAGAAGACAATTTTGTATGGGATGGGGTTACATTTTATTGTTTTGAATTTGTTGTTACAATTTTGGGCTCTGGAGGTTGTATTGTAAAATCTCTTTTGAGTTGAGAATATTGTAAAGGATCTAAAATTGTGTACGCAGAGACCTATCTGAGAGGAAGGAGAGTCTGGAACTGAGTGCACAGACTAAGACCGGTTGTCCCCATCCCTTTTAAATATAGATATTACCAACCGTTCTTGTGGACGTGGCTTCCCATCCAGGGGAGTGAACCACGTTAAATATTGTGTTGTGCGATTGTGTTTTATGGATGAATTCTTATCTGTGTTTTCTGTAAATGAATGTCTAGATGTTTCCTTGCATGCTGTTATGAGAGCACTATTGTATGCATTTGCCATCAGAAGACATATGGAGATGATATGTTAAGTTCTGCATGAATAAGATGAAGGGTGAACATTTAGCTTGTGTTTGAGAACAGTGAATCAGTTAGTTTGTTAAGTGTTAAGAGATCACTTAAGTATTTCCTTATGTGCAATACAACAAAGGCGTAATGCTTAGATTGTATCAGTAGAATATGCTCAAATTGTAACCATACTAAGTTGATGAACGAATAGTACATGGATAATCGGCTGAGTAGCTGAATGAGTGGATGAGTGATACTCAATTCAGAGCCTTAAGCATTTCCAAGGTAGTTCAAGTATAAAGTTGAACTACATAGTTCACAGTTTCAGTAGAAGCCCCGTGATAGAAGGGTTTAGAAGGGCCGACCGCATTATTGTCATTGCCTCGCAGTATTTTCCCACAACACATATCCTGTTGCGCGCCGCACCGTCTGGTCTCGCAGTGCATCTTCCTTAGCCCGGGTTGTGTAGTATGTCAATCCAAGCAACTTGTCACTTACTATGGAAACCTGATTTCATAGTACCCCATAGATACACCTCGGGTGAGACCTCAACCTACTCGCAGGTTGTTTCCGAAAGGGCCGGTACGAAGGTGTTTTGTTGGTGAACGGGAAACCACGAAGAACCTAGGTCTTATAGAAAACCTCTAGGTCAATTATACCCAACAATCAAGAACAATAGCAAGTACCTAAAACTTCTGCAACTGCAAGAAGATCTACCAGTTTAAGTATACTCCCTGAACAATACTCTCCTTCAATGTATTATTTGTTGATGACTGATGCTAGTGAACCAGAATGTTATGAAGAAGCAATGCAGGTGGAAAATAGAAAGAAGTGGGAGCAAGGCCTGAATGAGGAGATGGACTCATTGGTAGGAAACCAAACTTGGGATATGGTTTAGTTTCCTGCTGGTAAAAGAGCATTGCAAAACAAATGGATTTACAGGTTGAAGGAAGAAGAAAGAGGCAAGAAGTGGTACAAGGCGAGACTTGTTGTAAAGCGGTTTGCACAGAAGAAAGGTATACATTTTGATGAAATATTTTCTCCTGTTGTTAAGATGACTTCAATTAGGACTATCTTAAGTCTAGTGGCAGTAGAATATTTGCATCTTGAATAGTTAGATGTAAAAACAACCTTTCTCCATGGGGATTTGAAGGACGAGATATATATGCAGCAGCCACAAGGGTATGATGTCAAAGGTAAGGAGAACTTGGTATGCAAGTTGAAAAAGAGTTTGTATGGATTGAAGCAAGCTCCAAGGCAGTGGTATTTAAAATTTGACAGGTTTATGACAGAACAAGGTTATAGTAGAAGTCATTCTAACCACTGTGTTTATTTCAAGAAGTTAGATAATGTAAGATATATTATCTTATTATTTTATGTGGATGACATGCTTTTTACAAGGTCTAACATGCATGATATAAATGTACTCAAAAGGAAGCTAGCTAATTCATTTGAGATGAAGTATTTGGGTGCTGCAAAGCAAATCCTTGGTATGAGAATAACGAGAGACAGGAAAAATCGCAACTTGACATCTCAAAGTGAGTACATACAAAAGGTGTTGGAGAGGTTCAAAATGAAGAATGCAAAACCAGTTAGTACACCTTTGGCCAGTCATTTCAATCTAAGTAACGAAATGTGTCCCAAGACAGAGGAAGAGATAGATTACATGTCCAAGATTCCCTATTAATTAGCAGTTGGTAGCTTGATGTATACCATGGTGTGCAAAGACCAGATATTGCACAAGCAGTGGGAGTTGTGAGCAGATATATGAACAATCCATGTAAAGAACATTGGAAGGCAGTACAGTGGATTCTCAGGTATTTGAGAGGTACTACCACTAAGGCATTATGTTTTGGAGGTTCAAAAACTGTTCTACAGGGATATGTTGATGCATATATGGAAGGTGATAAGGATAGCAGGAGGAGCACCACAAGGTATGTGTTTATTGTAGGTGGAATAGCAGTAAGTTGGATTTCAAAACTGCAGAAGGTTGTTGCACTTTCAACAATAGAAGCAGAGTATGTTGCTATTACAGAGGCTATTAAAGAGATGATTTGGTTGCAGAGGTTTATGGATGAAGTGGGTAAGAAGCAGAAGGATAGCAGGTTGTACAGTGACAGCTAGAGGGCCATTCATCTTGCAAAGAACTCAACATTCCATTCTAGGACTAAACATGTACAACTCAAGTACCATTTCATATGCTCTGTTCCAGAATCTTGCAGACATGTTCACAAAGGTAGTGACCAGAGAGAAACTGAGTTCCTGATTGGTTTTAGTTGGCCTTCTAGCATGAAGGTGAAGATGAGAAAGTTGCCAAGTCCAAGGTCTAGCAAGTACAACAACGTTGGAGTTGTTATGATCAGTCTCCAAGTGGGAGATTGTTCGTTGTGGAGCCAAATCTTTGAGTCTCATAGATGATATTGTTTTATCTGTATACCCCAGAAGACTGTACACTCATTGCCCCACCTTGGGTTGATTTCGCCAACAGTTTTCGGGCCCATGGTTTTGGGCATCCCATGGTATTTTTCGATTGCATTTCCCTTATAAAAGAAAGACGTTATAATATGGCTAGGGTTGAAGTATTAGGTTTTATGAATTATAAATATCTCTAAGATTGGAAGAGAGATTGTGAGACAGCGAAGAGGAAGTGCAGCGGTTGTGCTGTAGGTTGTATCCCTTCACTTTGCTGGATGACATAAAAATAAGGACTGGAAAATTTCAGTGTGGGCGTAGCCCAAGTTGGGGTGAACCACGATATATCTGTGTCTCTCTTGTAATGTGTGTGTGATTATCTTTTCATTTATGTTTATTGTTATTGCTCTGCGATCTTGTTTTTCTAACAAGTAACATAATCAGTTATAAAGGTTCCCAGGATTCACTGCGTGCATAGGGTCAATTCCCTATACAACAACAACTATGTTGTCCAACCCCTATCTGACTCAAGATACGTGCAATATAACCACTGCAAGCACCCTATGCAATACCTAGGTAAGGAAACTATGGTCACCGCAATATAACCAATGCTCAGGGGGATAGTCGCAGGTGGGATCCGTCATATGGGCAGGGTAGCTAAGACTAAAAATCAAGATGTGCATATCCCTCAAGAGTCCCCAGATACGAACAAACCCTGCAAATATCTCCCACGTTCAGACAGTATTGGAGGGCTATCTCCGCAACCAACCTCCCATGACCTCGTGCTTAACTCTGATTTGAGTAGAGCTTCCTGACAACATCGATGTATACCATGGATTTTAGCACTCCCTATTCCAACACATAATGTTTTGTCTAGTAGTCTTGGAATGTAAACTCACAACTATTTATTCCAAGACTCTAAACCTATACTAGTTGGTGCACCATATAAAATAAAAATTGTTCTAATTAATTTTAAGATTAAGAGTTAATTTTAGGTGGTTGTGATTAATCAAAGGATATGGTCGTGAAACTAATGATGTATATGACTCAATAGTATGCACAATTGTCAAACTCTAGACTCGTCTATTCAATAAAAACAATGCCACTAGAATGAAAATGAATCCAACGGTTCGAAATAAAATGCAATTCTTTTAAATTTCCAATGCACAAGTAGATCCTAGATGAAGGCACAAGCACTTAGACGCAAAATGCAGTTTGGAAAGTATTTTTTTTTTTGTATTTTCTCTTATAATGAAAAGGAAAATGCAAAACTATGTTTTTGTATTTTTCAATATAACGGAATGAAAACTACAAGCGAAATCTACCTATTCAGTTAAATAAATGTAGAGAAGATCTCTAAGACAACCCAACAATTCCCAAACAGTGAGATTCAGGCAATGTAATGAGCTAGAAAATAAAAAGTGGTGATTAACTAATAAGGCTCAAAACAGAGAGAGAGAGAGAGAGAGAGAGAGAGAGAGAGAGAGAGAGAGAGAGAGAGAAGAGTTTATGGTCACTAACAGGGCATGGAACAGTCAGGAATAAGGCCAACTAAGACTCGGGAAAACACTCAACACCAACCCAAAAACAATCCAAGACCATAAACCAATCAATCCCAGACTTGTACACTATTGTTGAAGGAATAACTGCGGGTAGACGCGAGCTACAGTGCAGACAGAGGTGGGTAGATAGGGGCTAAATTAAGTTGACTCACATACAAGGAAAGGAAAATGAGCAAATAAAGAGTCTAATGACCCAGAAAAAGCTGGTTTTCTATAGTGTGTCCCAACAGCCAACCAAAGAAACAGAAGCTCAACACATAGAAACTCTAAATAAGGACTAAAGCCTAAAAATGCCCAAAAATGGATGTTCTCCTCAGCAGAGTCACCATTTCTGTTACGGAGAAAACATCCTTTGGCTTGGGGCAGATCACAACAGACAGCTGACTACCAGAGAATGACTCAATTCCTAATGCAATTCTATATAAATGACAATGCTAAGATAATGGAGAAAAGACCAACCTTCAACCGGATGTTCGATGTAGATCCTCATTGAGCATTCAACTTCTACACTTGGACCTGCAAATTAGTCTCAACAACATGTACAAGCAAGTGCATATAATATGTGAAAGACGTTAGCATAATCAATAGCATGATAGATGATATCATAAGCAAATATAACCCAATGTAATTTAACAATATTCACAACATCGATTGGACGAGAAAATGAGTATTTCCATTAATGAATAACAAGAAGTACAATATACGACCTCTTGCCGGCAACCAATCTGAACCAAGAACTAGGTCTCTCCACGTGTTCCTCCACCACTTCAATCCTCCATGTAATGGAAAACTCAAGCTGGGATAGGATTTTGGTAGGTGAACATAAGGACTTCACAACAACAAGGTTCAATGAGTGTAGACTCAAGTCACGACAAAAATCCACTAGAGTTATCTTGCTCTCTCTTTCTCCCCCCTTCCATATGCCATAAGAGCTCAATATATAGCTTTCCAAAGGTAAGTGAATGGACACATCGAGGCGTTTCGATGAAAATGGAGGGACAAAGGTCACCCTAAGACTGCTTTTTGGGAGTAAAAAGTAATTTTCTAATGATTTTTATTCTTTAACTTGGCACCCATAGGCTATAGTGGAATAGCTCACATGTATGCTCGCTAAAGTGGAACAGCTAGCGTATAGGAAGAAAAATAGGGAAAACGTGTTTTTAAAGGACATAAAGTAAATTTGAGCTAGTGAAATGGATCCTGAAGACCAAAGAGTGTTGATGCTCACAAGGTGGAAAATTACATTGTAACAGATGCCCCCTAATGTGTGAGGTTAGAGAATGGTGCTACGATGGCCAAAATACATTATAAACCTCAGAAGTGGAGTGATGGAGACACAATTGGAGAGAGTAACTCACTCGTCATAATACAATAGTATCCCTGAGTACATGCTGATATAGTACAACAATATGATACAATGGCCATGAATAGGCAGTACATCATGAATATGTGTCGTAAGTGATCATAGCCATAACCATCTACAATAAAATATGGTCTCCTGCTGAAAAGGAAACAACTGGTGCAATACTGGAGGTACAAACTACTGATGTCTGAGAGATGATATCTCATATGTAAAGTCACGAACATAAGTAGCATACTGAATGCCACTATCGCCTGGGGTCTTCTACATAAATCATCTACGGTGCAATTCCCATCAAGTGAATAAAGGTGTTGAGGTCGAACCTGATGTGACATCGTCTGATTACCATTCAATGATGTATACCATTAACAGACGCGAGATAACCCACCAATAATGAAAATGGGCATCAAGGCACAGAGTACAATCATTAGAGTGTGAATAGATGTGTTCAAGTCGAACACTAAGATGAATCCATTGGTCAGGGGACATTGATGTATTCCCAAAACTGTCGATGGAGAGAGAACCTACCACTAATGACTGCAAGCCTCAAGGTACTCAACTGAACTCTAAGTCTCAAATTGCAGAATAATTAAGTTGACGTTGATGGAATGAAACTCGCTAGAAGGAGGGAATTAAGGCATCCCCCATCAACCAACACGAGGTAACAGCTACACTGAAAGATTTGGAAGAACTCAGGTGAAATAGACTGACTCAATAAGGATGGCCGACATGCAATAGTCAAGAGATCTGAGGAGTGGTCGACTTTGGTATCAGGACTTCCTTTGAACAAGAGCATGAGCAGGTGGATATGCTCAGGCAACATAGACTCGACATAACACTAAGAGATGCATGAGGCATCAACAAAGGGATCCATAATGACTGGAAGCTTAACCAGCCAATGGAGTGACAACTGAGAATTGAGTACAAATCCTAAGGTCCGACTATAGTCCCGAATCATAATGAATGGAGTGGAGTGAATTCTCTATTCAAAGGCGACACAATAGCTGCCAACAAAAAGATGTAAAAATTCTCTCGTCTAGCTTTTTGGAATATTTTATTTTTTTGGTCTTTTTCATATTTGGAAACCTTGAAAAAGAATAAAATTGTTTATAGTACAAAAAGTGAGGGAACGAGTGTCAAATAGAAATCAAACTAGTCCCAAGCAGTGGAACATACCTATGATCAATCCAAGGAAGCATGTGCAGGATGTGGACACTCGGGGGGTGTTCCCTCAAGGTGAAGGGTCATCAAGATGTGAAAGATAAATTAAGGCTCTTCTTGGCTAGGAAGGTAAAGTGCTCAGGAACCTGGCTAATAAGTGAGTAAGCGAGAGCCGGCACAAGGCTCAAGCGGCAAGCAGGATGATGCAATGCAATCACAACTCGACATAAAAGGGGATTCCTTTTTCATAAAGTTAGTCTCCTCACACGAAAAAGTGTAAAACAATGAGAAAAGAAATCTTCTAGTCACGTATGACTAGAGTATACCTTTTTCGTAATTAATCCACTAAGGTCCGGAAAAGAGGTAAACTTATACCTAAGTGAATGTCGCTTCAAATCCTTTAACGAGTCTGAAATGACAAGTATACTTGGCGATCTTGTTTGATTTGAAAAAGTCTAACAAGGGATTAAAAAAGACTTTATAAAAATATTTTTCGTAAAGTTTTAACGAGCCCAAAAAAGTAAACTCGTGACCTCCTTACTATTTTTAATGATCTCAAAGGAGAGATGGAAGAATGCTCGTAATGGGAGTAGACGTGTGTCAGGGACATGCGAGGCTAGTTCCAAGCACATGGAACAAAGCTATGCATAATGCAAGGAACATGAGCAAGATAAGGACACTCAGGGGGTGTCTGCGAATTCTTATGGCAAAAGGTTCAAATGAATCATAACAATGGGGAGGCCTAAACCTATATGCAAGGTTCTGAATATGCCTGCCATGACCGAAGCAAATGTCGAAAAGGACTAGTAAACAAGTATAAGTCCAGCTAAGAATCCTGTCTCCAAGAAACATAAGTACCAAGATCATCTCTAAAACATGCGTAAAGAAAAATATGATACAAGTCATTGCGGTAGAAACATTTTCAACTTCACTATTGTTAACCTCAGACAACATGCAGGTAGAGCTAACAACTGAAGGTGCCATAGTACCGATACCCGAGGGATCAAAATGAAGAGCAAAGCTGAAGGATGTGAAAGAATTTGCAAGAGAAAATTAATCATCACAGGAGTTGGAAATTCTAGAAATAGAATCAAACGTTTCAGGACCGTTGATTTGTGGATCTATAGGAGAGCTCAAAGACTCATCAAACTCAAACATCAAACAAGAGCTAGATGAGACTATGACTGGATCCAAATCCAAATGGGTGGTATATTGTATTATAGGCTCATCTCGTTCAATAAGACCAAGGGTGGGAAAGGAATGAAATCTATGATAGGAATCCCCCTAAGGCTCATCATTACAATACATGGACGCGATAAAATATTCATCTGAAGGTAGAGTATTATCAAGGCATCCGTGTGAACAAGATGGGTCGACTGCCTATGCAGGCAGCATAATGGGTTCTTCCTCTCTTGTCCATAAAGAAGAGAGATATGAATCTGCAATGGATTTTCGAATATGATGAGAAAGCTTGACTGCAGACAAGGGCATATCCATCCCAATGCGCGAAACGTCTCCAGATGGGAAACTCATGGAAGGTAGATTCCACGGATCACTGAAATACAATGTCTGGAAAGGTATATGATTCAATCGAGGAGGAACATTATTGGAAATGGTTCCAATAAAAGAAATGGGTGAAGGGAAATAAAAAGATCTGAATAATGAGGGGTACAATCCTACACCCATGTTCCCAGTTGTCAACTAAGAATCTATAACTTGGGGGATTACTGATCCCATGGATACTGTGGAATAAGGACTAACGAAATCCAGTTGGTCAACCGTCACAATCTTTCCTTCTTGCAGAAAGAAAATAATTATGAACACAGTGGACGGGACTGATTTCATAGCGTACATCCAATTCCTACGTAGGAGAAGGTTTAGTCGATGGGTGCATCAACTACTTCGACTTTAATAGGCACGGGTTTCCCACCCAAGCGGACAACAACGAAAGGGATAATTCCATGGGCTTAAACAACCGACCGTCGAATGCAGTGAGCATGGTCATAAACATGGATAAGGGAGGAGAGCCAAGAGATTTCCAACAAGATAAAGACATCACTGAAGTAGAAGCACCTTCTTCAACCACCATTCTTTTGACGAAATTATGAAGACACTCCATGTGGATTTGAAAATCCACATGGTAAGGTAAGCGAGGTTGAACGTCAGTAGTATCAAAATTGATAACATTAGGGCTTCCCCCATCCTGAACTCCTAAATCACTCAAAAGGGCATGCCTTTGAGAAGGATACACTTGTAAAACTTCAAGAGCCGAAATGGCACACGAAGTTTGACCCAAATCCTGTACAATAGAGTAGTTCTGGGCGGCCTGAGCATTGGGATTATGCATAGAGTGCTTGAGAACACCTTTCGGTACCTGCGGCATAGTAGTGGGCTTATAGATATGCAAAGAGGTATCGAGAGGAGGAGGAGGCTCATTCCCCATATTCGGTTGTGGTGCACCATAATCGCATTGACGAGTAGCAACACTAGCATCTGATTTAACCATATTCACACATCCAAATCCACTAGTATGGGAAGAAGACGTTGTAGTGTCATTAGGCCCGTAACCAGTAGCAGGAACATGCGAAGCCATGTTCTAATGATGTGGAAGGGGATCTTTCAACACAGCTAGGATCTGTGCAATATGCTTCGATGCTTCTTCAATTCAAGGACACAAGTGAGTAAGATGATCTTCCCCACAAATATTGCAAGGGAATTTCACTTTACGCCTAGGTTTACGGTCCCCAACAGCATTTCTGCCTTCCCGAGGAGGGTTGGAGTTCTCTTTCCGAGAAGTATTATGATTACTACCATTGTTCCCATTGTTTCCACCCTTATGGTTATTTCTCCCCTTCTTCTTACCTCCAAGCTTCTACTTACCCGATGGGTTCGTCGATTGCACAGCGTGTACATCGGACGTTGGGGTGGAAGTGGTCAAGGTGTGAACCTGTCTAGCAGTAGACTGGTTAAGCGACAAATTTTGCATTTGATTAGAAACCAAATCTACAGGTCGAGTACTTGTGGATCCAACAATGCCATCGGCATGTGGTCCAGGAACTGACTTGGGCTCATGTCATGTTCGCGGTGTGCCAGGAAAAATTTCATACAAGATGCCAGACTGAGAATATAGTAAATCTAGCTGCTGGACTTTTAAGACAGCTTGTTCCTTAGTCACAATGCTGGACAACGAAACATCCTTAGCAATATATGGAAGCAAATACTTGAGAAACCATTCCAACAGAAACTTTGGAGGAATGTTGGCTTTCACTAACCTCTTCCGTCGATGCCACTCTTGAAAGTGGTCAGAAATCTATGTGGCCTTATTCTGGCAGAAGGTAGACAAGAGTTCAGTTCCAGTATAGTAGCGAACAGACAACTGGAAATGATCCAAGAAAACCAAGGCTATCTCATTGAAATCCCTATATGTGCCCCCAGGAAACTCAACATACCACTTCACGGTTGACCCCATGAGTGTGCATTGAAATAGTCTCAAACGAACGGAATCGTGATTTAATGAGTTGGATGAGCACCAAAGGTGAGAAGTCGTGAAGTGATCACCCGAATCCTCACCACTCTTACCCTCAAACTTGGGAATGTCGGAAGGGATCTTGGTAGGGACCGGAGGCCAATTCTGATCATGACACACTGGATCATTTGTGAGCTTCAAAAGATCCGAAAGATTCAATAGAGAAAGGAATGGGAGCTGTGGTTGGAAAGCTGATTATATGGACCTGAAGGATAATATTGACCATAACTGGGACCCTGGCCATAAGGCTGATAACCTCCTCCAACCTAACCCATGTGAGTGTAAGTAGGTATATATGCATTATGAGCACCATAGTGAGGTGGGTTGTAATGAGGGCCAACAGTGACTGTATTATAGTAAGGGTTACCACCATAATTATGGGGCATATAATCATTACTCGTAGCGGGAACCGTGTTGTAATGACAATGGTTATAAGGTATGTTCCCACCCCCTATGTAAGAATTATTAGTAGCGTGAGAAGTCATGTGGTCACCATGAGTATGAGGTATATTCCCAACCCCAACATTGGCATTACTAGTAGCAGGAGCGGTGGTGTTGTGACCATGAGTATAAGGTATATTCCCACCTCCTACATTACCATTACTAGTAGAAGGAGCAGTCGGAAAAGTATACGGTATGTGTCCACCCCCATTATTATTGAGATATTGTAACTTCAAAGAATATTATATTTGTACTTTATTATTCCGGAGATGCTTCATTCCTCCGTGAAGATCTTATTGTATATCCGGAGATGTTTATTCCTCCGTCGGAATGTGGTAACTTGGGTTATTAGACTTCCCTCGTGGGGGTCGGCCCTGTATGTGTTATGCGGGTCAAAGGGTTATTAGAACACCCTAGAGGGGTCATCCCAGTCAGTTGTAGTGGGGTATTTAACCCATTGGTTAAATACGAGCCTACATGACTTGTGTAAAAGATAAGTCGGAGTAGTGTATAAATAGAGGAGGTGTATTCCTCATTACACACACTCACTCACTTGAGAGTGGTGCACTTGTGGAGGAGAGGTCTGCTACGGAGAAGGAGGATCTTATGCTCAGGGTTACATCTTTGTATATTGCTGGTCATCTATATTGAGGAAGCTTTACTGGGTTTTCTACCCCATGAGGGTTTCCTAGGATAAATTTGTGTCTCTTGTGTTTTTGTTCTGCTTGTTGTTTCTTTAGTGATCCTGTATATGCTATTATTGTGAAATGGAATGCAATGTTGATATTTTCTGTCTTAGCATATTAAATCTTAACATGGTATCAGAGCTAACCTGAAGGAAGGAAATGTATGGCACTTACGACACTTTCTTTACTTACGACAATTTGAAGGTTAGGGTTTTATATAGCAAAAACTAGTCATCGTGGAACTTTCTCCATAAATCCATTTTGGCGAAGGTTCAGGATCTAAAACCTTTATAGGTCGCAGATAACATTGCCAGGTATCTTGTGTCCAAAGGGAACCCTCAGATTCGATGCATTTTGTACGTTATGATCAGTACAAGTTAGGGTTTTTGCCTCTTCCAGATCTCAGTCAAAATCAGGTTACCTAGAAAAAAAGGTCATAACTTGGGCTAGGAAGCTCCAAATGAAATTTCATAAAAATTGACAGGTAGTACACAGATTGCACTATCTCAGGAAACTTGTTCAGATGCCGAAGTTGAACCAGTGACATGTGGCACGCCGTACAAGTTCGCTCTCCTGTCTTATCCCATAAACAGGTCACGTTGCGACACTTGGCATAACTTGGGATAGAAAGCTCCAAATGAAATTTCATAAAAAGTGACAGGTAGTACACAGATTGTACTATCTCAAGAAACATTTTTAGAGGCCGAAGTTTAACCGGTGACACATGGCACGCCGTACAAGTTTTCTCTCCTGTTTTATCACATAAACAGGTCGCGTTGCGACACTTGGCATAAATCTCTCTCAGAAAATCCAATTGAGGTCAGACCTATCGGGATGGAAAGATGACAAGTCAGGATACCACAAAAAATAGTTTTCAGATCCTGTGGAGTGAAAAGTTCGGAGTTACAGTAGAAACAATCAGGTACATATTTCTGTCAAAACAGAATTATTTTTGAAGCACATTCATTCATGGCTTCCGGAATTTAGGGTTTCAGAGAAAGTTAGAATTTTTGGAATGGGAATCCATAGCTGAATGCTACTTAGGAAAATCGAAATTTAGAGACCAAGATTGAATTTTTTGGTTGGGTAGAAGACCGGGGTTGATCAAACCCCAGTTCAGGATTTTGATCGGAAAGATGGAAAATTAGGGCTTCAACAAAAGTTAGAATTTTTTAAGTCTGTAACCATGGCTGGAAGCTCCTCAATAAAATAAGAGTTTAGAGCCTTGGATTGAACCTTTTGATTGGACAGAAGGGTGGGCTTCATCAAACCCTAGTTCGGGTTCCTGTCCAGAAGATCCAGAAGTTTTGAAGGCAATTTTGAGGGGTCAAATTTTGGAGATTTCAAAATTGAAGTATGCTAGCAAGACACATCCTTCCATCCATTCAGAAGTGTGGAAGTCAAAGATTGAATTTTTAGGGTTTCTCTAGCAAACCCTAATCAAACTCCAGATCAAGTTTCAGGGGGAGTTGAGGCTAAGGCCTTACATAAGAAGACTACAAGAAGTCTCGACAGGTATGACTTAAGGAGGTTCAGGTATGTCTTGAAATATAATTCTTTATTAAGTTCATGATGTGTTTGTCTTCATATTATTTATTAGTACAATCTTGATTAATGTTAGAATTGTCTTATCACCCTAGTAACAGTATGAATGCATGTGAATGATCGAAGACATTCATTGATTAGGGCTATATGATTGTACTAATGCATTATGGTGTTGTGTGAGGTTGATGTTGTCTGCTAACAAGATACAGGTACATCACAAAAGACAAATCAAGTTCCATGACCATGACAACATCAAGACAAAGACTCATCCATAATCTTTGTTCTACTTACAAGGTATGTATGACTTTGTTATATTATGCTTAACCTATGAGACATGCAGGTTCTAGCTCAGGATCTCTAAATCATTGAAGAGATTGTTTAGGTATGTTGTACATAACTAAGCAGGTATACTAATCCAGGTATGTTTTCGTATGTCAAGTTAGAATCTTACCTTGTGTTAGGATCCCTTATATAACTATACTTGGTATGATTGGTTATGCTTATTCATAAAGTTAGTAATCAAGGGTTTATGCATTTTATGGCTCTTATCTTGATGATTTAATTAACCAAAAGAGTACTATGATCAAAAAAGAATATGCATTAGTAAAAGAAGACTTCCTTGAAACCCTGAATACTAATGATCATGACTATATATATTCAAGATTATTTAGAATTAGAATGTTTTGACAGTATTGAGAATATACTAATGAATGCATGTTTGTGTATGAGATCATGAGGATGACACTAGTGCACACTTGAGCATGCACAGTGGCACAGAATGAATAGAAGTTCAAAAGACATATAGAAGATCAAGCGGGAGGCAACCACACGAACATAAAAGATAAGTATTTAAGTTGTTATTTGAAATAATAAATGATATTGTCTGTAATAGGTTGTATGCATATTTGTATTCCTATAATATATCATACTGAGTGTAAGCATTCATAGAGCATTGAAACAGTATACTACTAATATGCATATGATTGGTAAGTTGGACAAACATTCCATTGTTGCTTGCCTAGAATTAAACCTCTTTGCTGACATGCTGAGAGCTGTGCACACTCTCGATAGTATGTTTTGGTAGAGATGGAAGGCATCTAGATAGCCACTGTATGCATATAGAATATGGAAAAGTGTTGTGCCAAAGTATTGGTCAAAATAGTTGCATAACTATGTAAATGATATATGTATGCATAATAGGTTATCATGACAATATGATTTGATGATTATGAAGTATTACTAATCATGTACTTAATTTTGATTTGTAGGAAAGATCATGATGAATGATGAACACTGAACAAGCGATGGATGTGGCTAGAAGGCTTGTGGCTAGAAGATTCTCCTAGAAAGAGGAAGAGAATCATGATGAGATGTTTGCTCCAAGTGGCTAGATAAGACCATTCTCTTAATGGTGTAATTAAAGAAGAAATGTGAATCAGGTTTTGTATGGGTTCCCAGGATCGATAATCAATTGATGAGCTTAATGATCACCATAGGTGATGTGGATCTCAACCTTTGCTACAAGGTTGAATATGGTTTCTATACACAGATGACATCGATGCAAGAAGGAACTCACCACAGAGTTCGAATAATATTGAGGCTCATATCAGTAGACCCATCTAACGAGAGATGGCATAGATAGATATGCAAAAGATCATTCAATGCAGAAATGAAAGATCTCAAATTGATGCATTACTTCCTAGGTCTGGAAGTATGGCAAGGCTTAGAAGGAATCTTTCTCAACCATGGAAAGTATGATGAGAAATATTAAAAGGACTTGATGTGTTGGAATGGCCACTCTTGAAGTTGTTAGCAGATGACTCATCAGAGTTAGTTTATAGAACTCTGTACAAATAAAATGTTGAGTCATTGATGTGTCTAAATGAATACTAGGTCAAATATATGCTTTGTTGTGAACACCTTGAGTCAGTATCTAGTGGAAACTAGATGTGTTCACCTGATAAGCTGCAAATCATATGATGTGGTACCTAAAGGATACAATAGAATTTGATCTATGTTATCTTGGAGATCATGACTTCAGACGGCTACACAGCTGTTGATTGGGCAGGAAGTGTATCATACATGAAGAGCACATCGAGAGGATGTTATTGTCTGGGATCAGCCATGATCTCGTGGTTGAGCAGGAAACAATCTAGTGTGGCTCTTAGAACAAGCAGAATATATGGCTTCTTGCTCTATGGCTTCAAAATTGTTTGCTTAGAGATGGACCCAACTATGATCCTATGTGACAAACAGAGTTGTACCAAAATGGCAAAGAATCTAGTGTTCCATGATAAGTCAAAGCACATAGAGATCTGACATTTCTATATGCAAGATATGGTTAATGTTCGAATTCGTAACAAGTTACCAATGCACTAACCAAACCTCTAACGATCCGATGTACTAACCAAACCTCTACCTCAAGTAAAGTTTTCCAAGACAAACTTAATATATTTAAGAAGGACCCTCCTCGAAAGGGGGACTGATGTGATCACTTATGATGAGATTTCCCACATCGACAGTGAGGTCAATGATGCGGATACCTATATTGGTGATGCCAACAAAGAGGTTGGTGGATGGTCCTTAGACAGGGTCTAAGGTGACAAGGGGATTGCATCATCCTTGAACATATGTTCTAAAAGGATCCATAGACAGGTGTCTCCAAGAAATAAGAGGGATTGCATCATCCTTGAACACATGTTCTAAAGAGAGCCATAGACGTATGTCTTCGAGAATGAAGTCCTTGGTGGACATGTGGGGATTGAATCATCCCTGTACTTTAGTCCTAAAGAGAACTGTAGACGTATGTCTTCGAGAATGAAGTCCTTGGTGGACATGTGGGGATTGAATCATCCCTGGACTTCAATCCTAAAGAGAGCCGTAGATGTATGTCTTCGAGAATGAAGTCCTTGGTGGACATGTGGGGATTGAATCATCCCTGGACTTCAGTCCTAAAGAGAGCTGTAGACGTATGTCTTCGAGAATGAAGTCCTTGGTGGACATGTGGGGATTGAATCATCCCTAGACTTCAGTCCTAAAGAGAGCCATAGAGGTATGTCTTTGAGAATGAAGTCCTTGGTGGACATTTGGGGATTGGATCATCCCTGGACTTCAATCCTAAAGTGAGCCGTAGACAGATGTCTCCGAGAAATAAGAGGGATTGTATCATCCTTGAACACATGTTCTAAAAGAGAGCTGTAGACATGATGTCTCTGAAAATGAAGTCCTGAATGAACAGGTAGGGTATTGTATCTTCCCTAGACTTAGGTCCCAGAATTGATCCGTAGACTGATGTCTCTGAGAATTCAAGATAGGACTGCATCGTCCCTGGACCTCGGTTCAAAATGTACGTGACGGGATTTCATCGTCCCTAGACATGAGACTTGTCTTAAATTGATAAGGACTGATCATCCTGGAACTGGATCGGGATTGCATCATCCCTAGACATGAGACTTGTCTTAAATTGATAAGGACTGATCATCCTAGAACTGGATCGGGATTGCATCGTCCCTAGACATGAGACTTGTCTTAAATTGATAAGGACTGATCATCCTAGAACTGGATCGGGATTGCATCGTCCCTAGACATGAGACTTGTCTTAAATTGATAAGGACTAATCATCCTGGAACTGGATCGGGATTGCATCGTCCCTAGACATGAGACTTGTCTTAAATTGATAAGGACTGGTCATCCTGGAACTGGATCAGGATTGCATCGTCCCTAGACATGAGACTTGTCTTAAATTGATAAGGACTGATCATC
Source organism: Larix kaempferi (assembly GCA_027924585.1). Taxonomy (NCBI): domain Eukaryota; kingdom Viridiplantae; phylum Streptophyta; class Pinopsida; order Pinales; family Pinaceae; genus Larix; species Larix kaempferi. The sequence goes on along the minus strand of BSBM01000809.1, from coordinate 8,986,479 downwards.
CTGGAGCTGGATCGGGATTGCATCGTCCCTAGACATGAGACTTGTCTTAAATTGATAAGGATTGATCATCCTAGAACTGGATCGAGATTGCATCATCCCTAGAGATGAGACTTGTCTTAAAGTGATAAGGATTGATCATCCTGGAACTTGATCTGGATTGTATCATCCATGGACCTATGTCCTAAAGAGAGCGGGATTGATCATCCTATAATATGATCGTGTGTGTTGCAGGGTATGCTGCTATGTATTAGCGAGAATACATGCTTTTGATCATAGATGTATTAGTGAGAATACATGCTATTGATGATCGATGTATTAGTGAGAATACATGCTTTTGATGATAGATGTATTAGTGAGAATACATGCTTTTGATGATAGATGTATTAGTGAGAATACATGCTTTTGATGATAGATGTATTAGTAAGAATACATGTTTTGATGATAGATGTATTGGTGTGGATACTAATACAGATGATCCAGATGCTGTATATCATGATGATCTAGATGCTATAGATCGAGATGATCCAGATTTTGTAGATCGAGATGATCCAAATGCTGTAGATCGTGATGATCCAGATGCTGTAGATAGAGATGATCCAGATGCTATAGATCGAGATGATCTAGATGCTGAAGATCGTGATGATCCAGATGTTGTAGATCGAGATGATCCAGATGCTATAGATCGAGATGATCCAGATGTTGTAGATCGTGATGATCCAGATGTTGTATATCGAGATGATCCAGATGTTGTAGATCGAGATGATCCTAATGCTGTAGATCGAGATGATCCCGATGTTGATAATCGTATGATGACGATGCTGATGATCGTGAGGATCCAGATGTTGATGGTGTTGTAGCTGTTCGAGTGCTACAGAAGATAAAGACTCAGTACTGAAGATGTTGATGTTCCAGTATTGAAGATATTCCAGTAACTACTTGAGTTATTGATGATGTTGAGGAAGCTTCCAATGATTTATAGATGTATCATGTATGATGTTGATGACTCCTTGCTCATGCAGATGCTGTTATAATATCCTTCTCGTTAAGGGGGAGTGTTGAGATATTGTAACTTCAAAGAATATTATATTTGTACTTTATTATTCCGGAGATGTTTCATTCCTCCGTGAAGATCTTATTGTATATCTGGAGATGTTTATTCCTCCGTCGGAATGTGGTAACTTGGGTTATTAGAATTCCCTAGTGGGGGTCAGCGCTGTATGTGTTATGTGGGTCAAAGGGTTATTAGACCACCCTAGAGGGGTCGGCCCAGTCAGTTGTAGTGGGGTATTTAACCCATTGGTTAAATATGAGCCTACATGACTTGTGTAAAAGATAAGTCGGAGTAGTGTATAAATAGAGGAGGTGTATTCCTCATTACACACACTCACTCACTTGAGAGTGGCGCACTTGTGGAGGAGAGGTTTGCTATGGAGAAGGAGGAGCTTATGCTCAGGGTTACATATTTGTATATTGCTCGTCATCTATATTGAGGAAGCTTTACTGGGTTTTCTACCCCATGAGGGTTTCCTAGGATAAATTTGTGTCTCTTGTGTTTATGTTGTGCTTGTTGTTTATTCAGTGATCTTGTATATGCTATTATTGTGAAATGGAATGCAATGCTACTATTTTCTGTCTTAGCATATTAAATCTTAACAATTATTAGGATTATTGTTAACATTAGCAAACGTGGTCCTAGGTTGATGGGTAGAGGCATGTGTATTGAAATGTGGATGGCGATTCATATTGCGAACAGTGTTCGTATTAGGATGAGTAGTCCTAGGACGTGGCCTTCCTCCAACATTTAGATTTTTATGAGGGATATGACCGGTCCCCGTATTATGTGTATGAGTAGGAAATGTGGTGCCCCCGGCGAGGGTATTACCCCCAGTGGGTACAGTGTTGCTAACACCATTCCTAGTGCTAGCATGACTACAAAACAAAGAGGATGGATCAATTGTGTTGTAGTCAAGCATACCAAAAGAGAACGGGGTAGCATTCCTAGTGGTCCCAGGGCTTGTGTTAACATGCAAGTTTGGCATCCCGTGTAGGAAAATATGTGGATTCAAAGGATAGAACGGGTCATCCTTGGGTGGAATGGATCCAAACCAAAGAGGTCGAGTCTCTAGTATTAATGGATCACCCCCCCATTCCTATCTAGGAGTAGGAGGATGAGAGGCATCTTCAACTCTACTCAACGGAGTCGTAAGGAATTCTTCCATGCCAAAACCAGTTTAAATGTCGGCGTGAATCGCATTAAAGGAATCTGAAGATTCGGAGGGAGCCTTCCGGCACCCTCTCTCAACATGACATGTAACTTCGTCTGCAGGTAAACCAACCAACCGAGGAGATCGATGGAGAGCATGACCTCATGCCACGATATCTCTAAAATATCAATGAATCAAAGCATCCCTGTAATGTCCCTTGTTAGGAATTTTATTAAAATGGCAATTTTCCACTTTTTTTCCCTAGTTTGACCTTTGACTAGTTTTGATCTCTAGGTCCCAAATTTGCCCCAAATGATCCCAAATATTCTGAGAAGGTATATGAATGATATTAGAACATAAATATTTGTTTCAGGGATGCCTTTGTACCTTTAAAATACTTCTTCAAATCCTCTTTCAGTTCTGGTCAATGTAGGTAACTTTACTAGTGATTTCCCTTTGACTAGTATTGGTCTCTAGATCTCAAATTGACTCCAAATGCCTTCAGATCTTCAAGGAATGTGTATTAATGATATTAGGACTTGAATATGATGTTCAGGGATGATATGGCCACCAAAAGACCTCTGCAAACTCTCTTAAGATTCTGGACCAAGTATGCAATTTTACTAGTAATTTGGGGTTCAAATCCCCCTGAGGTAAGTACTGAAAATGGCTTCCCAAATGCCTCCAAACCCACTCAAATTTATGAAAAGAGGTATGTAATGTGTTAATTATGTTATTAAGGTCTCATATGCACCATTAATGGTTTATTACAACTGTTCTCACCCTCTCCCATTCAACTGCAAAAATCCCCAATTCGACCCTTGGGGAAATGGCACTATTTCACCTCCCAATACAACTAAACTGAGTAAAAATGCTTCAAATGCTCAAGTACAGTACATGAAACTTGTATAAGACATCCATGGCAGTATATTGACCACAAATATATCAGAGAATCATCCATTCATTCGAAATCATCATCAATACATTGGCTCACAACAAGGTAGTGGGGAAATGGCATTGTTCTTCCATTAAAAATGAGATTTATAGATTTCTACTTGGAATTTCGACCTGAAACTTTTTGGGGATGAATAACAGAGTATTTAATTCATATTAAAAAAGAAATGGGGCATTGAAAGCTTCCCCAAAGAGTACAATAGCTCACCAAAAACGCCCTCCCTCAAGGATCAAGAATATGCCATCAAAACTGGAAATGGTTGAAGGAGTGAGCTGGAATAGAAGAAACCATGAGCTTCCCTGTAGCTTACACCTGCAAATAAAGACTCCATTAATTCTCCAAATGAAAGGTCTGAATGGCCTTTCCAATTACCAACTTGGATGGGAATCTTTCACCCTCGAAATTGGCTAAGGCAAGAAACTAGTCATCCACTAGCTCTCCCTCTTCACAAATGCAATTGCAAATTCTACAAATGATCAAAAGCTGGTTTCCTTCTTTTTTATTGACATTTATAAACTTCTAATGTCCTCCATGGGTCGAATTCCTTCCAAGAGACTCATGCCAACTCAATTTGGGAAGAGATTCCAAAGAACGCCACTTGTACAACAATTCCTAGTCTCCCACTTCCACCAAATCACATGTGGAAGCATCTTAGCTGCCCTAACACCCTTGAGCGCCCTCTTGGAGTCTATTTTTAGCCCCGACATGTCATATATGTCATATGTCAGCCTTCAGGTCTGATTTGTGTCATAGGTGTCATAGCATCTTCATCATTGTTGTCATAGAGCTAGGGAATCTAGCCCAAGTGTCTCACTAGCTCCAAATTGCCTCTTCCTCTTCCATGGGAGTTACTCTTCCTCTATATTTTGACCTTGGATGAGTCATGCAATGAATAATACCTTTTGGACTCCCCCAAGTATGTTACCATTCACCTTGAATTCGAATTGGTGAGAGAATGATGCCAAATGTAGTGGGGAAATCTAGCCATATGTGGGTCCCACTTCCTCCATGTGTCTTCATCATGAAATGCCACTTTGATTTTCACTTGTATATATTTATTTATCTCCTTTATTAAATATTTATTCCATTCTAATGTTCAAACATCCTTTATTATCCCCATTATTCCAAATCCCAAAGCTTCCACCCCAAACCTAGGAAACTAGTAATTTTCCTCCTTGGCAATTATTTGACCTTTAGCATCAATTTGACAAACTCTAATGAATAGAGCCAATGTGATTAGGCCATTGTGACCCAATACCAAATTTGGGACATGACAAATCCTCCCTTCCCAATATTGCTTGTCCTCAAGCAATTTTAAATGTGGGTGATGAAGAACCTGCTTTCTGTATAATTCTTTGAAGTTGCCATTGAATTGCCCAACATTGAGTCTTTGAGTTTCCATGAAGATTTTAGAGAGGAACCACCATGCTTGCTGCTGCACTACTCTGATTAAAATCACTTTATTAAGTGGGGAATCCATCTCCCATACTGCTTGCTTCCCCAAAAAATATGAAATCAATGAGATAAAAATTATTCCAGGGTCCCATTGCTTGTATTGCACCCCAATAATGAAGAGTGCTCTCCAACCCATACCATCAGATAAGATGATTCCTGGATCCCATTTTCTTATATGCATTCTTCCAAACATCATAAGTACAAAATATATATCATCAAAGTACATAAATACATAATGAAAATGTACATCAAGGAGGTGCTTCATCAAAGAATCATGAAAGTGCCTGTACCTCCAAGCAAGTAGACCATGATTTTCCAAGTGCATACAATCTTCAAGTGACCAATCAAATCTGCTCCAATGACATAGGTGAGGATCCCATGTCCTATAATGCTGCTCCAAAAGGATGTGATATGCATCAAAATATTCAACCATGTATTCTTTCATCCAAGAAGTGAATGAAGAATCTCCACTAAAATCTGAACCAAATAATGAGCAGAAAAAACAAGGAGACTTCAAATGACTCAAAGAAGTATCACCCATACATCCATGAATGTAAGAATCATAAAGATGTAACAAAGTATGTGGCTGCCAACAAAAATGTTCTCCCATCATAAATCTATTCACCCAAGTGTTGGATGAAGTTCCTCTAACATCGAATGAACCCAGTGTTGAGCAAGAAAAACCATGAGTCTTCAAGTGACTCAAATCCATATCATAGGTGTATCCATGTAGATGTGAATCATCATAAAGTGACAAATTATGCTGCTGCAAATGTGAATAAGAATGTGCTCCAACCATGTCATCATGAAAGTTAAATCTAGGAGTTCCATACTCCTCATGTGGCGCCATCAAAAAGAACCCTTTCACCCATACTTCATTGAGACTAATATTGCAAAACATGGAATTGTAGGATGTAGGAGAATGAACTAAATCACCCAAATGATCAAAAAGTGCAGAATTTTCATCATGGGAAGGATCCATGTGGGTAGTATCATGCAGCTCCTTCAAAAGTGGGAAACCTTTGTCATAGATTGGTTCCAATGTAGAGGAATCATGCTCTTCTTTAAAAATTGCATAAGCTTCAGCAAGAGACAATTCAAGTTCCTCTTCCACCACATCAAGTGTTTAGATCTCTTCAAGTTCATCTTCAAACACATTAAGCACATTCAAATTTCCACATTTCTCATGATCCACCATGTCATGAGAATCCTCCAAACAATCTACCATTTGACAATCTGAAACATAGGAGGAAAAACAAGTATCTTGCAACTTTTCAAGAAGTTGCTCATTTTGAATTGTGAGCTTATGATTATCCTCATTATTCTTCAAGTATGCATCATGTAACAATTCATTAAGCTCAAACAAATTGTTTCTATCAAAAAGCAAAGACATGAAATTACCTTTAATTTGGCACATTGCTCTTTGAATCTTCTCCATGTCTTCAAGGAAGGATGTTTCCTCCAATGAAGTAGCTCTCCAACAAGAATTTGACACCAATGCTTGAGTGTCATGGAGAATGTTGAGGGACTCTTGGATCTTCTTTTCATTCATCTTTAAGCACCCTTCAAGAAAATGAGGTTCTTGCAAATGAATCTCCTCATATTCTTCATTTTTTCTTGGACCAACTTCATGAAGCTCAAGTGGTGATGGGGAAGTTGATCTTGGTTCTTCTTCAACTGCTACAAGGTCTTCATTATCATGCTTAATGAAACTTGTACTTGTAGAAACACTTTCAAAAGTGATCTCTATGTCACCAACATAGAGGTGTGAGCACCCATCAGTAGGTACTCCTTCATAGTTTAAGCATCCATCAGTAGATGCTCTTTGGTTCATGTCTAAGCTAGAAGGTGTCTCGAAATGGTCTTCCATATTTTCAATAGAATCTTCTTCATGCTCTTGTGATGTCTCTTCCTTTTGCTCTTTAAAGCAAGCTGATGCATTTTTCCCCTTGTCTTCCTTAGGATCAGTATATTTGGAATCTCTTCTTGAATAAATCTCAAAAGCTCTCCTCAAGGAGGACATCATTTCATGCACACATATATGATACTCACTCCAAGGGTTTTTACAAGAAGGGCATAAACCTTTCTTCACTAACTCCACATCTTCATTTTTGGGCCTATTTTCAAAAACATGTTTAGCATAGTACTCAAAATACATGGCATTTTTTGTATTTTTGCTCGAAGCAAGATATTCTTGATATTTTTGATATTGTTGGGGCAAGGTTTTATATTTTTCTCTCCATATTTGGAACTCGCTCATAGAATTATCCTTGGTTGGTGTGACACACTCATATTCATCACATCTAAATTCATAAGAATAATATTCATTTCTCTTGAAATTGTAATAAGTGTTGCATGATGGCACCTCTTCCTCATACCATTCACATTCTGCTTCATATTGCTCATAAGCATCTGCATATTCCTCATAAGAATTGTACTCATATGATTCATCATAATAGTAAGACATGGCTACCAATTATTCTTGAATGTATGTACCTAATACACAGGTGCAAGGACCATGCTCTGATACCACTGTAATGTCCCTTGTTAGGAATTTTATTAAAATGGCAATTTTCCACTTTTTTTCCCTAGTTTGACCTTTGACTAGTTTTGATCTCTAGGTCCCAAATTTGCCCCAAATGATCCCAAATATTCTGAGAAGGTATATGAATGATATTAGAACATAAATATTTGTTTCAGGGATGCCTTTGGACCTTTAAAATACTTCTGCAAATCCTCTTTCAGTTCTGGTCAATGTAGGTAACTTTACTAGTGATTTCCCTTTGACTAGTATTGGTCTCTAGATCTCAAATTGACTCCAAATGCCTTCAAATATTCAAGGAATGTGTATTAATGATATTAGGACTTGAATATGATGTTCAGGGATGATATGGCCACCAAAAGACCTCTGCAAACTCTCTTAAGATTCTGGACCAAGTATGCAATTTTACTAGTAATTTGGGGTTCAAATCCCCCTGAGGTAAGTACTGAAAATGGCTTCCCAAATGCCTCCAAACCCACTCAAATTTATGAAAAGAGGTATGTAATGTGTTAATTATGTTATTAAGGTCTCATATGCACCATTAATGGTTTATTACAACTGTTCTCACCCTCTCCCATTCAACTGCAAAAATCCCCAATTCGACCCTTGGGGAAATGGCACTATTTCACCTCCCAATACAACTAAACTGAGTAAAAATGCTTCAAATGATCAAGTACAGTACATGAAACTTGTAGAAGACATCCATGGCAGTATATTGACCACAAATATATCAGAGAATCATCCATTCATTCGAAATCATCATCAATACATTGGCTCACAACAAGGTAGTGGGGAAATGGCATTGTTCTTCTATTAAAAATGAGATTTATACATTTCTACTTGGAATTTCGACCTGAAACTTTTTGGGGATGAATAACAGAGTATTTAATTCATATTACAAAATAAATGGGGCATTAAAATCTTCCCCAAAGAGTACAATAGCTCACCAAAAACGCCCTCCCTCAAGGATCCAGAATATGCCATCAAAACTGGAAATGGTTGAAGGAGTGAGCTGCAATAGAAGAAACCATGAGCTGCCCTGTAGCTTACACCTGAAAATAAAGACTCCATTAATGCTCCAAATGAAAGGTCTGAATGGCCTTTCCAATTACCAACTTGGGTGGGAATCTTTCACCCTCGAAATTGGCTAAGGCAAGAAACTAGTCATCCACTAGCTCTCCCTCTTCACAAATGAAATTGCAAATTCTACAAATGATCAAAAGCTGGTTTCCTTCTTTTTTATTGACATTTATAAAATTCTAATGTCCTCCATGGGTCGAATTCCTTCCAAGAGACTCATGCCAACTCAAGTTGGGAAGAGATTCCAAAGAACGCCACTTGTACAACAATTCCTAGTCTCCCACTTCCACCAAATCACATGTGGAAGAATCTTAGCTGCCCTAACACCCTTGAGCGCCCTCTTGGAGTCTATTTTTAGCCCTGACATGTCATATATGTCATATGTCAGCCTTCAGGTCTGATTTGTGTCATAGGTGTCATAGCATCTTCATCATTGTTGTCATAGAGCTAGGGAATCTAGCCCAAGTGTCTCACTAGCTCCAAATTGCCTCTTCCTCTTCCATGGGAGTTACTCTTCCTCTATATTTCGACCTTGGATGAGTCATGCAATGAATAATACCTTTTGGACTCCCCCAAGTATGTTACCATTCACCTTGAATTCGAATTGGTGAGAGAATGATGCCAAATGTAGTGGGGAAATCTAGCCATATGTGGGTCCCACTTCCTCCATGTGTCTTCATCATGAAATGCCACTTTGATTTTCACTTGTATATATTTATTTATCTCCTTTATTAAATATTTATTCCATTCTAATGTTCAAACATCCTTTATTATCCCCATTATTCCAAATCCCAAAGCTTCCACCCCAAACCTAGGAAACTAGTAATTTTCCTCCTTGGCAATTATTTGACCTTTAGCATCAATTTGACAAACTATAATGAATAGAGCCAATGTGATTAGGCCATTGTGACCCAATACCAAATTTGGGACATGACAATCCCCTATCGGCCAAACTAGCGATCAAAGAATAAAAGAGCACACACCTAAGAAACTATAGCTAAATGCACACAAACAGGACTAGCTCAAGGAGCTCCCGACGCTACAACTAGTATGTCTCTCCTCGGAGAGGATTGAGACTCCCAAACTATAGCCGGAGTTAACAAAATCAATTATAAAGGTTCCTAGGCTTCACTGCATGCACACGGTCAAGTCCCTATACAAAAACAACTATGTTTTCCAACCCTTATCTGACTCAGGATACGTACAGTATAACCACTTCAAGCACCCTATGCGATACCTAGGTAAGGAAACTATGGTCACCGCAATATAACCAATGCTCAGGGGTACAGTTGCAAGTGGGATCCGTCGTATGGATAGGGTAGCTAAGCCCGAAACTCAAGAGGTACATATCCCTCAATAGTCTCCAGATATGATCAAACCCTGGAAATATCTCCCATGTCAGGTAGCATTGGAGGGCTATATCGGCAACCAACCTCCCGTGACCTCGTGCTTAACTTTGGTCTAAGTAGAGCCTCCTGAGAACACTGATCTATACCATGGATTTCACCACTCCCTGGTCAAACAGATAATGTTTCATCTTGTAGTCTTAGATTTTTAACTCGCAATGATCTATTCCAAGACTCTAAACCTATACTAGTTGGTGCACCCTATAAAATAAAAATCGTTCTAATCAATTTTAAGATTAAGCATTAATTTTAGGTGCCTGTGATTACTCAAAGGATATGGTCGTGAAACTAATGATGTATATGACTCAATAGTATGCACAATCGTCAAACTATAGACTCATCTATCCAATAAAAACAATGCCACTAGAATGAAAATCAATCCAACGGTTCGAAATAAAATGCAATTCTTTTAAATTTCCAATGGACAAGCAGATCCTAGATGAAGCCACAAGCACTCAGATGCAAAATGTAGTATGGAAAGTGAATTTTTTTTCTCTTTTAATGAAAATAAAAATGCAAAAATATGTTTTTGTATTTTTCAATATAATGGAATGAAAACTGCAATCGAAATCTACCTATTCAGTTAAAGAAATGCAGAGCAGGTCATGAAGATAACCCAGCAATTCCCAAATAGTGATATTCAACCAATGTAATGAGCTAGAAAATAAAAAATGGTGATAAACTAATAAGGCTCAAAACTGAGAGAGGGAGAAGAGTTTCTGGTCACTAACAAGGCATGGAACAGTCAGGAATAAAGCCAACTAAGACTCAGGAAAACTCAACACCAACCCAACAACAATCCAAGACCATAAACCAATCAATCCTGGAGTTGTATGCTGCTATCGAAGGAATAACTACGGGTAGATGCGAGCTACAGTGCAGACAGAGGCGAGTAGATGCGGGCTAAACTAACCTGACCCACATACAGGGAAAGGAAAATGAGCAAATAAAGAGTCTAATGACCCAAAAAAATCTAGTTTTCTATAGTGTATCCAACATCCAACCAAAGACAAAGAAGATCAACACATAACAACTCTAAATAAGGACTAAAGCCTAAAAATCCCCCAAAATGGATGTTCTCCCCAGCAGAGTCACCATTTCTGTTACAGAGAAAACTTCCTATGGCTTGGGGCAAACCACAACAAATAGCGGACTATGAGAAGAATGACTCAATTCCCAATGCAATGCTATATAAATGACAATGCTAAGATAATGGAGAAAAGACCAACCTTCAACCGGATGTTCGATGTGGATCCCCGTCGAGCTTTCAACTTCTACACTTGGACCTGCAAATCAGTCTCTACAACATGTACAAACAAGTTTATATAATATGTGAAAGACATTAGCATAATCAATAGCATGATCCATGATATCATAAGCAAATATAACCCAATGTAATTTAACAATATTCACAACATCAATTGGACAAGAAAATGAGTATTTCCATTAATTAATAACAAGAAGTACAATATACGGCCTCTTGCTGGTAACCAATCTGAACCAAGAACTGGGTCTCTCAACTTGTTCCTCCACCACTTGAATCCTCCATGTAATGGCAAATTCAAAATGGGATAGGAGTTTGGTAGGTGAACATAAGGAGTTCACAACAAAAAGGATCAATGAGTGTAGACTCAAGTCACAGCAAAAATCCACTAGAGTTATCTTGCTCTCTCTTTCTCCCCCCTTCCATATGCCATAAGAGCTCAATATCTAGCCTTCCAAAGGTAAGTGAAAGGACACATTGAGGCGTTTCGGGGCAAATGAAGGGCCAAAGGTCACCCTAACACTGCTTTTGGGAGTAAAAAGTAATTTTCTAATGATTTTTACCATTTTACTTGGCACCTGCAGGTTAGAGTGGAACAGCTCGCGTGTACAATAGCTAAAGTGGAACAACTAGCATACAGGAAGAAAAATAGGGAAAAAGTGTTTCTGAAGGACATAAAGTGAATTTGAGTCAGTGAAATGGGTCCTAAAGGCCAAAGAGTGTTGATGCTCACAAGGTTAAAAACTACGTTGCAACAAACCCTCAGTGATCAAAACAAAAGGAAATTTCTAAGTGTCAAGTATAGTTGAAATTGGGCAGAGTCTATACATAGTTTTGGTATGATACGCGAAGTTTGACAGAAAGGGTATATGTACCACACAGCACTAGTCGAGAAGTGAAGTTGCGTGGATTAAAAAAAAAAAGAAATAGAAAAGAAAAGAGATCAACAGTTTGATGCTAAAATAGCTCAGTAGAAGTAAAAGCAGCCGTAGAAACAATAGCCACTGAAGTAGAAAAGTGTGAGGACATGTTGGATGAAGCTACGAGAGTATTCACTACGTTGCAAGAGGACCTTGAGCTACTGCAGGTCTAGACAAATTTGAAGGAAAAGGAAGCAACGTTAGACACTCTGAAACCGGAGATAAAGACCCTACCACCAAGGGATAGACTCCACAGATTTCCAGAAGTCAGAGATGTTTATGTATATGTAACTTCATAATGTATTTCACATATATGTATATTGTATTCCTATAGAGATGTTATTATTGCTCTATACGGAAGTGTTTGTATTCCTATAGAGATGTTATTATTCCTCTATACAGAAGTGTCATGATTATTGTAAGTGTCGTAACTTATACTTGATGGGTTATTAGACCACCTTGTTGGGGTCGGCCCTATATAAGTCATGTGGGTCAAAGGGTTATTAGACCACCCTATTGGGGGTTGGCCCAGTCAGCATTATGTTATGTGGAAAAGTTAAGGCCGACCTAGTAAAGGTTATTAGGCAAGTCAAGTCAAGTATAAATAGAGTGCGGGAGGCACTCTATTTGATCATTATATTCTCTCTCACACTCTTTGGACAGTGGCGCACTTGTGGAGGAGAAGAATCTGCTACTAGGAGATGTCTATCTCTTATGTTTGGGTTGTATCATTTCTCTATCTATCTCTGAGGAAGTTATTGGGGTTTTTCACCTTTATGGTTTTCCCCAAGTAAACTCTGTGTCTCTTATGTGCTTGCATTACTGTGTGAATGATTGATATGCTGTAGATATGTTGTACATGTTGTTCTCTCAGTTAATATTCTAGATCAGATTCAAGTAAATTATGAAAAACTAACATTGTATCAGAGCTAGCCTGAAAGAAGGCATGGTATGGCATGTATGACACTTGTTTCACTTGCAATGCTAGGGCTTGATATAGCAAAAACCAGTCATTGTAACACTTTCTCTATAAATCAATTTTGGCAAAATTTTCAGATCTAAAACATTTACAGGTCGAATATCAGATCCCCATGTACCTTGTGTTGAAAGGAGAACTTCTAATTCATTGTACTTTGTGTTTTATGATATGTACAATCTAGGGTTTCTTCCTCTGCCAAATCCGAGTCATAAACAGGTGACCTGGGAAAAAAGGTCATAACGTGGGCTAGGAAGCTCCAAATGAAATTTCATAAAACTTTACAGGTATTTCACGGACTCCACATTCTCAGGTAAATTTTTCAGAGAACGAAACGGAACCAGTGACACATGGCACACCGTACAAGTTTGCTCTCTTGTTTTATCCCATAAATGCTTCACTTTGCGACACTTGGCATAACGCTCTCTCAGAGAATACAATTGAGGTCAGACCTGTGGGATTGGAAAGATGATAGGTCGAGATACCACAAATAGAAGTTTCATACTCTATGGATTCGTAATTTTGGAGTTAAACCAGAAACAATCAGGTGCATATTTCTGTCAAAATAGAATTGGATTTTGAGCACCTTCATTCATGGCTCCGGGAATTAGGATTTCGGAGAAAGTTGGTATTTTTGTAATTGGAGGCCACGGCTGAATGGTACTCATTAAAATCAAAATTTAGAGACCAAGATCAAATTTTTTGGTTGGGTAGAAGGCCGGGTTTGATCAAACCCTAGTTCGGGACTTTGATTGGAAAAGTGGAAAATTAGGGCTTCTGGAAAAGTTGGAATTTTTTAAGTCTGTGACCACGGCTGGAAGCTCCTCAGAAAATAAAAGTTTAGAGATTTGGATTGAACATTTTGGTTGGGAAAAAGCATGGGCTTTATCAAACCCTAGTTGGGGATCCTGTCCAGAAAATATGGAAGTTTCAAAGGCAATTTTAAGGGGTGAAACTTTGCAGTTTTCAAATTCTGAGTATACCAGCTTGATAAGCTCATCAAGATGCATCTTTCTATCCTTTCAGAAGTTTGAAATTCGAGTTTGAATTTTTAGGGTTTCTCTGACAAACCCTAGTCCAGCTCCAGATCTAGTTCCTGCAAATCAAGTGGATTGGTTTAATCCTAGAAGACAATGGATTGGTCACCTGCATAAGTGAAGAAGTTCTTGTTTCAGAGGGAGATGAGGTTAAGGCCTTTCATAAGAAGATTACAAGCAATCTCGATAGGTATGTTTTGAGATTTGTTCATGATTAAGTTTATGGTATGTTTGTCTTCATATTATTACGGTTAGTACAATCTTGATTAAATTTAGACTTGTCGTATCACCTTAATAAAATTATGAATGTATGATAGAAGATATTCATTGATTAGGGTGTTGACACTTATGATTGTACTTATGCATTATGGTGTTGTATGAGGTTTATGTTGTCCGCTAACATGAAAGGTACATCAAGAAAGACAAATCATGTTCTCTTTCAAGAACATATGATCATGGTGACATGAAGACAAAGATTCATCCATTGTCATGGATCACATAGAAGATCTATTTACGAGGTATGTATAACTTGGTTCTATAATGGTTGACTTATGAGATATGTAGGTTACTAGCTCAAGTCATTGAAGAGAACAAGAAGACATCATGTCGGTATGTTAGACATAACTAGCTAACATACTAATCTAGGTATGTTTTTCCTATATCAAGTTAGAATCCTACCTTGTGATAGGATCTCTTATATAGGTTTGAATAATCATGGGTGTATGCATATTATGTTTCTTACCTTAATTGATGATATGACTAACCAGAAGAGTCATGAAAGTATAGGTTTGAGTAATCACGGGTTTAGGCATATTATGTTTCGTACTTTAATTTATGATACGACTAACCATAAGAGTCCTTGAATACTAATGCTTATTATTTCTGTTTGAAATGATCATGACTATACATGCTTAAGATTATTGTGTTTTTATAGTATTGAGAATATACTAATAAATGTATGATTATGTATGAGATCTCGAGGATATCACAATAATGATACTTAGTGATCGAGTATGGATATAAGTTCAAGGACATGTAGTCCAGGAAGCAAAGATCAAGAGGGAGCACACTTCAGTAATTTCAGCAAGGATGCAGATATTCAGAGGGAGTCGACCACTTCTCACAATGCACATCAGAATTGAGTTGCAAAGATTCAGAGGGAGTCAACCCAACAAACAAACAAAGCTAAGTATTTGAATTATCATTTCTTGCATATTTGATTGTTTAAACAATATTGTTCAATGATGTATATACGGATGTTCCTAGAATTAGGCTATGTAATTTGGCATGTTAGAATAATTGCATTAATGAACATCATACTACTAATATGCATGTAATGGGTAAGTGGCCTATGGCACTGTAGAACATTCCATTGCTACTTATCTAGAATGAAACCTCTTTGCTGACATGTTGGGAGTTGTGCACACTCTTAACAATGTTCTGGTAGCGATTGGAAGGCATCTAGAAAGTTACGGGATATGGATAAATGTTGTATTGAAGCACTGGCTAAGATAATTGCATGACTGTATGACATATTTATTTATGTGTAAGAATTTGTTCTGAAAACTATGAGATGTTTTCTAATCATGAAATTTAACTTTTTTTGTAGGAAAGATGGTATACCATCACCTACAAAAGAAGGACTACAACATTTGTTCAACAACAAAGTTATTTATTGAAGATATTGAAGTTCCTAGGATTCAGGAAGAATGCCATGATCAAGGAGTACCAGTCAATCATGAAGAACGATGTTTGGGATACAGTCCCAAGACCTAAAGGGAAGTCTGTTGTGACTTCCAAGTGGATCTATAAGATCAAGCATGCAGCATATGGTAGCATAGAAAAATAAAAGCGAGGTTTGTAGTTCACGGATTCTCTCAGAAAGAGGGAATAGACTATGAAGAGACTTTTGCACCTATAGCCAAATACACTTCTATTAGAACAGTACTTGCTCTGGCTGCAGTGATGAAATGGAAGATACACCAGATGGATGTCAAGACAGCTTTCTTGAATGGTGTAGTCGAAGAGGAAGTGTATGTGGTGCAGCCACTTGGTTTTGAGACATATGACATGGAGTCATATGTGTGTAGGTTGAAGAAAGCCTTGTATGGCTTGAAGCAAGCTCCTGAAACTTGGTATGGTTGGATAGACAGCTTTCTATCCAGTTTGGGCTTTACCAAGAGTGAAGCGGATTCCAACCTTTACTACAAGGTTGATGAAGGAAATCCAGTGATACTCTTAGTGTATGTAGATGACATGTTTGTAATAGGAGAGGATAGATTTATTGCTGACACGCAGCGGAAGCTTGCTGCCGAGTTCGAGATGAAGAACTTGGGTATGATGCACTACTTTCTTCGTATGGAGGTGTGGCAAAGTGCAAATGGAATCTTCCTTGGATAAGGGAAGTATGAAGTAGAGATCCTGAAGAGGTTCATCCAAAGAGGTTCGAGATGATGGACTGGAAGGCTATGGCCACACCTATGGCATCGAACCTGAAGCTTTTGTGTAATGTTTCATCTGATCTGGTTGATGCCATGATGTATTGACAGATGATTGGGTCCTCTATGTACCTGACGAATGTTGATGTATATGTAACTTCGGAATGTATTTCACATATATGTATATTGTATTCCTATAGAGATGGTATTATTCCTCTATACGGAAGTGGTTGTATTCCTATAGATATGTTATTACTCCTCTATACGGAAGTGTCGTCATTTATATTGTAAGTGTCATAGCTTATACTTGATGGGTTATTAGACCACCTTGTTGGGGTCGGCCCTGTATAAGTCATGTGGGTCAAAGGGTTATTAGACTACCCTATTGGGGGTCGGCCATGTGGGTCAATAGGTTATTAGACCACCCTAGTGGGGGTCAGCCATGTGGGTCAATGGGTTATTAGACCACCCTAGTGGGGGTCGGCCCAGTCAGCATTATGTTAAGTGGTTAAGTTGAGGCCGACCTAGTTGAGTAAAGGTCAAGTCAAGTTAGTGTATAAATAGAGAGTGTGTCTCTCTCATTTTACACATTCTATTCTCTCACTCACACTTGAGAGAGTGGCGCACTTGTGGAGGAGGAGGCTTTGCTGCTAGGAGAAGACTATCTCTTGTATTCTGGTTGTATCATTGCTCTATCTATCTCTGAAGAAGTTATTGGCGTTTTTCACCTTTATGGTTTTCTCATAGTAAACTCTGTGTCTCTTGTGTGCTTGCATTATTGTGTCCATGATTGATATGATATAGATTTGCTGTACATGTTGTTCTCTCAGTTAAGATCCTAGATCATATTGAAGTAAATTTTGAAAATTTAACATGGTATCAGAGCTAGCCTGAAAGAAGGCATGATATGGCATGTATGACAGTTGTTGCACTATGATGCTAGGGCTTGATATAGCAAAAACCAGTCATTGTAGCACTTTCGCTATAAATCCGTTTTGGAGACGTTTTCGAGTCTGAAACTTTTACAGTTCGAATATCAGATCCCCATGTACCGTGTGCCCAAAGGAAAATCTCTAATTCGTTGTACTTTGTGATTTATGATCTGTACAATATAGGGTTTCTGCCTCTTCCAGATCTGAGTGAAAATTAGGTGACCTTTGGAAAAAAGTCATAACTTGGGATAGGAAGCTCCAAATGAAATTTTGTAAAATGTGGAAGGTAGGACATAGAATGTACTCTCTTAGGAAAATTGTTTACAGGCTGATGTTGAACCAGTGACACGTGGCATGTCGTACACGTTCGCTCTCCTGTATTATCCCATAAACAGGTCACATTGCGACACTTGGCATAACTCTCTCTCAGAGAATCCAATTGAGGTCGGACCTGTCGGAATGGAAAGAGAACAGGTCAGGATATCTCAAGAATTGTTTTCAGACCTTACGGATTGAAATGTTTGGAGTTACACCAGAAACAATCAGGTACATCGTTCTGTCAAAACAGAATTATTTTTTAGCACCTTCATTCATGGCTTCCATAATTTAGGGCTTCGGAGAAAGTTGGAATTTCTCTAATCAGAGACCACAGCTGGATGCTACTCATCAAAATTGAAATTTAGAGACCAAGAACATATTTTTGGGTTGGGTAGAAGGACGGGCTTGATCAGACCATAGTTCGGGACTTTGATCAGAAAAGTGGAAAATTAGGGCTTCTGCAAAAATGAAAATTTTTGAAATCTGTGACCACGGCTGGAATCTCCTCATAAAAATAGAAGCTTAGAGCTTTGGATCAAACCTTTTGATTGGGCAGAAGAGTGGGCTTCATCAAATTCCAATTCGGAGTCACGTCTAGTGAATCCAGAAATTTCAAAGGCAAAATTGAGGAGTGAAACTTTGCAGTTTTCAAATTCTAAATATACCAGCTTGATTAGCTCATAATGGTGCATATTTCTATCCTTTTGGAAGTTTGAAATTCAAAGTTTGAAATTCAAAGTTTGAATTTTTGGGGTTTCGTTGACAAACCCTAATCCAACTCCAGGTCCAGTTCTTGCTAATCAAGTGGATTGGGTTAATCCTAGAAGAAGATGGATTGGTCACCTACATAAGTGAAGAAGTTCCTGTCTCAGAGGGAGATGAGGCTAAGGCCTTCCATAAGAAGATTACAAGCAATCTTGACAGGTATGGCTTACAGATATGTTTCATGGTTAATTTTATCATATGTTTGTCTTCATATCATTACAAAACAATCTTGATTAATTACTAGACTTGTCGTATCACCTTAATAGAAGATATTCATTGATTAAGGTTTTGACACTTATGAATGTACTAATGCATTGTGATGTTATATGAGGTTTATGATGTTCGCTAACATAAAAGGTACACCAAGAAAGACAAATCATGTTCTACTTCAACAACATATGATCATGGTGACATGAAGACAAAGATTCATCCATTGTCATAGATCACATAGAATATCTACTTTCGAGGTATGTATAACTTGGTCCTACAATTGTTAACCTATGAGACATGCAGGTTACTAGCACAAGTCATTGAAGAGAACCAGAAGACATTATGCGGGTATGTTAGACATAACTAGCTAGCATGCTAATCCAGGTATGTTTTTTTTATATCAAGCTAGAATCCTACCTTGTGTTAGGATCTTATACTGTTGTGTTGTTGATAATGATTATTCATGAAGTCATAGGTTTGAATAATCATGGTTGCATGCATATTATGTTTCTTACCATAATTGATGATATGACTAACCAGAAGAATCATGAAGGTATAGGTTTGAATAATCATGGGTTTTATGCATATTATATCTCTTATCTTGATTGATGATTCAACTAACCAGAAGAGTCCTATGATCAAATAAGAATATGTATGAGTAAAAAAAGACTTCCTTGAAACCTTGAATACTAATGTTTATTATCTGTGAATGATCATGAATATACATGTTTAATATTATTGTGCTTTGATAGCATTAAGATTATACTAATAAATGTGTGAGTATGTATGAGACCTCAAGGATAACACAATGATGATACTAATAAGCATGCATAGTGATTAAGGATGGATGTAAGTTCAAGGACAGGTAATCCTGGAAGCAAAGATCAAGAGGGATCACACTCCAGTTGTTCCTACAAGAAAGCAAAGGAGCACACTTCAGCAGTTTCTGCAAGGGTGCAGATATTCAAAGGGAGTTGACCACTTCTCACAATCCACATCATAATGGAGTTGCAGAAAAGAAGCAAACACTGAGAGGGAGTTAACCCAACAAACAAACGAAGATAAGTATTTGAATTGTCATTACTTGCATATTTTATTGTTTATATAATATTGTTCAATAATGTATATATTGATGTTCCTAGAATTAGGTTGTGTATTATGCATATTAGAATAGTTGCATTGATGAACAGTATACTACTAATATACATGGGTAAGTGGCCTATGGCACTGTACAACATTCCATTGCTACTTATCTAGAATGAAACCTCTTTGCTGACATGTTGGGAGTTGTGCACACTCTTAACAATGTTTTGGTAGAGATTGGAAGGCATCTAGAAAGTTATGGGATATAGATAAATGTTGTATTGAAGCATTGGCTAAGATAATTGCATGACTATATGACATATTTCTTTATGTGTAAGAATTTGTTCTGAAAACTATGAGATGTTTTCTAATCATGCAATTTAACTTGTTGTGTAGGAAAGATCGTATACCATCACCTACAAAAGAACTACAACATTTGTTCAAAGCAACAGAATTACCTATTCAAGATATTGAAGTTCCTAGGATATAGGAAGAATGCCATGATCCATCGATCATGAAGAACGATGTTTGGGATGTAGTCCCAAGACCTAAAGGGAAATTTGTTATGATTTTTGTTAACACCTAAAAAGTGCTCACTAGCTCATTTCCTTATTCACATGACCCATTTGTCCACTTTTCCACCATTTGAGCCTCTAAAGCCACCAAAAGGTCACCAAAAGACCTTAATACACCCCTTTTTCCACTCAAAATGAAGACCTTAATACACCCCTTTTTCCACTCAAAATAATCATTTTGAGTGGAAAAAGGGGTGTATTAAGGTCTTTTGGTGACCTTTTGGTGGCTTTAGAGGCTCAAATGGTGGAAAAGTGGACAAATGGGTCATGTGAATAAGGAAATGAGCTAGTGAGCACTTTTTAGGTGTTAACAACTTCCATATGGATCTATTAGATCAAGCATGTTGCAGATGGCAGCATAGAGAAATATAAAAGTGATGAAATAGAAGATACACCAGATGGATTTCAAGACAACTTTCTTGAATAGCCACTTGGTTTCGAAATACATGACACGGAGTCATATGTGTGCAGATTGAAGAAATCCTTGTCTGGCTTGAAGTAAGCTCCCATAACTTGGTATGGTAGGATGAACAGTTTGCTATCTAGTTTGGGATTTACCAAGAGTAAAGTGGATTCCAACCTTTACTACAAGGTTGAGGAAGGGAATCCTGTGATTCTACTCATGTATGTGGATGACTTATTTGTAACAGGAGATTACAGATTGATTGCAGATACTAAGAGGAAGCTTGTTGCCGAGTTCGATATGAAAGATTTGGGAATGATGCACTATTTGTTTTTTGGCATGAAGGTGTGGCAGAGTGTAGATGGAATCTTCCTTGGAAAAGTGAAGTATGCAGTAGAGATCCTGAAGAGGTTCTGGATTATGGACTGCAAGGCTATGGCCACACCTATGGCATCAAACCTAAAGCTTCTATGTGATGCTTCATCTGATCTAGTTGATGTCACTGTGTATCATCAGATGATTGGGTCCTTGATGTACTTGACGAACACGAGACCAAATATTTACTTTGCGGTGAACACATTGAGCCAGTTCCTGACGGATCTAAGAGATGTTCACCTGGTTGCTGTAAAGCATATTCTAAGATTGGGCAGGTAGTGTTGCAGATAGGAAGAGCACTTATGGGTGCTGCTTCAGTATGGGATCAGGTGTGATCTCTTGTTTTAGCAGCAAGCAATCTTGCGTAGCATTGAGTACAACCGAAGCAGAGTATGTTGCGACGGATGAGCAGGTTGCAGATGTATTGACCAAGCTGTTGGCCAGAGTGCAGTTTGAGTACTTCAAAGAGAGGCTTGGTGCACTTCAAATCGAGGTTCCTTCCAAAGGGAAGTGATGATTCTAGAAGATGTAGATGCACATGAGATTTTCTGACATGGTTGATGTGTTCTCCCATGGTCGTGATGTAATTGCTGAGCCATTCTCACATGGTGGTAGATGTGTTCTCCCATGGTGTAGATGTAAGGGCTGAATCCATTTTTCACATGGTGGTAGATGAGTTCTCCCATGGTGGAAAAGTAAGGGTTAGAGCCTTCCCCGAATGGTGGTAGATGTATTCTCCCATGTCAGTGGTGTAAGTGCTGGACGATGTGCATCTGGGCTGTGCTTCGTGGACGATGAGATGATCTGAAGAAGACGATGCTATGATGGTCAGGTAGATCATGTATGTTGATATGTATCATGTATGATCAGGTGGATCATGTATCTGTATATGTATCAGGTGGATACATTGTATGATCAGGTAGATCATGTATGTTGATATGTATCATGTATGATCAAGTGGATCATGTATTTGTATTTGTATAAGGTGGATACATTGTATGATCAGGTGGATCATGTATGATGATATGTATCAGGTAGATACTTGGTATGCATCAGGTAGATGCATGATATGATCAAGACGATCGTGGATGACGAGCTTCAGGATGTTGCTCCAGATGACTTGCAGCAGGATGTTGCAGTGATGATGATTAGGATGATCATGTATACATCAGGATGATGTATGGTGAGTATCAGGTTGTGCAAATGAGCATATAATTTGGCCCTGGGAGATTTGCAGATAGTCTTTCGAGGTTTTTCCTATGGCATATAATTTGGCCCTGGGATATCTGGCAAATGCTCTTTCGAGGTTTTGCTCTGGGAGGACATATAATTTGGCCCTGGGAGATCTGCAGATAGTCTTTCGAGGTTTTTCCTATGTCATATAATCTGGCCTTGGGATATCTGGCAGATGCTCTTTCGAGGTTTTGTCCTATGGCATATAATATGTCCCTAGGAGATCTGATAGATTGGGCTGTGTGCCCATAATAAGTCCTGGTATTCTCTTGCGAGGTTTTTCCATGGCCACATATAATCTATCCCTAGGAGATCTTATAGATAGAGTTGTGTGCTCGTAACAGCCTGGGATGCTCTTGCGAGGTTTTGTGGTGACCACATATAATCTGTCCCTGTGAGATCCTATAGCTAGAGTTGTGTGCTCGTAACAGCCTGGGATGCTCTTGCGAGGTTTTGTGGTGAGGTAACATATAATATGGCCCTGGGAGATCCTATAGGTAGAGCTGTGTGCTCGTAACAGCCTGGGATGCTCTTTCGAGGTTTTATGATGCACGTAATAAGTCCTGAGGATTCCACAGTATGGCTAGTGATGACGAAGATTTGCAGGTGGTGGGACTACATCCAGTATGAAAAAGGACTGGCTCTGTAGAACTTCCTATGATGAGTAGATTCAGAGATTGATTGAGATAGGAGTAGCAGTGACGATGATGATGACTTGATGACGATTATCGAGTGACGATGATCCAGAGAAGATGACTTGTGCTAGAATAACTGTGTCGAGAAATACCTTCCTAGTTAAGAGGGAGTGTTGATGTATATGTAAATTCGGAATGTATTTCACATATATGTATATTGTATTCCTATAGAGATGTTATTATTCCTCTATGCGGAAGTGGTTGTATTCCTATAGAGATGTTATTATTCTTCTATAAGGAAGTGTCGTCATTTATATTGTAAGTGTCGTAATTTATACTTGATGGGTTATTAGACCACCTTGTTAGGGTCGGCCCTGTATAAGTCATGTGGGTCAAAGGGTTATTAGACCACCCTATTGGGGGTCGTCCATGTGGGTCAAAGGGTTATTAGACCACCCTAGTGGGGGTCGGCCCAGTCAGCATTATGTTAAGTGGTTAAGTTGAGGCCGACCTAGTTGAGTAAAGGTCATGTCAAGTTAGTGTATAAATAGAGAGTGTGTCTCTCTCATTTTACACATTCTATTCTCTCACTCACACTTGGGAGAGTGGCTCACTTGTGGAGGAGGAGACTCTATTGCTAGGAGAAGACTATCTCTTGTATTTTGGTTGTATCATTGCTCTATCTATCTCTAAGGAAGTTATTGGGGTTTTTCACCTTTATGGTTTTCCCCAAGTAAACTATGTGTCTCTTGTGTGCTTGCATTATTGTGTCCATAATTGACATGTTGTAGATTTGTTGTACATGTTGTTCTCTCAGTTAAGATCCTAGATCAGATTGAAGTAAATTCTGAAACTTTAACAATGAACATGAGACCAAATATTTTCTTTGCGGTGAACACATTGAGCCAGTTCCTGACGGATCCGAGAGATGTTCACCTGGTTGTTGTAAAGCATATTCTGAGGTAACTGAAGGGTACAGTTGATTATGGCCTCAAGTATGATGCAAATCAAAAGTTTAACCTGTAGGGTTATGTTGATTCAGATTGGGCAGGCAGTGCTGCAGATAGGAAGAGCACTTCTGGGTGTTGCTTTAGTATGGGATCAGGTGTGATCTCTTGGTTGAGCAGGAAGTAGTCCTGCGCAACACTGAGTACAGCCGAGGCAGAGTATGTTGCAACCTGTTCAGCTAGTTGTGAGGCAGTATGGCTATGGAAGCTACTGGCTGAGTTATTTGATATACTGCTGGAGACTACTGGTATCTTTTGTGACAACCAGAGTTTTGTGAAGCTGTTTGAGAACCCAATGTTCCACGACAGGTCGAAGCACATTGAGATCAAATATCACTATATGGTGCAGAGAGGAGCAGTGAAGCTCCTGTATATTGCAAAGGATGAGCAGGTAGCAGATGTGATGACAAAGCTACTAGCTAGAGTGAAGTTCGAGTACTTCAGAGAGAGGCTTGGTGTATTTCAGATCGACGACACTTCAAGAAATAAGTGATGGACACATCTGCTGGGGCCTTTCCAAGCATGGTGAGAGGAGGATCCTTCCCATGGCTATGGATTTAAGCGTTGGATAATGAGCATCAGGACGATGCTCTAGTTATTGCTCTGTATACGCATCATGTTGGATGCTAGATATGATCAGTTGGATCATTTATATGTATATGTATGTATGCAACATGTTGGATGATGGATATGATTAGTTGGATCATTTATATGTATATGTATGTACGCATCATGTTGGATGTTGGATATGATCACTTGGATCATTTAAATGTATATGTATGTATGCATCATGTTGGATGTTGGATATGATCAGTTGGATTATGTGTATGTATTTGTAGATGTATCAGGTGGATGCATTGTATGATCAGGTAGATCATGTATGTTGATATGTATTAGGTATGATCAGGTGGATCATGTATTTGTATATGTATCAGGTGGATACATTGTATGATCAGGTAGATCATGTATGATGATATGTATCAGGAAGATACTATGTATGCATCAGGTAGATGCATTATATGATTAGGTTGATCAAGGATGACGAACTTTAGGATGTTGCTCCAGATGACATGCAGCAGGATGATGCAATGTTGATGATCAGGATGATCATGTGTACATCAGGATGATGTATGGTGAGTATCAGGATGATACTCTGTGGCCATGGATAGGTTGTGCATATGAGCATGTAAATAGACATGGGAGATCTGGACAGGATGAAAAAGGCCTCAGAAGCTCTTTCGAGGCATTGCTCTGGGAGGACATGTAAGTAGACCTAGGAGATATGTAAAGGATGAAAAAGGCCTCAGATACTCTTTCGAGGCATTGTCCTATGGCATGTAAGTAGACCTGGGAGATCTGGCCAGGTTGAAAAAGGCCTCAGATGCTCTTTCGAGGCATTTCCATGACCACATGTAATAAGTCCTGGAGATCTGGACAGGATGAAAAAGGACTCAGATGCTCTTTAGGGTTCTTGCTTGGCAAGACACTCTTTTAAGGTTTTGTGGTGGGGGTCACATGTAATAAGTCCTGGAGATCTGGACAGGATGAAAAAGGCCTCAGATGCTCTTTAGGGTTCTTGCTAGTGAAGAGACTCTTTTAAGGTTTTGTGATAGTCACATATAATACTAGCCCTGGGAGATTCGACAGGTATAGTTGTGTGCTTGTAACAACCTAGGATGCTCTTTCGAGGTTTTCTGATGCACGTAATAAGTCCTGAGGATTCCACAGTATGGCCAGTGATGATGAAGACCTGTAGGTGGTGGGCCTACATCCAGTATGAAAAAGGACTGGCTCTATAGAGCTTCCTATGATGAGTAGATTCAGCTATTGATTAAGATAGCAGCAGCAGTGATGATGACGATGATCTAGAGAAGAAGACTTGTGCTAGAAAACCTGTGTCGAAAAAATACCTTCCTAGTTAAGAGGGAGTGTTGGTATATGTGTAACTTCAGAATGTATTTCACATATATGTATATTGTATTCCTATAGAGATGTTATTATTCCTCTATACAAAAGTGTTTGTATTCCTATAGAGATGTTATTATTCCTCTATACAAAAGTGTCATCATTTATATTGTAAGTGTCATAACTTATACTTGATGGGTTATTAGACCACTTTGTTGGGGTTGTCCCTGTATAAGTCATGTGGGTCAAAGGGTTATTAGACCACCCTATTAGGGGTCAGCCATGTGGGTCAAAGGGTTATTAGACCACCCTATTGGGGATCGGACCAGTCAAAATTATGTTATGTGGTTAAGTTAAGGCCGACCTAGTAAAGGTTACTAGGCAAGTCAATTCAAGTATAAATAGAGTGCGGGAAGCACTCTATTTGATCATTCTATTCTCTCTCACACTGTTTGAAGAGTGACGCATTAGTAGAGGAGGAGAAGTTGCTGCTAGGAGATGTCTATCTCTTATGATTGGGTTGTATCATTGCTCTATCTATCTCTGAGGAAGTTATTGGGGTTTTTCATCTTTATGGTTTTCCCTAAGTAAAATCTTTGTCTCTTATGTGCTTGCATTATTGTGTCCATGATTGATATGTTGTCGATATGCTGTACATGTTGTTCTCTTAGTTAAGATCCTAGATCAGATTGAAGTAAATTCTGAAAAACTAATAAGAGAATTAAAGAGGCAACTGGTAATGTTAAGAGAACAGGAGGCTGAAGTCGGAGACAAATCACAACCCCTACAAGAGGAAGCCCATGAACTAATGCAGAAGATAGAAGGAAAATGACAGGAAATCTGCAACACAAAGGCATCAGTGGAAGAGCAAACTCAAGATGACTTAACACCAGATGTGTTAGAAACCATCAAATCAATTGAAGAGGATGCCAAGGATACGGTTTCTAAGCTGAGTGCAACGTTTCAAGAGTTCGCTACTAAATTAGCTCCGCAGGAGGAAGAGCAGATCATGGAACTAGAAGTAGAAAGTGGCTCAGGGATGAGCCACATGTAAGTGTTAGGGGCATGTTGGGCCTAGCCCAAGTAAGGCATTTTTGATGCAAGACGGTTTTGGAGTTGCCACGTTACAGCGCAGTGTTGATGTATTTATAACTTCGGAAGATATTCACTTGTATGTATTGCATTTGTACTTTATTGTATCCCCAACGGTGATATATTATTCCTCTGATTGGAAGTGTCATCATTTGTATTTGCAAGTATTGTAACTTATATATGATGGGTTATTAGACCACCTTTGTGGGGTCAGCCTTGTATGACTTATGTGGGTTAAAGGGTTATTAGACCACCCTAGTGGAGTCAGCCCAGTCAACATTATGTTAAGTGGTTAAGTTGGGGCTGACCTAGTTAGAGTAAAATACAAGTGAAGTAAAGTATAAATAGAGGATGTGTGATCCTCATTTAACACATTCACACACTCACTCACTTCGCATTAGTGAGAGAGAGGAGGAGTAGCTGCTGTAGACATTTATCTTTTGGGGATTCATCTTAGTGATCTTTGTATTGGTTCTTATTATATCTCTGAGGAAGTTGCGGGGTTTTTCACCTTCTTGGTTTTCCCCAGTGAAATGCTTTGTGTCTCTTGTCTCTTATGTTTGATATGTTGTACATGTTGTTCGCTTAGTTAATATCCTAGATCATATTGAATTAAATGATGAAAAACCTTGGAGTCAAATCTAGCCTGAAGGAAGGCATTGTATGGCATTTATGACATTTGTTTCACTTGCGACAAATTGGAAGCTAAGGCTTCATATAGGAAAAACCATTCATCATGTAACTTTTGCTATAAATCCATTTCTGTGAAGTTCCAAGATATAAAACTTTTACAGGTGAAATATAACATCCCCATGTACCATGTGTCCGAAGCACAGAATCTAATTTGTTGTACTTTCTATTTTATGATCTGTACCATTTAGGGTTTCTGCCTCTTCCAGATCTCAGTCATAAACAAGTGACCTAGGAAAAAAGGTCACAACTTGGGCTAAGAAGCTCCAAATGAAATTCTGTAAAAGTGACAATAAGATCATGGAAGTAGTTTCACAAGTCCAGGTTTCAGAGACCGAAGTATAACCAGTGACACGTGGCACTCCGTACAAGTTCGCTATCTTGTTTTATCCCATAAACAAGTCATGTTGCAACACTTGGAATATCTCTCTCATGGAGAATCCATTTGAGGTCAAATTTGTGGGGTTAGAAAGGTGACAGGCCAGGCTACCATGGGCCGAAGTTTCAGACCCTGAAGATCTGAAATTTCAGATATGCACCAGAGAAAATAAGGCACATATTTCTGTGAAATAGAATTGGATTTTGAGCATTCTCATTTTTAGCTTGTCACTACTGTGGGAAATTAGGTTTTCGAAGAAAGTTGGAAATTTTGGAATCTGAGACCACGGCTGGATACTCCTAATCAAAATAAAAATATAGAGACCAAGATCAAAGTTTCTCGTTGGGTAGAACCTCGGGCTATATCAAACCCTAGTTCAGGTTTTGAACCAGAAAACCAAAATTTGACAGAAGCTGCAGATCCGAAACTTTCAAAGTCAATTTTGAGGGGTCAAATTTTGGAGATTTCAAAATTGAAGTATACCAGCTTGATCATCTCAACAAGGCACATCTTCTCATCCAATTAGAAGTTTGAAATTCAAAGTTTGAATATTTAGGGTTTCTCTGACAAACCCTAATCTAGCTCCAGATCCAATTTCAGCAAATCAAAGTGAATTGGGTTAATGCTAGAAGATAATGAATTGGACACCTGCATAAGTGAAGAAGTTCCAATTCCAGAGGGAGATGAGGCAAAATCATTACATAAGAAGACTACAAGCAATCTCGATAGGTATGACTTGAGGAGATATAGGTATGTTTTGAAATCTGTTCATGATTAAGTTTATGATATGTTTGTCTTCATATTATTGAGGATAGTAAATCTTGATTAATTTTAGACTTGTCGTATCACCCTATTAAAAGTATGAATGCATGTGAATGATAGAAGACATTCATTGATTAGGGTTATGACACTTATGATTGTACTAATGCACTGTGGTCTTGTATGAGGATGATGTTGTCCGCTAACATGAAAGGTACATCAAGAAAGACAAATCAAGTACTAAGAACAAGAACATATGACCATGGTGACATGAAGACAAAATCCATAGTCATGGATCACATAGAAGCTCTACTTATGAGGTATGTATAATTTGGTTCCACAATGGTTAACTTATGAGATATGCAGGTTACTAGCACAAGTCATTGAAGAGAACAAGAATACATTATGTGGGTATGTTAAACATAACTAGCAAGCATGATAATCCAGGTATGTTTTCCTATATCAAGTTAGAATCCTACCTTGTGTTAGGATCTCATATAAGCATAATTTTGTATGATTGATAATGATTATTCATTGTGACGTTCCCCAAATAACAATAAGACATCATGTTTTTGTTTTATTATCATTTTTTTTAATAAGGGACTAGATAAAAAAATCTGCCGAATAAGTCCTAGGAGGACTGTTGTAAGAAACAACTCTGAATTTTAATTATTATTTTAATAATAAAAAAAATGAACAGGAACAGCCAAGTTAAATGAGGAGATCATGCATGGAAAAGTGGGGGACAAGTGAGAGTTAACCTTGGGAAAACCAGAACAGGTGTCAGAAGTGTATTTAAGACACTAGACACCCCCTGAAAATTAGGGATTTACTTAGCTGCGAAAATTCCATGAGGAATTGGCTACTAATGGTAAGACCTAGGCAAAACTATAAAAGAGGGGCATATGTGGGAGGCAGGACGCTGCTTAGTATGCGGAAGAGGATTGTACTTGCTGTGTGAGCACTCTATGTTAGGCAAGGGATTCTGGAAATGTGACTGAGTTTTCGAGGTTAACTGTCCACACTTTTCATGCATGCATCTGGCTCGGGGGTGATTACGGTCAGACTTGGAGTTTGAACCTAATCTACGGTTGGGTGGAACGTGGCTGTTCCGACTTCATCCGAGTTACCAGTTCCAGGTTTTTCTGATTTCAGGCCTTCAGCACCTTCCATTATGTCGCTTTCTAATTTATATGAATTCAAATGTTATGCATGAAGAAAATGTTAGTTCCATTATTGTTAAAATGCTAGATCTGTTAAAGAATAGAAGTGAAATATTTCGGAGTAAGTTTTCCTTTTATTAATTTAATCTGAGTGATTCATTGTCTTAGATAAACTGATCTTAGGTCTGTAATTTCAACCGGCATTATACTCCTATATTAGAGACAGATTATGATTGATGTTATACAGAAAAATTTCTCCTCAAGGGTTGAATTACAGAGCTATTGATTTGGTAATAATAGTAAGCCAATCTATTATTGACCCTGTAGGTATTCAGATTTCGGGCAGAATTAATTTCTTCTGCATTAATAGTTGTTGAGAACTGGGATGGTGTTCAGGGTTTAATGGTAGCGAAATCCAAATAATCATTTCCCTTATGTATTTAATAGCAGTCATGGTAACCCTTTTTATTTCCTCTGTAATGATAAAATGAGGACCTCGGCATGGATGAATAGGGTTTCAATAGTATTTTTTTTTATCTAGAGTAAACATTATTAATTGCTCCTGCGTTATTATGGTGGTTCGCCATAAGATATACTAGAGCCAAGTTCAATAAAATAAAAACCCCTGTGAAGCGTTATTATATCCTTCTGTCGCTTTAAAAATAACATTTTATTTACTTGATCAAAGTACAAATGTAACTCCCGATTCTAATCCACATACTATGACAAGCATAAGATCAGTAGCTAATTGTATGCATTAAATTCGATGCCTGGAAGTGCCAGGTAACGTTCATCATTGATGGGAAAACACTGTTAGCTCAATCTCTAGGGCGACGAATACCCCTGTAGGGCCAATCCATCTTTATTCCATAAAGAATTTATATTTCAAAAAGAAAAGAGTTCGTTGAGTCAGTTTCTGCCAAGTTACATCGGTGATCTAGGGTTTTGGTTGGGTTTCTTCCCAGGTGGAGGCAAAGGAGAGGGTATTGCTTGAAACAGACTCCTACGAGTTTGAAATTAAAAATCATTGCTGGAACCCTAGGAAACGTTTAATTTCAAAACATTCAAACTCAGATTTTCGTATACCTCAAACAAAATGTTAGTTCATTTATGAAATACAATTGCAAGCATTATCTCTTCTATTTTTCTTAAACTGGAAAGAATACAGAAAAACAAAAATAAATAATTTACACGAGAGCCATTTTCGTTTGAATATCAGAGGTCATAAACCCTGGAAATTTTATTTCCCAAGTTAATTACCGTAACTTAGAATATTATCATAAAGTCCTTTTACAAAAAAAAAACACGGTAATGGAGAGCCTTGAATTTAAGAATTATACAGTCCTTCAAGTCTCCTTAAAACCTTGGATTTTCATAGAGGAAGTAATGTAAGATAACTTTACATATTGGTTTGTGACATAAAAACCTAGACCACATCGAACCTTTGAGAAGAGTCTTGCCCAGGTCTTTCCTGCCATTGTAGGAAGTAGAGGGTGCAATGCCACTTACCGGGCAGTGAGTCCTCCTTCTAAAAGGCTGCGCCATTTCTAGCTGAAGATATCTACCTTCATAAATAAACTATGCGTTGTTACCATAGAATGGTAGGCTGTATAAAAAGATAAAAAGGAAATGAATATTAAATCCTGGATTTTCGTATATTTACCTCCCAGGCCTCGACGCAGTGGATGCTCTTCAGGACTTAAGGAAGATATTCCTGTAGCATTATGAAGACAACACTGAGACATCAACAAAACCGCAGCTTAAATCATATCGCCTGCTTTCCTTCAAGGCAAGTTTTCCAAACCCCAATTCGATTGCCAAGAACTAAACCATCAAAAGGAAAATGAAACACAGCTCGAGAGGATAATTACGCTCCAAGAGCCAGGACTATCAAATCAGTAATTCCAAGGTGCAGGTGGCACCTACACATGCAATCATCTTAATTAAGGTCATATGGCGGTTCTTTCATACTACTGCTGGAAGTGTTGTGAAATTTTATATCCAGTACGGTATAACCTACCGAGTTACAGGTGGCGTCTTGCCGGTAGTCCACCAGTTAGGTTATCACATGGTTATCCCGATGGAGCTTCACAGTAGATTTGGAGGTACCCTTTGTACGCTCCACCTTTAATGTTAACTTTTAATTCCTGCAAAAAGGCGTGTAAGTCTGAAGAACCGAGATTAGCTTGCTTTGCAAACTTAATAGTATGAACCTGCTTTCATCGACAGCTTGGTGAAACCTTAGACTCCCATTAAAGCATTATACGAATGTTGGTAAGAAATATTAACAAAAGTTACATTATCATACATATATCGTGACTCCATTACTATAGAAAGTTCTTGTATTTTTTTTACATGGGGCAAGGGACGCCAAAAGAGTTTGTTCGCTAATACACTAGGGTGATGTATATGTGCAATGTTCCATTGCTGTATAAAAAAATAAATGTATGATTATGATAAGAAATGAAGAGGGATATATTACGTTGTCTTAAAATCGTGGCAGTCAATGAAGGCATAGCACCTTAGTTCTTTTCCTTAGTAAAATGATACTATTTTGAGGAGTGGGACTAATACAAGGGACTGTAAACAATCATAGCAGATATTTATGACGGTGTATCTGAGCCTAGTCCCAAAACTGTAGAAAACATTAATGGCGTTTTTGTTACCTGTACGTCATGAGAGATACCGGAAGCAGAGGTGGACCTGCATACCAACAAATGAAGAATAGTTAGCCGTAGCTAAGTAAGCGGCATGACAACCTTAATACCTTCTAAGTAGCAGGAGAATTACCAGGGAAGAACATAAGTGGTCACAGTATGCGAAGTTATTAATTATATTAAGTGTTTGATTTAACATAGAACCCAATTACTGCTCATTTATAGTACAGTAAAGAAAAATCAGTGTAGTAAACAAACAAACAAACAAAAAAAAATTGTGCTATGGAGATGTCACATATGGTATCAGAGCTAGTTTCAACCCTGTCGACTTGGGAACATCTAACTTTTGATGCACAAATATATAAAATTTCTAATATTAATATAATCGATGTTGTACGTATATGTACCAGTTTGATTTTTCAGATGACTTCGCACGAAGAATAAGGAGAAGAGCCTGAAGGAAATGAACAGGCAAGAGCAGAAGAACATTCTAAAGCAAGTCAGGTATTAGAAACTATGAGGAGCTTGATCATAGAGATACAAAGTTTCAAAGCGGACAATGAACAGCTAAAGAAAGCTCAGGAAAAACAGCAAGAAATCAACGAAATTTTGCTGCAGAGTCTTCACGAAAGGAATAATGACGAAAAACAAAAGGAGGATACGAAAAGGAAAGAAGAGACTGACGAAAGTGCTGAGAAAAAAGGAAATTCCTCCAATGAGACACATAAATCTGAGCATCAAGATAAGACCATGGGAAAGAGGAAGGTTGACCACCTGGAGGGTGAATTCAAAAAAATAAAACCTACCAGCTTCGATGGAGCTTGATCATAGAGATACAAAGTTTCAAAGCGGACAATGAACAGCTAAAGAAAGCTCAGGAAAAACAGCAAGAAATCAACGAAATTTTGCTGTAGAGTCTTCACGAAAGGAATAATGACGAAAAACAAAAGGAGGATACGAAAAGGAAAGAAGAGACTGACGAAAGTGCTGAGAAAAAAGGAAATTCCTCCAATGAGACACATAAATCTGAGCATCAAGATAAGACCATGGGAAAGAGGAAGGTTGACCACCTGGAGGGTGAATTCAAAAAAATAAAACCTACCAGCTTCGAAGGAGAATAAAAAATTGGTGAAGAAGCGGAAGCCTGGCTGCTGGACATAAAGAAGTACTTTCAGATTTACAACTACTCCAGCAATATGAAAGTCAGAATGGCTGTGTATAATCTGAAGGGAAAGGCCAGCATATGGTGGCAAGACCTGAATATTTCCCAGGGACTGAAAGAAAAGAACCTTGAATGGTCAGAATTCAAGAAATATTTCAAGAAACAGTACTTATCAGAAAGTTATTACGAAAGAAAAACCAAGGAATTCTACGAGTTGAAGCTGGGCCAAATGTCAATGGAAGATCTTATCAACAAATTCTTAGACTTGTTACGGTTCGTTCCATACATCAAAGAAGAAAAATTGAAGGTACAGCGGTTCTTAAGCTGTCTGCCACAGTCCTATAAAGATCGAATTGAATTCGACAATCCAAGAACTTTAGATGAAGCACTGAGAAAGGCCAGATTATGTTTTGAGCAATACAAACAAAGGAATGATACTACTAAGGCATGGAAGGATAAGAAACAGGAAAAGTTCAACCAGCGGAAGAAAGGTTTCAAACCCCCACCTTTCAGGAACATGCCCAGGAACTTCCAAGGAAATTCATTCCCTCAAAACGAACAGTTGCCGCAAAGGACCTTTAAACCCTCTAACATGGGAATAAAAGGGAGTGTTGGTAATCCTAAGGAACCACTGAAGTGTTGGGAATGTGGCGAAGCCCATTTACGCAAAAATTGTCCACGTTACAATGAAGCAAACAGGACGTTGCATAATATACAAGAGGCATCCACGGTGGGAGACATTGGAAAAAGTTATCATCGAATTAATGCAGCCTTGGAAGATCGACAGGCAGATCATCAATCTGCTATTGTGGAAATTGAAGGTAAAATTTCTGACCATGTTTGTAATGTTTTAATTGACCCAGGGGCAACCTTAAGCTACATCACTCCCAAGATGATGGAGCACTGCCAACTCATCAAGGTAAAGCACCCTAAACCCTGGTTAGTTCAGTTAGCTACAGGAGCAAAGAGGAAGGTAACTGAATATATATCTGACTGTGAACTTCAAATACAAGACCACAAAACAAAGATCAATTTAAATGTGTTACCTTTAGGATCATACGACATGATAATAGGTATGGACTGGTTGGAGAAATATAAGGTAGTACTGAACTGCTTTACCAAAAACTTTACCTACATTGCTGAAGACCAAATTCTAAGAACTGTGAGTGGAAAACAAAAACCTGTCTCTGTTAGGCAGATTTCTGCCATGCAGTTAAAGAAGTGCATGAGAAAAGGATGCAAGATTTATGCAGTACAAGTATCCGATTTAATCCTCAATGGGAGCCAAGCTTCCATAGCAGAGCATCCTGTTTTAGGCAAGTTCCTAGACGTTTTCCCAGAAGAAATACCGGGGTTACCCCCTCAACGAGAAATAGATTTTTCCATTGAACTTTTACCAGGGTCAGCACCAATGTCAAAAATACCTTATAGAATGAGCATTCCAGAATTAACGGAATTAAAAATTCAGATTCAAGAATTACTAGACAAAGGGTATATAAGACCTAGTGTCTCACCTTGGGGTGCACTGGTCCTTTTTGTCAAGAAAAAAGATGGGACTCTAAGACTATGTATCGACTATAAGCAACTGAATAAGGTAACTGTTAAGAATAAGTATCCCTTACCACGAATTAATGACTTGTTCGACCAAGTAGGGGGAGCCAAAGTCTTTTCCAAATTAGATCTTCGATCTGGGTATCATCAGATTCAAATTAAAAATGAAGACATCAGTAAAACTGCATTCCGAACTCGATACGGACACTACGAATTTGTAGTGATCCCATTCGGTCTAACCAACGCCCCTGCCACATTCATGTGCCTCATGAACGGTATCTTCAACAAATACCTAGACCAATTCGTGCTGATTTTTATTGATGATATCCTAATATACTCCAAGACGGAGGAAGAACATGAATAGCATATAAGAATCGTAGTGCAAACCTTGAGGGATCATAAATTGTATGCAAAGTTGGAGAAATGTGAGTTTTTTAAAAAGGAGATCCAGTATCTAGGCCATATTATTTCGGCGGAAGGAATTTTAGTAGACCCACAGAAAATAAAAGCCATAGCGGATTGGCCAGTACCGAAAGATGTGGCTGATATTAGATCTTTCATGGGACTCACCGGTTATTATCGGAGGTTCATTGAGGGATTCTCAAAGATCGCCTATCCCATTACCTCATTACAGAAAAAGGGGATTAAGTTTGTTTGGTCCTGCAAATGTCAAGAAATTTTTGAACGACTTAAGGATTTGCTTACCAAAGCACCTGTGCTAAAGGTAGCAGACCCAGGCAAAGGATACACGGTCTGTACGGATGCTAGCAAAGAGGGAGTAGGAGGAGTACTGTCCCAGGACGGACATGTAGTGTGCTATGAATCACGGAAGCTAAAGGAGCATGAACGCAACTACGTGGTTCACGACTTAGAATTAACGGCAGTAGTACACGCACTGAAAATGTGGCGTCACTACCTGCTGGGAAAGAAATTTTTGTTACTAACAGATAATACTTGTGTCAAGAACGTATTCAACCAGCCAGGGCTCAATGCCAGACAAGTAAGGTGTATGGCCTTTTTGAGTGAATTCAACTTTGACGTAAAACATATAAAAGGTAAGGAAAATACAGTGGCAGATTCACTTAGTCGAAGGACCCACGAGGTGTACGAGATAATAATGAGTCAACCAGAAAGTGATCTGATGGATAAAGTAATAATGGCGAGCAAACAGGATGCAGAATACATAAATCTGCAAAGTAAAATTCAGAAAAATGAGATAAACATGGACGGGACAGATTTCAAAATGGATCAGAAAGGTCTGATTTGGTTCAAAGATAGGCTGTACATGCCTAATGTTGCAGAAATTAAATTGTTTATTCTAAATGAAATGCACAAACCCCCTTTTGCAGGTCATCCCGGGTATCAAAAAATGATAACAGCCCTTAGAAAACAGTTCTTTTGGCCTAAATTAAAAACTGATCTAGCTGATTATTTATCTAAATGCTTGGAATGTCAACAGGTGAAGGCAGACCATAGACATCCTGCTGGTTTATTACAACCATTACCAATTCCTGAATGGAAATGGGAAGTGATTTCACTAGATTTTATCACAGGTTTGCCGAGGACACAGCAACAACATGACTCTATAATGGTGGTGGTTGACAAATTTAGCAAATCTGCACATTTCATTCCGATAAAAACCACCTACAAGGCAGCCGATATTGCAGGAATATTTCTAAAAGAAATATTCAGATTACACGGAGTACCAAAGATGGTAATTTCAGATAGGGATGTAAAATTTACCTCCAAATTCTGGAAATCCTTATTCGCAGGTCTTGAAACAAGATTAAATTTCAGCACGAGTTATCACCCTGAAACAGATGGACAGACTGAGCGTACCAATCAGATTATTGAAGATATGCTAAGAATGTACGTCATGGAAAAACCCACCACATGGGAGAATTATTTACATCCGGTAGAGTTCGCTTACAACAATGGGTATCAAGCATCATCAAGAATGAGTCCATTCAAAATTCTTTATGGAAGAAAGTGCACTACCCCAGTTAGCTGGGATAGCCCGGTCGATCGTTTGTTAGTAGGACCGGATTTGCTGCGGGATATGGAGCAAACAGTCCAGAAGGTGCAGAAAAATTTAAGGGTAGCTCAGGACCGCCAAAAAAGTTATGCTGACCTAAAAAGACAGGATACGGACTTCTCAGTTGGAGAACATGTGTATTTGCGGGTTAAACCAAAGAAAAGCTCACTCCGACTAGGGAGTTGCACTAAACTGGCACCACGATTCTGTGGGCCCTTCCA
This sequence comes from Larix kaempferi, assembly GCA_027924585.1. NCBI lineage: Eukaryota > Viridiplantae > Streptophyta > Pinopsida > Pinales > Pinaceae > Larix > Larix kaempferi. Next base: position 8,949,052 of record BSBM01000809.1, on the reverse strand, counting down.
AATACTTGAGAGAATTGGACCTATAGCTTATAAGTTGGCTTTACCAGCACATTTAAAAATTCATAATGTTTTTCACATTTCAGTACTGAAAAAATATATTCATGACCCCACTCATATTATTGATTGGAATTTGATCCAGGAGGCTCCAGAAGGCGAATTTCAAGTGGAACCTTTACGCATTCTGGACAGGAAAGAAATAGTACTTCGGAACCGAGCCATCGCTCAGGTAAAGGTGCAATGGAAGCACTTTAGTCCTGAGGAGGCGACCTGGGAATTGGAAAGTAAAATACTAGAAAAGTATCCAAATTTGTTCCCAGAACCGATGGAGGAAAACTAGAACACTGAGGACAGTGTTCATAATAAGGGGGCAAGGATGTGACGTTCCCCAAATAACAATAAGACATCATGTTTTTGTTTTATTATCATTTTTTTTTAATAAGGGGCTAGATAAAAAAATCTGCCGAATAAGTCCTAGGAGGACTGTTGTAAGAAACAACTTTGAATTTTAATTATTATTTTAATAATAAAAAAAATGAACAGGAACAGCCAAGTTAAATGAGGAGATCATGCATGGAAAAGTGGGGGACAAGTGAGAGTTAACCTTGGGAAAACCAGAATAGGTGTCAGAAGTGTATTTAAGACACTAGACACCCCCTGAAAATCAGGGATTTACTTAGCTGCGAAAATTCCATGAGGAATTGGCTGCTAATGGTAAGACCTAGGCAAAACTATAAAAGAGGGGCATATGTGGGAGGCAGGACGCTGCTTAGTATGCGGAAGAGGATTGTACTTGCTGTGTGAGCACTCTGTGTTAGGAAAGGGATTCTGGAAATGTGACTGAGTTTTCGAGGTTAACTGTCCACACTTTTCATGCATGCATCTGGCTCGGGGGTGATTACGGTAAGACTTGGAGTTTGAACCTAATCTACGGTTGGGTGGAACGTGGCTGTTCCGACTTCATCCAGGTTACCAGTTCCAGGTTTTTCTGATTTCAGGCCTTCAGCACCTTCCATTATGTCGCTTTCTAATTTATATGAATTCAAATGTTATGCATGAAGAAAATGTTAGTTCCATTATTGTTAAAATGCTAGATCTGTTAAAGAATAGAAGTGAAATATTTCGGAGTAAGTTTTCCTTTTATTAATTTAATCTGAGTTATTCATTGTCTTAGATAAACTGATCTTAGGTCTGAAATTTCAACCGGCATTATACTCCTATATTAGAGACAGATTATGATTGATGTTATACAGAAAAATTTCTCCTCAAGGGTTGAATTACAGAGCTATTGATTTGGTAATAATAGTAAGCCAATCTATTATTGACCCTGTAGGTATTCAGATTTTGGGCAGAATTAATTTCTTCTGCATTAATAGTTGTTGAGAACTGGGATGGTGTTCAGGGTTTAATGGTAGTGAAATCCAAATAATCATTTCCCTTATGTATTTAATAGCAGTTGTGGTAACCCTTTTTATTTCCTCTGTAATGATAAAATGAGGACCTCGATATGGACGAATAGGGTTTCAATAGTATTTTTTTTTATCTAGAGTAAACATTATTAATTGCTCCTGCGTTATTATGGTGGTTCGCCATAAGATATACTAGAGCCAAGTTCAATAAAATAAAAACCCCTGTGAAGCGTTATTATATCCTTCTGTCGCTTTAAAAATAACATTTTATTTACTTGATCAGAGTACAAACGTAACTCCCGATTCTAATCCACATACTATGACAAGCATAAGATCAGTAGCTAATTGTATGCATTAAATTCGATGCCTGGAAGTGCCAGGTAACGTTCATCATTGATGGGAAAACACTGTTAGCTCAATCTCTAGGGTGACGAATACCCCTGTAGGGCCAATCCATCTTTATTCCATAAAGAATTTATATTGCAAAAAGAAAAGAGTTCGTTGAGTCAGTTTCTGCCAAGTTACATCGGTGATCTAGGGTTTTGGTTGGGTTTCTTCCCAGGTGGAGGCAAAGGAGAGGGTATTGCTTGAAACAAACTCCTACGGGTTTGAAATTAAAAATCATTGCTGGAACCCTAGGAAACGTTTAATTTCAAAACATTCAAACTCAGATTTTCGTATACCTCAGACAAAATGTTAGTTCATTTACGAAATACGATTGCAAGCATTATCTCTTCTATTTTTCTTAAACTGGAAAGAATACAGAAAAACAAAAATAAATAATTTACATGAGAGCCATTTTCGTTTGAATATCAGAGGTCATAAACCCTGGAAATTTTATTTCCCAAGTTAATTACCCTAACTTAGAATATTATCATAAAGTCCTTTTACAAAAAAAAAACACGGTAATGGAGAGCCTTGAATTTAAGAATTATACAGTCCTTCAAGTCTCCTTAAAACCTTGGATTTTCATAGAGGAAGTAATGTAAGATAACTTTACATATTGGTTTGTGACATAAAAACCTAGACCACATCGAACCTTTGAGAAGAGTCTTGCCCAGGTCTTTCCTGCCATTGTAGGAAGTAGAGGGTGCAATGCCACTTACCGGGCAGTGAGTCCTCCTTCTAAAAGGCTGCGCCATTTCTAACTTAAGATATCTACCTTCATAAATAAACTATGCGTTGTTACCATAGAATGGTAGGCTGTATAAAAAGATAAAAAGGAAATGAATATTAAATCCTGGATTTTCGTATATTTACCTCCCAGGCCTCGACGCAGTGGATGCTCTTCAGGACTTAAGGAAGATATTCCTGTAGCATTATGAAGACAACACTGAGACATCAAGAAAACCGCATCTTAAATCATATCGCCTGCTTTCCTTCAAGGCAAGTTTTCCAAACCCCAATTCGATTGCCAAGAACTAAACCATCAAAAGGAAAATGAAACACAGCTCGAGAGGATAATTACGCTCCAAGAGCCAGGACTATCAAATCAGTAATTCCAAGGTGCAGGTGGCACCTACACATGCAATCATCTTAACTAAGGTCATATGGCGGTTCTTTCATACTACTGCTGGAAGTGTTGTGAAATTTTATATCCAGTACGGTATAACCTGCCGAGTTACAGGTGGCGTCTTGCTGGTAGTCCACCAGTTAGGTTATCACATGGTTATCCCGATGGAGCTTCACAGTAGATTTGGAGGTACCCTTTGTACGCTCCACCTTTAATGTTAACTTTTAATTCCTGCAAAAAGGCGTGTAAGTCTGAAGAACCGAGATTAGCTTGCTTTGCAAACTTAATAGTATGAACCTGCTTTCATCAACATCTTGGTGAAACCTTAGACTCCCATTAAAGCATTATACGAATGTTGGTAAGAAATATTAACAAAAGTTACATTGTCATACATATATCGTGACTCCATTACTATAGAAAGTTCTTGTATTTTTTTTACATGGGGCAAGGGACGCCAAAAGAGTTTGTTCGCTAATACACTAGGGTGATGTATATGTGCAATGTTCCATTGCTGTATAAAAAAATAAATGTATGATTATGATAAGAAATGGAGAGGGATATATTACGTTGTCTTAAAATCGTGGCAGTCAATGAAGGCATAGCACCTTAGTTCTTTTCCTTAGTAAAATGATACTATTTTGAGGAGTGGGACTAATACAAGGGACTGTAAACAATCATAGCAGATATTTATGATGGTGTATCTGAGCCTAGTCCCAAAAATGTAGAAAACATTAATGGCGTTTTTGTTACCTGTACGTCATGAGAGATACCGAAAGCAGAGGTGGACCTGCATACCAACAAATGAAGAATAGTTAGCCGTGGCTAAGTAAGCGGCATGACAACCTTAATACCTTCTAAGTAGCAGGAGAATTACCAGGGAAGAACATAAGTGGTCACAGTATGCGAAGTTATTAATTATATTAAGTGTTTGATTTAACATAGAACCCAATTACTGCTCATTTATAGTACAGTAAAGAAAAATCAGTGTAGTAAACAAAAAAACAAAAAAAAAATTGTGCTATGGAGATGTCACATATGGTATCAGAGCTAGTTTCAACCCTGTCGACTTGGGAACATCTAACTTTTGATGCACAAATATATAAAATTTCTAATATTAATATAATCGATGTTGTACGTATATGTACCAGTTTGATTTTTCAGATGACTTCGCACGAAGAATACGGAGAAGAGCCTGAAGGAAATGAACAGGCAAGAGCAGAAGAACATTCTAAAGCAAGTCAGGTATTAGAAACTATGAGGAGCTTGATCGTAGAGATACAAAGTTTCAAAGCAGACAATGAACAGCTAAAGAAAGCTCAGGAAAAATAGCAAGAAATCAACGAAATTTTGCTGCAGAGTCTTCACGAAAGGAATAATGATGAAAAACAAAAGGAGGATACGAAAAGGAAAGAAGAGACTGACGAAAGTGCTGAGAAAAAAGGAAATTCCTCCAATGAGACCCATAAATCTGAGCATCAAGATAAGACCATGGGAAAGAGGAAGGTTGACCACCTGGAGGGTGAATTCAAAAAAATAAAACCTACCAGCTTCGATGGAGAATCAAAAACTGGTGAAGAAGCGGAAGCCTGGCTGCTGGACATAAATAAGTACTTTCAGATTTACAACTACTCCAGCAATATGAAAGTCAGAATGGCCGTGTATAATCTGAAGGGAAAGGCCAGCATATGGTGGCAAGACCTGAAGATTTCCCAGGGACTGAAAGAAAAGAACCTTGAATGGTCAGAATTCAAGAAATATTTCAAGAAACAGTACTTATCAGAAAGTTATTACGAAAGAAAAACCAAGGAATTCTACGAGTTGAAGCTGGGCCAAATGTCAATGGAAGATCTTATAAACAAATTCTTAGACTTGTTACAGTTCGTTCCGTACATCAAAGAAGAAAAATTGAAGGTACAGCGGTTCTTAAGCTGTCTGCCACAGTCCTATAAAGATCGAATTGAATTCGACAATCCAAGAACTTTAGATGAAGCACTGAGAAAGGCCAGATTATGTTTTGAGCAATACAAACAAAGGAATGATACTACTAAGGCATGGAAGGATAAGAAACAGGAAAATTTCAACCAGCGAAAGAAAGGTTTCAAACCCCCACCTTTCAGGAACATGCCCAGGAACATCCAAGGAAATTCATTCCCTAAAAATGAACAGTTGCCGCAAAGGACCTTTAAACCCTCTAACATGGGAATAAAAGGGAGTGTTGGTAATCCTAAGGAACCACTGAAGTGTTGGGAATGTGGCGAAGCCCATTTACGCAGAAATTGTCCACGTTACAATGAAGCAAACAGGACGTTGCATAATATACAAGAGGCATCCACGGTGGGAGACATTGGAAAAAGTTATCATCGAATTAATGCAGCCTTGAAAGATCGACAGGCAGATCATCAATCTGCTATTGTGGAAATTGAAGGTAAAATTTCTGACCATGTTTGTAATGTTTTAATTGACCCAGGGGCAACCTTAAGCTACATCACTGCCAAGATGATGGAGCACTGCCAACTCATCAAGGTAAAGCACCCTAAACCCTGGTTAGTTCAGTTAGCTACAGGAGCAAAGAGGAAGGTAACTGAATATATATCTGACTGTGAACTTCAAATACAAGACCACAAAACAAAGATCAATTTAAATGTGTTACCTTTAGGATCATACGACATGATAATAGGTATGGACTGGCTGGAGAAATATAAGGTAGTACTGAACTGCTTTACCAAAAACTTTACCTACATTGCTGAAGACCAAATTCTAAGAACTGTGAGTGGAAAACAAAAACCTGTCTCTGTTAGGCAGATTTCTGCCATGCAGTTAAAGAAGTGCATGAGAAAAGGATGCAAGATTTATGCAGTACGAGTATCCGATTTAATCCTCAATGGGAGCCAAGCTTCCATAGCAGAGCATCCTGTTTTAGGCAAGTTCCTAGACGTTTTCCCAGAAGAAATACCGGGGTTACCCCCTCAACGAGAAATAGATTTTTCCATTGAACTTTTACCAGGGTCAGCACCAGTGTCAAAAATACCTTATAGAATGAGCATTCCAGAATTAACGGAATTAAAAATTCAGATTCAAGAATTACTAGACAAAGGGTATATAAGACCTAGTGTCTCACCTTGGGGTGCACCGGTCCTTTTTGTCAAGAAAAAAGATGGGACTCTAAGACTATGTATCGACTATAGGCAACTGAATAAGGTAACTGTTAAGAATAAGTATCCCTTACCACGAATTAATGACTTGTTCGACCAAGTAGGGGGAGCCAAAGTCTTTTCCAAATTAGATCTTCGATCTGGGTATCATCAAATTCAAATTAAAAATGAAGACATCAGTAAAACTGCATTCCGAACTCGATACGGACACTACGAATTTGTAGTGATCCCATTCGGTCTAACCAACGCCCCTGCCACATTCATGTGCCTCATGAACGGTATCTTCAACAAATACCTAGACCAATTCGTGCTGATTTTTATTGATGATATCCTAATATACTCCAAGACGGAGGAAGAACATGAACAGCATATAAGAATCGTATTGCAAACCTTGAGGGATCATAAATTGTATGCAAAGTTGGAGAAATGTGAGTTTTTTAAAAAGGAGATCCAGTATCTAGGCCATATTATTTCGGCGGAAGGAATTTTAGTAGACCCACAGAAAATAAAAGCCATAGCGGATTGGCCAGTACCGAAAGATGTGGCTGATATTAGATCTTTCATGGGACTCACCGGTTATTATCGGAGGTTCATTGAGGGATTCTCAAAGATCGCTTATCCCATTACCTCATTACAGAAAAAGGGGATTAAGTTTGTTTGGTCCTGCAAATGTCAAGAAATTTTTGAACGACTTAAGGATTTGCTTACCAAAGCACCTGTGCTAAAGGTAGCAGACCCAGGCAAAGGATACACGGTCTGTACGGATGCTAGCAAAGAGGGAGTAGGAGGAGTACTGTCCCAGGACGGACATGTAGTGTGCTATGAATCACGGAAGCTAAAGGAGCATGAACGCAACTACGTGGTTCACGACTTAGAATTAACGGCAGTAGTACACGCACTGAAAATGTGGCGTCACTACCTGCTGGGAAAGAAATTTCTATTACTAACAGATAATACTTGTGTCAAGAACTTATTCAACCAGCCAGGGCTCAATGCCAGACAAGCAAGGTGTATGGCCTTTTTGAGTGAATTCAACTTTGACGTAAAACATATAAAAGGTAAGGAAAATACAGTGGCAGATGCACTTAGTCGAAGGACCCACGAGGTGTACGAGATAATAATGAGTCAACCAGAAAGTGATCTGATGGATAAAGTAATAATGGCGAGCAAACAGGATGCAGAATACATAAATCTGCAAAGTAAAATTCAGAAAAATGAGATAAACATGGACGGGACAGATTTCAAAATGGATCAAAAAGGTCTGATTTGGTTCAAAGATAGGCTGTACATGCCTAATGTTGCAGAAATTAAATTGTTTATTCTAAATGAAATGCACAAACCCCCTTTTGCAGGTCATCCCGGGTATCAAAAAATGATAACAGCCCTTAGAAAACAGTTCTTTTGGCCTAAATTAAAAACTGATCTAGCTGATTATTTATCTAAATGCTTGGAATGTCAACAGGTGAAGGCAGACCATAGACATCCTGCTGGTTTATTACAACCATTACCAATTCCTGAATGGAAATGGGAAGTGATTTCACTAGATTTTATCACAGGTTTGCCGAGGACACAGCGACAACATGACTCTATAATGGTGGTGGTTGACAAATTTAGCAAATCTGCACATTTCATTCCGGTAAAAACCACCTACAAGGCAGCCGATATTGCAGGAATATTTCTAAAAGAAATATTCAGATTACACGGAGTACCAAAGATGGTAATTTCAGATAGGGATGTAAAATTTACCTCCAAATTCTGGAAATCCTTATTCGCAGGTCTTGAAACAAGAATAAATTTCAGCACGAGTTATCACCCTGAAACAGATGGACAGACTGAGCGTACCAATCAGATTATTGAAGATATGCTAAGAATGTACGTCATGGAAAAACCCACCACATGGGAGAATTATTTACATCTGGTAGAGTTCGCTTACAACAATGGGTATCAAGCATCATCAAGAATGAGTCCATTCGAAATTCTTTATGGAAGAAAGTGCACTACCCCGGTTAGCTGGGATAGCCCGGTCGATCGTTTGTTAGTAGGACCGGATTTGCTGCGGGATATGGAGCAAACAGTCCAGAAGGTGCAGAAAAATTTAAGGGTGGCTCAGGACCGCCAAAAAAGTTATGCTGACCTAAAAAGACAGGATAAGGACTTCTCAGTTGGAGAACATGTGTATTTGCGGGTTAAACCAAAGAAAATCTCACTCCGACTAGGGAGTTGCACTAAACTGGCACCACGATTCTGTGGGCCCTTCCAAATACTTGAGAGAATTGGACCTATAGCTTATAAGTTGGCTTTACCAGCACATTTAAAAATTCATAATGTTTTTCACATTTCAGTACTGAAAAAATATATTCATGACCCCACTCATATTATTGATTGGAATTTGATCCAGGAGGCTCCAGAAGGCGAATTTCAAGTGGAACCTTTACGCATTCTGGACAGGAAAGAAACAGTACTTCGGAACCGAGCCATCGATCAGGTAAAGGTGCAATGGAAGCACTTTAGTCCTGAGGAGGCGACCTGGGAATTGGAAAGTAAAATACTAGAAAAGTATCCAAATTTGTTCCCAGAACCGATGGAGGAAAACTAGAACACTGAGGATAGTGTTCATAATAAGGGGGCAAGGATGTGACGTTCCCCAAATAACAATAAGACATCATGTTTTTGTTTTATTATCATTTTTTTTTAATAAGGGGCTAGATAAAAAAATCTGCCGAATAAGTCCTAGGAGGACTGTTGTAAGAAACAACTTTGAATTTTAATTATTATTTTAATAATAAAAAAAATGAACAGGAACAGCCAAGTTAAATGAGGAGATCATGCATGGAAAAGTGGGGGACAAGTGAGAGTTAACCTTGGGAAAACCAGAACAGGTGTCAGAAGTGTATTTAAGACACTAGACACCCCCTGAAAATCAGGGATTTACTTAGCTGCGAAAATTCCATGAGGAATTGGCTGCTAATGGTAAGACCTAGGCAAAACTATAAAAGAGGGGCATATGTGGGAGGCAGGACGCTGCTTAGTATGCGGAAGAGGATTGTACTTGCTGTGTGAGCACTCTGTGTTAGGAAAGGGATTTTGGAAATGTGACTGAGTTTTCGAGGTTAACTGTCCACACTTTTCATGCATGCATCTGGCTCGGGGGTGATTACGGTCAGACTTGGAGTTTGAACCTAATCTACGGTTGGGTGGAACGTGGTTGTTCCGACTTCATCCAGGTTACCAGTTCCAGGTTTTTCTGATTTCAAGCCTTCAGCACCTTCCATTATGTCACTTTCTAATTTATATGAATTCAAATGTTATGCATGAAGAAAATGTTAGTTCCATTATTGTTAAAATGCTAGATCTGTTAAAGAATAGAAGTGAAATATTTCGGAGTAAGTTTTCCTTTTATTAATTTAATCTGAGTTATTCATTGTCTTAGATAAACTGATCTTAGGTCTGTAATTTCAACCGGCATTATACTCCTATATTAGAGACAGATTATGATTGATGTTATACAGAAAAATTTCTCCTCAAGGGTTGAATTACAGAGCTATTGATTTGGTAATAATAGTAAGCCAATCTATTATTGACCCTGTAGGTATTCAGATTTTGGGCAGAATTAATTTCTTCTGCATTAATAGTTGTTGAGAACTGGGATGGTGTTCAGGGTTTAATGGTAGCGAAATCCAAATAATCATTTCACTTATGTATTTAATAGCAGTCGTGGTAACCCTTTTTATTTCCTCTGTAATGATAAAATGAGGACCTCGGCATGGACGAATAGGGTTTCAATAGTATTTTTTTTATCTAGAGTAAACATTATTAATTGCTCCTGCGTTATTATGGTGGTTCGCCATAAGATATACTAGAGCCAAGTTCAATAAAATAAAAACCCCTGTGAAGCTTTATTATATCCTTCTGTCGCTTTAAAAATAACATTTTATTTACTTGATCAGAGTACAAACGTAACTCCCGATTCTAATCCACATACTATGACAAGCATAAGATCAGTAGCTAATTGTATGCATTAAATTCGATGCCTGGAAGTGCCAGGTAACGTTCATCATTGATGGGAAAACACTGTTAGCTCAATCTCTAGGGCGACGAATACCCCTGTAGGGCCAATCCATCTTTATTCCATAAAGAATTTATATTGCAAAAATAAAAGAGTTCGTTGAGTCAGTTTCTGCCAAGTTACATCGGTGATCTAGGGTTTTGGTTGGGTTTCTTCCCAGGTGGAGGCAAAGGAGAGGGTATTGCTTGAAACAGACTCCTACGGGTTTGAAATTAAAAATCATTGCTAGAACCCTAGGAAACGTTTAATTTCAAAACATTCAAACTCAGATTTTCGTATACCTCAGACAAAATGTTAGTTCATTTATGAAATACGATTGCAAGCATTATCTCTTCTATTTTTCTTAAACTGGAAAGAATACAGAAAAACAAAAATAAATAATTTACACGAGAGCCATTTTCGTTTGAATATCAGAGGTCATAAACCCTGGAAATTTTATTTCCCAAGTTAATTACCGTAACTTAGAATATTATCATAAAGTCCTTTTACAAAAAAAAAACACGGTAATGGAGAGCCTTGAATTTAAGAATTATACAGTCCTTCAAGTCTCCTTAAAACCTTGGATTTTCATAGAGGAAGTAATGTAAGATAACTTTACATATTGGTTTGTGACATAAAAACCTAGACCACATCGAACCTTTGAGAAGAGTCTTGCCCAGGTCTTTCCTGCCATTGTAGGAAGTAGAGGGTGCAATGCCACTTACCGGGCAGTGAGTCCTCCTTCTAAAAGCCTACGCCATTTCCAACTGAAGATATCTACCTTCATAAATAAACTATGCGTTGTTACCATAGAATGGTAGGCTGTATAAAAAGATAAAAAGGAAATGAATATTAAATCCTGGATTTTCGTATATTTACCGCCCAGGCCTCGACGCAGTGGATGCTCTTCAGGACTTAAGGAAGATATTCCTGTAGCATTATGAAGACAACACTGAGACATCAACAAAACCGCAGCTTAAATCGTATCGCCTGCTTTCCTTCAAGGCAAGTTTTCCAAACCCCAATTCGATTGCCAAGAACTAAACCATCAAAAGAAAAATGAAACACAGCTCGAGAGGATAATTATGCTCCAAGAGCAAGGACTATCAAATCAGTAATTCCAAGGTGCAGGTAGCACCTACACATGCAATCATCTTAATTAAGGTCATATGGCAGTTCTTTCATACTACTGCGGGAAGTGTTGTGAAATTTTATATCCAGTACGGTATAACCTGCCGAGTTACAGGTGGCGTCTTGCTGGTAGTCCACCGGTTAGGTTATCACATGGTTATCTCGATGGAGCTTCACAGTAGATTTGGAGGTACCCTTTGTACGCTCCACCTTTAATGTTAACTTTTAATTCCTGCAAAAAGGCGTGTAAGTCTGAAGAACCGAGATTAGCTTGCTTTGCAAACTTAATAGTATGAACCTGCTTTCATCAACAGCTTGGTGAAACCTTAGACTCCCATTAAAGCATTATACGAATGTTGGTAAGAAATATTAACAAAAGTTACATTATCATATATATATCGTGACTCCATTACTATAGAAAGTTCTTGTATTTTTTTTACATGGGGCAAGGGACGCCAAAAGAGTTTGTTTGCTAATACACTAGGGTGATGTATATGTGCAATGTTCCATTGCTGTATAAAAAAATAAATGTATGATTATGATAAGAAATGAAGAGGGATATATTACGTTGTCTTAAAATCGTGGCAGTCAATGAAGGCATAGCACCTTAGTTCTTTTCCTTAGTAAAATGATACTATTTTGAGGAGTGGGACTAATACAAGGGACTGTAAACAATCATAGCAGATATTTATGACGGTGTATCTGAGCCTAGTCCCAAAACTGTAGAAAACATTAATGGCGTTTTTGTTACCTGTACGCCATGAGAGATACCGGAAGCAGAGGTGGACCTGCATACCAACAAATGAAGAATAGTTAGCCGTAGCTAAGTAAGCGGCATGACAACCTTAATACCTTCTAAGTAGCAGGAGAATTACCAGGGAAGAACATAAGTGGTCACAGTATGCGAAGTTATTAATTATATTAAGTGTTTGATTTAACATAGAACCCAATTACTGCTCATTTATAGTACAGTAAAGAAAAATCAGTGTAGTAAACAAACAAACAAAAAAAATTGTGCTATGGAGATGTCACATTCATGAAGCTATAGGTTTGAGTAATCATGGGTTTATGCATATTATGTTTCTTACTTTGATTCATGATCTGACAAACCAGAAGAACACCTCCCTGAAACCTTGAATACAAATGCTTGTGATAAATTACCTGTGTATGAAATGATCATGACCATACATATTTAAGATTATTTAGAATCATAATGTTTTGATAGTATTAGATTATACTAATGGATGTATGATTATGTATGAGATCTTGAGGATGACTCAATGATGACACTATTGCACACTTAAGCATGCATAGTGGTCTAAAATGGATATACGTTCAAGGACAGATAATCAAGGAAGCAAAGGTTGAGAGGGTGTCCACCCTACAATCAAACAAAAATAAGTATTTGAATTGTCATTTATTGTGTATATGATTACTTGAATGATGATGTCCAGTCATGTACATACTTATGTTCCTAGATTAAGTGTGTATATTATGCATATTAGAAAAGTTGCATTAATGAACAAGATACTACTAATATGCAAGTAATGGGTAAGTGGCCTATGGTACTGTACAACATTCCATTGCTACTTATCTAGAATGAAACCTCTTTGCTAACATGATTGGGAGTTGTGCACACTCTTAACAATTGTCCTGGTAGAGATGGAAGCATCTAGAAAGTTACCGTGTGAATATGGGATATGGATAAATGTTGTATTGAAGCATTGGCTAAGATAATTGCATGACTGTATGACATATGTCTTTATGCATAAGAATTTTTTTTTGAAAAACTATGAGAAGTTTCTAATCATGCAGTTGAATTTGACTTGTAGGAAAGATCGTGTACAATCACCTACAAAAGAAGAAAAATAATATTTGTTCCAGCGACGAAGTTCAAGAAAAATATCTATTGAAGATATTGAAGAATCTAAAGTTCCTAGGATCCGGGATGTAGTAATGGAACGATGCCATGATCGAGGAGTACCAACAGATCATGAAGAATGATGTCTAGGATGTGGTCCTGAGACTAGAAGGGAAGTCTGTTGTGACTTCCAAGTGGATCTACAAGATCAAGCATGATGCAGATGGTAGCATAGAGAAATACAAGGCAAAGTTTGTGGCTCATGGCTTCTCCCATAAAGAAGGGATGGATTATGAAGATACTTTTGCACCTGTAGCCAGATACACTTCCATTAGAACAATACTTTCTCTAGTTGCAGTGATGAAGTGGAAGATACACCAGATGGATGTCAAGACAGCTTTCTTGGATGGTGTAGTCGAAGAGGAAGTGTATGTGGAGCAACCACTTAGTTTTTAGACACATGACAGGAGTCATATGTGTGCAGATTGAAGAAATCCTTGTACGGTTTGAAGAAAGCACCCAGGACTTGGTACGGAAGGATAGATAGATTCCTGTCCAGTTTGGGCTTTACCAAGAGTAAAGTCGATTCCAACCTTTACTACAAGCTTGAGGAAGGAAATCCAGTGATACTACTATTATATGTGGATGACCTGTTTATGACAGGTGAGGATAGATTGATTACCGACACGAAGAGGAAGCTTGCTGCCGAGTTCAAGATGAAGGACTTGGGTATGATGCATTACTTTCTAGGTATGGAGGTGTGGAAGAGTGCAGATGGAATCTTCCTTGGACAAGGGAAGTATGCAGTAGAGATCTTGAAGCGGTTTGGAATGATGGACTGCAAGGCCATGGCCACACCTATGGCATCGAACCTAAAGCTACTGTGTGATGCTTCATCAGATTCGGTTGATGCCACGGTGTATCGTCAGATGATTGTGTCCTTGATGTACCTAACAAACACGAGACCAGCTATTTGCTTTGCAGTGAACACCTTGAGCCAGTTCCTGACGGATCCTAGACATGTTCACCTGATTGCTATAAAGCATATTCTAAGGTACCTGAAGGGTATGGCTGATTATGGGCTCAAGTATGATGCAAATAAAAATTTTAACCTGGAGGGTTATGTTGATTCAGATTGGACAGGACATGCTGCAGATAGGAAGAGTGGTTCGGGGTGTTGCTTCAGTATGGGATTAGGTGTGATCTCTTGGTTTAGCAGGACGCAGTCCTGCGTAGCACTGAGTATAGCCGAAGCAAAGTATGTCATAGCTTGTTTGGCCAGTTGTGAGGTAGTATGGATTAGAAAGATACTGTCTGATTTATTTGATCTCTAGTTGGATGCTACTTGTATATTCTGTGACAACTAGAGTCATGTGAAGTTGTCTGAGAACCCGGTGTTCCATGACAAGTCGAAGCACATTGAGAGCAAGTATCACTATATCAGGGATATGGTGCAGAGAGGAGCAGTGAAGCTCCTATATGTTGCGACAGATGAGCAGATTGTAGATGTGCTGACCAAACCACTAGCTAGAGTGAATTTCAAGTACTTCAGAGAGAGGCTTGGTGTACTTCAGATAAAAATTTCTTCTAAGGGGAAGTGATGAGTCTGGAAGACGCAGATGCACATGGGATTTTTTGACATGGTTGTTGATGTGTTCTCCCATGGTCGTGATGTAATTGTTGAGACATTCTCACATGGTGCTAGATGTGTTCTCCCATGGTGTAGATGTAAGGGTTGAAGCCATTTTTCACATGGTGGTAGATGTGTTCTCCCATGGCAAAAAAGTAAGGGCTGGAGCCTTCCCCGAATGGTGGTAGATGTGTTCTCCCATGTCGGTGGTGTATGTGTTGTATATATGCATCTAGGTTGTGATCCATGGACGATGAGATGATCTGAACATGACGTTGCTATGATGATTAGGATGATCATGTGGTGATGATGAGCATCAAGACGATGCTCCAGATGATGAGCATCAGAATGATGCTCCATATGATATGCATCAGGACGATGCTATGATGATGATCATGATGATCCTATGTGATGAGCATCAAGACGATGCTCTAGATGATATGCATTAGGATGATGTTGTGTACATGATCAGGGTTATCATGTGATGATGATGTCCATCAGGATGATGTACTATATGATGATGATCAGTATGATCATGAGTATTAGGATGCTACTCTGTGGCCATGGACAGATTGTGTAGGTAGCATAGAAAAGATCCTAGGAGATCTGATAGTTTTAGCTTGGACACTCTTTCGAGGTTTTGCTAGAGGTTGGCCAAGGACAGATTGTGCAGGTAGCATAGAAAAGATACTAGGAGATCTGATAGTTTGAGCTCGGATACTCTTTTGAGGTTTTGCTACACGAGGAAGGTAATCAATCCGACAGATCCGATAGGTTGAGCCGTGTGCTCGTAAAATTCATGGGATTCTCTTTAGAGATCTTGTAGGTTGCAAGACACTCTTTTAAGGTTTTGCCTGGCCACATAGAAAAGATTCAGGGAGATCCAATAGTTTGAGCTCGGATTCTCTTTTGATTTTTTGTGGTGGTCACATGTAAAAGATCCTGGGAGATCCGGATAGGTTAAGCTATGTGCTATTAAAAGATCCTGGGATGCTCTTTCGAGGTTTTGTTGACGCACATTCCACAGGATATCCAGAGATGTTGAACACTTACAGCAGGCTAGGCCTACAACCAACATGAAAAAGGGTTAGCTCTGTAGAACCTCCTATGAAGAGAAGAATTGAGAGAGAGCACCAGCTATCAAGATGACGAGTACAGTAGCAGTGATCCAGTGACGATCATCCAGCTCTAGAATTGAAGACTTGTGCCGATATGTATTGATGACCTGTGTCAAGAGAATACCTTCCTAGTTAAGAGGGAGTGTTGATGTATTTATAACTTCGGAAGATATTCACTTGTATATTGTATGTATTACATTTGTACTTTATTGTATCCCCAACGAAGATGTATTATTCCTCTGATTGGAAGTGTCGCCATTTGTATTTGCAAGTGTCGCAAGTTATATTGTAAGTGTCGTAACTTATATCTGATGGGTTATTAGACCACCTTGGTGGGCTCGGCCCTATATGAGTTATGTGGGTTAAAGGGTTATTAGAACACCCTAGTGCGGTTGGCCCAGTCAGCATTATGTTAAGTGGTTAAGTTGGGCCGACCTATTTAGAGTAAAAGACAAGTGAAGTAAAGTATAAATAGAGGATGTGTGATCCTCATTTAACACATTCACACACTCACTCACTTCGCATTAGTGAGAGAGAGGAGGAGTGCGCACATGTGGAGAAGGAGGAGCTACTAGGAGAATATCCCTTGTTGTGGGGTTTGATCTTTGTGATCTTTGTATTGATGCTCATTCTATCTCTGAGGAATTTGTGGGGTTTTTCACATTCTTGGTTTTCCCCGATGAAATGCTTTGTGTCTCTTGTTTCTTGTGTTTGATATGATGTACATGTTGTTATCTCAGTGAAGATCCTAGATCAAATTGAATTAAATGCCAAAAAACTAACACGCAACTCAGATGAAGGAAGTTTGGGCAAGACAATTTTTTAGGAGCTGCGAAGTTGAGCACAGTGTAGTATCGACAGGATAGGAACTGCGCAGTTGAGATCTAGTTCCGCAAAGTGCCGGCAGGGAACCTATTTTGGGTAAAGAATGTAAGGGAAGGTCGATCTGCGGAAGCGACCTATTTTGTCGAAGTAATCCATGATTCCCAGTAGGTGGGTAAGGAGTGGTGCGGAAGGAAAGCGACCAGTTACACAAGCAAAGGCAACACGACCTGAACTAGATGCACAAGGTCATTAGAGAAGGAACGACGAGGTGAAAGTGACCCATTGGCATGTTCTTGCACAGAGGGATGAAAGCGACATGACCATGTGTAGAAGGATGGCCACAACGGAGAAGTCACTATCAGATCCTAGCAGTCCTGGTTTGGAGAGTAACCATGACAGTTTTGGGTAACCTTAGGGTTTTGGGCCTGCTTGATTGTAAAGATGTGACCTAAGGGCACGATCCATAAAAGGGCACATTTTGTAAGGGAAAGGGTTGATCTCTAGTAGTTGAATCTTATGCTTATGAATTGTTATTCTTTGTTGTTGAACATTGATCTCTGTTGAGAGAAGATTGTAAAGGCTCTGTAGCTGTGTTCACAGAGACCTACAGAGAGAGAAGAGAGTCTACAGATGAGTGCGCAGACTGGAACTATTGTACCCTTCCCAAAAGATAATACAACAACAGTTCCTATGGACGTAGCTCCATCCTGGGGGTGAACCACGTTAAATTCTGTGTTATGCGATTGCTTATGTGTTTGCATTTATGTCTTTACTTATGATGAATGGTTAAGTGTTGTTTATGATTTTATGTGCTTTGCTTTTATATGTATTCGCCATAAGGATCATCTGTTGAAGGAAAAAGGTCGATAGAACTACATAGGCATGTGGTTCATAAACATATGCAAATGAATAAGCATATGCAAATTCCCTAAAGGCATGTGTATTAGAGGCATGTGATGAATAAACATATGAAAATACACATGGTTGACATGAATGGGAGAATGATATGGATGAAGAGTACAATTCCATCATGCGAAATAAAACTTGGTAACTCGATCCCTACCATAAGGAAAGAACATAGTGAAATATCGATGGGTCTATAAGACCAAATTCATATCAACTACACTAAACCCTTTTCCCATATTGAAAAGATGAACTTGGGTCTATAAGACCAAATTCATATCAACTACACTAAACCCTTTTCCCCTATTGAAAAGGTGAACTTGGTGCCACTATATCTTTCCCTTGTTCCTCAACATGGATGGGAAGTACACTAGATGTATGCCAAAAGTGTATTTCCTCATTGAGATCTGAATAAAGAAATATAAATGGAGAAACGTGCTGGATTTGCAAAGAATATTAGTATTGTTTGTCAAATAAGGAAATCCTTGTATGGTTTGAAACAAGTCATAGGGTTTTGTATGAGAAATTGATCATTTCTTTCTTACTCTTGGTTTCTAAGGATGTCAATTTGATCATATCATCTATGTTTTTCATGAAAATGGTGAAACCTTGATTTTTGCACTCTATGTAAATTACTCTAATCATTACTAGTAGCAATATAAGTCTAATTTTAGCTTGGAAGAAACAATTGGATAAGACCTTTGAAGTGATTGTCCTTTGTATTTTGCATTTATTTTTGGACATTCAAGTTCAACAAAGAATGATGGCATCTTTATTTTTAAACCAAAAATGTGATGGATCTCATGAATAGATTCAATATTACTGACAATAAATATTGTTCTACATGTTTTAAGTTGAGTTAAATTAACCGGAGAATGTGATACACCACGAGTCAATGTGATTCTCTATCAATAGCTAGTCGGAAGTCCCAATTGATTAACTCATGGCCAACATGATATTTCCTTTTTTTAAGTGTGGTTTCTTGATTTATATAGGATCCACGAGAAAGTCCTTGGAAATATGAAAAGCACATTTCTTGTTATATCAATGGTTACTTATCAACATGGTATTGTTAGGAACCCATGTCTTTACTTTGTTAGTATATTTTTGTTGGATGCATATGCTTTGTAGGTCATCCCATAGTATTTGTTGATCAATAGTTTGTGTTATTGTTGTTGGCGCATATGCTTTGTAAGTAGCCCGTAGTATTGTTGATCCATAGTTTGTAGTGTCCCATGGTTTTGACCCATAGTATTGGCGCTTAGACTTAGTATATAAGTGTGTGTTGAGACCTATGAAGGCACCGTGAAGTTATTTGTATTGAGCTTGCTCATAGGAGGTTGCCCCCTCGAAGTGGCCTGTGATCAATATAAAAGTGATTCTGAGTTCTGTTATTTCTGCTATTTCACATATTCTTATTAATTAATTGTTGCAGGTGCTTCACATCTAGTATCAGAGCACTTTCTTGGGCTCGCTGGGTGAAATTTCTGCCAGTTTTTTTTCGCATCTATTGCAGTTTCAGATTTGGGAATAATCCCTATCCGCTTAACTGTGGGAAGTACTTGGGCATAAGTCCTAAAACTCATTGTGAGGAGTACCACAGGAACCCCGAAGTAGCTGGCCCATTGAGAGGACCTGCCAGCGAAAAGGGCAACGACCCCTACCTGATTGACTAGTTCCCACCTGTGAGGTAAACCAAAAGTTGTCGTTTGTGGGAAAGCAGTTATTAGTTTTACCTGAGCCATGGAGTGAGGAGTACTGCCCCAATACGCAAACCGTCAGATAGCATTGGTGGCTGAGTGAAACCCCTGAACTGTTAGGAAGCCGCAAATACCTGGGGTCCATATCTATTTTCAGCTGACCTGTTGTCGATCACTGTTGCGCCATTTCAGATCCGTTTAGATCCATTCTGAAAGTCATTCCAAATCCATCCATTTTTAATCCATTCGGCACCATTTCAGATCCCTCTATTTCCGCTCACTTCTGGGCCGTTGCATATTTATCTGTTTCAAATCCATTCCGAGCAGTAGCCACTCCAAATCCCTTCTCCATATCTCCCTTGTTTTCAATCTGTTTCCCTTGAAATTTTCAGGGAACCCCTGTCATCCCATTCTGCATATTTCATACCTGAGGACCCTGTCCCCAATTCCCCTTCCTAAAGCCCGAAATCCCACATTTGTCTAATTTTAGGGTTTGCCATAACTTCCTCAGATTTCACCCAATCACCTTCAAATTTTACCACAGAGTTCCTTTCTGAATTCTGCTTCTTTGTCCCCCTCTTCCAAACTTTCCCATTCTTTTACCCCGCTTCTGAAATCCTCATTTTTGCTCCCCTGTCTATTCGATAGTGTCTAAAACTTAGTCAAACCCCAATTACCCTTCAGATTTTTTCCCAAGTCCAAATTTTTCTTTACTGAAGCAGTTTATGTTTTTGTTTTCCTACCCAGCTAACCAAAAAAAAAAAAAAACTCCTGGTTATGGTTGTCACCCGTGCTGGAGCAAAAACCATGGAAGAAGCACTTGCAGTCATCTAAGCCAAACGCCAGGATATGAATGAAAAATTTCTCAGCCTCCATCTTGAACATTCAGCTATGAACAACAAACGGCAGTTCGAGTCTTCATCAGACAATGGGTTCTCTTCTTCCAACAATTTGCATGGTCCGAAGCTTTATTTTCCTCGCTTCAATGGTACTGATCCAACTGGATGGATCTATCGTGCAGAACAGTATTTCAGTCTGCATAATACTTTTGATGTCAACAAAGTTTCTCTTGCATCCTTTCATTTGGAATAGGAAGCTCTTCAATGGTACCGTTGGTACATCAAGTCTCATGAAGAGCCAAAATGGCCAGACTTTTGCCAGCTCCTTTTGCAACGATTTGGTCCGAGTGCTTTTGATGACTTCACAGGAGCCCTCACTAAACTTCGCCAAATTGGCACTGTGAGAGAGTATCAAACTGAATTTGAGAAACTAGCCAACCACACTGAAGGATTTTCTGATGACTTTTACCAGAATTGTTTTATCAGTGGTCTAAAGGATACCATCCGCTCTGAGGTCAAAATGTTTTGTTCCAACACAATGATGGAAGCCCTAGGGTTGGATAAGTTGGAAGAAGACAAGATTGCATCCCAACAACGCTCCAAGCCCACTTTTGTTCCCTTCCGAAATATGGGTTCTCAATGACCACCTATACCATAGGCTCCTCGACCAACTCCTATCAAGCATTTGTTTGAAACGGAGATGCAAGCACGCAGAGAAAAGGGGCTTTACTATAATTGTGATGAGAAATTCACTCGGGGACATCGATGTGTTCAGCAAAAGCTCTATCTCTTGGATGTGGATTCTCCACCTGCCTATGAAATTGGTGACGAAGATCCAGAAACAATGGATGCTCAGGTTCACATTCAGGAACCACCTATTGACCCTCCATCTCAGGATGACCAGCTAGAGATATCTCTCCATGCTTTAGCTGGAATCACCACCCTGTTGGAGAGAACTTCCGCAGCACTTAGGAAGCTGCTAATTTTGGGAAGGATAACTAATTTTGGAGAGAAAGTACCAATTTTGGCGGTAAGACAAAGATATCGCCGTAGCGCAAATCCCGGCGGGAATCACGGCGATAGGTACAGAAAAGTCAAGCATGTGGTACAAAGAAGAGGCCGAAGGGAGAGCTCAACCACCGCAATAAAGGCGCCGGAGATGAAGAGAGGGTTCAGCTACCCTCATTAAAGAAGAAGGACTACAGTCAGCGTTGCTTGAACCAAGAAGAAGCAACGGGCCGATGCATTAAAGACTAAGGACTGCAGGAAGCGGCGACAAGACAGAAGGCGGCCATGGAAGTACAGCCAGTTGACTGTAAGTGGTTAGGGTTGAGTCACTGTTGGGATAAGGCCCACAGTTTTGTAACTGTGATGAGACCTTCGGGCCATCTATATATAGTAGTCTTTTTATATGATAAGGGGTTGGCCGCATAGTGATAGAGACATCAGGTAGAGGTTAGTCAAGCCTTTTGTGGTTGCAGAGTCTGGACATCCCTGAGAGAATACAAGGGCCAACCTGTTGAGAGATAGTGCGATCCGCAGGGATTGTGAGAGAAAGAGGTCTATAGAGAAGGGCTCCCACTGAGGTGGAGTTTCCCAGAAGACCCTTGTTGTAAAGAGTGGAACGGAACTGTGTTTATTCTGCAGAGTTGTAAACAAGAACCGTAGTTCCCCTGGGCGTAGTTCTCGCCCTGGGAGTAACAACATGCTTATTTAAGTAGCACTATTGTATTTGTGTAGATACTGCTCTCATTCACTTGTCTGTGTTATATATGAATGCTTCAGTCTGTTATAAGTAATGTACATGGTCATCAGTTTAACTTCTGAATGATGTATAATAATTGCGATAATCATAGCTACCCGCATAGCAACTAGATAATTGTTAACAGAGGATAAGGTGCGAGTAGGAACTGAATGTAAGTCATGAATGGTCTACTTAGACACTGCTCACAGTGATATTCTACTTAGTTACGTTGTTGCGAGATATCAAGGGTCAAGTTCATTAGCAAGGGTTAGGTTTGGAGACTGAATGTTGTAGCTAACTGCGGTACCAGGATAAGGATAGTGGAGACCACTTATTAATCCAGGAAGCGGTCAAGATTCACTTACCGCAGGAACTAGAAGGGGAAGATATCGCGCCTACGATATCTTAGGTATCGCTAGACGGTTTCACGTAGGGGGAGGACTTATCGCACCTCCTGCGTAATGCGATAAGACAGAGGTGTAGCCGGAGTAATGGAATGAGATAGACAGCCCCAGTCAAAGGGATTAAGGTGGATTTAAGCACCCTGGATGCCTCGGAACTTGGCTGAGGACACTTGAGTCTTCTGCCTCCCATTAGAATCACTTCGGGTGAGACTTCAGGTTGCCTCTGCGACCTGTTGCCGAAAGGGCCAGTGAGCTAAGGGTTCTATTGGTCTAAAAGATTACCGCAAGCCCGGGTCTGCTAGAAAGATAAAGAACCAACACACCCCCCAAACAATGTATGTCAGGGGTTACTTCAAGAAGCTTCCTCTTACAATACTCATTGATTCTAGTAGCACTCATAATTTCATTGACCCTCGGATCGCCAAACAAGCAGATTGTTTTATCCATCCTTGCTCCAACTTTGAAGTCATGGTTTCCAATGGGGACACCTTACCTTACAAAGGGAAGTGTCGAAATGTGCATATCTCTATGGGAGATTATACCTTGTGCTTTGACATGTTTGCCTTGACCTTAGGCAAATGTGATGTGGTTTTGGGCACTCAATGGCTACGCACACTTGGCCCTATCTTATGGGATTTTGCTGAACTTTGGATGCAGTTTTCCCTCAATGGACAAAAACACACATTGACAGGATTACAACCAAGTTCTCTCAGCATCATCAGTTCACATCGCATGGAAACACTCCTCAAGAAGAATTTACATGGTGTCATCATTTAGATCCATTCCATTCAGATGCAACCATCAGCGGTCTCCACTACTCCTTTAGATCTACAACAAATTCTGGATTGATATACAGGTGTCTTTGCTGAACCAGTGGGATTGCCACCTTCAAGTCCAGAAGACCATCGTATTCAGCTCCTTCCTGACAGTGTTCCTCCCAACCTCAGGCCTTATCACTACCCATTTCACCAAAAAACGGAGATTGAAATGCTCGTTCGGGACTTATTGAAGCAAGGTATTATTCGCCCAAGCACTAGTTCCTTTTCTTCTCCAGTTCTTCTTGTCCGCAAAAAAGATGGGTCATGGAGCCTCTGCATTGACTTCCGAGCACTTAATCACCTCACCATCAAGGATAAGTTTCCAATTCCTGTTGTTAATGAGCTTCTTGATGAGCTTCATGGGGCTCACCTTTTCTCCAAGTTGGATCTTCATTCTGGGTATCATCAAATTCGGGTTCATGAGGATGATATCCCTAAAACAGCTTTCCGCACACATGATGGCCATTATGAGTTTTTTGTCATGCCCTTTGGCCTCACTAATGCTCCTTCCACATTCCAAGCCTTAATGAATAAAATATTTCGACCCTACTTGCGGAAATTCATTCTGGTATTCTTTGATGATATCCTCATCTAAAGTAAAAGATGGGATGAACATCTCCAGCATCTGGATCTTGTCATGCAACTTTTCTCTGACCACGATCTCCACGCCAAGCAGTCTAAATGTGTTTTTGGATAGAAGGAAGTTGAGTATCTCGAGCACATTGTCTCAGCACAAGGAGTTCACGTGGATCCTGCGAAAATCGATGCCATGAACAATTGGCCGCATCCTCAGACACTCAAGAGCCTTCGTGGTTTTTTGGGGTTGACTGACTACTACCGCAAGTTTGTCAAGGATTATGGGAAGATTGCAGCTCCACTAACTGCTCTATTGAAAAAGGATGCTTTTACATGGACACATGTTGCTCAGTGTGCATTTGACAAACTAAAACAAGCTATGTGTACTACACCTGTTCTAGCTATGCCCGATTTTTCCAAGCCCTTCACTATTGAGAGTGATGCTTGCGGCAATGGACTTGGTGCTGTTCTCCTTCAAGATGAACACCCCATTGCGTTCACCAGCAAAGCCCTTTCAGATAAGAATTTAACTGCCTCTACCTATGAGAAGGAAATGATGGCTATTTTGCATGCAGTACAGAAGTGGCGACCATACCTATTAGGGAATCATTTCTGCATCAAGACTGATCACCAGAGTCTGAAATATTTCTTGGAATAGTGTGTCTCCTCCCCAGCACAACAGAAATGGGTTATCAAACTCATGGGTTATGACTATGAGATCATTTACAAGAAGGGTAAAGACAATATTGTGGCAGATGCTCTTTCTCGCACATTTGATGCCCAAGGTTCTCTTTCAGTTATTTCTATGCCTGTTCCAAATTGGTTGCAATCTGTTCAACAGGGTTATGTCAATGACTCTTCCTTATCTCAAATCATCCATCGCTTGACCAACAACCCTTCTGTTGTACCACATTACTCTTGGGATGGTGCTTCTCTGAGATACAAGGGTCGTCTAGTGCTTCCCCAAAGCACAGATCTTCAACAGGCTGTCTTCTATGAACTCCATGCTTCTCCATCGGCAGGGCACTCTAGGTTCCTCAAAACGTATGAACGGGCACGACGTAACTTCTTTTGGCAGGGCATGAAAAGGACAATTCAACAGATGATGGATGAATGTGATACCTGCCAGCACAATAAGGGTGAAACAACACTCCTTCCAGGATTACTCAAACCCTTGCCCATACCTACATGGATTTGTACAGATATTTCTATGGATTTCATTGAAGGGCTTCCTAAATATGGTGGGAAGACAGTGATTCTCGTTGTGGTTGATCGCCTCTCCAAATATAATCATTTTTGTGCTCTCAGCCATCCCTATACAGCCTCCTCAATCGCTCAAATTTTCCTAGACCAGATCTTTCATCTTCATGGCATCCCTTCTTCCATTGTCTCGGATCGTGATGCGACTTTCACCAATCATTTTTGGACAGAACTATTTCGCCACATTGGAACCAAACTGAACATGAGTTCAGGGCATCACCCACAAACAGATGGTCATACTGAATTTATCAATAAATGCTTGGAAACTTATCTTCGTTGCTTCACCTCTGAACAACAACATCAGTGGGCAAAGTGGCTCCCTCTCGTTCAATGGTGGTACAATACCTCTTATCACACTGCCTCTAAAATGACCTCATATGAAGCAGTCTATGGTCAGGTACCTCTAGTTCTTCTTCCATACACCCCCAACAGTTCACCAGTTCAGGAAGTTGACACGTTCCTTCGAAACCGCAATCATATTCTTCGCATTTTGTGGGACAATATTCACATGGAAAAACATCGCATGAAGCAACAAGCTGATTAGCACCGTTCTGAGCACACTTTTCAAGTAGGCGATATGGTTTTTCTTCATCTCTAGTCGTACAAGCAATCCTCCCTGAAACTCAAAGGGCGTCATAAGCTCGCTCCAAAGTTCTATGGGCCATATCGAATTCTTCAGAAGATTGGGTCCGTTGCTTATAAATTGGAACTTCCTCCTTCTTCCCGCATTCATTCAGTCTTTCATTTCTCTTGTCTGAAGAAAGTTATTGGCACCAACATCAGTGGACAAACAATTTTACCCGAACTGGATAATGAAGGATCCATCCTTTTGGAGCCAGAGGCCATCCTCAATCAGCGCACTCGTCAGCTTCGCTCTCGCTCTATCACAGAGGTCTTAATTCAATGGAACGACATGCAACTAGAGGATGCTACATGGGAACCACTCCTTCAGATTCAACAACAATTTCCACATCTAAAGCTTTGAGGACAAAGCTTTTTTTAATCGGGAGGGGATGTTGGGAACCCATGTCTTTACTTTGTTAGTATATTTTTGTTGGACGCATATGCTTTGTAAGTCGTCCCGTAGTATTTGTTGATCAATAGTTTGTGTTATTGTTGTTGGCGCATATGCTTTGTAAGTCGCCCGTAGTATTGTTCATCCATAGTTTGTAGTGGCCCATGGTTTTGACCCATAGTATTGGTGCCTAGACTTAGTATATAAGTGTGTGTTGAGACCTATGAAGGCACCGTGAAGTTATTTGTATTGAGCTTGCTCATAGGAGGTTTCCCCCTCGAAGTGGCCTGTGATCAATATAAAAGTGATTCTGA
The DNA here is from genome assembly GCA_027924585.1 of Larix kaempferi. NCBI lineage: Eukaryota > Viridiplantae > Streptophyta > Pinopsida > Pinales > Pinaceae > Larix > Larix kaempferi. The sequence continues at coordinate 8,922,798 of BSBM01000809.1, read as the reverse complement.
GTTCTGTCATTTCTTCTATTTCGCATATTCTTATTAATTAATTGTTGCAGGTGCTTCACAGGTATAAAGAATTTCACTCATATCACTGAAAAGCTATTGGGTGACACCAACTCAGATTGGGAAAGAGGTGGTGATGACATGATGTCGACATATGGCTATGTGTTTCACCTTAGCTCAAGACCCCTAGTTTGGTCATGCAAGAAGCAATAGGTGGTCTCTCTTTTAACCATGGAAGTAGAATATTATGTTGTAGTTAATGTTGGAACAAAGGTAGTATGGATTTGACATCTCTTGATAGAGCTCAATATTTTAGTTGATGAAGAAACTTGTATCTATTGTGATAACCAAATTGAAATGCAAGTTGTTGATAATCCAATGGCACACACTAAGATGAAGCATGTAGAGCTTCATGTGCATTACTTTCAACAATTGATACATGAATCTCATCGTCAAGGCTGCCTACTGCCACATCGATAATCAGATTGCCAACATTTTTATGAATATTTTATCATGGGCTAAGTTTGTGAAACTTTAGGGTATGCTTGGGGTTTATGAAGATGCAATTATGGGTGATGTACTATCATTTCATCTCCTGAATCTCGAGAGTGTTGTGATAATAGGGGGATGTTGGAACAACATGTCTCACTAGTTCATCACATCTGTAGATATTTTAGAGACAGAGTGTCAACTAATGTCGGTTAACCAAAAGAGTCGATTGATGGGACAACTGAATGGTCAATAAATGGGTGAACTAATATCTCGACTTGTTGGATGGACTAACTAACAAACAAGTCAATGGACCAATTGTTTTAATGGGCCATTTGAATAGAGTCGTCAACTATAGAACAAATTTCAAGGAAACCATTATGTATTATGACCCAAGTATGTGGACATGATCTTCCTCATTTTAAGAGAATTGGTTAAATCTTGCAGCTATAAAAGAATGATCACTTTTGTGTGAAGTATGATGTATGAACATATGATAAATCGTGAGAAGTGAGCAATGCATTTCAAAGTATTTACATTATGTGCTTAAGTGTTGAAATGATGCCTTTAAACACCACCTCTTTTTGGAATTTCTTAATCTTGTTGACTTTTGTTATGTTTAATCTCTTCATTCTCTCCAACACAGCATTTTGATATGAATCTTATGAATCGAATTGTTGGGAGATGAACTCTTGAACTTTGTGAAACCCTAGAGATAGGTTTAGATATTTTGGAAGATTGTACTAGTGGATTTTGATTCTGCAAGCTCTAGTTTAGTCCTTGTAACCTCTTTGTCAATTTCAACAAAGTAAATTTTACCTTAGGGAATTTAATAGGTTGTATGGATTCCTATAAGGTCTCCATCCTTCCATGCATGTTTTGAAGGATTAGTTGCATTGTCATACAACTATTCCTTTGATAGCTAAGTGGCATTTGTGCTGCGTGGGAAACACAAGAAACAATCACACGGTTGTGTGGTCAAACATGGATATGCTCAAGCCTAAATCAATGCGACTTTCTATGTGATGGTCTCACCGAAATGTGAGAGGGAATTTTTGTGGTCTACATGGCTAAATCGTATGATCGTTTGTGGAATGGGTCACATGGCCACACAAAATTAGTATGGTGTGGGCGCATAGAATGGCCATGCACAACCTAACACTATATTCCTATGTTGTGGTGTGGGTTTTGGGTTACTTTCCTTGTGCAAAATGTCCATGCAGGTTATATATCATGTAGGTCATGCCACTATAAGATTGCTTTTGTATTAGTTGTGTGACTGTATAATCGCTTATTTTTTCTAGTTTTAATGGTCTTTGTTGATAGACTAACACATAATTTAGCTTATTTGTGTTGCAGATTGCATGTTAGGTGATGGGAATTGAGTGTTGAGAGTGCCATTTCAACACTTTGGGACATATAGTGGCATGTCAACAAGCGATTGAAAAATGTCTATGTGAGGAAGGGTTATTAAAGTTTTGGGATTTTCCCATCACGTGGTCTAGTGATCACCTCTTACAAAATTTTGTAGGCTTTAAGAGCCACAAGATTGAGCATTTCATGGTTGGAGGTGAGAGGGTGACTCTTGACAACAATGACATTTATTTTGTGATTAAATGAGTTATCTATTCAGGCGATCTGGGAGGAGACCCACCTATCTCCAAGTTGGACAAGGATGATTGGTAGTTGAATGTGCAATACTATGAGAGGAACCCTATAATGAAGAAACATGGGTCGTCCTTCTTACCTCAATCTTGGATCTCATGGTCAAGGTGATGGAGACCATCGTTGTTGATGTACATGAACTATTGTGATGCATTGAATCTCCATCGTCCATCTTCTACTGGTGGAGAAGGTTCTTAAAGAAGAAAAAGTTACTTCATCACACATGATGCTGGTCAACATATATACTCAATGGACAATGGACAATTTTTTTTTTTAAAGGATATGGGAAATTTATCTATTATCATTATCATTGTTATTATCCTCATCATCATTGTCATAATGGTGATTTTGTTTAAAAATAACAGTGGTATCATATTCCCATTATTTTATTTAAAGCATGTTTCCATTATTATATTTAAAAATAATATTCTAAAAGGTACATTTTAATTTGGAAATTAAGTGGTTTAAAAACGAGATGAATTTAATTGTAAAAATGGATCAGTATAGTGGATTCAATTGACAACACCCTAGACCAGATGTCAATATGTCAGAAAGTAATTAAATTAACAACAATGTCCAGGTATCAATGCCGGTTCTTTTTAAATGTGGAGTCTGCTTCCCCACAAAACAGTTGACCAGTACAAAATTATTCATGCCGTGAGTGGATCGTAATATGTTAATGTCGAGGACCCAGGTATCAATGCCAGTTCTTTTTATTAAATGCAGTGAGTCCTAATATGCCAGTTTCTTTGTAGTGACAACACGTCAGACAATACGTCACAAAGGAATTAAATTGAGAATCGTAGCCTGTTTGTCAATACGCCAGGCCAGGCCAGAGCAGACAACACGCCACGCCAGGCCAGGCCAGAGCAGACATTTTGAGAATGCCGTCGTTCATGTTGTCTGACGACATGTTTCTGTGGCTCTGTCGTCATCCAACATTGTCGTTCATGTTGTCTGACGACATGTTTCTGTGGCTTTGGTATTTTATAAGATGGTTGACTTTAAGTTCTCAAGCATATTGTTTGTGGTTTCTTCCACGTTATATAATATATCTAAAAATTATCTATTTACTATTCCGAAAGAATTAAGGAAAGCTTGAAATACAATCATTACAATATGGGCTCAACAAGCGCATCATGTCACTTACAAGAGGGCAACAAACTTTCCTCCCAACCACACAAGTTACAACTAATGGACTACGTTTTACAATTTTAGTAGATGGTTGACTTGGTTTTTGCTCATTATTTCTGAGCACCTCACGTTCTTTATGATTAAAATAGTATTGAATTTGGGTTTTTTCATGTAGCCAGAAACATGTCGTCATAAACATGTGATTTGAGGCATACGTCAGACACGATAACCTATTCCAACCTATTCCAACTGCTTGTTAGCGATTATGTATTAGATTTATTCTGTCTTTTATTCTTACAAGATTGGACTTGCATTTATTATTCATTGATATTATTTAATAGTTACCCTGTTTACAGTTTTTTTAATATTAAATTCTGTATTTTTTAGTGATTCTCTTTTTTTATTTTTATTTTTTTAACCTTCACTTAGTATTGAAATTCTTATTGAATTTTTTTTCTAATCTTCCTCGAATGTATTTTGCAGAAATTTTGAATCCTAATCAATATGTGGTTAAAAACCTTGGTGAAAGAAGCTTGGATTAGAAATTAAGAGCAAGGTTTATTTAATAAAAAATATATAATATAGGAAAGATAGTGAGCCTAAATTCATAAAGGATCTTCTTGAAAGAAAACCTAGTAATAAATATTATATATAAAATGATTGAATTATAGAATATGTTAAAAGGCCATACGATAGTATGCTTATATTAATATTAACTAGTCACCATGGTTGATATGACATGTCCTTTTAATCAAGGTGTGTCTTTTCAATATTATTGATTTGTTATTAATAATCATTATTTAATACTATTATTTATTAATTAATTATTTAGTATTTACATATATAATATCTTCACTATAAAGCCACCATTGTGAAGGAATCAACTACACACCCCCCTCTCTCTTTCTTAGCCCAACTTATTTACTCTCATACTTAACCAATATGTACAACATAAAGGTTTACAAGCATCGCATTTAGTCGTCACAACCATGGACATCTCTTCCACCACCCCACACAACACAAGGAAGGCCCACCCTTTCTTTGCTCAACAGTCTCTCAAGGCACCCTTCCCTTAAAGTGCTTTTCAACATGTGCAAAAAGAGTCCAAACTATTGAATGGTTCCTAATAATTGTCTAAAAAGATAATAGCTAGATTATGAAGTATCCAAAGAGAATGAATATATAGTTGGTGAAGGTTTTATAACTTACTCAGCCTCAATGTTCACCTACATCCATCATTTTTTATTCTAATGTCTACAATCCTATTCACGATGTTAATTTTGGTTAATTTCTATATTTGGAAATGTTGGCGACGAAGAACACAGAATGAACGATGTAAAGCATGAACAAATCATGCATGGAGTTAGTGCTAGAGTCGAATGACAATGAGAGAATTGATGAAAATATGTAGACACTACTTTTAACTATAGAATGTGAGATTCTTATAATTTCCTTAAGAAGTGTACTAAACAATGCTTCCAAAACTGTGTGTGAAGAATTCCCCACCAACCTCTCACATTCATTTAATGACTGGTTTTAATAATTGAAATAGGCTAAATGGATCATTTAAGGAACATGGTAGATAATATATGAGTTATAAGGCTTATGCTTAACAAAATAATGTTTGTTGTCCCATATGCACCATATGATTCCTCTCTATTGGAATCATAGCCCCTCTACTGCTTTATATATAGTCATCTTACACCATTATATTATATTTCAATTGAAATATTTACATAGCTTTAATATTTCATGGCAAGCTTAATACATGGTACATATACAAATATTTACATCTTATTCTTAATGGTATAAAATCAAGAGCGGTTCTTAATGGTACAAAATTTATAAGTCAAAATATAAGAATGTCGGGCATAATATTATTTCGTATTTTTCCACCTCACTTGTTAATCTATAACTAATACTTTATTTTGCCTTCTTGTTTCATTCCACTTTCACGTTACAATGCCTCTAACATGTATACAATTAGCACAGTCACTTAACTTGTGGCTGGTGAACATTGCTAGGTAATTGTTATGAACAAGTTATCTGTTGTTCTCCATGCTTTAGTTGTAATCACCTGTTGTCCATGCCTCCTATACATGCTATATTCTTTAGTTAAATGGGTTTTCATGCGTTAGTTACTAGTTATCCATGCATCGCCTACTAGTTATTATATGTGTGTGTGTGTGTGTGTGTGTATTATAATTGTTTATTTAGAATTTTGAACGACACCCATGAAATCAATCTGGATAGTACACTTGTCCCATCCTCCTTCAATTTAGGAAAAGCATAGACGATAGTCGACCCCAAATTCTATGATATAAACACGTATTGGTGTAAAGATAAAATCTCCACCAGTAACCCTTTGCATCATCATTCTTCATTTTTTTGCTAAATAATCACCACTTCTCAGGGCTCCTTCCAATATCTCTACCTCTATTTCAATTCCAACATTGTTTTTTTTACTGTTAAAAGGATGAAATTGCGCTCGGATGCTAGGTATATGTCATCATCAAGAATTTCAACAACCATCAAATCTGAAATCATAAAATCATGAGACCTCTTTTCGATAGCTCCCGAACTACGATCAAATTTGTGAAATCATGAGACATTGATTTTGTCAAATTCCCAACTACGATCAAATCTCTCTAGTTTTGGTACTCTTCACACTCTCAATCTTAAATATCATGTATATCATGTATATCTTAAATGGATCATTTAAGGAACATGGTAGATAATATATGAGTTATAAGGCTTATGCTTAACAAAATAATGTTTGTTGTCCCATATGCACCATATGATTCCTCTCTATTGGAATCATAGCCCCTCTACTGCTTTATATATAGTCATCTTAAACCATTATATTATATTTCAATTGAAATATTTACATAGCTTTAATATTTCATGGCAAGCTTAATACATGGTACATATACAAATATTTACATCTTATTCTTAATGGTATAAAATCAAGAGCGGTTCTTAATGGTACAAAATTTATAAGTCAAAATATAAGAATGTCGGGCATAATATTATTTCGTATTTTTCCACCTCACTTGTTAATCTATAACTAATACTTTATTTTGCCTTCTTGTTTCATTCCACTTTCACGTTACAATGCCTCTAACATGTATACAATTAGCATAGTCACTTAACTTGTGGCTGGTGAACATTGCTAGGTAATTGTTATGAACAAGTTATCTGTTGTTCTCCATGCTTTAGTTGTAATCACCTGTTGTCCATGCCTCCTATACATGCTATATTCTTTAGTTAAATGGGTTTTCATGCGTTAGTTACTAGTTATCCATGCATCGACTGCTAGTTATTATATGTGTGTGTGTGTGTGTGTGTGTATTATAATTGTTTATTTAGAATTTTGAACGACACCCATGAAATCAATCTGGATAGTACACTTGTCCCATCCTCCTTCAATTTAGGAAAAGCATAGACGATAGTCGACCCCAAATTCTATGATATAAACATGTATTGGTGTAAAGATAAAATCTCCACCAGTAACCCTTTGCATCATCATTCTTCATTTTTTTGCTAAATGATCACCACTTCTCAGGGCTCCTTCCAATATCTCTACCTCTATTTCAATTCCAACATTGTTTTTTTTACTGTTAAAAGGATGAAATTGCGCTCGGATGCTAGGTATATGTCATCATCAAGAATTTCAACAACCATCAAATCTGAAATCATAAAATCATGAGACCTCTTTTCGATAGCTCCCGAACTACGATCAAATTTGTGAAATCATGAGACATTGATTTTGTCAAATTCCCAACTACGATCAAATCTCTCTAGTTTTGGTACTCTTCACACTCTCAATCTTAAATATCATGTATATCATGTATATCTTAAATGGATCATTTAAGGAACATGGTAGATAATATATGAGTTATAAGGCTTATGCTTAACAAAATAATGTTTGTTGTCCCATATGCACCATATGATTCCTCTCTATTGGAATCATAGCCCCTCTACTGCTTTATATATAGTCATCTTAAACCATTATATTATATTTCAATTGAAATATTTACATAGCTTTAATATTTCATGGCAAGCTTAATACATGGTACATATACAAATATTTACATCTTATTCTTAATGGTATAAAATCAAGAGCGGTTCTTAATGGTACAAAATTTATAAGTCAAAATATAAGAATGTCGGGCATAATATTATTTCGTATTTTTCCACCTCACTTGTTAATCTATAACTAATACTTTATTTTGCCTTCTTGTTTCATTCCACTTTCACGTTACAATGCCTCTAACATGTATACAATTAGCACAGTCACTTAACTTGTGGCTGGTGAACATTGCTAGGTAATTGTTATGAACAAGTTATCTGTTGTTCTCCATGCTTTAGTTGTAATCACCTGTTGTCCATGCCTCCTATACATGCTATATTCTTTAGTTAAATGGGTTTTCATGCGTTAGTTACTAGTTATCCATGCATCGACTACTAGTTATTATATGTGTGTGTGTGTGTGTGTGTGTATTATAATTGTTTATTTAGAATTTTGAACGACACCCATGAAATCAATCTGGATAGTACACTTGTCCCATCCTCCTTCAATTTAGGAAAAGCATAGACGATAGTCGACCCCAAATTCTATGATATAAACACGTATTGGTGTAAAGATAAAATCTCCACCAGTAACCCTTTGCATCATCATTCTTCATTTTTTTGCTAAATGATCACCATTTCTCAGGGCTCCTTCCAATATCTCTACCTCTATTTCAATTCCAACATTGTTTTTTTTACTGTTAAAAGGATGAAATTGCGCTCGGATGCTAGGTATATGTCATCATCAAGAATTTCAACAACCATCAAATCTGAAATCATAAAATCATGAGACCTCTTTTCGATAGCTCCCGAACTACGATCAAATCTTTGAAATCATGAGACATTGATTCTGTCAAATTCCCAACTACGATCAAATCTCTCTAGTTTTGGTACTCTTCACACTCTCGATCTTAAATATCATGTATTAACACAGAAAATTTACAAAATGAGAGTAGCATACTTGAATTCCTTGCATAGCTTCAAACAAAGCATCTATCTCTCAAATCTCCACATACTCAGAAATGTATGGGATCCCTGTTTCCACATGTCTAGAGTACATATATGTTTTTTGAATTAAGGATCCACTCTCTTTGTTTCTATCTAATACAATAGAGTTGAGTTAATCATTCCAAGTATGAGTCGCCAAATCGAAATACACGACTTTTTTGTTGTTTGCAGTATTGATTTTCTCGCATCATTTCAGTTCTATATGGAAGCCTCAGATCTCCTCCTCCAAACAGGAGGAGCGACACTACAAGTCATTGTCATAGAGCTCCAATGAGTTCACCTGTAAAACTAGGGATAATTTGGGACAGAGTCAAGGGAGCCATTTCCAACGATGGTCAACCACCACATTAGGATCGAGTCACCTATTCGACACAACTATAGAATCCTCGACCAACTATAGGAGCTGCTTCTTCATCGGACTCATACTTCATAAGATTTGTTTTATCAGAATTTTACTATCTCGATTTGGTTATCGAGATTTCACTTTTCTTGAAAAATTTCTTCAAAAGATCCCCTTGACCTCGCCTCCTCGATAAACTTATCAGGTTTATTCCTTTGGGCCACTTCCATTGGGATTGATTTTCATCAAATCCTCCATTATATCATGTCTAAAGATCCTCCCGATCTCACCTCCCTGATAAGTCTATCAGATCCCACCACCCTGATAAAGTAAAATCAAGCTCCTCCCATATCATCATGCCATGTGTTTATATAACATATACAACCTTATGATGGAAAGAAAATACTATGAAAGAGGTGAGAGGCATGTTGTTTTTTTAACCTTTCCAACGTTATCTCTATCTTTTGAAATGTAAGCACTATGACAAGGATGTTACAATGATGAATTATCTCCTATGTATCTAAATATATAAATTATTATTCTAAGAAAACATAAACTTTATGATTATTAAGTCAATATAGTATTATTAATTCCCTTGCTAAGAAAAAACAAACTTTATTATTATTAAGTCAATATAGTACTATTAATTCCCTCGCTAAAGATTAGCAATAAGTTCAAGTGAAAAATAAATACTATAAGATAATTTAGGAAAAAAGGTATGAAGTTTATGAGTTGAATCATCATGTACTTATTACTTATGAAAATAGAATATATCTTTCTAATTCATTTGATTTGAGAAGAATTATTACACATGAAATCTATAAAATGACATGTTTGGACATCTAGGCTACTAGAAAATGATTTCTACAATATGAAAACAATATTTTTCCCCCGAGATGAAGAAATATGTTTCCAGATACATTTCCAAATGTATGAAATTCCTCCAAGTTAAGGTTCAACATCAAAATCTAGTAGGTTTATTGTAGATTTCGTTAATTACATAATGGAAAGGGAAAGTAGTAACCATGGATTTCATTACTGGGTTACCAACTACCTCAATAAAAATTGATTCAACCATGGTTGTGGTGGATAAATTAGCCAAACAATCACAATTTATTCCTATTAATTCTACTCACAAGATTGATGATATAACAAGATATTATGAATGAAATATTCAAATTGTATGGGTGTTTAACCAAAGCAATTGTATATGATAAGGACACCACGTTTACATCTAACTTTTGGAAGAGTCTCTTTTCAAACTTTGTCACACAGTTGAATTTTAGCATTGCGTACCATCCATAAATAGATGGGAAAATTGAAGGAGTAAATCAAGTGATTTAAGTGATGATTCACATGTAGATGATGTATAAACCATCTAAGTTGAAGGATTATCTACAATTGCTAGAATATTCATATAACAATGGGCATGAAGCATCATTAAAAATTAGTCATTTTGAAGCTTTATATGGTAGGAGATGTTGGACACTATTGAGCTAGATAATAAGGTAAATAGAGTTATACTTGGGAAAGAGATTCTTAAGGAAATGGAGCAAGAAGTTGCAAAAATCAAGAAAAATTCGAAGGCAAAACAAGAAAGGAAAAAAATCCACACATTAGAAATAGTCCAGCACATCAATAATTTCAAGTTGGAGATCTTGTTTATCTTTTAGTGAGGCTAATGAATATTTTTTTGAATCTTGGAATTTGTGCAGCTTTGCACTAAGATATTGTGAGCCATTTGAAGTCCTTGCGAGGATAGGGCCAATTCCATATAAAATTGCATTTCCTGCTAACACTAAAGATCATAATGTTTTTGAGGTTTTCTTTCTTAAGAAATATTTACATGATCTTAACCATGTGATTGATTGAGATATGATTATACAAACCAAAGGAAAAGTTCCAAATTGAGCCACTATGCATCCTCGATAGGAAGACAATGTTCCTTTGGAATATAAACATTGGGTAGGTAAAGGTGCAATGGAACAAATTTGGTCGCAATGAGACTACATGGGATATGGAGGATTCCATGAAAGATGTATACCTATTTTATTTTTATTTTTGAGAAAACATCAAGGATTGTGTTATTCCAAAGGGGGGGGGAATGTAATACACTTGTTTTGACACTTGGCATGTGTTAAACTAGATGATGTAAAAGGTTGCAAATATGATAATAAAGATTCTTTTTGTAAAGCTTGAGGTCAGGGCCTAACTAGGGAATTGTTAGGCATGTATGATGTAAATATTTGTATATGGTTAGGCTTGTCATCATGACTTAAATCTATGTAAATATTTATGTTGGAATATGATATAATGGTCAATGATGATTGTATATAGAGCATTAGATGGGCTATGATTCCAGTAGAGGGGAAGAGGAAATGGTTCATATGGGACAAGAAACATTCTTTTGTCAAGCGTCAACCTTATATTTCATATATTTTCTACCATGTTCTTTAAATAATCCATTTACCTCATTTGAATTATTAAAACCAATCAATAAATGAACGTGATAGGTTGGTGGGGAATCCTTCACATGTAGTTATGAAAGCATGGGATGAATACACTTATGGAAATTACAAGAATCTTACATTCTATAGTTAAACATAATGCCATACATCTTTTCATAAATTCTCTCATTGCAATTTGACTCTAGCACTCACTCCATGCATGATATTTCCATGTTCTACATATGTCATTTTGTGTTCCCCATTGCCAACAATTCCAAATATGGAAATTAACCAAAATTAACACCGTGAACATGAAATTGCATACATTAAAAAAAAATGATAGATGTAGGTGAGAATGGAGGCTATGCAAGTTAGAAAACCTTCACCAACTATACCTCCATTCTCTTTAGATACTTTAGAATCCATGTATTATTTTTTTAATCAATTATTAGGAAGCATTCAACAGGTTGGACTCATTTTGTAAACATTGAATATCATTGTAAGGGTGGGTGCTTCGAGAGACTCTTGAGAAAAGAAAGGGCGGGCCTTCCTCTTGTTTTGTGGGGTGGTGGAAGAGAGTCCCATGGTTATGATGGATAAATGATATGCTTGTAAAGGTTTATGGTGGACAGGTTGGCTAAGTATGAGAGTAAATATGTTGAGCTAAGAAAGACAGATGGAGGGGTTTGTAGTTGTTTCCTTGAGCATGGTGGCCTCTATCATGAACACCTTATATATGTAAATAAATAAATAATAATGGAAAGACACATCTTGACTAAAGGACATGACCTATCAAGCATGGTGACTAGTTAATACATATATAAGCATGATGTCACACGTCCTTGTAACATATTCTATAATCCAATTATATTATATATATTTATTTATTACTATCCTCTATGGATTTATGTTTATTGTGTTTCCTATGTTATATATTTATTATTAAATGAACCTTGCTCATTTAATTTGGTATACAAGCTTAATGAACCTTCCCTTTGTTCAGCCCTCAGTTCTCTCAGACTGAATTTATTATTCGAACCCCCAAAAATGAACCTTTTCCCCAAGATCCTCATACTCCTTATGATTTTCCTAGCTTCTGAAATATCCCTGTTGTAAACAAGGAGCTTGCAGCTCATACTACTCCACGCAAATCCCCCACCACCTCACAGACATAAATTATAAACGCCAGTCTTCTCATGTCAGGAGGAGGAGGCAAATGGCCACCACCACCACCACCCAGAACACCAAGATGGATGGTAAGCCGGCATGGACCTCTGCAATTACCCACAGCCCTGAATGATATGCCTACTGATTACCTGAAGCTACTACCAAAGTATGATGGAAGCAAAGGGACATCTACAGAGGACCATGTGGATCGATTTCAAGATTTCATGGACAATATCCTGATCGATCCCGATGATGTATTTATGATCATTTTTGCTTAGTCACTGGAAGGAGAGGCCAGCAAATGGTTCAAATCTTTACCTAATGCCTCCATTAGCACAATGGAAATCTTTGAAACTACCTTTGTCAAGAAATGGTGAGTTAAACAGGACATTTTATATTATCTAACAGAATTCTCTGCCTTGAGGAAAAGCAGCTCTGAAAATGTGGTCGATTTCACAACAAGATTTAATAAATTGTATTTCAAAATTCCTGAGGACATTCGTCCCACTAAAGTTGCAGCTAAACTCACTTATGCATCTGATTTCCCCTCATATTTTGCCATAAAATTGAGAAAAAGAAGACCAGTCTCGCTCAACGATATGCAGGATGATGCCATAGACGTTGAAAGAAATATGAGAGCAGGAGGCAAGATTAAAATGACTAGTGATACTGAACCCAAAGATGAAGGAAAGGCCAAGGAGGAAGGTGTATCTTCATAGATAAGAGACTCTCAGGACGTAAATATCGATGAGATGACCCGCATAATCAAGAACCTATTAAATAAGGTCACTAGAATGGAATTAGAGGGTAGCATTCCTAACAGAAAATCCCCTCCGCGTCCTCCAAATCAGTTCAGAAGACCTTTCAATCTGTAGATGGCATATAGAGAAAAAAGAAATGATGAACAACCACTGAGGCCTCCTGTTCGCGAGAAGGAAAACAATATGGTTGAGATCACAACAGATGAAGATTATGAATATTTTGGAGAACAACTGAATTGGGTGGAGGAAGATTCCCACTTCATGCACCTTACTAGAGAAGACTATGAGAGTTCACTCTTATATGAGGAAGATGGCTCAGACCTTATGTATTCCCAAGAAAATGACCAATTCCCTAATGATCAACTTGTTTCTCATAGCGCTCAAATTGATAGAATGCAAAATAAGTACAACTTAAGACCAAGGCTGGAAGAAACAAACAAGCAGAGCAAACCCTTTCATAGAAAGTCCCCACAGAAGTCAGCGCAAACAAGGCCCCCTAAAGCAAAATCCCTACCCAAATAAAAATACCTCCCTAAGGATAAAGGAGTCGAAACCATGATCCCAGATATCCTAAATCAGCCAGGTATAAGCCCCGATAAGAGAGTAGAACCAATCCCCAGAGAAGGGCCCACCTCTTTCAGTTTGGAACAAGAGCTGAACAAATTAAAGATAGTGGTTCCCTTGACTAAGTTAATAAGAAATCCTATGTACCAAGGCCAGATTAACAAGATGTTGCACAGGGCCGAAAGATTTGATCAACAAGATTCCATAAATCTTAATGATGAGGCTCCCTCTTTTCAGTGTGGTCCACACATTGATAATAAAGAAGAACCCACTACCCTATTTTACGTCACCCTGAATGTACATGAGAAGATTCTGCACAATTATATGTTGGATTCTGGAGAATCTCACAATCTAATGCCCAAAGTTGTCATGGAACAATTGGGACTAGAAATCACCAGGCCATATCATGATCTTTATAGCTTCGATTCCAGAAAGGTAAAGTGCATAGGGATGATAAAATACCTGGCAGTCACTCTTGCCCAGATACCCACCAAAAGCGTAATGATGGACGTGGTGGTAGAAGATGTCCCAGCTAAATATGGCATGCTTCTATCAAGAAGCTCGGCTAAAAATCTTGGATGAACCATGCAGATGGACATGAAGTATGCTACAATACCTGTTTTTGCCGAAGAAACCAGGCGGTTATACAAGGACGCCATGTTCTCCTATGTTATAAGTGACCAAGACAGTCCTATGGATTATCCTATATATGTTGCCGATGAGAACATGGGTTGTTATAGATTATAAGTGGGAGACCTAGCTAAAGAAGAGATCACACATGTTCAAGCGATAGAGCCAGCCGCTGAAAATATCTAGAACCAAGTCTGGAAACTCTTTTTCGATGGGGCATCTACCAAAGATGAATCCGGAACAGGCACGGTATTGTCATCACCATTGGGGGATGAAATCAGTCTGTCTTACAAGCTAGATTTTGACACCACCAACAATGTTGCTGAGTATGAAGCACTTGTCCTCGACCTCTCAGCTACAAGAGACTTGAGAATTACTAATCTGGTGGTCTTCGGAGACTCTGAACTTGTGGCAAATCAGATTAGAAGTGTTTATCAGACTAAGCATCCCAAACTCAGAGCAGACCGCAATTTGGCCTGGGACCTCATTGAGAACTTCTTTGATGCCTTCAACATTCTTTCGTTCCCCGGGAAGAAAATCAATAGGCCTATGCCTTGGCCATGATGGAAAGTTCCTTCAATCCTCCCAAGAAGCCGAGGCTAAACTATGAAGTTGAAATGAGATATTGTCCCTCCATTCTCGACAATGTCAAAAAGTTGGTAGGTTTTCAAAGATGATCAACAAATTAAGCGCTTTTTGCAGCTGGTTGGGGAATTCTCAAATACTGAAATAGACATTGATTCCAAAAAGATAGAAGAAGGTAATTCACAGGTAAAAGATACAAAAGGCTCTAAATTCATGCAACATATTGCTGGTCACAGGGTTCTGCAGTTAAAGAATAATTTCATTCCGAAAGGACTTGTTCCATTAGAACAATTGTTCGACAAAAATGAGATCCTGGTCAAATCAGCAGTATAGCCAACTACTGAGGCCGTGCAGGAATTAAATCTGGGCACCATGGAGGATCCCAAGTTCATCAAACTCTCTCAGTCCCTCATAATCGAGCAGAGGCAAAGGTATGAGGAATTGTTCAAAGATTATGCGGATGTTTTTGCATGGAACTACAAAGACCTTAGAACCTATGATACTACCATAATACAACATAGGATTCCCTTAAAGCCTGATGCTAAGCCAGTAAAAAAAACGTTGAGGTAGGTGAACCCTATCATGTTTCCAGTAATTGAAAAGGTAGTGAGGAAACTTCTTGATGCAAAAATCATTATCCCTCTAAGATATTCAGAATGGGTGGCTAACCTAGTACCGGTCAAAAAGAAAAACGGTGAGATCCGACTATGCATTGATTTCATAAATCTGAATAAATGCTCGTTGAAGGATAATTACCCCTTTCCCAAAATGGATCATATTCTGCAAAGGTGGTGGGGTCAACTTGAGTGTCTATGATGGATGGATTCTTAGGGTATAATCAAGTTGCAATGCACCTAGATGATAGGGAAAAGATGGCCTTCACTACACAGTGGGAAATTTTATGTATGACAAAATGCCCTTTAGCCTTATGAATGTTGGGGCAACATTCCAAAGGGCCATGTACATAGCATTCATAGGAGAAAAGGATAAGTGCATTGTTATATACCTGTACGATATGATAGTTTTTTCTAAGTATGACAAGGAACATCTTCAGCACCTGAAGGAAACCTTTGAGAAGTGCAGAAGGTATGGCCTATCTCTCAATCCAAAGAAGTTCTTTTTCGCCATAACGAAAGGAAAGCTACTTGGTCATATCATTTCCAAAGACGACGTAAGGATAGACCCAAAGAGAGTGGCTGCTATCAAGCTGATTGAGCTCCCACGAAATAAAAAAGAGGTACAATCTTTCATTGGTAAAATAATTTTTTTACGAAGATTTATTCCTAACTTTGCAGAAATAATGAAAGAAATTATTGACATGCTGAGAAAAGATGATGAGATAAAATGGACCAAAACCGCGAGGAATTCTTTTAAACAGATAAAGAAATCCCTGGGAGAAGCGGCTGTTTTGACTAGCCCGGACTACACCAAGGATTTCCTAATTTTTACTTTTGCTTCTGAGGTTACTATTGCAATAGTCCTTTTGCAAAAAAATCAGGAAGGGCATGAATAACCTATTGCTTTCTTCAGCTGATCCCTGAGAGATGCAGAATTAAAATATGGCACAATGGAGAAGTAGGCCTATGCACCTGTTAAAGCACTCAAGTCATTCAGGAGCTACGTTTTGCATTCCAAGATCATTGCTCATGTAGTAGGGAGTACCATTAAAGATATCTTATGTCATCTTGATAGTGAAGGAAGAAGAGGAAAGTGGATTTCCAGGATCCAAGAGTACGATATGGATATTAAACCTACCAAGTTGCTAAAAGGACAGGGATTAGCTAAACGGCTAGCCGAGTCGAATTATCAAGCCCTAGAGATCAATTTAATCGATCAACTCCTCGATGAGGGAAATGGAGAAGGTCAGCAGAACCTCCTCGACTAGGTAGCTGAGAAATTTATGAATTCAGAATGGTACAGGGACATAGTCTACTATTTGGAGCATCTTACCTGTCCCCCCGAAAGGGAGAAGTCTAAAATAAGATCCCCTAAGCTCAGAGCGGTCAAATACTGTGTATTGGATGGTTATCTTTTTTGGAAAGACTCACTGGGTATCCTGCTCAATTGCATTGTAGAAGAGGAGACCGAGGGCATAATTACTGAGTTTCACAAAGGTATGTGTCGAGGGCATCATCCATGGAGAGCGACCACTCATAAGATATTGCGAGCAAGCTATTTCTGGCCCACGCTATTCACCGATGCCAGCAAGATCGTCAGGGCATGCAAGGAATGCCAAATGTTTGCCGGAAAGTAGAAGCTGAAACCATTACCCCTTTAAACCATTAGGGTAGAAGCACCCTTCTAGCAGTGGAGTCTTGATTTAATTGGGGAAATAAATCCTCATTCCAGCGGCCAGCACTGATGGATCCTTACAAGCACTGATTACTTCACGAAGTAGGTGGAAGCTATTCCCACTAAGAACGCAAGTGACTTAGTCATAATAAGCTTCCTAGAAGAAAATATCTTGGCAATATTTGGTTGTTCAAGGAAAATACTTATGGATAATGCTCCGACCTTCAAATCATATAAGATGATGAACTTTTTCCAGAATTATAATATTTAATTGATTCATTCAACCACATACTACCCGCAGGGAAATGTCTTAGCCAAGTCTTCTAATAAAAGCTTGGTGACTATTATTAAGAAGATGCTCAGTACAAACAAAAAGGCTTGGGACTCCCAATTAAATTTCACGTTATGGGAACATAGGATCAGTGTAAAACGGGCCATAGGCACTTCTCCCTTTAAGTTGGTTTATGGAAAGGAAGCGGTCCTCCTGATTCAGTTGGGCCTCCCGGTCATGAAGCTACTACAACCAGAAAGTGAAGAGCTAGATGATATGGAAAGAAGAATCCATCAGTTGATAGAGATTCAACAGGTCAGAGAACAACTGGACGACTCCACTAAGATCTATCAGGACAAGATGAAAGCAACTTTTGACCACAGTGATATTGCTTGATATTTGTAGCATAGAGATCTTGTTCTAAAATGGGATTCCAGAAGAGAGCCGAGGTATAAGCACGGGAAGTTTGACAACTTATGGTTGGGTCCTTTTAAAATTATCATAGTCCAGGACAACAACACATATGAGTTGGCCCAGCTTAATGATGAAAGTTTTGGGAACCCTATGAATGGAAGATTCCTAAAGTGGTTCTTTCATTACTAAATTCCTTTTTCCCACTTTGTGAATGGATCTGGTGTACCATATTTTGTAGCATTTCTCATTTTCTCTTTGTTTTTATCGTTTTTCAAAATCATAATCATCTTTGTTACCTATCTTTTGTTTATTCCTCTGAAGCTAGATTGTCAGCAAGCAGATATGACTCCACAACCCAATGAGCTAAAAGGCACTAGTCTACTATTCTCAACCTTTCCCAGAAGGAAGAGGTTGTCCCCGCTGAAGCCAATGTTAGTGTCATTATCAGCTAGGGGGAAGCCGTTAGCTGGTTAAGGGTATGTTCCCAAAGAATAATCCAAAAGCATCAAAATGACACACGCAAAGTGGTAGGGTGGCATGACTTAGTGATTGGATGGCACAACAAGAACTCAAAGCATTAGTCAACAAAGACCAGCCTTAGGAGGGCACAGTCAGGATTCATGAGCAGTTTGCGTTTGTCCTGGCCCAGGTCACCCTTGATAGAAAACTGTCGTGGACACGTGTCATTTTCTTAGCTAGTCATGGGTCTCAAGGCGGTTTCCCCAGACTGTTTTTAGAGACCCTGAAACCATCAAAAAACCACAGTGGTTTTATGAAGCACATAGTGTCAGACCGAGAGGCAGGGTGCAGAGTGGGGCCTACTCTTAAAATTCACATGTTTTTAGGCACCAATCTCAAGGCATCCTAGAAGAAGATCGGCGGTCACCCGAGCGTCAGGGAGGAAATGTTGCAGGAGGTATATCATGTCCGGTCCTACCTTGAGCTGAAACCACTACTTCCACGTGGCAGTCCGAGGATCGTTTAGGGGGCTTAAAGCGATTTTCCTAAACCATTTTATGGAGGTCCTGAAAACCGCTAATGGTTTCTATCTTGTTGGCCTCTGTCATCGCTTTGAAGCAGCACCTCCCAGTACTTATTACCGCCGTCGTTGCCGTACAAGATGCAGCCTGCTCTCAACACGCAAAGCCCAAAAGGGTAGTCATGTAATTATTACGCTAGTACATGCATGCTCATCGAGGATTGTTCGAACAGATCTATAAATACTCCTTGACTTGGCATATTTTTGCATTTCAGAGTTCCTAAGCCTCACCAGTCCAGAGCATGAAGCTTGAGATGCACAGATTGTTCAAAGATGATTAATCCAAGCTAGAGGGTAGGTGTTCTAAATGGTGCATTTCATCTCAAGAGGAGCCTCACCAGGAGCACTGAGGATTCAGACGACAAGTCCCCACGAGCAGCCTACATATGCACACTTGCAAGAAATCAAGCAGGAGAAGCCCGAGGTCTCACTCGAGATGTCTAAGGAGAATTCAACTATTACAACGATTAAAAAGTAGATGGACCTTCTGGATACAGAAGCACAGAAGGAGGGGATACACTGATCTCAGCGAAGGATGATCAAATGACGAAACAGTAGCACCAGAGCGGTTTGAGCGATGCAATGACAGAATGAGGTCCTGTTCCACAGCTCGGCAGCAGAAGTAAACTTTTTCCCCACCAAAAACAAGGTCCGAGAGCAAAGGGCTTGGATGGGTTAGAAGAGATAGATATTAAGGGTCTGCAAATCGGCATTTTTAGCCGGGTGGTCGCACCTACGTCTCCATTGGTCTGTGGGTGGTCCAACAAGTGTCTAAAGGGTTCTAAATAGCTTTGAAAAGAGTTACATCGATAATACTTGCATTTCTTAAGGGGATGAGAGCTTTTGCCCAAACCAGATGAACTACTTTGCTAGCAAAGTGGTCCTGGGTCATAGTCATAGGATAACCAGTAGTGCTCCATATGTTTGATTTTGTAACAAACTCTGTTAGGGAGTACAAACAGAAGAAACTTAAAGCTGTTGAGCTGCAACTGATCGTAACAATTTATGTTGTAGATTATATGAAGGATATATATAGCCAAATAGGAAGTAGCCAAAAGGTTGGCTCTCTTTTGTAAGAAGTATTACTTCTATATTTGATAGTTTGATCAATACAGAAAAGAAAAAAATTATTGCCCTATCTTGGAAGCTTTATGGATTCAAAGTTTTGATGTGCACAATTACTACCTTCTATTTTTTTTCATCTCTACCATTTATGTATGATCTGCAGAGTTGTTCTGAGCTTAATATGAGTGCTTATGCTTAAATGTATTTCTTCTAAGATGATTAGTAATTGAAGTGTTCATGCTAACTTGTTTGGAGGTGATATCCTCGTATTATTCAGTGGCATTATGTGTTCATTTTGTTGAGGTTGTTGAATTCCTGTCCCAGGCTCAGCACGTCGTTCTGTAAATATAGGATAAAGATTTGCTTCTACAGTACCTTTATCTTATACCATTTCATTTCCCATTCACTACTCAAAGTCTGATTTCTGGCACATTGAAATAATGCCCATTCATATTTCAAGATTGGAATTCCACATTGTTTTCTGTCAAGCTATGATTTGATTGAGTAAAGTTTTCAGAATTTTTTTATTGATGCCCAGGCACAGTTCTAAAGACAACCTTAGAACGTCTGTGGGACTAACAGGAAGTCAAGCTTGTTTTTTTAGTGGTATTGTGCTTGTATATTAAGATGTGACATATTACTTTCAATATTAATATTATAAAATATAAAATCATTTTGGATTTGCTTGATCTTCTTCTGTGACTCTTTAGAGACACCCAATCCTTTTAAGATAATAAGAATGACGTGTCTCTCAAATATAAGTTTCATTTTTCCCATAAACAAATGTCTACTTATTTATAGTTCTTTGCAAGACCAAATTATGGTTTCCACCATCCATTAATCATTTTCTCAATGTGTTAGTTTTAGTCATGTTTGTGATGAAGGTATACTTTGAGAGATATTTGTATGTGATAACTTCATCTAAGTTGTTATTTTCATAAACAAACTTAATGTAAGTGATCATTTTGGATTTGATTATCATAACCTTTGTTTTGTGATTGTTTAATGGCATACCCCTTATAGGGTAGAAATACATGAGAATTCATAGTTTCTTGTATTAAAGCGAAAATTTTAGATATGAATGATATTGTTAGCTTAAGAATAAGCATGATGACTATTCTAACCAAATTAGTGCCAACACATGTTTCTATCAAACATGGCTTTAATGTGTCAATGTAAATGTCAAAAATGGTAGGGCAAAGGATAAAATCCTTATTTAAATCCTATATTACCATTAATTTCTTTCAACCAACCTTCAATATTTCTAAATTTGGTAATAACACTCTCATATAACTTTGGCAAATCAACTCTCAACTCAAAGTGACCTTTCACTCTTCTAATCTATCCCAGAGGTTATTTCTGAAGATAATGTAAAAAACTCTTCTTAAAAAAAAATAAATAAAAAAATAATTTTATTATTACAATGTTTTGCC
This sequence comes from Larix kaempferi, assembly GCA_027924585.1. Classification (NCBI taxonomy): domain Eukaryota; kingdom Viridiplantae; phylum Streptophyta; class Pinopsida; order Pinales; family Pinaceae; genus Larix; species Larix kaempferi. The sequence continues at coordinate 8,901,426 of BSBM01000809.1, read as the reverse complement.
ATTTTTCCATGACTATGGTTGTTAGTCCTTTTTATAAAGCTGCCTCATCTTACTTTTCAAAATAATTTTGTATTACAAGTAATCATAATGAGCGTGGTAAAACAGATGTCCGATGAGGCGATGAATTCCCAGCACACCAACAATATTGGAATAAATTCTTTATTTTTAAATAAATTAAAAAAACATTAATATGAATATGAATATAACATGTGAAAAACACAAATAAGTGACTCAATCTGAGGTAAAGAGTAAATAAAAATAATCAACAAAAGTAATAAGGCAAGAAGAAGAAGCAACCAGCAATAACGCCATTAGGTAAAGAGAGACGGAAAATACTCATTGATGGGCATAGCACAGCATCAACAAGAATTCCTGAAAATACAAGAATTGATTAATTGATGGGCATAGCACAGCATCAACAAGAATTCCTGAAAATACAAGCATTGATTAATTGATGGGCATAGCCCAGCATCAATTAATTCATTACTTGATGGGCATAGCACAGCATTTATTAAAGTATTCGTATTAATCAAAGCAGGAGTGTTCGTAGCGTAGGTAACAGTTAGAGCATAGCAGAGCATCAATTGGTGCGCATAGCACAGCATTTATTAAAGTATTCGTATTGATGCTAAAAGTAGTACTCTTCGTAGCGTAGGTTACAATTAGCGCTACTGGTAACTCGAGCACCGATGGCGTAGCCGCAAAGGTTGACGATGTTCTCCAGAATGTCATTAAGACAGGCGGTGCAATCAGAGTCACTGGTTGCATAAGGGCACTCTGCATCCCCGTAGAAAGTGGGCACGCCGAACGATCCTGCAACCGAATGTCTTCCGTGAAGTACCGCGATATTGTTGAGCAGCTCTACGAGATTGGAAAGCGCATTAGAATCGCCACTTGGGATTTTCTGCGTGTTACAAGCCGCAGTATAATCGCCTGCCGCGCTGTTTGTTAGTACCACGATTAGTACTACTACTGCTACCGCTAATGATCTGATCATGGCGACCATGGCTGCCTCAATTATCTCTCTTCCAATAAACTCTTCAAATGCCAAATGTTATTGCAATGCGCTTATCAACATGCCCGGGAGCCTCCATTTTTATAGGAGAACCGATGATCTTAGATTGGCTGAGGTCTTTTTCAGCAGAAGTTACTTTAATCGTACTTAAAAGCAAATTTAGGGAGGCAAGTATCTTAGGGAGGCAAATTTAGGGATACATGTATCTTGCACCTATTTTGAAAGGAAATTTAGGGACTATATATTATAATTTACTATTAGTATTAAGAAATATTATTAGTTGTTAATGTGGATGTCAAAGATAATAGAAGCAAAACATAAATATGAAAATAACCAGAAGCTTATTAGTTGTCATTGTGGATGTCAAAGAGGCCACTTGGTGACACGTGGAGGCCTGTTCACATGTTCTTGAAATAACAACCCATTTGGGGAGGAAAAAGCCATACTCTCCTAAGTTTGACATGGAGCCATTCCTTTGAAGCCAATGGCTTACATCGAGAATGGAGAAGTGAGTTGTCCAATGAGAGCCATGATCCATCTAGACGGTGGTCTTTACGAGTAACACCTTCATTGGCTAAGAAGTCTTCCATAACATGATGGGGATAAGAGTTGGGATTTTGCTAATAACTAGCAGAAGCTCTTTCCCCTTACTTTCAAGGCACAAATTTTGGGTTAGCTTGAAAAGAGGGAGACCATTTTAAAGCCCTTGAAACATATTAATTATTAGAGAGAATTCTCCCTCAGCAATGACTCGATCAAATCCATTACGAGCTACAATGGAGAGTCCCATGAGAAGGGCATGAAGTTCAACATCATTGTTGGACTCTTGCCCAAGATAACCAACACAAAATGACAGATGATTTCGTACTTATTCTGAAAAATCTCCTCCATTTCTAGCATTCCCAGATTATGTTTTGAGGCGCCATTGAACTGAAGCTTCTAGAAGGAATTGGTTAAAGGATCCTAGTGATAAGGGATAGAAGAATGCATTCTCATGGAGGCAGGAGGCAGGGTCCCATATGTAGGAAAAAAACCCCAAGTAGCAAGGATACCTTTATTTGAAGCGTAGTCATTCCAATCCTTTTCATCCTAGAATCTAAATCGAATAGTTTCACTCGATTTTTGCTGAAGATGTTTCCAAAAAAACACCAAGTTATGAGTAGAATTGTTGAAAATATGATTATTCCTCTCCTTCCATACTACCCACAAGAGAAAACTTGGGAAAAGTTGGAAGCAATGATTAAATTTAGGATTCCCAAATGAATTTAGATGTCCAATTTCCGATGGTTAAGACTTAGACTATCTCGATTACAGTCATACTGTATAAAAATACAAGCATCCCTATCCCACAGATTTGTAGTAAAGGAGCATTTGATAAAGAGATGTTCTTGGCTCTCTAATGCAACCTAATAACGAATCCAATAAGAGGGGCCTTCCTCTCCTCAATGAAGTATTTTATCCCAAGTCAGAACTCTTGAGGTTGCCAATTTCCAAAGGAATGGAGCAATCTTGGGCCATAAGTCCTTCCAAATTTTTTCCCAAACAGGAGAGGGCTACCCTAAGTTTGGGCCCATAATAAAAGAATATGCATCTCTAACTAAGAAATGACCATCCCCTCGAGCACCCCACTGAAAATGTTTGTCACTTTTCTAAATCCCCATGGGCCTCAAAGAGAGGGAATCCCATAAGCTTGTGAAGGTAGGAAAGGCATAAAATACTAGCCGTTCCAGTGGTTGAATCTAGCCCCTCCATTGAGAGTTGTGACAATTATCTTTCCAGTAGTGTGGCACTTTGAGTTTTCCATTGCGATGGCATACATGCTTAATGGCCTCAAGTTATGGCTGATTGCCTAGACATTGCATTGGTTTCCAAGGGTCCTCCTAGAAGAGGAAAAATTGAGCATTCGTAACTTTCCAAAAGCATTGTTGATGTACCAGATCCCTGTTACTCCAAGTAACATTCCACATGCCAAAACCTTGAATAGAACTTGTGAGACAAATGTGGTCATTATTCACGGTATTTGAGGCATATTTTATTGTCCATAGTTTACTCTAAAGTGCAGTCCTATTTTGAATCCAAGGCCACCATAGTTTAGCCCCCAACACTTCACTCGTTCTCCCTAGAGATCTCCCATTTATGTTATCTTTGTAGATTTTATTCCAGGACACCATTACCCATTTTTTGTTCAATATTTTTGCACTCCATAAGAAATTACTTTGGATCCACCTTATTGAAGATACCTTATTGTAGATATAATTTTATTAGGAGCCACGATAATAGAGAGAGGATAGGTTGGAAGAGCTTACAGGATGGTCTTAACTAGAATAAGGTGCCCCACAATGTTGAAAGATCGAAACAACCATCTATCAAATTTTTTCTCCATCTTAGTCAAAAGCTTACTCCAGTAGTTGGGATGTTTGGGAGAGTATGATAAGAGGGTCCCCAAATATTTGGTGGGAAAAGAACCCCGACAAAAGCCTAAGATTCTTGATAAATTGTTTTGAACTGAAATATGTACATTGAAGAAGAAAATATTGGACTTACTCATATTGATAAGAGTGCAAGAGGCATCCATGAAAGATTTGAGCAGATTCTTAATAGAACAATCTTCGTTAATAGTTCGGACCCGCATAAGCAGTGCATCATCAACAAAATACAAATAAGTCAAGAAGAGATTGACGTAACCTTGTTAGATTCAAACTACATCGCTCTGAGAAAGCATAGCTTTGATGAATATTTCCAAATCTCTGGTCATCAATATTAAGAGAAAGGGAGATAAAGGGTCTCCTTGACAAATACCTCACATGTAAGAGAAAGTTCTATATTGAGAACTGTTGAATAGGATGGAACATAAAGCAATAAAGAGCAAAGAAAGAATCCATTGGATCTTTTAACATCTATTTTGGTTTCCACCAAGGAAAGAGCCAGAAAGCCCGAAAATGACTAGTTGTCGAGCGGTTTTGAGCCAAATGATAGAGCCACCATGAAAAGAATGAGAAAAACCAGCCATAAAAGTGTCTTCCGCAACTAAAAAGGACTAAATGGGCTTCTTCCACAAAAGGACTAAATGGGCTTCTTCCACAACAAAAAAAGATTGCACGGCCAGGATCGAGGAGCAGTTCAGATCAACAGTTAAAATGGCGTTCTGTAAGTCCATTTTTCCGTTCCTGCAATACACATTGCAAATTGCGGATTTGCGGAGCGACAATTTTCCAGAGAGTGCAAAGATGAGTTTCTGCATTTCGCATTATGCATTGCGGATTGCGGATTGCAAGGCGACAGTTTCCATATGGTGTGCTATGAATATTAAATATTGCATTAAATTAATCAGTAAATTATTAATTAGTTTAATTGAAGGGACGTAACCCTTCTTAAGAATGCTCAAACCTTATAAAAGGCAAGCTCTTGTAACGCGTTAAGCATCTTATCAATTCAATAATATATCTTTTTATTCAATATAGATCTCGTGTCCTAGTTTTTCTGTTGCATTTGGTATCAGAGCGGATTCGCTCCTGCACTCTGAGCTCGAACTCAGCTCATCAATTCCTACTTAAGCTCGGACCTGGCTCATCAATTCCTGATTTTTACGCTCCACTGCTCTCCATTTCTCCCTCAAACTCCATCCTTCTGCTGCCCCATCCACTCCACCACCGCACTCTCCACGCATTTCCAATCAACTGCTTCGCTCCTACCCACACATAGCTCCACCATCTCCATACTCCACCATCCCTCCATCACTCCCCCTCCACACTCCATACTCCGCCATCCCTCCCGCGTTCCTCCAATTCCCTTCCGACCCACTCACTCCCCACCAACGAACCCCACCTTTCCTCCAACCTTCACACACCTCCCTCCCTTGCGCCCTCCCTCTTTTCCTTGCCTCACATTCCAACCCACCCTCGCTCCCTTGCCTCACTCTCGACCGTTGCTTCACACTGCACCAAGCCCTCCATTCCACGCTCCTGCAACCCTGCTCCAATCATCCATGCTCCTCTCTGCACTAGCCTCCTGCTCCAATCACCCATGCCCTCCCTCTATGCAGATTTGTCCTCTCCACACCATTCCCCACCTACTCCAACTCTGTGCCCTCATTTCGACTTCCCTCCACACCCTCTCAACTCACATATCCGCTTGTCCTCGCAACTCACATATTCGACGTTCCATTCTGCTGCTCCAACTCCTCATTCCCACACGTCCAAGTAGTCTCCCCTATGAGCTTCAAGCCACACTGTTTCCACTGATCTGCACGTGCATGCAATTAGGGTTTGAAACCCTAAAATCCAAGGCAAAAAAATATATTAAATATTATTATAAGTATAATATTATAATAATTTTAGTATTTGTATTTTAAACAAAAAAGTTTAAATATTTGAAAAAATATATATATTAAAAGCTATTAATAATAATAAAACATTATTATTATAGTGTGTATATTTTAAATTTGGGAAAAAAAACTATATACAAAATATTATAGAGTTTATGAAAAAATAAAAATATTAATTAATTAATATATTATAATTCAAAATTTCACCTTAAAGGGCCAAAATAGCATTCTACAAACATCCATGGCATTTTATACTAAGAGTGATGAATTCATAGATTTCCTTGAGGAAATCCTTAAAGACAAAGATGAAATAAAGAAAACTATGAACGGAACATTTAAAGAAAATGAAGATGGATGTGAAAATCAGGTAAAAGAAACCATCCAAGCTAATGTAAAATATGAAGATACAATAGACTATTATGTCATCTCCCATGAGAGTAATAGTAACAATGAAGACATTGTGCAAGACAAAGATATAACATACCCTAGTAATGAAGAAATTGACAACAAAATATTTGACAAGAAGAAAGATGATCCTCACCAAGACTGTGATAAGAAACAAGCCGATGTTCTTATGAGCATTATAAGCACAAAGAGCCCGTTCAAGGGAACTAACAGAATATGTGTTGGGAATAACAACACGACAATAGTTAAGGTCATAATGCATGTTGAGCATGTTCAATTGACGACAAACATAGTTAAAAGAAGCAATCACACAAGTAGAAAAAGCGTAAACAAAACTTCACCAAGTTCATACTCAATGCAAATACCAAGACAAAATAATCAAAAGGAGGCAATGGTCATTATCAAAATCGCATATCTCAAGTCATCAGTGCAACATAGAGCCAGAATAAAAGACATCATGAGAAAAATCAGCTTTGAGGACAAAGCTTTCGAAAGGGGAAGGCAATGCTGTGAATATTTAATTAATATTATTAGTTATAAATTAATTGTTTATTAGGTTACCAGTAAAAGGGCGTAACCCTTCGCTATGCTTCCTCAAACCCTATAAAGGCCATCTTATTGTAATTTTATAATCATCATCTAATATCTTATTCTTATTTATCATTCAATATGAGAGTCGGATTCGACTATTAACAGTCCAACCGGATACGGTTGCTGCATCGTGCAAAAGTATGTTTCTGAATCCCGCATTCTGCATTGTGGAATGCTGATTTTCCAAAAGGGTGAAACATTTAGTTTTTGCATTCTGCATTCCACATTGCTTATTGCGGATTACAGAAAGGTAATTTTCTAGAAAGCACGAAGCCAAAATTCCAAATCCCGCATTCCACATGGTGGATTGCAGATTCCGGGAAGGCCATTGTGGAAAGGCCATTGTGGAAAGGCCGTTGCGAAAAGGTCATTGCGGAAGGTTTGTTGTAGAAAGGCCATTGTGGAAGGGCTGTTGCGGAAAGGTCATTGCGGAAGGGAAATTGCAAAAAGGAAATTACGGAAAGAGAATTATGGATCAAACAAGGTTTCACAAAGCAAATCGCAACTGCGAGGAAATAAAGATTCTCACAAGAAGGTGGTGCATTTCAGAACAACAAGGGGGCCTGTTTCAGTTTACTGTCCTAATCAATCTAAAACAACCCGATTTGAAGGACAAGCAGGAAGCTTTCGCAGCCCAATGGTGCACTTCCAGTGCGTGAAATACCCCACCATCACTCTGAGAAGGATCAGGATGTGCTAATTCGGGTGGCTCGACTCATGCGGCCTCACCATTCCCAGTGCGAGTTTGTTTTGAATCAGTTAGGATATTTTGATGCTTTGTAAGACTATAAAGGAAAGGTCTGAAGTAGACCAAAAGGTTGGAGGTTTTTGTATCAAAGAGATTACTGCTCTACATATGTATTGAACTCGGTCTCTTAATTCAATGAGAAGACTCGATTTTGGAGCTTGATATTCCTGTGATGTGGGTTCTGATGTCTGTTATTTCCTGTGTTTGTGTCCTATCTTTGTATTTCCATTAATTGTTTTCTTTTGCAGTACCTAAAGATCAATATTACATCATCTGGAATTCATGTCCACATGCTCCAGATGCATATGACTAGGTATTCCACCCTTTTCCTCTAAAAGTTGCAGGTTAGAATTCATCTTCAGATGCTCTAACCTTGTGATGATTTTTTTCTCTTTTTTCTACCTTCATTTACTGATCAATGCGATGTGAAAAAACCACATCTACCTTGCCTTTTTCCTTTGCATTCGTGGTATGAATCTGTCATTTGTGACTGTAAACCCACCGAAGTTGACTCCATGCCCAATTGTCCTCCTATTCTTAACCTCAACCAACCAAAAAACCCCTTTTAATTCATTGTTTGAAGGTCTAGCCACCACCTTACCGAATAACACAACCTATTCAAGCTATATCCTGTTGCGGGAAGCGCTAATGAGAGATCCCTCTGTGTGTTTGGGAAGGCTAGTTTCCATCCACTGAAGATTGGTTTGTAACAGTTGCCTCATAGTCTTTCTTGCCACAAACCAAAAACATATTGAGTGATAACAGGGTCCATGTAATACCGTAGTTTATTAACCCTTGTATGCAACTAAGTATTGGTAATGTGAACCTATGTAATGATTTTGCTATATGTTTAATCTGTTTATGGAGATGTGTGAACTATTTGCTTGTGTTGTGGGGGATAAACAATATGAGAGTGGTACTAGTCTCCCTAGGAAAAAGAATTAAGATAAATAAGGAAGTTAAATATGTTAAACATAAAGAATAAGTTAAGCTGAAAACAAATTAAAAAATTAGAAATTACACTGGAATTCCTAACTACTCCATGGGAAACACATCCTTAAACTCATCTAATATCAAATGTAGTCCTGAAGAAGGGATGTTATTTTCATTGATTGCTTCCACAGTGTATATTTTACACCCTTTCTTCATACATATATTAACCTTATTATTTGATATTAAGTGTAACGAAACTTCTCTCTTGATTCTCTCAATCACTACATGGTTCACCATACCATCATGGTAGTAAACCTTCTTGTTTATTGTGGAGCCTGATCTTCCTGATTTAGATATTTTGTTTTAGCCGTGTTTGTACACCATTTGTATATGATATGCAGGTGGACTGTACACTCATCCCAACAGGGGCATGTGGGGGTTGGGGAGAAAAACCCCCCAAGGAATTTTTTTTGCGTTGTTAGTTGGCCAACAGTTTACGTGTCCATGGTATTGGGTATACTGTGGTATTTTCCCATGGTGATTCCCCTTTATAAAGAATCGATTGTAATGCATCTATGTAATTTATTGTAACATTATAAAGATCTCTGTGATTGTGTAAGAGAGATTGAGAGAGAGTAAAGAGGAAGTTGCAGTGATGTGCTGCAGGTTGTATCCCTTCATTTGTTGGATGGTATAATAATAAAAGGACTGGCAATTTCTCTGTGGACGTATCCCAGATTGGGTGAACCATGTTATATTGGTGTCTCTCTTATATTGTGTTTATGTGATTTATATTTGCATCTTTTTTATTTTTTATTGTTATTTCTCTACGATCTCATTTTTCTAACAATTGGTATCAAAGGAAAGTGTCTATTTGGAGAATAAACTCGTAGGAAAGAAGGGTTCCTAGTTTGAGTGGGAGCAATGATGGAAGAAGAAAAGTTTAAAGTAGAGAAATTTAACGGCCAAAAATGCAAGTTATGGAAGATACAAATGGAGGACTATATGTATTAGAAGGATCCATATTCCTTTCGTTCGGAGGAAAATAAAAACAATCATTGACTATGAAGGATGAAGAATGAGATGTTCTTGAAAGAAAGTAACTGGGAATAGTACGATTGTTCCTGGCTTCATCGGTGGCTCTCAATATCTCAAAGGAAATGGCAATGGAGGGTCTGATGAGCACATTTGGTAAACTGTATGAAAAACCCTTGGCTTCCAACAAGGTATTTATAATCAAGCATTTATTCTATATGAAGATGTCAGAAGGTGGATTTGTTGTTGATCATTTAAATGAATTTAATACGATTACACATTATCTAAGTTCTGTAAAATTAAACTTTGATGATGAGGTTAGGCCTATTCTAATCTTGTGCTCATTGCCAGAAAGATGGAACGACTTGGTCATGGCTGTAAGTAACTCTTGCTTTGGTTAAAAAACTTTGAAATTTGATGATGTTGTTGATGTTATTCTTAGTGAGGAAATGCAAAGGAAACACACAAGTGAGACATCTAGTAATGCGTTAACCATGGAGAGTAGGGGAAGACAAAGGTATAGAGGAAAGATCCTAGGTAATCGGAGCAAGGCCAGAAAGGGAATATCCAAGTCCATACTGGGAAAGATAGAGTGCTGGAAGTGTGGAAGGAAAGGACATATGAAGAAAGACGACAAATATCAAAATAAGAAAGGAGATGGACAACAGGATACTACTCAGGAAGCAAATGTAGTAGGTAATGTGTTATAAGATTCTTTAATTTTTGTATTAGATAATACTAGTGATTACTTTATAGTAGATTCAGGGGAGGGTGCATGACGAGCTAAGTGGAGTCGGGATGGGTAGTTCAGTCTCACTGGAGGTCTATCGGAGTGATAAATTCAATTGAGAGTCAGTCTAGCCTTAAATCAAGGAAATAACTAATGATAACTCAAATAACTGAAGTACAACTAAATGGTAGGTGAGAGAGGGCGAGTTGCTTCCTTAAATCAAGGAGGAAGGGTGCGCTAATCTCTAGGAGGGCTAAAAATTATCTGAGAGAAGCTCCCAGGGGCTGGCTAACTGAGGCTAGGTGCTGAGACTGATGACTAGGATGCATGCAATTGCATGCATGCATAATTGAAAATGTAAATATGGATAATGCTCAAAGGACTAGGATGGAGTATAGGAATATCCTAACACCCCCCCTTAATCCATCCTGGGCCCTAGTAACTGATACCAAAGGTCACCCAATACAATGAACAATAATAAATGTCAATAAACCGAGGAAATGGGAAAAAACTCATGGGAAAAATACCCCCCCTCAAAATAGACTATAAGGCATACACAAAAAATAAATGCTCCAAACTCAAGCAGGTGTGATGCTTGGTTATATGTCTGGAGGTATCTTCTTCTTGGGAAGAAATGGATCATGCTCAAAAAGCATGTACTTGTACTTTCTCTTCAGATCGAATGTGATGAGAACAAATCCAAAAGTATGAGGATGATCCTTGAACCTGTGATTCAAATCAACTGAGGTAGGATCAAATCTATGAATGTGCAGATAGTCTTTTGTCTTCTCCTTTGAACCATCATGAGTGAGATTACACCAAAAAGAACCATCAAATAATAGTAAATGTTTTGAATCCAAATCAGATCCAAGACTTAAAGAATGGTTTCTTAAGATCTCCTTTGAACCATTTGAGGTGAGAACTAAACCATTGAATGCATGAGAAATTATCCCAAGCGAATGACAATGGCCATCAAATATCAGTGTTTGCTTGGAATCCAAATTAGATCCAAGACTTGGATCATGGTTTCTTGAGATCTCCTTTGAACCATTAGAGGTGAGATCAAAACCAGTAAATGCATGATAAATTATCCCAAGTGAATGGCAATGGCCATAATCTTCAATAACCTTCTGAAAGCATGAAATAATGATCATATAGTAGTACATAAGAGGTGAATGATCAAGGAGAGCGAATGCATTACCTCCAATGGCTGATTTTACCTCCGAAACATTCAATAGATCATGATGCAAACCAACAAACTCTGGTGCAAGAGATGATTTAGGAGCTTCTGTAATTTCTAGAGTGTGAGCTGGCACAGAATTTGAAATAGAAGAAATTTGGAGCATGAGCGTAGAATCTGCAAGTTCTTCTTCTTTTTGGAAAACTTCAATATGAGATATGTTTGATATTGATTCATGATCAATGAGATCATCAAGGAGGGTGAATGCATCACTGGGCTTGCTCTCGAAATGGTTTGGACCAATCCCTTCATTCTGTTTGCCAAATATTTCATCTAGATGGGCCCATAGCTCTTTTGGATTTTCAACAAAATTAAGGGAATCAATTACCATACAATGAGACATAGCAAGGATCATGGTTCTAGAGGCTCTGTCACTTTCATTTAACCAGTCATACTCTTCTTCAAAGGATTCAAACTCTCTTTCAAAACAATAATCAAAGAGATCATGGCTCTTCAAATATGCTATCATTTTTTGTTTCCATTCATCATAGTTGAATGGAGAAAGAGGAGGGATTTATTCTTAATTCATGGAAGCTATAGAAGACCTTAAAAAACAATGGAATAGTCTGCAATTGCTACTGCTACAAAAAATGCAGAAACTGTTGCACTCAAAATCTTGATAATAACCTGCAAAAAAATCTTAGGAATGGAGATAAACAATACTCTCAACATGCTCTGATACCATGTGAAAATCCTCACAACAGATCTAAGAGATGATGTATACCTCACAAGAAATAATTTAGGAATAAGAGTAAGAGTGGTCAATGCAGTAAGATGAGCAACAGAATAACAATATGATAGAACTTTGATAGAAGCAAAAATACTTCACACACGCTAATTAATTAATCACATTATGGACAAATAAGTAGTAGAATGCATGAGGATTCGAATGCCAAGTGTTGATGTATATGTAAGTTTAGAATGTATTTCATATATGTATGTTGTATGTACTCCTATAGAGATGGTATTATTCCCCTATACGGAAGTGTCGTCATTTATATTGTAAACGTCGTAACTTATACTTGATGGGTTATTAGACCACCTTGTTGGGGTCGGTCCTGTATAAGTCATGTGGGTCGAAGGGTTATTAGACCACCCTATTGGGGGTCGGCCATGTGGGTCGAAGGGTTATTAGACCACCCTATTGGGGGTTGGCCCAGTTAGCATTGTGTTATGTGGTTAAGTTCGAGCCTACATGATTTATGTAAAAGGCAAGTCAAGTCAAGTATAAATAGAGTGCGGGAGGCACTCTATTTGATTACTCACTTCTCACTCATGCACTCAAGGAGGAGTGGCGAACTTATGGAGGAGGAGGATCTGCTGCTAGGATATGTCTATCTCTTATGTTTGGGTTGTATCATTGCTCTATCTATCTCTGAGGAAGTTATTGGGGTTTTTCACCTTTATGGTTTTCCCCAAGTAAATCTTGTGTCTCTTGTGTGCTTGCATTATTGTCTCCATGATTGATATGCTATAGATATGTTGTACATGTTGTTATCTCAGTTAAGATCCTCAATCAGATTGAAGTAAATTATGAAAATTTAACATGGTATCAGAGCTATCCTGAAAGAAGGCATGATATGGCATGTATGACATTTGTTGCACTTACGATGCTAGGGTTTGATATAGAAAAAACTAGTCATCGTAGCACTTTCGCTATAAATATGTTTTGGCGAAGTTTTCAGATCTAAAACCTTTACAGGTCGAAGATTAAATCCCCATGTACTTTGTGTCCAAAGGAAAACCTCTAATTAGTTGTACTCTGTGATTTATGATCTGTACAATATAGGGTTTCTGCCTCTTCTAGATCTGAGTCAAAATCAGGTGACCTTGGGAAAAAGGTCATACCTTGGGATAGGAAGCTCCAAATGAAATTTCGTAAAAAGTGACAGGTAGTACAAAGACTGTACTATCTTAGGAAAATGTTTTAGAGGCCAAAGTTGAACCAGTGACACGTGGCACTCCGTACAAGTTCGCTCTCCTGTATTATCCCATAAACAGGTCACGTTGCGACACTTGGAATAACTCTATCTCATAGAATCCAATTGAGGTCATACTTGTTGGGATGGAACGATAACAGGTCGGGATATCTTAGGAAAATGTTTCAGAGGCCGAAGTTGAACCAGTGACACGTGGCACACCGTACAAGTTCGCTCTCCTATATTATCCCATAAACAGGTCACGTTGTGACACTTGGCATAACTCTGTCTCAGAGAATCCAATTGAGGTCAGACCTGTTGGGATGGAAAGATAATAGGTCAAGATATCTCAAGAAACATTTTCAGAGGACGAAGTTGAAATAGTGACACGTGGCATGCCGTACAAGTTCTCTCTCATGTATTATCCCATAAACAAGTCACGTTGCGACACTTGGCATAACTCTCTCTCAGAGAATCCAATTGAGGCCAGACCTGTCAGGATGGAAAGATAACAGGTTGGGCTATCTCAAGAAATGTTTTCAGACCTTGTGGATCGAAAAGTTTGGATTTACACCAGAAACAATCAGGTACATATTTCTATCAAAATAGAATTATTTTTTAGTACCTTCATTCATGGCTTCTGGAATTTAGGGCTTTGGATAAAGTTGGAATTTTTGTAATCGGAGACCACGGCTGAATGCTACTCATCAAAATAAAAATTTAGAGACCAAGATCAGAATTTTTTGTTGGGCAGAAGGCCGGGCTTGATCAGACCCTAGTTCGGGACTTTGATCAGAAAAGTGGAAAATTAGGGCTTCTGTAAAAATGGGAATTTTTGAAATCTATGACCACGGATGGAAGCTCCTCAGAAAAATAGAAGCTTAGAGCTTTGGATCAAACCTTTTGATTGGGCAGAAGAGTGGGCTTCATCAAACCCCATTTCAGGGTCACGTCCAGTGAATCCAGAAGTTTCAAAGGTAAAATTGAGGAGTGAAACTTTGCAGTTTTCAAATTCTGAATATACCAGGTTGATCAGCTCATCAAGGCGCATATTTCTATCCTTTCGGAAGTTTGAAATTAAAAGTTTGAATTTTTGGGGTTTCTCTGACAAACCCATATCCAGCTCCAGGTCCAGTTCTTGCAAATCAAGTGGATTGGATTAATCCTAGAAGAAGATGGATTGATCACCTACATAAGTGAAGAAGTTCTTGTTTTAGAGGGAGATGAGGCTAAGGGCTTACATAAGAATATTACAAGCGATCTCAACAGGTATGACTCATCGAGGTATGTTTCGATATTTTATGGTATGTTTGTCTTCATGTTATTACGGTTAGTACAATCTTGATTTTAGATTTGTCGTATCACCTTAACAAAATTATGAATGCATGATATAAGATATTCATTGGTTAGGGTGTTGACACTTATGATTGTACTAATGCATTATGGTGTTGTATGAGGTTTATATTGTTTGCTAACATAAAAGGTACACCAAGAAAGACAAAACATGTTTTACTTCAAGAACGTATGATCATGGTGACATGAAGACAAGGATTCATCCATTGTCATGGATCACATAGAAGATCTACTTTTGAGGTATGTATAACTTGTTTCTATAATGGTTAACTTATGAGACATGCAGGTTACTAGCACAAGTCACTAAAGAGAACCAGAAGACATTATGCGGGTATGTTAGACATAACTAGCTAGCATGCTAATCCAGGTATGTTTTTCCTATATCAAGCTAGAATCCTACCTTGTGTTAGGATCCTATATTGTTGTGTTGTTGATGATGATTATTCATGAAGTCATAGGTTTGAATAATCATGGTTGTATGCATATTATGTTTCTTACCATAATTGATGATATAACTAACCAGAAGAACCATGAAGGTATAGGTTTGAATAATCACAGGTTTTATGCATATTATATCCCTTATCTTGATTGATGATTCAACTAACCAGAAGAGTCCTATGATCAAATAAGAAAATGTATCAGTAAAAGAAGACTTCCTTGAAACCTTGAATACTAATGTTTATTATCTGTGTTTGAATTGATCCTGACTATACATGCTTGAGACTCTTGTGTCTTGATAATATTAAGATTATACTAATGAATTATGTATGAGACCTAGAGTATAACTAAATGATGATACTAACAAGCATGCATAGGGATCGAGAATGGATGTATGTTCAAGGACAGGTAATCCAGGAAGCAAAGATCAAGAGGGAGTACACTCTAGTTGTTCCTGCAAGAAAGCAAAGGAGCACACTTCAGTAGTTTCTGTAAGGATGCAGATATTCAGAGGGAGTTGACCACTTCTCACAATCGACATAAGAATGGAGTTGCAGAAAAGAAGAAAAGACTGAGAGGGAGTCAACCCAACAAACAAACAAAGATAAGTATTTGAATTGTCATTAGTTGCATATTTTATTGTTTAAATAATACTGTTCAATAATGTATATGTTGATGTTCCTAGAATTAGGTTGTGTATTATGCATATTAGAATAGTTGCATTGATGAACAGTATACTACTAATATGCATGGGTAAGTGGCCTATGGAACTGTACAACATTCCATTTCTACTTATCTAGAATGAAACCTCTTTGCTGACATGTTGGGAGTTGTGCACACTCTTAACAATGTTCTGGTAGAGATTGGAAGGCATCTAGAAAGTTACAGGATATGGATAAATGTTGTATTGAAGCATTGGCTAAGATAATTGCATGACTGTATGACATATTTCTTTATGTGTAAGAATTTGTTTTGAAAACTATGAGATGTTTTCTAATCATGCAATTTAACTTGTTGTGTAGGAAAGATCGTATGCCATCAGCTACAAAAGAAGAACTACAACATTTGTTCAACAACAAAATTATCTATTGAAGATATTGAAGTTCCTAGGATATAGGAAGAATGCCATGAGCCGTCAATCATGAAGAATGATGTTTGGGATGTAGTCCCAAGACCTGAAGGGAAGTTTGTTATGACTTCCTTATGGATCTATCAAGATCAAGCATGCTGCAGATGGCAACATAGAGAAATATAAAAGTGATGAAATAGATGATACACCAGATGGATTTCAAGACAGATTTCTTGAATGGTGTAGTTGAAGAAGAATTGTATGTGGATCAGCCACTTGGTTCTGAGACACATGACAGGAAATCATATATGTGCAGAACTTGGTATGGTAGGATAGGTAGCTTTCTATGCAGTTTGGTCTTTACCAAGAGTAAAGCGGGTTCCAACCTTTACTACAAGGTTGAGGAAGGCAATCCAGTGATACTACTATGTGGATGACCTGTTTGTATCAGGTGAGGATAGATTGATTGCCGACACACAACGGAAGCTTGCTTCCGAGTTCGAGTTGAGGAACTTGGGGATGATGCACTATTTTTTTTGGCATGGAGGTGTGGCAGACTCATGGAATCTTCCTTGGACAAGGGAAGTATGCAGTAAAGATCCTGAAGAGGTTCGGAATGATGGATTGCAAGTCCATGGCCACACCTATGACATCGAATCTGAAGCTTCTTTGTGATGCTTCATCTAAGACGGTTGATGTCTCTATGCATCATCAGATGATTGGGTCCTCTATGTACCTGACGAACATGAGACCAGATATTTGCTTTGCGGTGAACACATTGAGCTAGTTCCTGACGGATCCGAGAGATGTTCACCTGGTTGCTGTAAAGCATGTTCTGAGGTACCTAAAGGGTACAATGGATTATGGGCTCAAGTATGAAGCGAATCAAAAGTTTAACCTGCAGGGTTATGTTGATTCAGATTGGGCAGGCAGTGCTGCAGATAGGAAGAGCACATATGGGTGTTGCTTCAGTATGGGATCAGGTGTGATCTCTTGGATCAATAGGAAGTAGTCCTACGTAGCACTGTGTATAGTTGAGGCAGAGTATGTTGCAGCCTGTTCAGCTAGTTGTGAGGCAGTATGGCTACGGAAGCTACTATCTGAGTTATTTGATCTCCCGTTGGATGCTACTGGTGTCTTTTGTGATAACCAGAGTTGTGTGAAGCTGTCTGAGAACCCAGTGTTTCATGACAGGTCGAAACACATAGAGATCAAATATCACTATATCAGATATATGGTGCAGAGAGGAGCTGTGAAGCTCCTGTATGTTGCGACGGACGAGCAGATTGCAGATGTGTTGACGAAGCCACTAGCCAGGGTGAAGTTTGAGTACTTCAGAGAGAGGCTTGGCGTTCTTCAGATCGAGGACACTTTGAGGAAGAAGTGATGGAAACATTTGCTGAACCCATTCCAAGCATGTTGGAAGAAGGATCCTTCACATGGCTGTGGATGTAAGCGCTGGATGATGAGCATCAGGATGATGTTCTGGTTTCTGCTTGGATATGATCAGTTGGATCATTTTTATATGTATGTATGCATCATGTTGGATGCTGGATATGATCAGTTGGATTATTTTTATGTATGTATGTATGCATCATGTTAGATGCTGGATATGATCAGCTGGATCATTTATATGTATGTACGCATCATGTTGGATGCTAGATATGATCAGTTGGATCATTTATATGTATGTACGCATCATGTTGGATGCTGGATATGATCGGTTGGATCATGTGTATGTATTTTTGTATATGCATCATGTTGGATGCTTGGACCATGTATATGTATATGTATCAGGTGGATACATTGTATGATCAGGTCGATCATGTATGGTGATATGTATCATGTATTTGTATTTGTATCAGGTGGATACATTGTATGATCAGGTGGATCATGTATGATGATATGTATCAGGTAGATACTTGGTTTGCATCAGGTAGGTGCATTATATGATCAGGATGATAATGGATGACGAGCTTCAGGATGTTGCTCCAGATGACATGCAGCAAGATGTTGCAGTGATGATGATCAGGATGATAATGTGTACATCAGGATGATGTATGGTGAGTATCAGGTTGATACTCTATGGCCGTGGATCAGGTTGTGCAGATGAGCATATAATTTGGCCCTGGGATATTTGTAGATAGTCTTTCAAGGTTTTTCCTATGGCATGTAATTCGTTGCCCTGGGATATCTAGCAAATGCTCTTTCGAGGTTTTTCTCTGGGAGGACATATAATTTGGCCCTGGGAGATCTGCAGATAGTCTTTCGAGGTTTTTCCTATGGCATGTAATTCGTTGCCCTGGGATATCTGGAAGATGCTCTTACGAGGTTTTGTCCTATGGCATATAATCTATCCCTGGGAGATCCGACAGGTTGGGATGTGTGCCCGTAATCAGTCTTGGGATGCTCTTGCGAGGTTTTCCCATGACCACATGTAATTCGTGCCCTGGGAGATCCTATAGGTAGAGATGTGTGCTCGTAATAGCCTGGGATGCTCTTGCAAGGTTTTGTAGTGACCACATGTAATTCGTGCCCTGGGAGATCCTATAGGTAGAGTTGCATGCTCGTAACAGCCTGGGATTCTCTTGCGAGGTTTTGTGGTGAGGTCACATATAATATGGCCCTGGGAGATCCTATAGGTAGAGCCATGTGCTCGTAACAGCCTGGGATGCTCTTTCAAGGTTTTGTGACGCACGTAATAAGTCCTGAGGATTCCACAGTATGGCCAGTGATGAAAAAGACCTGCAAGTGGTGGGCCTACATCCAGTATGAAAAAGGACTGGCTCTGTAGAACTTCCTATGATGAGTAGATTCAGAGATTGATTGAGATAGCAGCAGTAGTGATGATGATGATGACTCGATGATGATTATCTAGTGACGATGATCCAGAAAAGAAGACTTGTGCTAGAAGACCTGTGTTGAGAAATACCTTCCTAGTTAAGAGGGAGTGTTGATGTATATGTAACTTTGGAATGTATTTCATATATGTATGTTGTATGTACTCCTATAGAGATGGTATTATTCCTTTATACAGAATTTTCGTCATTTATATTGTAAATGTCGTAACTTATACTTGATGGGTTATTAGACCACCTTGTTGGGGTCGGCCTTGTATAAGTCATGTGGGTCGAAGGGTTATTAGACCACCCTATTGGGGGTCGGCCATGTGGGTCGAAGGGTTATTAGACAACCCTATCGGGGGTTGGCCCAGTCAGCATTATGTTATGTGGTTAAGTTCGAGCCTACATGATTTATGTAAAAGGCAAGTCAAGTCAAGTATAAATAGAGTGCGGGAGGCACTCTATTTGATTACTCACTTCTCACTCATGCACTCAAGGAAGAGTGGCACACTTATGGAGGAGGAGGATCTGCTACTAGGATATGTCTATCTCTTATATTTGGGTTGTATCATTGCTCTATCTATCTCTGAGGAATTTATTGGGGTTTTTCACCTTTATGGTTTTCCCCAAGTAAATCTTGTGTCTCTTGTGTGCTTTCATTATTGTCTCCATGATTGATATGCTGTAGGTATGCTGTACATGTTGTTCTCTCAGTTAAGATCCTAGATCAGATTAAAGTAAATTCTGAAAATTTAACACCAAGGTGGCAATTCAAATTAGCTTTCATGGAGTGATCAAAAGATCACTGGAGTGTCATCAGAGCACAACTAGAAGTCTATCACATCATTAGTGGAGTCATCAATCCTCAAGTAAATGTCAACCATTAGTCAAATTGAGTCCAACTGAGTGTGGTAGGTGTAACTGAGTGTAGCTGGAACATGGAGGCTCTAACTGAATGAAGGAGGCTTAGTGGAGGGCACATGATGAGCTAACTGGAGTCAGAATGGGCAGTTCAGTCTCACTGGAGGTCTATCAGAGTGATATACTCAGTTGAGAGTCATTCTAGCCTTAAATCAAGGAAAGAACTGATGATAACTCAACTAGTTGAAGTACAACTGAATGGTAGGTGAGAGAGGGTGAGTTGCTTCCTTAAATCAAGGAGGAAGGGCGCACTAAGCTCTAGGAGGGATAAAAATGATATGAAAGAAGCTCCCGGGGGTTGGCTAACTGAGGCTAGGTGCTGGGACTGATGACTGGGATGCATGCAATTGCATGCATGCATAACTAAAAATGCAAAGATGGATAATGCTCGAAGGACTAGGATGGACTATAGGAATATCTTAACAAGTAGAACAATCTGATACAATGGCCATGAATAGGCAGTACCTCATGAATATGTGTCATAAGTGATCATAGCCACAGCCATCTACAGTAAGATATACTGGTGCAATACTGGAGGTACAAACTATTGATGTCTGAGAGATGATATCTCAGATGTAATGTCACGATCATAAGTAAAATACTGAATGCCACTATCGCCTGGGGTATTCTACACAAATCATCTACGGTGCAAGTCCCATCAAGTGAATAAAGGTGTTGAGGTCAAACCTGATGTGACATCGTCTGATTACTGTTTAATGATGTATACCTTTAATAGACGCGAGATAACCCACCAATAATGAAAATGAGCCTCAAGGCACAGAGTACAATTATCAGAGTGTGAACAGATGTGTTGAAGTCGAACACTAAGATGAATCCATCGATCAAGGGACATTGATGTATTCCCAAAACTGTCGATGGCGAGAGAACCTACCACTAATGACTGCAAGCCTCAACGTACCCAACCGAAGTCTAAGTCTCAAATTCTAGAATAAATGAGTTGATGTCAATGGAACGAAAATTGCTAGAAGGAGGGAATTAAGGAATTCCCCATCAACCAGCACGAGGTAACAGCTACGCTAAAAGATTTGGAAGAACTCAGGTGAAAAAGACTGTCTCAATAAGAATGGCCGACATGCAATAGTCAAGAGATCTGAGGAGTTGCTGACTCTAGTTTCAGGACTTCCTTTGAACAAGAGCATGAGCAGATGGATAGAATTAGGAAACATAGACTCGACATAACACTGTGCAATGCATGAGGCATCAACAAAGGGATCCATAATGACTGGAATCTTAACTTGCTAGTGGAGTGACAATTGAGAAATGAGTACAACTCCTAAGGTCCGACTATAGTCCTGACTCATAATGAATGGAGTGGATTAAATGCTCTGTTCAAATGTGACACAACAGCTGCCAACAAAGAGACATAAAAATTCTCCTGTTCGGCTTTTTGGAATATTTGATTTTTTTGTTCTTTTTCATGTTTGGAAAGCGTGAAAAAGAATAAAATTGCTTATAGTACAACAAGTAATGGAACGAGTGTCAAATAGAAACCAAACTAGTCCCAAGCAGTGGAACATACCTATGATCAATGCAAGGAAGCATGTGCAGGATGTGGACACTCGAGGGGTGTTCCCTCAAGGTGAAGGGTCATCAAGCTACGAAAGATAAATTAAGGCTCTGCTTGGCTCGGGAGGTAAAGTGCTCAGGCACCTAGATAATAAGTGAGTAAACGGGAGCCAAAACAAGTCTCAAGTGGCAAGCAGGATGATTCAATGCAATCACAACTCGACATAAAAGGGGAGTCCTTTTTCGTAAAGTTAGTCTCCTCACCCGAAAAAGTGTAAAACAATGAGAGAAGAACTCTTCTAGTCACGTATGACTAGAGTATACCTTTTTGGTAATTAATCCACAAAGGTCCGAAAAAGGGGTAAACTTATACCTAAGTGAATGTCGCTTCAAATCCTTTAACGAGTCTAAAATGACAAGTATACTTGGAGATCTTGTTTGATTTGAAAAAGTCTAACAAGGGCTAAAAAAGACTTTATAAAAAAAAATTTCGTAAAGGTTTAACGAGCCTGAAAACGTAAATCCATGACCTCCTTACTGTTTTTAATGAGCTCAAAGGAGAGATGGAAGAATTCTTGTAATGGGAGTAGACGAGTGTTAGGGACATGCGAGACTAGTTCCAAGCACATGGAACAAAGCTATGCATAATGCAAGGAACACGAGAAAGATAAGGACACTCAGGGGGTGTCTACGAATTTAGATGGCAAAAGGTTCAAATGCATCATAACAATGGGGAGGCCTAAACCTATATGCAAGGTTCTGAATATGCCTTCCATGACTGAAGCAAATGTCGAAAAGGACCAGTAAACAAGTATAAGTCCCTCTAAGATTCCTGTCTCCAAGAAACATAAGTACCAAGATCATCTCTAAAACGTATGTAAATAAAAATCTGATACAAGTCACTGCGGTAGAAACATTTTCAACTTCACTATTATTAACCTCAGACAACATGCAGGTAGAGATAACAACTGAAGATGCCATAGCACCAATACCCAAGGGATCAAAATGATCATCTTCAAAATGAAGAGCAAAGGTGAAGGATGTGAAAGAATCTGCAAGAGAAAATTCATCATCACGGGAGTTGGAAATTCTAGAAATAGAATCAAACTCTTTAGGAGCACTGGTTTGCGGATATATAGGAGAGGTCAAAGACTCATAAGACTCAAACGTCAAACCAGAGCTGGACGAGACTGTGACTGGATCCAAATCCAAATGGGTGGCATATTGTATTATAGGCTCATCTCGTTCAGTAAGCCCAAGGGTGGGAAAGGAATGAGATCTATGATAGGAATCCCCCCAAGGATCGTCATTACCATGCATGGAAGCGATAAAATATTCATCTAAAGGTAGAGTATCATCAAGGCATCCATGTGAACAAGATGGGTTGACTACCTGTGCGGGTAGGCATAATGGGTCTGTCTGCTTCCGTCCATGAAGAAGAGAGATCTGAATCTGCAATGGCTTGTTGAACATGATGAGCAAGCTTGAATACAGACAAGGGCATATCCATCCCAATGCGTGTAACATCTCCGGACGGGGAACTCATTGAAGGTAGATTCCATGGATCATTGAAATACGATGTCCAGAAAGGTATATGATTCAATGGAGGAGGTGCATTATCAGAAATGGTTCCAATAAAAGCAATGGGTGAAGGGAAATCAAAAGATCCCAATAATGAGGGGTACAATCCTACACCCATGTTCCCAGTTTCCAGCTAAGAATCTGTAATTTGGGGGACTACTAATCCCATGGATGCTGTGGAATAAGGACTAATGAAATCCAGCTCGTCGACCGTCACAATATTTCCTTTGTGTGGAAATAAAATAATTCTAAACACAATGGATGCGACTGCTTTCATAGCATACATCCAATTCCTACCTAGGAGAAGGTTGTAGTCGATGGGTGCATCAACCACCTCGACTTCAATAAGCACGGGTTTCCCACCCAAGCTGACAACAAGGGAAGGGATAATACCATGCGGCTTAAATGACCGATTGTCGAATGCAATGAGCATGGTCATAGACTTGGATAAGGGAAGAGATCTAAGAGATTTCCAACAAGATAAAGAAATCACTGACGTAGAAGCACCATCATCAACCACCATTCTTTTCACGAAATTCTAAAGACACTCCACATGGATTTGAAAAGCCACATGGTAAGGTAAGCAAGGTTGAAATTCAGTTGTATCAAACTTGATAATGTTAGGAATTCCCCCATCCTAAACTCCTAAAGCTCTCAAAAGGGCTTGCCTTTGAGAAGGATATGCTTGTAAAACTTTAAGAGCTGACATGGCACATGAAGTTTGACCCAAATCCTCTACAATAGAGTAGTTCTGGGAGGCTCGAGCATTGGGATTATACATAGAGCGTTTGAGAAAACCTTTCAATATCCGTGGCATAGTAGTGGGATTCTCAATATGCAAAGAAGTATCAGGAGGAGGAGGAGGCTCATTCCTCATATTTGGTTGTGGTGCGCCATAATCGCATTGAAAAGTAGCAACACTAACCTCTGATTTAACCATTTTCACGCATCCAAATCCACTGGTATGGGAAGAAGACGTTGTAGTGTCATTAGGCCCATAACCAGTAGCGGGAGCATGCGAAGCCATGTTCTGATGATGTGGAAGGGGATCTTTCAACACAGCTAGGCTCTTTGCAGGATGCTCCGATGCTTCTTCGATTCAAGGAGACAAGTGAGTAAGATGATCTTCCCCACAAAGCTTGCAAGGGAATTTCACTTTACACCTAGGTTTGTAATGCCCCTCCCATCCTACCAAGGCTCGAGAGAACACTAACAATAATACTAGACATCTAGCCCCATACTTAGTAAACAAACATTCATATAAAATGAAGATGGACATATGAATATGCATAAATATTTGAAAACACAGCAAAATTAAGTTCTATTACACATCCATCATA
The DNA here is from genome assembly GCA_027924585.1 of Larix kaempferi. Taxonomy (NCBI): domain Eukaryota; kingdom Viridiplantae; phylum Streptophyta; class Pinopsida; order Pinales; family Pinaceae; genus Larix; species Larix kaempferi. The sequence goes on along the minus strand of BSBM01000809.1, from coordinate 8,877,414 downwards.
CATTTAAGATATTCATGTCATTCATCCATTGAAACCATACAGAATTAGCACATGAGAGTACTTATCTTGAGACAAAGTAGTCCCTGAGCAACCAGCTAAGCAACTGCAACGTTCCTCCCAACCATAGGTCAGTTGTGCTTATGAATCTCTTGACGCAACTGCCACCCCCGAGCTGGGAATGATTTCTACAAGGAACCAGGGAACAATAGACTCACACATAGCCAAACATACACCAAAATGAGCCAAGCCAATCTACAATTGGGTTTCTTAGGCTGCTAGGAAATGGAAAGGAAGAATTTCTAAGCTAGTGAGCTCAACCACAGAGCCATGGATACCTCTACAAGATCTATCTAGCTTGGAACCCATAATGCCTACACACCCCACTCAAGGAAGTATTCCCTTCACCAATGCACAGTCCCTCGGGCCATACCTTCCAATCTAGAGTGTCCAAGGTGTGCATAGAAGAGTGGCCAGCCCTCTTGATCTTCTTGATAGGTTATTTTCCTGCACTAGGTTTATCAAGCTAATTCTGTCCACTACCACTCCAAATCTCTTGCTCACGGTTCAAACCAAAATAGGGATGCACATAATAGCAGAACCACAATTGCTGGGCATGAAGAAAAACGTTTCCTCAGTGAGATGTCCAAAATGGGGCTTCTACCAGTTCAAAAAAACATGGGAAAGCCCAAAACAAAAATGGAATATGGGGAACAACCCTAGAGAGCAGAAATCATTTTCATAAAAACATCCATGGGCATTTTGGGGCAAAAACGACCTCCATCACAGTCCCAATTCGTGGCCCTCCTGTCCCAGCTGTTGTACAATACAAAAACGATCTCCTAGGCATGGGAAATGCAGGAAAAATGGTGAAAAACGTGATGGGGAAAGCTTAGCTAGCTCAGACTGCGTGAGAGGGCAAAGGCTATGGGTTCAAAATGGCTTTCATCACCATTTCGTGGGTGTTTTCTTGCCCAAGGAGATAAAATATGATTTTCCAGGTGGATGGCTCACCCATACACGAAATTGGCTACCATGCCTCTCCATTCCCAAGGCATTAACTGCCTCAACCAACTCTTGGAAGAATTAAATGATTGGGTGCATAAGCCAAAATGGGTAGTTGGTGGTTTATGGGTTTGAATAATTTCCCTCCCTATTCCTTGTAAAATTATGCCCCATCTCTTTGTTACATTGCATAGCTAGTTGTGGGTATTTCATTAAATTTCATATTTACATGATGTCTCCATTTACATTGTGCTTATCTAGCACAAGAGCCATATGCACCGATTTTAATTGCTGATACATAAAAATGCTAAATCAATGGTGGGGCCTTGGCCTTGAGATCCTCACCATGATTAAATAACAATATTTACATTATTTACAATCTTAATGCAATAGGGTCAAGATGGGGACATTACAAGGTTTACGGTCCCCTCCAGCATTTCTGCCCTCCCAAGGAGGGTTGGTGTTCTCTTTCCGAGGAGTATTATGATTACTACCATTGTTCCCATTTTTTCCACCATTATGGTTGTTTCTCCCCTTCTTCTTACCACCAGGCTGTTGGTTACTCGATGGGTTCGTTGATTGCATAGCGTGTGCATCGGACGATGGGGTGGAAGTGGACAAGGTGTGAACCTATGCAGGAGTAGATTGGTTAAGCGACAAATTTTGCATTTGATTAGCAACCAAATCTACAGGTCAAGTACTTGTGGATCCAACAATGCCATCGACATGTGGTCCAGGAATTGACTTGGGCTCATGTCGTGTTCGCACTGCATCGAAAATAATGTCATACAAGATGACAGACTGAGAATATAGTAAATCTAGCTGCTGGACTTTTAAGATAGCTTGTTCCTCAGTCACAATGCCGAACATCGAAACATCCTGAGCAATATATGGAATCAAAGACTTGAGAAACCATTCCAACAGAAACTATGGAGGAATGTTGGCTTTCACTAACCTCTTCTGTCATGTACCCACCTGCTGACCCAATGCAAGGAAGGAAACATGATGCCAAACTCAGGGCTTTACATGACCTCAGCCCAATACTAGATTCATATAATTAATAAGTGGGTGTGCAGATGTAAACAATCAATTATGCACAGCGGAAACACTATCCACACAATCTTCATATGCATTCAAGATTGCAGGCATTAATAAAAGCATTTCATAAATAAATACATAGGCAGAAACACTTATCTTCATTTCAATTGTCCCAAGCAACTAGCTATGTCGCTGCAACGTTCCACCCAACCGTAGGCTCTTCGACAGCTTATACTGAGTCCGTCCGAAGGCCACCCCCGAGCTGGGCATGATTCTCACAAGGACAAAGGGGACATTCACGCTCGCACACAGTCTATTAACCATTTTATTTTAGCGAAGCCAGTCTAACTGGGTTTATCAGGCTGCACTTGCACAATGGATGCTCATTCCCAATCTCAAGCCAGAACCAGGGATTACCCATCACCCATGCCCATCATACTCTTCTTTCTTACAGCAAAAACGATTATTGACAGGGTTACACATTTACAACAGAGGTGTTCACAAAACAGGGTCCACATTGGTTCTCCCAACTCGTGGTTCACCCCAAACGAACTGTGGAATTTCGTTTTCAACCCCAGGGAGCAAAACCGATTTCTCTCCACTGGTTAGGATCCCTTCCAATGGCCTAAACGACCCCCAGGAAGACCCAAAACATTCTGCTCTCTTTCCCCACGGGTAACCAACACAAAAACGCCCCTTCCCAGCTAAAAGATGAAGGGAGACACAGAAAAACGAGGGAGGAAAACGCCCAGGCAGCTTGAGCTGCGTGAGAGAGCAAGGCCATGGTGAATAATGGCTTAGGCAGCCATTTCGTGGCTCTATTCTTGCCCAAAAAGACCAACACGTTTTTCCATGAAGGGTGGCTTGCCCATACCCAATTTTGGACAGCCATACCTTCCCATTCCCAAGGCAATAACTTCCCCAACCAACTCTTGGGAGAAATCAATGGTTGGGTACAAAAGTCAACATGGGTAGTTCAGGGTTTGATGGGTTTCCTCATTGACACTTGGCTTGACTCTATTGGCTCAAGGGTTTGAATGTTTTCCCTCCCAATTCCTTGTGAAATCATGCCCCCATCTCTTTGTTGCATTGCATAGCTAGTTGTGGGTATTTTTTATTAAAATGCATATTACATGCTATTTGAATTTCCACTGTGCATTGCTAGCACGCAAACCATATGCATCACGAAATCGATGGCGGGGCCTTGGCCTTGAGCTCCTCACCATGATTTCCTAACAATATTACATCATTTATAGTGTTAATGCCATGGGGCCAAACTGGGGACATTACATCTTCCGTTGATGCCACTCTTGAACGTGGTAAAAAATGTGTGTGGCCTTATTTTGGCGGAAGGTAGACAAGAGTTCAGTGCCAGTATCTTAGCGAATCGGCAGCTGGAAATGATCCAAGAAAACCAAGGCTATCTCATTGAAACCCCAATACGTGCCCCCAGGAAACTCAACATACCACTTCATGGCTGCCCCCATGAGGGTGCGTTGAAATAGTCTCAAATGAACGGAATCCTGATTTAACAAGTTGGATGAGCACCAAAGGTGAAAAGTCGTGACGTGATCACCCGGATCCTCACCACTCTTCCCCTCAAAGCTGGGAATGTCGGAAGGGATCTTGGTAGGGATCAGAGGCCAATTAGGATTGTGACACACCGGATCATTCATGAGCTTCGAAAGATCCGGAAGATTCAATCGAGCAAGGAATGAGAGATGTGGTTGGAAAGCTTGATTATAAGCTCCCATAAAAGGTTGATTATATGGACCTGAACGATAATATTGACCATAACCGAGACCTTGTCCATAAGGCTGATAACCTCCTCCAACCTGAATCGTGTGAGGTATATATGCATTATGAGCACCATAGTGAGGTGGGTTTTAATGAGTTCCAGCATCGACTGTATTATAGTAAGGGTTACCACCATAATTATGGGGCATATAAGTATTATCATAGCAGCAACCGTGTTGTAATGACCATGGTTATAAGGTATCTTCCCACCCCCTATGTAAGCATTATTAGTAGCGTGACCAGTCGTGTGGTGACCATGAGTATGAGGTATATTCCTAACCCCAACATTGGCATTACTAGTAGTTGGAGCGGTGGTGTTGTGACCATGAGTATAAGGTATATTCCCACCTCCTACATTAGCATTACTAGGAGCAGGAGTAGTAGTAAAAGTATATCGTATGTGTCCACCCCCGTTATTAGGAGGATTGTTGACATTATCAAACATGGTCCTAAGTTTATGGGTAGAGGCATGTGTATTGAACTGTGGATGGCGACTTGTATTGCAAACAGTGTTCCTATTAGGATGGGTAGTCCTAGGAGGCGACCTTCCTCCAACATTTGGATTGTTAGGAGGGATATGACTGGTCCCCATATTATGTGTGTGAGTAGGAAATGTGGTGCCCCCGGCAAGGGTATTACCCCTAGTGGGTGCAGTGTTGCTAACACCATGGCTAGTGCTAGCATGACTCCCGAACAAAGCAGATGGATTAGCTGTGTTGTACTCAGGCATACCAAAAGACAATGAGGTAGAGTTCGTAGTCGTCGCAGGGCTTCTGTTAACATGCAAGTTCGACATCCTGTGTAGGAAATTATGTGGATTTAAAGGATCGAATGGGTTGTCCTTGGGTGTAGTGGATCCAAACATAAGAGGTCGAGTCTCTGGTATCAATGGATTGCCCCCCCATTCCTCTCTAGGAGTAGGAGGATGAGAGGCATCTTTGACTCTACCCGACGAAGTCATAAGGAATTCTTCCATGCCAAAACCAGTGTAAATGTTGGTGTGAAACACGTTAAAGGAATCCAAAGATTCGGAGGGAGCCTTCCAACGCCCTCTCTCAACATGATGTGTAACTTCGTCGACCGGTAAACTAGCCAACCGACGATATTGGCGGAGAGCAGGACCTCGCGTCACGATATCTCTAAAAGATCAATATATCAAAGCGTCCCCTATCGACCAAACTAGCGATCAAAGAATCAAGGTGCACACACCTAAGAAACTACAGCCAATTGCACACACACATGATTGGCTCAAGGATCTCACGACACTACAACCGGTATGTCTCGCCTAGGAGAAGCTTGAGACTCCCAAACTATATCCGGAGGTAACAAAATAAGTTATAAAGGTTCCCAGGCTTCACTACGTGCACAGGGTCAAGTCCCTAGACAACAACAACTGTGTTGTCCAACCCCTATATGACTTAGGATACGTACAATATAACCACTACAAGCACCCTATGCGATACCTAGGCAAGGAAAATATGGTCACCATAATATAACCAATGCTGAGGGGGTCAGTTGCAGGTGGGATCCGTCGTATGGGTAGGGTAGCTAAGCCCATCCCTGGAAATATCTCCCACGTTCAGCTAGTATTGGAGGGCTATCTCCACAACCAACCTCCCGTGACCTCGTGCTTAACTTTGGTCTGAGTAGAGCTTCCTGAGAAGACCGATGTGTACCATGGATCTCACCACTCCCTGGTCAGACACATAATGTTTCTTCTAGTAGTCTTGGATTGTTAACTCACAATGATCTATTCCAAGACTCTAAACCTATATTAGTTGGTGCACCCTATAAAATAAAAATCATTCTAATCAATTTTAAGATTAAGCATTAATTTTATGTGGCTGTGATTACTCAAAGGATATGGTCATGAAACTAATGATGTTTATGACTCAATAGTATGCACAATCGCCAAACTCTAGACTCATCTATCCAATAAAAACAATGCCACTAGAATTAAAATCAATCCAACGATTCGAAATAAAATACAATTCTTTTAAATTTCCAATGCACAAGCATATGCTAGATGAAGGCACAAGCACTCAGATGAAAAATGCAGTACGGAAAGTAAATTGTTTTTTTGTATTTTCTCTTATAATGAAAAAAAATGCAAAACTATATTGTTGTATTTTTCAATACAATGGAATGAAAATTGCAAGCGAAATCTACCTATTTAGTTAAAGAAATGAAGAGCAAATCACTAAGACAACCCAACAATTCCCAAATAGTGAGATTCAACTGATGTAATTAGCTAGAAAATAAAAAATGGTGATAAACTAATAAGGCTCAAAACAGTGAGTGAGAGAGAGAGAGAGAGAGAGAGAGAGAGAAGAGTTTCTGGTCACTAACAGGGCTCGAAACAGTCAGGAATAAGGCCAACTAAGACTCAGGAACACTCAACACTAACCCAACAACAATCCAAGACCATAAACCAATCAATCCCGGAGTTGTACGCTACCGTCGAAGGAATAACCGCGTGTAGACAAGGAATAACTGCGGGTAGACGCAAGCTACAGTGCAGACAAAGGTGGGTAGATGCGGGCTAAACTAACCTGACCCGCATATAGGGAAAGGAAAATGAGCAAATAAAGAGTCTAATGATCTAGAAAAAACTGGTTTTCTATAGTGTATCCCCACATCCAACCAAAGACACAGAAGCTCAACACATAGCAACTCTAAATAAGGACTAAAGCCTAAAAATCCCTAAAAATGGATGTTCTCCCCAGCGAAGTTGCCATTTCTACTACGGAAAAAAATTCCTATGGCTTGGGGCAGACCACAACAGACAGCTAACTACCAGAAAATGACTGAATTCCCAATGCAATGCTATATAAATGGTAATGCTAAGATAATGGAGAAAAGACCAACCTTCAACTGGATGTTCGATGTAGATCCCCATTGAGCGTTGAACTTCTACACTTGGACCTGCAAATTAGTCTCAAAAACATGTACAACCAAGTGCATATAACATGTGAAAGATGTTAGCATAATCAATAGCATGATCCATGATATCATAAGCAAATATAACCCAATGTAATTTAACAATATTCACAACAACAATTGGACGAGAAAATGAGTATTTCCATTAATGAATAATAAGAAGTACAATATACGACCTCTTGCCGGCAACCAATCTGAACGAAGAACTCAGTCTCTCCCCTTGTGCCTCCACCACTTCAATCCTCCATTTAATGACAAACTCAAACTGGGATAAGAGTTTGGTAGGTGAACATAAGGAGTTCACAACAACAAGGATGAATGAGTGTAGACTCAAGTCACGACAAAAATACACTAGAGTTATCTTGATCTCTCTTTCTCCCCCCTTCAATATGCCATTAGATCTCAATATATAGCCTTCCCAATATATAGCCTTCCAAAGGTAAGTGAAAGGACACATCGAGGCGTTTCGGGGCAAATGGAGGGCCAAAGGTCACCCTAAGACCGCTTTTTGGGAGTAAAAAGTAATTTTCTAATGATTTTTACCATTTTACTTGGCACCCGTGGGCTATAGTGGAACAACTTGCGTGTACATTGGCTAAAGTGGACCAACTAGCGTACAGGAATAAAAATAGGGAAAAAGTGTTTATGAAGGACATAAAGTGAATCTGATTCAGTTAAATGGATCTTGAAGGCCAAAGAGTGTTGATGCTCACAAGGTGGAAAATCACGTTGTAACAGATGCCCCCTAATGTGTGAGGTTGAAGAATGGTGCTACGATGGCCGAAATACGTTATAAACCTCAGAAGTGGAGTGATGGAGACACAACTAGAGAGAGTAGCTCACTTGTCATAATACAATAATATCCCTAAGTACATGTTGGTATAGTACAACAATCTGATACAATGGCCATGAATAGGTAGTACATCATGAATATGTGTCATAAGTGATCATAGCCATAACCATCTACAGTAATATATGGTCTCCTATTGAAAAGGAAACAACTGGTGCAATATTGGAGGTACAAGCTGCTGATGTCTGAGAGATTATATCTTAGATGTAAATTCATGATCATAAGTAGCATACTAAATGCCACTATTGCCTGGGGTATTCTACACAAATCAGCTATGGTACAAGTCCCATTAAGTGAATAAAGGTGTTGAGGTCGAACCTGATGTGACATCGTCTGATTACCGGTCAATGATGTATACCTTTAACAGATGCAAGATAACCCACCAAGAATGAAAATGGGCATCAAGGCACAGAGTATAATCATTAGAGTATGAATAGATGTGTTGAAGTCAAACACTAAGATGAATACATCCATCATGGGACATTGATGTATTCCCAAAACTGTCGATGGTGAGAGAACCTACCACTAATGACTGCAAGCCTCGAGGTACTCAACCAAACTCTAAGTCTCAAATTCCGGAATAAATGAGTTGATGTCGACGGAACGAAACTCGCTAGAAGGACGGCATTAAGGAATCCTCCTTCAACCAACATGAGGTGACAGCTACGATGAAATATTTGGAAGAAATTAGGTTAAGCCGACTGAATCAATAAGGATGACCGACATGCAATAGTCAAGAGATTTGAGGAGTGGCGGACTCTAGTTTCAGAACTTCCTTTGAACAAGAGCATGAGCACATGGATAGACTCGGGCAGCATAGACTCAACATAACACAGTGCGATGTAGGAGGCATCAACAAAGGGATCCATAATCACTTGAAGCTTAACCGTCCCATGGAGTGACAAATGAGTAACGAGTACAGCTACTAAGGTCCAACTATAGTACTGACTCATAATGAATGGAGTGGAGTGAATGCTCTGTTGGAAGTCAACACAACAGTTGCCAACAGAAAGACGTAAAAATTCTCCCATCCGGCTTTTTGGAATATTTGATTTTTTTGGTCTTTTTCATATTTGGAAAGCTTGAAAAAGAATAAAATGGCCTATAGTACAACACGTGAGGGAACGAGTGTCAAATAGCAAGCAAACTAGTTCCAAGCAATGGAACATACCTATGATCAATGCAACGAAGCATGTGCAGGATGTGGACCCTCGGGGGGTGTTCCCTCAAGGTAAAGGGTCATCAAGCTGCGAAAGATAAATTAAGACTCTACTTGGCTCAGAATGTAAAGTGTTCAAGAACCTGGCTAATAAGTGAGTAAGAGGGAGCTAGCACAAGGCACAAGTGACAAGTAGGATGATGCAATGCAATCACAACTTGACATAAAAGGGGAGTCCTTTTTCGTAAAGTTAGTCTCCTCGCCCAAAAAAGTGTAAAACAATGAGAGAAGAACTCTTCTAGTCACATATGACTAGAGTATACCTTTTTCATAATTAATCCACAAAGGTCCCTAAAAGGGGTAAACTTATACCTAAGTGAATGTCGCTTCAAATCCTTTAACAAGTCTGAAATGACAAGTATACTCACCGATCTTGTTTGATTTGAAAAAGTCTAACAAGGGCTTACAAAAGACTTTATAAAAATATTTTTCCTAAAGGTTTAACGAGCCTAAAAAAGTAAACTCATGACCTCCTTATTGTTTTTAGCGAGCTCAAAGGAGAGATAGATGAAAGCTCGTAGTGGGAGCAGACGAGTATCAGGGACATGTGAGACTAGTTCCAAGTGCATGGAACAAAGCTATGCATAATGCAAGCAACATGAGCAAGATAAGAACACTTAGGGGGTGTCTGCGAATTCAGATGGTAAAAGGTTCAAATGCATCATAACAATGGGGAGCCCTAAACCTATATGCAAGGTTCTGAATATGCCTACCATGACCGAAGCAAATGTCGAAAAGGACCAGTAAACAAGTATAAGTCCAGCTAAGAATCCTGTCTCCAAGAAACATAAGTACCAAGATTATCTCTAAAACGTACGTAAAGAAAAATATCATATGAGTCACTATGGTAGAAACATTTTCAACTTCACTATTGTTAACCTCAAACAACATGCAGGCAGAGCTAACAACTGAAGGTGCCATTGTACCAATACCTAAGGGATCAAAATTATCATCTTCAAAATGAAGAGTAAAGCTGAAGGATGTGAAAGAATCTGCAAGAGAAAACTCATCATCAGGGGAGTTGGAAATCCTAGAAATAGAATCAAGCTCTTCAAGAGTGCTGATTTGCGGATCTATAGGAGAGCTCAAAGACTCATCAGACTCAAACATCAAACTAGAGTTGGATGAGAATATGACTGGATCCAAATCCAAATGGGTGGCAGAAGGCTCATCTCATTCAATAATACAAAGGGTGGGAAAGGAATGAGATCTATGATAGGAATCCCCCCAAGGCTAGTCATTAACATGCATAGACGCAATAAAATATTCATATGAAGGTAGAGTATCATCAAGGCATCCGTGTTAACAAGATGGGTCGACTACCTGTGTGGGAAGGCATAACGGGTTCTTCCTCTCCTGTCCATGAAGAAGAGAGATCCGAATCTGCAATGGCTTGTTGAACATGATGAGCAAGCTTGACTGTAGACAAGGGCATATCCATCCCAATGTGCGAAACTTCCCCACACGGGGAACTCATGGAAGGTAGATTCCATAGATCATTGAAATACGATGTCCGGAAAGGTATATGATTCAATGGAGGAGGCACATTATCGGAAATGGTTCCAAAAAAAGAAATGGGTGAAGGGAAATCAAAAGATCCCAATAATGAGGGGTACAATCCTACACCCATGTTCCCAATTGTCGGCTGAGAATCTGTAACTTGGGGGACTAATGATCCCTGGATGCTATGGAATAAGGACTAATGAAATCCAACTGGTCGACCGTCATAGTCTTTCCTTCATGTGGAAAGCAAATAATTCTAAACACAGTAGACATGACTACTTTCATAGTGTACATCCAATTCCTACCCAGGAGAATGTTGTAGTCGATGGGTGCATCAACCACCTCGACTTCAAAGTCATGTGTTTCCCACCCAAGTGGACGACAAGGGAAGGGATAATCCCATGCAGCTTAAATGACCGACCATCAAATGCAGTGAGCATGGTCATAGACTTGGATAAGGGAGGAGAGCCAAGAGCTTTCCAACAAGATAAAGACATCACTGACGTAGAAGCACCTTCGTCAACCACCGTTCTTTTGATGAAATTCTGAAGACACTCCACATGGATTTGAAAATCCACATGGTAAGGTAAGCGATGTTGAACGTCAGTAGTATCAAACTCGATAACGTTAGGAGCTCCCCCATCCTGAACTCCTAACGCACTCAAAATGGCATGCCTTTGAGAAGGACACGCTTGTAAAACTTCAGGAGCCGACATGGCACACAAAGTTTGACCCAAATCGTCTACAATAGAGTAGTCCTAGGCGGCTCGAGCATGGGGATTATACGTAGAGCGCTTGAGAACACCTTTTGGTATTCGCAACATAGTAGTGGGCTTCTCGATATGAAAAGAGGTATCAGGAGGAGGAGGAGACTCATTCCCCATATTTGGTTGTGTTGCACCACAATCGCGTTGATGAGTAGCAACACTAACCTCTGATTTAACCATATTCATGCATGTAAAGCCACTAGTATGAGAAGAAGGCGTTGTAGTCTCATTAGGCCCATAAGCAGTAGTGGGAGCATGCGAAGCCATGCTTTAATGATGTGGAAGGGTATCTTTCAACATCGCTGGGCTCTGTGCAAGATGCTTCTATGCTTCTTCGATTCAAGGACACAAGTGAGTAAGATGATTTTCCCCACAAAGCTTGTAAGGGAATTTCACTTTACGCCTAGGTTTACGGTCGCAACTAGCATTTATGCCTTCCCGAGGAGGGTTGGCATTCTCTTTCCAAGGAGTATTACGATTACTACCATTTTTCCCATTGTTTCCACCCAAAAGGTTGTTTGTCCCCTTCTTCTTACCACCAGGCTGCAGGTTACCCGATGGGTTCGTCGATTGCATAGCGTGTACATTGAACGATGGGGTGGAAGTGGACAAGGTGTGAACCTATCTAGGAGTAGACTGGTTAAGTGACAAATTTTGCATTTGATTAGCAACCAAATATATAGGTCGAGTACTTGTGGATCCAACAATGCCATCGACATGTGGTCTAGGAACTGACTTGGGCTCATGTCATGTTCGCGGTGCGTCAGGAATAATGTCATACAAGATGTCAAACTGAGAATATAGTAACTCTAGCTACTGGAATTTTAAGATAGCTTGTTCCTCAGTCACAGTGCCGGACATCGAAACATCCTTAGCAATATATGGAAGCAAAGACTTGAGAAACCATTCCAACATAAACTTTGGAGAAATGTTGGCTTTCACTAACCTCTTCCGTTGATGCCACTCTTGAACGTGGTCAGAAATGCGTGTGGCCTTATTCTGGCGGAAGGCAGAGAGAGCTCAGTGCCAATATTGTAGCGAATCAGTAGTTGGAAATGATCCAAGAAAACCAAGGCTATCTCATTGAAACCCCTATATGTGCCCCTAGGAAACTAAACATACCACTTCGCAGCTGCCCCCGTGAAGGTGCGTTGAAATAGTCTTAAATGAATAGAATTGTGATTTAATGAGTTAGATGAGCACCAAAGGTGAAAATTCAAGACGTGATTACCCAGATTCTCACCACTCTTCCCCTCAAAATTGGGAATGTCAGAAGGGAGCTTGGTGGGGACTAGATGCCAATTAGGATCGTGAAACACCGGATCATTCATGAGCTTCGAAAGATCCAGAAGATTCAATCGAGCAAGGAATAGGAGATGTGGTTGGAAAGCTTGATTATACAGACCTGAAGGATAATATGGACCATAACCGGGAACCTAGCCATAAGGCTGATAACCTCCTCCAACCTGACCCATGTGAGGTACATATGCATTATGAGCACCATAGTGAGGTGTGTTGTAATGAGGGCCAACACCGACTGTATTATAGTAAGGGTTACCACCATAATTATGGGGCATATAAGTATTACTTGTAGCAGTAACCGTGTTGTAATGACCATGGTTATAAGGTATGTTCCCACCCCCTATGCAAGCATTATTAGTAGCATAAGCAGTCGTGTGGTTACCATGAGCATGAGGTATATTCCCAACCCCATCATTGGCATTACTAGTAGCAGGAGCGGTGGTGTTGTGACCATGAGTATAAGGTATATTCCCACCTCCTACATTAACATTAGTAGTAGTAGGGGCAGTCGTAAAAGTATACAGTATGTGTCCACCCCCGTTATTAAGAGGATTGTTGACATTAGAAAATGTTGTCCTAGGTTGATGGGTAGAGGCATGTGTATTGAACTGTGGATTGCGAGTCGTATTGCGAATAGTGTTCCTATTAGGATGGGTAGTCCTAGGAGGCGACCTTCCTCCAACATTTGGATTGTTAGGAGGGATATGACTGGTCCTCGTATTATGTGTGTGAGTAGCAAATGTCGTGCCCCAAGCGAGGGTATTACCCCTAGTGGGTGCAGTGTTTCTAACACCATGGCTAGTGCTAGCATGACTACCAAACAAACCAGATGGATCAACTATGTTGTACTCAGGCATACAAAAGAGAATAGGGTAGCGTTCGTAGTGGTCACAGGGCTTGTGTTAACATGTAAGTTCGGCATCCCGTGTGGGAAATTATGTGGATTGAAAGGATCGAACGGGTCGTCGTCTGGTGGAGTGGATCCAAACAGAAGAGGTCAAGTCTCTAGTATCAATGGATTTCCCCCCATTCCTAACTAGGAGTAGGAGGATGAGAGGCATCTTCGACTCTACCTGGCGGAGTCGTAAGGAATTCTTCCATGCCAAAACCAGTGTAAATGTCGGCGCGAATAGCATTAAAGGAATCCAAAGATTCAGAGGGAGCCTTCCAGCGCCCTCTCTCAACACGACGTGTAACTTCGTCAACTGGTAAACTAGCCAACTAACAATATCGACGGAGAGGAGAACTTCACGCCACGATATCTCTGAAAGATCAATAAATCAAAGAATCCCCTGATCTTAATTTTATTCAGTTGACCATTATAAAGAAACCATAGATGGGACTAATCGGTGGAAAAGTAACCTTTATGTTTATCTGACCAGTCCCTGCTTAACCACATCCCTTAGGCTTTCAGGATGTCAGCTAACACGATGTCAATTGTATGGTGAATCCTGGGATCAACTGACAGTGTAAGAAAAACATTTCTCAATTTACCCACAACTCTGACTTTGGATCTGTCAAGCTGCACAATCTAAGTTGGGAAGGTTTCCCACGTTGCATTTAACTTCCTGCAAACAGAGAGGGGCATTACATTTGATGATGCTCCTGAATCTATCATGCAGTTGTGCACATTCCGGTTGAAAATCTCAAAGGTAAGCAAGAAAGGAGGAGTCCTCTTGCTTGCTGGTTTCTGATCATCAGTTTTAGTAACAGAGTCTAGGTTGTTGCTTTGTGATTCTCTAGGTTGTTTGACTATCATGTTTTTAGGTAAGGAATCCCTCATAGAAGGGATCTTAAGTAGCTCAAATAAAGAGATGTTTGCCTTGACTCTCTTTAAGTCTTCAACTAGATTGTACTCCATTTTGGGGAGGACTGTATCCTTTGTTGATGTATATGTAACTTCAAAATGTATTTCACATATATGTATATTGTATTCCTATAGAGATGTTATTATTCCTCTATATGGAAGTGTCGTCATTTATATTGTAAGTGTCGTAACTTATACTTGATGGGTTATTAGACCACCTTGTTTGGGGTCGGCCCTGTATAAGTCATGTGGGTCAAAGGGTTATTAGACCACCCTATTGGGGGTCATCCATGTGGGTCAAAGGGTTATTAGACCACCCTATTGGGGGTCGGCCCAGTCAGCATTATGCTATGTGGTTAACTTCGAGCCTACATGAGTTAGGTAAAAAGGCAAGTCAAGTCAAGTATAAATAGAGTGCGGGAGGCACTCTATTTGCTCACTCACTTCTCACTCATGCACTCAAGGAGGAGTGGCACACTTATGGAGGAGGAGGATCTGCTGCTAGGTTATGTCTATCTCTTGGTTGTATCATTGCTCTATCTATCTCTGAGGAAGTTATTGGGGTTTTTCACCTTTATGGTTTTCCCCAAGTAAATCTTTGTGTCTCTTGTGTGCTTGCATTATTGTCTCCATGATTGATATGCTTTAGATATGCTGTACATGTTTTTCTCTCAGTTAAGATCCTAGATCAGATTGAAGTAAATTCTGAAAATTTAACATTTGACCTTGTATTATAAGGGTGTTGTGTATTAACACTACCTCAGGTTCTTCTTTTTCTTCACACATAGGAATTTCTGAAAAACAACTTAGAACATCGACCTGTGGATCACCTTCTTCTTCCTCTACAGGAAGTTGTGGATCCGGGATGGTCTGATCGTTGGAAGCGTCAAGGGTTACTTAAGATTTCGTTGCCAAGGTTCTAAAAATAGCACATAGTTCATCATTTGTGAGTCCATCTGCCGAATTGGGTGGTGGTGGATTTTGTGGAGGTTGGTAAGGTCTCCTAAATGGTGGCCTTACAAAACCTATGTTTTGGTTCTTATTATCATTAGTGTTCTTCTTCAATTCCACCATCTCATTTGACATTTTTTGAATGAATTTCTTCATGTCAGCCATATCAAATGGATCCTTATTCTAAACAGTGGGTTTGGGGATGTTCTCAGCTCTTTTCTTGGAAGTGGAAGGCTTCTCTTCCGAGATTTCAGGGCTATCTTTTAGACAAAACATGTCCTTCTCAACCTAGATTGATTCATCAAAGACCTCCAGTAAGGTACCTTTCTGTGCCCTTTTGACCCACATTGCAATAGGGATAGGCAGACTTTTTTCATAATAGGCCACCAACTTCTGCAGGAAGAAGATTGGTAGGGATTCTGTTTTTGAGATAAGAGAACCTTTGGTTAAAGTCTTTTACCCTTTCATTTCCTTTGATTTTCATAGAGGATAATTATAAGACAAGATCTTGTGGTGTTTTATCATCCCCAAATTTCTGGGTGAAATGCTTTTCGAACTCATCCCAGGACGTTATAGATTGGGCTGGTAAGGAAAAATACCAGGCGGCCACCTTACCCTCAAAGGTGTAGGGGAAAATTCTAAATACTACATCCTCATGTACCACGCTTCTAAGTCTTATTTCCTGCATGAAAGTTTTTACATGATCCAACACGAGTGTCTTATCTTCAGGGTTGAATTTAGGCAGCCATTTATCAGGATTCTTTGGTAATCTATGCTGATCTCCTAATATGAAAACTGCACCTTGGTCAAGCCAAGGTCTATTTTGACCTTCTCCAGCCATCAGAGGTTCTTCTTCTTCTGACGACGAGCTAGAAGAATTTTCACCATCTGAGGAAGACGATGAAGATGAAGGAGGGGATGGTGGTGGACTACCAACTACAAGATTTGGTTGACCTTGTGTTCCTATGAGAGTAGCCTCATGGTTATATTCAGGAGAATCAGGCTGATCAATCAGCTCTTGATATTCAGGTTGTTGATCAACTGTATGTTGATCCTCTGTGCTTAGATCAGTGGTATGTTGAATCTGTGGATCACTGGTTTGTGAAGTGGAAATTTGTTGATCTCCCCGACCACTAGTCTGCAAAATGTCTTCTAAGCTAAAGGCTGCTAGACCACATCTTCTTTGGTTGGCAAGTCGTTGTTCAGCTCTTAAGACCTGATCAATAGATTATTTCAATATCTATTCTAACGAGATGGGTCCCCTTGTAGGTGATGTGAAAATGATATCTCATCTCTTCTCCTATTGTGTTGCAGGTGTGACATGTATAAGTGTAGGTTGGGAAGAAGGGACAGGGGGAACTATAGTTTGTATATCAGTTAGTTGTTCAGATGTTGAATCCCTTGTATGGCTTCGAGTTTGAACCATTGAAATACCTACTGGAGGAGGTTTTTTAGCGGTTTGCTTAGGCATGTTATACTAGTGGCCCTCCTTCTAGCACCATTTGTTGATGCCTCGGGTGTGCAGAGTAAGTGCAAGGTGATGGAATGGGTTCCAAGGCACACAATAGGGGATGAAAACCCAACCAAAGGCTTCGAAAGACCCTACATAAGGGCAATCCTATACTCGAGCTGTTTGGTGTAGTAATCACCCATGGATATTCGGCCTCCATTGGCACTCTATGAGTAAGTGGTTTGATCGATAAGATCAGTTTCCCAACTGAGGGAAACAAAAGTATGGAAAACAATGAACAATTCTAACTCAATCTATTTAGAAAAACAATCTAATATTAAGTTAGACCTATTATAAGATGAAAAACTTGTGGTTTATGCAGGTTACCCCTGAGGTATGAAGAACAAATAGCTCACCACCCTTACCAGAAATGCTTTCAGATGAGATATTTGTTAACTTAAATTATGATTACTTAATGAAAATCAAACAATGATAATTCAAGCTTGAAGACCATCAAGATATAACCTGTTACCTCTTTGTTGATTGAAAAATCAACAATGATTGAATTTATATTCGATCAATTGCAGAAATCGACAAAGAAAGTATTTAATCAAAGAAATTCAATCAAATATTTTCATACACACATCAGTTATACATAAAAATCAATGCAATAGATTTATGCATTCATTTGATATCCAACAAGAGATCACATATATATAGTGGATGACAATCTGGAATGTAAAGTCAGAAATTCCCAAAGAAACTCGAGTAACAATCAGAAGATGGATCCAAAGATAACATTAATGTATTAAGATGTCTTGTACCAAAATTACAATGACTCTAGTGACAGAGTATCCTCAGTATTATCTTATGCTGAAGTACAATTCCAAAAATTCCAACCCCTTCCCCAGAGAGGTATTCATGCTTAAATAAAATTATTACAACTGAGTACAATAAGAGAATCCTAGGAAAAAGAAACTACATATCTGAATTCGACTATTGATCCCGGAAATCTTTCCCTTTCTCGGACTATCAAGGGATTCTTAGAGATATATTCTTTCATTGAAAAGATCCTCAAATCAAAAATAGAATTCCGCTCTAGCCTGCGCATTATCAGCAATAGATGATTCGGTTTGTAGAGAATCTACCACAAAAACTTGTGGATGAGAGAACAAGTTCTCTAAAACAGAGAAATCCGTCAGAGGGTCCACCTCAGAAGGAATTGGCAGAATTTTAGGTTCTTCATGGATTGTATAATCTTGTATAATATCATCGTCATGGTCAGCTAATTCTTTCAAAACTTTCTTATCTTTCTGGCCGAGAATTTGCATGCAAACAGACGGGGCATCCGAATATTCTTCATCACTATCGTTGCTTAAATCAGGAACACCTGCATCAAAAGGTGGTGACATAGGTTCTTGATAAAGTAAGGGATATAGTTCTTCATCCTTGAAGTGGGCATTGAGAGAGTCATGACCTGTCTGCATGTTTCCTTTATAAAAAACGTTAAGAAGGAGGCTCACAAGATTGTCATATAGAAAATTTCCCCTTAAGGATATAGAGGACGCACTGAAGGCTTCGTGTTTGTTTCCAATTTAAGCCAACAAATAGGATTGAAAATATTGAACAGAGCTAGTCATAATGGTTAAATTATTATGATTAGTACACTACAATCATTCAAACTATAATGAAGTGACCCAAAACGTGCATTAACCAGATCTAGATCTATGTGAAAGTACAAATCTAATCGAGACTTGCATGACTTGAAAATCATATGAAAACTCATCATTAAAAACCTGTTCTCATCAATAATCATGAGCTTGGAAAATAAAAGTGAGAGTTACAGTGAAAAGAGACGTCTTTGAAATGGATAAGACAGGAATTTCAATACACCAACTGGCAATCTGATTTCACTCGTGAAACTAGATCCAAATCATTAATCTAACAGGAAGACCAGAGCTGCACGGCTGAAACTAAAAAGAAAATTATAATCTACAAAATCCTTGAAGAGTCAAACAAAACGAGAAAAGGCCATTGCTGAATCCCAAAATAACCAAATTACTGAACACGGAACGCAGCAATGGAAACAACTCAACCTAAAATGAAAGAAAAACGGGCAAAAACGATCCTTAACAACAAAATTCTCAGTAGAATCAGCGTAGCGGGGCCATTTTTGGTGACTAAAAATGATAAAAAAATGAAATAAAACCTATATTTATCAATTTACCCAAGTTAAATCATGACCGTAGCATGGAGAACAATGAACAGCTGAGATTATACAATGTGAAATGTGGGATCGGGTTTAGAAACATAATAAAAAGTTTTATTTACCACTCTTGAAAGCCAAAAATCGACAGTGGCGGGTTTCGAGTTCCAAAATATAACCAAAACAAAAAAACAAGTTCCCGAAAGCCACAACCCGACAATTGTGGGTTGTGGGTTCCGGGTCGCAATCAAACGCAAGATTAATAAGGCAATTTCTGAATTACAACATGCGACACTGTTGGGTTTCGGGTTTATTAAAACTTATAAATGAAAATTGGGATTCCCACAACGCGACATTGTCGAGTTTCGGGTTTCAGGTTTACATAAAAAAAACTTCGAAAAGAATGAAATCCCGCACCTGCAACTGTCATGTTGCAGGTTTCAGGTTTTGAAAATCCAAAATGAGAGCACCAATTTCCTGCACCCGAAACTTTTGGGTTTCAGGTTTTGGGTTCTCCAAGTGTCAGGTTTCAGGTTGGTAGAGAGAAAGGTTAAAATACTCAAAATTGAAATATCTCTGCAAACCAAACTCTTACAGATAATCCAAATCAGGAAGAAACATGGAGCAAAAGGTATGAGCATTATATTTAAAGACCCCTAAACTGAAAAATCATATTCACAAAGGGAAACTTACCGATATACCTTCGAATTTATTGAAAAATGGGGCTCCCATGCTTTTGCTAAGCATGGGATCTGTTGTGGCCACAACACCACCCCATTGCATTCTCGAGCAGGAAGCTCTCAACAGCAGAAAATAACTATACTACTACCGAGAGGGAAGGCCTTGCAATGGTATATGCCATACAGAAATTTAGACATTACTTACTTGGTGCGCACTTCCTTATGTTCACTGACCATTCTGCATTGAAATACTTGGTCAATAAGCCAGTGTTAGGGGGATGCATATGCAGATGGCTATTGCTGTTCCAGGAATATGACTTTGAGATTATTGTTAAGCCAGGTAGACTAAACCTGGGACCTGCCATCTACCAAGGATTGAGTCTAGAGAAGAGCCAACGAACATTGAAGATAGTCTGCCTGATGCACAACTATTTGCTATATAGATTACCGATGATTATTATAAGGATATCATTAATTTTCTGACAACAAGGATGGAACCGTAGGAATTATCTGTCCAGCAGAAGAAGTAGCTAGTGGTACGCACCACAGACTTCACTATAATTGCAGGTAAGTTATACAAACTTGGACCATATGAAGTCCTGCACATATGTGTACTAGATCATGAGAAACCATTTATTCTAGCAGACGCGCATTTAGGGATCGCGGGAGGTCACTATGCAGGAAGGGCTACCGTGCAGAAGATATTGCGCGCGGGACTATGGTGGCCCACGATCCACAAAGATGCCAGAGAGCACTGTAGGGATTGTGATGTCTGTCAGAGGATAGGGAAACCTTCACGAAGAGATGAGATGCCATTGAATCCACAGTTGACCTTGCAGGAATTTGAAAAATGGGCAATTGGTTTTGTGGGTCCTATAAACCCACCAGGAAAAAGAACTGGTGTGAGGTATATTATTACTGCTACTGATTACCTCACCAAATGGGTGGAACCAAAGCCAGTAAAGGAATGCAGTGCCAGTTCATATTTGAAGAAAAATTGTCAATATTTGGTTGTCCGAAGATTTTGATGAGTGACTAAGGTAGTCACTTTTTGAACAAGACCATTGAGGCACTTACAGAGGAATTCCACATTCGTCATTAGTGCAATACTCCATATCATCCACAAGCGAATGGCACTATTGAGGATTTTAATAAAATAATGGCGAACGCACTGACTAAGGTCTGCAATGTAAATAGAGATGATTGGGATCTACGAGTCTCCTCTGTGTTATGGGCATACAGGACTACATGCAATAAATTGACAAGACATACACCTTTTCAGTTGGCTTAAGGGAAGGAAGTTATAATGCCAAGGAATATATTGTCCCTAGTTTGAGGATCGCTACTTTCACAGGGATGGCAGACTGCGTAGCATTAGAAGAAAGGTCGCTACACCTCATTGGGTTGGAGGAAGATCGCTTCATTACTATCTTCTAGCAACAAGATCAGAAGGACCGCGAGAAAGCCTGGCATGATCGCCATATAAAGAACAAGTGCTTTCAAGTAGGTGACCTAGTCCTCCTATATGATAGCAAATTCATGAAGTTTCCTGGTAAATTTAAGATGCATTGGCTTGGCCCATATACTGTGATACATATTACTAACACTGGTGCAATCTAGTTAGCCAATTTACCTAGAGATACCCTACCAACTGTGATAAATGGAAGCAGACTAAAGCTGTATCACGATAGTCCTACTTCGCAGAACCTTGGATAACAAGCAGAGGAAGAGATTTCTAGTGTCAAGTACAGTTGAAATTGGACACTAGAAATGTAAAGGAGTCTGTACATGTATGATAAGAGGAACAAGGTATGATAAGAAGGACGATGTATGCACCGCGTAGCACTGCTGAAGCTGCGCAAGGAAAAAAAAAATTGAAACCACGTAGTTGAAAATTTTGGCACTACAACATAGCTGCACAAGATTGCAGATGGCTTGCTATGTCGCTTGGTGCAAGACTCAGAAAAATAGCCGTTACATTGCTTTTTGAGAAAAAGATCCATTATATGACCATTGCCATGAACAACTTGAGCATTTAATGAAAAGATAGCCGTTCTGAACACGCTAACGATGGAAGGGACTGAAGGATTTGCTCAAAATTTGCCAATGGACACTACATTAAATTCCCATCTAGCCATTGGAAGGCATGCAGAGGACCCAGCTATGCCTATAAATAACGCTGCATAAGGACTTGCGGGCATTACCAGACACTTAGAATTTTCATGCATTCCATACTGTGTTAGCAATCCTTAGCCACACTTTTGAATATTTTCCTAATTTCACCACTAAATGTACAGGCCGCCATATAGAGAAGAAGAGCTTACATTTCAAGAAGCAATCAGAGTCTTTCAGTACAGGGGACTTATAGAGTTAATGAAAACCCCTACCAAGAATATTATACTCAAACCCAGTGAAGCGTCCAGAAGATCACCTCACCATAATCCAATCATGCAGGACAGAGGGAAAGACATAACTGGACCACGAACTAAGATTCCAAAGACAATCCAAACAGCACCAAGATCACCGGTCTTTCAGAAGGAACCCTTGAAGCTAACATCGGAGTATATATCACCATGGGCATTGGATACCCCAGTCTTTAAATTGGCCAAGAATGCTAGATATGAAATCCCATTATCGCTGATTTCAAAACATGTAGAGGTTGTGAAGAACCTACTCGGAAAGATCCCAGACTGTAAATGGGAGGATTATGACCTCCTAGGCATGAAGAAGGAAGAGCCCCATGTGCCCAAGTACCCACAGTTCCAGCCTGACCAGTACATGTGCTGGAAGAAATATACCAAGTGCACTTTTAACTTGGTTGCCGAAAGCTGGCTGACACTGGTAGTTCAGTCAGGATTGTTGAACCTCCTCAGACTGCCACACTTTGATCGCTCACCAGAAGTTAATGCCGTGGTTCGCACTCTGATGGCGTGATTCCATCAAGGATACCTATGGCTAGATAGAAATATTGATGTCAACATTGATTTAATCCACTACGTCACTGGGTTAAGCAAGCATGGCAAGGATCCCAAGCAGTTCTTCCAAGGGAAGAGTAAAGAAAAAGAAGCTGTCAAGAAGATGAAGAAAAGCCATGCATTGGTGAAGGGAAAAAGAGGTTTACCGATAGACGAAATTGAAGATAGAGTGACAAAGTTTGTCATGCAGTTGCTTGCAGCAAAAATCCTTAGAACAGCTAGTCCTCCGGAGGTGCGTGTGGGTGAAATACTACTTGGTGCCGCAGTGGCTGAAGTCAACCAATTCAATTGGTGTCAATATCTTTTTAATGAGTTCCTTGATGAACTCAATGATACACAGGAGAATGGAGGATAGTTCCATTTCACATGGTTGATAGTTGTCATTGCGTTTGTCGGTTGGAAATAGCCAGGGTGTCATAATAGAAAGCAATGATCCCAGAGGATTCTGCTACGCCAACCTTTGGGAAAATGTCAATGCAGAGAAACAACACGCGACCACAGAAGTATTCTATCAGTACTACACTCAGCTGTGTGAGGAAATAACCCGAACATCGCGCACCACAAGGCAGGTAACAGTGAAGTACATTCACGTTCTTGATTTCATGGCGGACATGTGGTGTATCTTTATTTCACCCAAGGCAGAAATGACGAAGCAAGAATGGTACAGGGGTAACTACCATATGTACGAGGAAGACATTGAAATCCCCATGAAGGACTGGCCGGCTAAGTTCCGTGTCAAAGTCACGGATGTTGAGACAAACTCTGAAGAAGACGAGCCAATCCCGCTGTCATGCCCGATTGTTGAAGAAATAGGAAAGCGGAAAGAGACTGAGACCTCGCAGAATCCAAAGGTGCGAAAGACGATGAAGGCCACAAAGACTCAATCTGAGACAGTGTTGAACGAAGATGACTTTGAGACGATAGCAGAAAAGGTCGCAGATGTCACATCCCCTCCCTTGGCCCCAATGCATCGAAGGGATCATGAATACATAACTGGGGAATTTAGACAAATTCAACCCCATTCATAACATTCATGGAAACATATGTGTGCAGATGCAAATTAAAACAAAGATGCACAGTGGAATAAACACCATCCACACACAATTCCCAATTGACATTCAATTTAACATAACTAGAACAACCATCTATCAATTAAAAACAGTGCAGAAGTAATTACACATAAGAGAGTATACTTATCTCACTGCAATGCTGTCCCCAATGACTAGCTATGTTGCTACAATGTTCCTCGCAACCGTAGGTCTCTTTCCATCCTGTATTATTTCAGCACTCAGAGACCACCCCCGAGCTAGGCATGATATATACAAGGAAAAGGGGACTCTCAAGCTCATCACAGCCTAAAGAAATGGATACCCATCTCAACCCCAACATTTATTAACACACAACAACTCAAAGCTGAGCATGGGTGTACATAACAACAAAATCCCAAGTGTTGGGTATGAGGGAAAACGTGGGCAGCCAAAACAGAAAAATGGTGGATGGGAATCAATCCCGGGAGAGCAAAATCATTTTAGCAAACATTCCTGGGCATTCAGAGGGAAAAAATGGCCTCTATAAACCCCAAAATCGTGACTCCTCTTTCCCCAGCCACAGGGCAATGCAAAAACGAGTCCCCAACCATGCCAAAAGGAGGAAAACACAAAAAAAATAGTGGAGAAAAATGCCCCTACAGCTCCCAACAGGTCTGCAACATGAAAATGCCCTCTTCCCAGTTAGAAGACCCAGTGAAACCAGAAAAACGTGGCTGGAAAACACCCAGCCTATATTCCAAAAACATGAGAGAGTGAATTCTAACTATGAATAATGGCTTGGGAAGGAAATTTGTGGGTGTTTTCTTGCCTAAGAAGGAGAAACATGATTTTCCATGAGGGTGGCTTGCCCATACTCGAATTTGGACAGCCATACCTCCCCAATCCCCTAGGAATTAACTACTTCATCCAACTCTTGGGAGAAATGAATGATTGGGCACCAAATTCAACATGGGTAGTTGATGGTTGATGGGTTCTCTCATTGACACTTGGCTTGGCTTCATTGGCTCAAGGGTTTGAACATTTCCCTCCCAATTCCTTGTAATATCATGCCCCCATCTCTTGTTGCATTGCATAGCTAGTTGTGGGCATTTTTATATTAAAATGCATATTTACAATTCCCATGGTTCTCTAGCACATGGGAAACATAATATCTAATACTTGCCTCTTCAAGGTCGAGCGTTCACTAGCGCGGCCTTGGCCTTGAGCTCCACGCCAGGAATCATACAAAATATGTATACAATATTTACATTACAGCCCAAATATCATAAGGGTCAAGGATGGGGACATTACAGCAGAACAAATGCAGGAGCTCATGGCTCACAAAGAGAAAAAGGATAAGGCCATCCAAGATGACATGCAAAAGACTAGGCTCGCACTGCAAGCTCTTATGAAGAAAATGGACGATGTCCATAAGAGCCTAACCTTGCCGCACGACATAGGAGCTGAAAGGAGGTCGGTAGGAACCTCGTAGCAAACACCGCCGTAGCTAGCCATAACGCTTCCTTCTAAGACCAAGGTTGTGCATTTGGACGCATTGGCAATTTCAATACAGATGATAGAACAGATCATCCTGGACACAAAGGGTGTCGAGCGGGTAGAGCTCGACTTGGCCAAAATCCCCTTGCCAGGCTTACACTTTGTACACATGCAGATAGTGGAGGAGATGCATGAATGAATAGTAGAGTCCATGAAGTCACAAGCGGAGCTGCATGCAACAAACAGGCAGCTCGAGCACTCTCGGTTGCATGCAGAAATGGAGCTACATGATGAACAGGTCTGCTGGCAACAATTGGAGACTACCATATCTACTGTTGCACAAGATATTGAAGATATACAACTCCAGGATGATCCTATGAACATAGTTCTGAGGATCGGAGAAAAGGTGAGATCTTTGAAGATGGAGATGCAAGATAAGTACATCCTCTATGAGGCCGAGCTTGTCGCATTAAAGGAAAAACTGAAAATGCAGACGCCATTAACTGAGCAGCAGTTAAGAGAGAAAGCAGTGAGTGTTGCCGCACAGAGCATAATAAGTGAGATGGCTAAGTGCCAAGATATCTTGGAAAAGGTTTCAAAGGCATTCGCTGCCCTTGAAGAGGATCAAGGGCTACTGTAGGTGAAGACTGCGGTAAAAGAAAAACAGACTGCGCTAGAAAAGTTGGATGCAGAGGTTAAAGATCTGCCACCCAGGGAGAGGCTGTCGAGATATAAGGAGATATCCGGCTTGAGGAAGGAATTCCAGGCACTAAGAGAAAAAGAAACTGAGATGGATAATCAGTCACAGCAACTCCATGAGGATGCCACAACGGTGTCGCAGCAGATAGAAGACAAGCTGAAGGAACTGCACAACAACCAGGATCAGGTACAAGGATAGATTGGAGAAGAGATAAATACAGCACTACTTGAGATAGTAAAACAAGTTGAACAAGATACCAAAGAAGTAGTGGAACATTTGTTCAGCACCTATAATGATTTCGCGGCCAAATTAGTTCCACCGGCCACAGAGCAAAGTGAGACAGCTGAAGCAGGAAGTGGCTTAGGGACGAGCCACATGTAAGTGTTAGGGGGCATGTTGGGCCCAAGTTGGGGTAAATTTTTGGTAACACTTGTGATAAGAAGGAAACGTTGAGCTGAGTGTAGCTCATAAAAAGAGATATAATTTTGTCTAAGTGTTGAGGGTGCTGTGAAGTTGTGCGCAGCATCCAAGTTTTGACCATGCTGTGAAGTTGTGTGCAGCATCCAAGTTTTGACCATGCTGCGAAGTTGTGTGTAGCATCTGAATTTTGGAAGTACCACGAAGACCAGCGCTACAAGGAAGCAGTACTACGAAGCAGTCAGGCCATGTGGAACTAGCAAAGTAGAGCACTGGACGAGGATCAGGCACATGTACAGGATGGACCAGTAGTGGTCTAATTTTGGAAAGATGCTCCATGAGTGTTGAGCAGCAGGCACGAGCAAATCAGGAAGGCGTCCAATGCATGAGTTTGTTCAGGAAAGTACAGCTCAGAGAAAGCGATGGCTTGGCACGCCTAGTGGGTGAGACCATTAGAGATGAATGGTTCAGTGAAAGTGACCTGCTGGCATGGGTGCGACATGAAGGCCGATAGCGATAGAATGAAGACGTGGAGAACTGCCATGATGAAGTAGACACTACCAGATGCCAGCAAGCCGATTTCAGAAAACCTACACAATTTTGTAAACCCTAAGGGTTTTTGGGTTTAGGTCTTCGACATTGTAAAGACATGACCTTCGGGCATGATCTATTTAAGAAGACAATTTTGTATGGGATGGGGTTACATTTTATTGTTTTGAATTTGTTGTTACAATTTTGGGCTCTGGAGGTTGTATTGTAAAATCTCTTTTGAGTTGAGAATATTGTAAAGGATCTAAAACTATGTACGCAGAGACCTATCTGAGAGGAAGGAGAGTCTGGAACTGAGTGCACAGACTAAGACCGGTTGTCCCAACCCCTTTTTAAATATATATACTACCAACCGTTCTTGTGGACGTAGCTTCCCATCCAGGGGAGTGAACCACGTTAAATATTGTGTTGTGCGATTGTGTTTTATGGATGAATTCTTATCTATGTTTTCTATAAATGAATGTCTAGATGTTTCCTTGCATGCTGTTATGAGAGCACTGTTGTATGCATTTGCCATCAGAAGACATATGGAGATGATATGTTAAGTTCTGCATGAATAAGATGAAGGGTGAACATTTAGCTTGTGTTTGAGAACAATGAATCAGTTAGTTGGTTAAGTGTTAAGAGATCACTTAAGTATTTCCTCATGTGCAATAGAACAAAGGCCTAACGCTTAGATTGTATCAGTAGAATATGCTCAAATTGTAACCATACTAAGTTGATGAACGAATAGTAGATGGATAATCGGCTGAGTAGCTGAATGAGTGGATGAGTGATACTCAATTTAGAGCCTTAAGCATTTCCAAGGTAGTTCAAGTATAAAGTTGAACTACATAGTTCACAGTTTCAGTAGAAGCCCCATGATAGAAGGGTTTGGAAGGGCAGACCGCATTATTGTCGCTGCCTCGCAGTATTTTCCCATAGCACATATCCTGTTGTGCGCCGCACCGTCTGGTCTCGCAGTGCATCTTCCTTAGCCCGGGTTGTGTAGTATGTCCGTCCAAGCAAATTGTCACTTACTGTGGAAACCTGATTCCGCAGTACCCCATAGATACACATCGGGTGAGACCTCAACCTGCTCGTAGGTTGTTGCCGAAAGGGCCGGTATGAAGGGGTTTTGTTGGCCAACGTGAAACCGCGAAGAACCTAGGTCTTATAGAAAACCTCTGGGTCAATTATAGCAAACAATCAAGAACAACAGCAAGTACCTAAAACTCCTGCAATTGCAAGAAGATTTACCAGTTTAAGTAGACTCCCTGAACAATACTCTCCTTCAATGTATTATTTGTTGATGACTGATGCTAGTGAACCAAAATGTTATGAAGAAGCAATGCAGGTGGAAACTAGAAAGAAGTGGGAGCAAGGCCTGAATGAGGAGATGGACTCATTGGTAGGAAACCAAACTTGGGATATGGTTTAGTTTCCTGCTGGTAAAAGAGCATTGCAAAACAAATGCATTTACAGGTTAAAGGAAGAAGAAAGAGGCAAGAAGTGGTACAAGGCGAGACTTGTTGTAAAGGGGTTTACACAGAAGAAAGGTATACATTGTGATGAAATATTTTCTCCTATTGTTAAGATGACTTCAATTAGGACTATCTTAAGTCTAGTGGCGGTAGCATATTTGCATCTTGAATAGTTAGATGTAAAAACAACCTTTCTCCATGGGGATTTGAAGGAAGAGATATATATGTAGCAACCACAAGGGTATGACATCAAAGGTAAGGAGAACTTGGTATGCAAGTTGAAAAAGAGTTTGTATGGATTGAAGCAAGCTCCAAGGAAGTGGTATTTAAAATTTGACAGGTTTATGATGTCATTCTAACCACTGTGTTTATTTCAAGAAGTTAGATAATGTAAGATATATTATCTTATTATTTTATGTGGATGACATGCTTGTTGCAGGGTCTAACATGCATGATATAAATGTACTCAAAAGGAAGCTAGCTAATTCATTTGAGATGAAGGATTTGGGTTCTGCAAAGCAAATCCTTGGTATGAGAATAACGAGAGATAGGAAAAATTGCAATTTGACATTGTCTCAAAGTGAGTACATACAAAAGGTGTTGGAGAGGTTCAGAATGCAGAATGCAAAACCAGTTAGTACACCTTTGGCCTGTCATTTCAATCTAAGTAAGGAAATGTGTCCTAAGACATAGGAAGAGATAGATTACATGTCCAAGATTCCCTATTAATCAGCAGTTGGTAGCTTGATGTATACCATGGTGTGTAAAGACCAGATATTGCACAAGCAGTGGGAGTTGTGAGCAGATATATGAACAATCTAGGTAAAGAACATTGGAAGACAGTACAATGGATTCTCAGGTATTTGAGAGGTACTACCACTCAAGCATTATATTTTGGAGGTTCAGACACTGTTCTACAGGGATATGTTGATGCATATATGGCAGGTGATAAGGATAGCAGGAGGAGCACCACAAGGTATGTGTTTATTGTAGGTGGAACAACAGTAAGTTGGATTTCAAAACTGCAGAAGGTTGTTGCACTTTCAACAATAGAAGCAGAGTATGTTGCTATTACAGAGGCTAATAAAGAGATGATTTGGTTGCGGAGGTTTATGGAGGAAGTGGGCAAGAAGCAAAAGGATAGCAGGTTGTACAGTGACAACTAGAGGGCCATTCATCTTGCAAAGAACTTCGCATTCCATTCCAGGACTAAACATGTACAACTCAAGTACCATTTCATACGCTCTGTTCTGGAAGATGAGTTGTTGAAGCTGGAAAATATACACATTAGCCAGAATCTTGGAGACATGTTCACAAAGGTAGTGACCAGAGAGAAACTGAGTTCCTGATTGGTTTTATTTGGCCTTCTAGCATGAAGGTGAAGATGAGAAAGTTGCCAAGTCCAAGGTCTAGCAAGTACAACAACGGTGGAGTTGTTATGATCAGTCTCCAAGTGGGAGATTGTTGGTTGTGGAGCCAAATCTTCAAGTCTCATAGATGATATTGTCTTATCTGTATACCCCAGAAGACTGTAGACTCATTCCCCCACCTTGGGTTGTTTTCGCCAACAGTTTTCGGGCCCATGGTTTTGGGTATCCCGTGGTATTTTCCCATTGTATTTCCCTTATAAAAGAAAGACATTATAATATGGCTAGGGTTGAAGTATTAGGTTTTATGAATTATAAAGATCTCTAAGATTGGAAGAGAGATTGTGAGACAACAAAGAGGAAGTGCAGCGGTTGTGCTATAGGTTGTATCCCTTCACTTTGCTGGATGACATAATAATAAGGATTGGCAAATTTCAGTGTGGGCATAGCCCAAGTTGGGGTGAACCACGATATATCTGTGTCTCTCTTGTAATGTGTGTGTGATTATCTTTTCATTTATGTTTATTGTTATTGCTCTACAATCTTGTTTTTCTAATAGGTAACAGAATCAGTTATAAAGGTTTCCAGGCTTCACTGCGTGCATAGGGTCAAGTCCCTATACAACAACAACTGTGTTGTCCAACCCCTATCTGACTCAAGATACGTACAATATAACCACTGCAAGCACCCTATGCAATACCTAGATAAGGCAACTATGGTCACCGTAATATAACCAATGATCAGGGGGACAGTCACAGGTGGGATCCGTCATATGGGCATGGTAGCTAAGCCTGAAAATCAAGATGTACATATCCCTCAAGAGTCCCCAGATACGAACAAACCCTGCAAATATCTCCCACGTTCAGACAGTATTGGAGGGCTATCTCTGCAACCAATCTCCCATGACCTCGTGCTTAACTCTGATTTGAGTAGAGCTTCCTGAGAACATCGATGTATACCATGGATTCCAGCACTCCCTATTCAGACACATAATGTTTTGTCTAGTAGTCTTGGATTGTAAACTCACAACGATTTATTCCAAGACTCTAAACCTATACTAGTTGGTGCACCATATAAAATAAAAATTGTTCTAATCAATTTTAAGATTAAGAGTTAATTTTAGGTGGTTGTGATTACTCAAAGGATATGGTCATGAAACTAATGATGTATATGACTCAATAGTATGCACAATTGTCAAACTCTAGACTCATCTATTCAATAAAAACAATGCCACTAGAATGAAAATGAATCCAACGGTTCGAAATAAAATGCAATTCTTTTAAATTTCCAATGCACAAGCAGATCCTAGATGAAGGCACAAGCACTCAGACGCAAAATGCAGTACGGAAAGTTTTTTTTTTTGTATTTTCTCTTATAATGAAAAGGAAAATGCAAAACTATGTTTTTGTATTTTTCAATATAATGGAATGAAAACTGCAAGCGAAATCTACCTATTAAGTTAAATAAATGAAAAGAAGATCTCTAAGACAACCCAACAATTCCCAAACAATGAGATTCAGGCAATGTAATGAGCTAGAAAATAAAAAGTGGTGATTAACTAATAAGGCTCAAAACAGAGAGAGAGAGAGAGAGAGAGAGAGAGAGATAGAGAAGAGTTTGTGGTCACTAACAGGGCATGGAACAGTCAAGAATAAGGCCAACTAAGACTCGAGAACACTCAACACCAACCCAAAAACAATCCAAGACCATAAACCAATCAATCCCAGAGTTGTACACTATTGTTGAAGGAATAACTGCAGGTAGATGCGAGCTACAGTGCAGACAGAGGTGGGTAGACAGGGGCTAATCTAACCTGACTCATGCACAAGGAAAGGAAAATGAGCAAATAAAGAGTCTAATGACCCAGAAAAAGCTGGTTTTCTATAGTGTGTCCCAACAGCCAACCAAAGACACAGAAGCTCAACACATAGCAACTCTAAATAAGGACTAAAGCCCAAAAATGCCCAAAAATGGATGTTCTCCTTAGCAGAATCACCATTTCTGTTACGAAGAAAACTTCCTTTGGCTTGGGGAAGACCACAACAGACAGCTGACTACTAGAGAATGACTCAATTCCTAATGCAATTCTATATAAATGACAATGCTAAGATAATGGATAAAATACCAACCTTCAACCAGATGTTCGATGTAGATCCTCATTGAGCATTCAACTTCTACACTTGGACCTGCAAATTAGTCTCAACAACATGTACAAGCAAGTGCATATAATATGTGAAAGACATTAGCATAATCAATAGCATGATGGATGATATCATAAGAAAATATAACCCAATGTAATTTAACAATATTCACAACATCAATTGGATGAAAAAATGAGTATTTCCATTAATGAATAACAAGAAGTACAATATACAACCTCTTTCCGGCAACCAATCTGAACCAAGAACTAGGTCTCTCCACGTGTTCCTCCACCACTTCAATCCTCCATGTAATGGCAAACTCAAGCTGGGATAGGATTTTGTTCGGTGAACATAAGGACTTCACAACAACAAGGTTCAATGAGTGTATACTCAAGTCACGACAAAAATCCACTAGAGTTATCTTTCTCTCTCTTTCTCCCCCCTTCCATATGCCATAAGAGCTCAATATATAGCCTTCCAAAGGTAAGTGAATGGACACATCGAGGCGTTTCGAGGAAAATGGAGGGCCAAAGGTCACCCTAAGACCGCTTTTTGGGAGTAAAAAGTAATTTTCTAATGATTTTTATTATTTAACTTGGCACCCACAGGCTATAGTGGAATAGCTCGCGTGTACGCTGGCTAAAGTGGAACAGCTAGCGTATAGGAAGAAAAATAGGGAAAACGTGTTTCTAAAGGACATAAAGTAAATTTGAGTTAGTGAAATGGATCCTGAAGGCCAAAGAGTGTTGATGCTCACAAGGTGGAAAATTACGTTGTAACAGATGCCCCCTAGTGTGTGAGGTTAGAGAATGGTGCTACTATGGCCGAAATACATTATAAACCTTAGAAGTGGAGTGATGGAGACACAATTGGAGAGAGTAACTCACTCGTCATAATACAATAGTATCCCTGAGTACATGTCGGTATAGTACAACAATATGATACAATGGCCATGAATACGCAGTACATCATGAATATGTGTCATAAGTGATCATAGCCATAACCATCTACAATAAAATATGGTCTCCTGCTGAAAAGGAAACAACTGGTGCAATACTGGACGTACAAACTACTAAAGTCTGAGAGATGATATCTCATATGTAAAGTCACAATCATAAGTAGCATACTGAATGCCACTATCGCCTGGGGTCTTCTACATAAATCATCTACGGTGCAAGTCCATCAAGTGAATAAAGGTGTTGAGGTCAAACCTGATGTGACATCATCTGATTACCAGTCAATGGTGTATACCATTAACAGACATGAGATAACCCACCAATAATGAAAATGGGCATCAAGGCACAGAGTACAATCATTAGAGTGTGAATAGATGTGTTGAAGTCGAACACTAAGATGAATCCATTGGTCAGGGGACATTGATGTATTCCCAAAACTGTCGATGGAGAAGGAACCTACCACTAATGACTGCAAGCCTAAAGGTACTCAACTGAACTCTAAGTCTCAAATTCTAGAATAAATAAGTTGACGTTGATGGAATGAAACTCGCTAGAAGGAGGGCATTAAGGCATCCCCCATCAACCAGCATGAGGTAACAGCTACACTGAAAGATTTGGAAGAACTCAGGTGAAACAGACTGACTCAATAAGGAAAGCCGACATGCAATAGTCAAGAGATCTGAGGAGTGGTCGACTTTGGCATCAGGACTTCCTTTGAACAAGAGCATGGGCAGGTGGATATGATCAGGCAGCATAGACTCGACATAACACTAAGAGATGCAGGAGGCATCAACAAAGGGATCCATAATGACTGGAATCTTAACCAGCCGAGGGAGTGACTACTGAGAATTGAGTACAACTCCTAAGGTCGGACTATAGTCCTGAATCATAATGAATGGAGTGGAGTGAATTCTCTATTCAAAGGCGACATGTGAGGCACCTGCAACAATAAATTAATACGAATATGCGAAATACCAGAATGACAGAACTCAGAATCACTTTTATATTGATCACAGGCCACTTCGAGGGGGCAACCTCCTATGAGCAAGCTCAACACAAATAACTTCACGGTGCCTTCATAGGTCTCAACACACACTTATATACTAATTCTAGGTGCCAATACTATGGGTCGAAACCATGGGTCGTTACAAACTATGGATCAACAATACTACGGGCGACTTACAAAGCATATGCGCCAACAACAATAACAAAAACTATTGATCAACAAATACTATGGGACGACTTACAAAGCATATGTGTCCAACAACAACATACTAACAAAGTAAAGACATGGGTTCCTAACATCCCCTCCCCCTTAAAAAAAATCTTTGTCCTCAAAGCTTTAGATGTGGAAATTGTTGTTGAATCTGAAGGAGTGGTTCCCATGTAGCATCCTCTGGTTGCATTCCGTGCCACTGAATTAAGACCTCTGTGATAGAGCGAGAGTGAAGCTGACGCGTGCGCTGATTGAGGATGGCCTCTGGCTCCAAAAGGATGGATCCTTCATTATCCAGTTCGGGTAAAATCGTTTGGCCGCTGATGGTTGTGCCAAGAACTTTCTTCAGACAAGAGACATGAAAGACTGGATGAATGCGGGAAGAAGGAGGAAGTTCCAATTTATAAGCAACGGACCCAATCTTCTGAAGAATCCGACATGGCCCATAGAACTTTGGAGCGAGCTTATGATGCCCTTTGAGTTTCAAGGAGGATTGTTTGTACGGCTGGAGACGAAGAAAAACCATATCGCCGACTTGAAAAGTGCGCTCCGAACGGTGCTGATCAGCTTGTTGCTTCATGCGATTTCTTTCCATGTGAAGATTGTCCCGCAAAATGCGAAGAATATGATCGCGGTTGCGAAGGACCGTGTCAACTTCCTGAACTGGTGAACTGCTGGGGGTGTATGGAAGAATAGCTGGAGGTGCCTGACCATAGACTGCTTCATATGGGGTCATTTTAGAGGCAGTGTGGTAAGAGGTATTGTACCACCATTCAGCAAGAGGGAGCCACTTTGCCCACTGATGTTGTTGTTCCGAGGTGAAGCAACGAAGATAAGTTTCCAAGCATTTATTGACAATTTCAGTCTGACCATCTGTTTGTGGGTGATACCCTGAACTCATCTTCAGTTTGGTGCCAGTGTGGCGAAATATTTCTGTCCAAAAATGACTAGTGAAAGTCGCATCACGATCCGAGACAATGGAAGAAGGGATGCCATGAAGACGAAAGATCTGGTCCATACAAATTTGAGCGACGGAGGAGGCTGTATAGGGATGGCTGAGAGCACAAAAATGACTATATTTGGAGAGACGATCAACCACAACGAGAATCACTGTCTTCCCGCTAGATTTAGGGATCCCTTCAATGAAATCCATAGAAATATCTGTCCAAATCCGTGTAGGTATGGGAAAGGGTTCAAGCAATCCTGGAAGGAGTGTTGTTTCACCCTTATTGCGCTGGCAGGTATCACATTCGGCCACCATCTGTTGAATTGTCCTTTTCATCCCCTACCAAAATAAGTTACGCCGTGCTCGTTCATATGTTTTGAGGAACCCAGAGTGCCCGACCAATGGAGAAGCATGGAGTTCATAGAAGACAACCTGTTGAAGATCTGTGCTCTGAGGGGGCACCAGACGACCCTTGTATCGCAGAGAAGCACCATCCCAAGAGTAATGTGGGACAGCAGAAGGATTGTTGGTCAAGCGTTGGATGATCTGAGATAAGGAAGATTCATTGACATAACCCTGTTGAACAGATTGCAACCAATTTGGAACAGGCATAGAAATAGCTGAAAGAGAACCTTGGGCATCAAATGTGCGAGAAAGAGCATCTGCCACAATATTGTCTTTACCCTTCTTGTAAGTGATCTCATAGTCATAACCCATGAGTTTGCTAACCCATTTCTGTTGTTCCGGGGAGGAGACACGCTGGTCCAAGAAATATTTCAGACTCTGGTGATCAGTCTTGATGCGGAAATGATTCCCTAATAGGTATGGACGCCACTTCTGTAATGCATGCAAAATAGCCATCATTTCCTTCTCATAGGTAGAGGCAGCTAAATTCTTACCTGAAAGGGCTTTGCTGGTGAACGCAATGGGGTGTTCATCTTGAAGGAGAACAGCACCAAGTCCATTGTCGCAAGCATCACTGTCAATAGTGAAGGGCTTGGAAAAATTGGGCATAGCTAGCACAGGTGTAGTACACATAGCTTGTTTTAGTTTGTCAAATGCACATTGAGCAGCAGGTGTCCATGTAAAAGCATCTTTTTTCAATAGAGCAGTTAATGGAGCCGCAATCTTCCCATAATCCTTGACAAACTTGCGGTAGTAGCCAGTCAACCCCAAAAAACCACGAAGGCTCTTGAGTGTCTGAGGATGTGGCCAATTGTTCATGGCCTCGATTTTGGCAGGATCCATGCGAACCCCTTGTGCTGAGATAATGTGCCCGAGATACTCAACTTCCTTTTGTCCAAAAACACATTTAGACTGCTTGGCATGGAGATGATGGTCAGAGAAAAGTTGCATGACAAGATCCATATGCTAGAGATGTTCATCCCATGTTTTACTGTAGATGAGGATATCATCAAAGAATACCAGAATGAATTTCCGCAAGTAGGGTCGAAATATTTTATTCATTAAGGCCTGGAATGTGGAAGGAGCATTAGTGAGGCCAAAGGGCATGACCAAAAACTCATAATGGCCATCATGTGTGCGGAAAGCTGTTTTAGGAATATCATCCTCATGAACCCGAATTTGATGATACCCAGAACGAAGATCCAACTTGGAGAAAAAGTGAGCCCCATGACGCTCATCAAGAAGCTCATCAACAACAGGAATTGAAAACTTATCCTTGATGGTGAGGTGATTAAGTGCTCGGAAGTCAATGCAGAGGCGCCATGACCCATCTTTTTTGCGGACAAGAATAACTGGAGAAGAAAAGGAACTAGTGCTTGGGCGAATAATACCTTGCTTCAATAAGTCCCGAACGAGCATTTCAATCTCCGTTTTTTGGTGAAATGGGTAGCGATAGGGCCTGATGTTGGGAGGAACGCTGCCAGGAAGGAGCTGAATACGATGGTCTTCTGGCCTGGAAGGTGGTAATCCCACTGGTTCAGCAAAGACACCTGTATATCGATCCAGAATTTGTTGTAGATCCAAAGGAGTAGTGGAGACCGCTGATGGTTTCATCTGGATGGAATGGATCTGAGCGATGACACCATTTGAACTCTTATTGAGGATTTTTTCCATGCGATGTGAACTGATGATGCCGAGAGAACCTGGTTGTAATCCTGTCAATGTGTGTTTGTGTCCATTGAGGGAAAACTGCATCCAATGTTCGGCAAAATCCCATAAGATAGGGCCGATTGTGCGTAGCCATTGAGCGCCCAAAACCACATCACATCCGCCTAAGGGAAAGGAAAACATGTCAGACTGCAAGGTATAATCTCCCATAGAGATACGCACATTTCGACACTTCCCTTTTCAAGGTAAGGTGCCCCCATTGGCAATCATGACTTCAAAGTTGGAGCAAGGATGGATAAAACAATCACCTTGTTTGGCGATCCGAGGGTCAATGAAATTATGAGTGCTACCAGAATCAATGAGGATTGTAAGAGGAAGCTTCTTGAAGTAACCCCTGACCCGCATTGTTTGTGGGGTGGTGATTCTAACTAAAGCATGGAGAGATATCTCGGGTTGGTCATCCGGAGACGGAGGGTCAATAGGCGGTTCCTGAATGTCGACTGGAGCATCCAATGTTTCTGGATCTTCGTCACCCATTTCAGAGGCAGGAGGAGACTCCACATCCAGGAGATAGAGCTTTTGCTGAACACATCTATGTCCCTGAGTGAATTTCTCATCACAATTATAGCAAAGCCCCTTTTCTCTGCGTGCTTGCATCTCTGTTTTAGACAAACGCTTGATAGGAGTCGGTCGAGGAGCCTGCGGTATAGGTGGTCGCTGAGAACTCATATTTCAGAAGGGAACAAAAGTGGGCTTGGAGCGTTGTTGGGATGCAAGCTTGTCTTCCTCCAACTTAGCCAACCCGAGTGCTTCCATCATTGTGTTGGGACAGAACATTTTGACCTCAGAGCGAATGGCATCCTTTAGACCACTGATAAAACAACTCCGGTAAAATTCATCAGACAATCCTTCGGTGTGGTTGGATAGATTCTCAAATTCGGTTTGATACTCTCTCACAGTGCCAGTTTGGCGAAGTTTAGTGAGGGCCCCTGTGAAGTCATCAAAAGCACTAGGACCAAATCGTTGCAAAAGGAGCTGGAAAAAGTCCGGCCAGTTGGGCTCTGGATGAGCCTTGATGTACCAACGGTACCATTGAAGAGCTTCCTGTTCCAAATGAAAGGATGCCAGCGGAACTTTGTTGACATCAAAAGTATTATGCAGACTGAAATACTGTTCTGCACGATAGATCCATCCAGTTGGATCGGTACCATTGAAGCGAGGAAAATCAAGCTTCGGACCACGAAAATTGCTGGAAGCAGAGAACCCATTGTCTACTGAAGACTCGGACTGCTGTTTTTTGTTCATAGCCGAATGTTCAAGATGGAGACCGAGAAATTTTTCATCCAGATCCTGGAGTTTGGCTTGGATGGCTGCAAGTGCTTCCTCCATGGTTTTTGCTCCTGCACGGGTGACAACCATAACCAGGATTTTTTTTATTATTTTTTTTGACTGGGTAGGAAAACAAAAACAGGAACTACTTCAGTAAGGGAAAATTTGGATTTGGGAAAAAATCAAAAGGGTAATTGGGGTTTGACTAGGTTTTGGACACTGTTAAATAGATAGGGAAGCAAGAATGAGGATTTCAGAAGCGGGGTGAAAGAATGGGAAAATTTGGCAGAGGGGAACAAAGAAGCATAATTCAGAAAGGAACTCTGTGGTAAAATTTGAAGGTGATTGGGTGAAATCTGAGGAAGTTATGGCAAACCCTAAAAATAGACAAATGTGGGATTTCGGGCTTTGGGAAGGGGAATTGGGGATAGGGTCCTCAGGACTGAAATATGCAGAATGGGATGACAGGGGTTCCCCGAAAATTTCAAGGGAAACAGAGTGAAAATAAGGGAGATATGGAGCGGCTATGGCTCGAAAGAGATCTGGAACAACGCCGAATGGACTGAAAATGGCTGAATCTGGAACGGCTTGCAAAATAGATCTGAAACGGCGTAGCAGTGATCGACAATAGTTCAGCTGAAAGTAGATATGGACCCCAGGTATGTGTGGCTTCCTAACAGTTCAGGGGTTTCACTCGGCCACCAATGCTGTCCGACGGCTTGCGTATTGGGGCAATACCCCTCACTCCACGGCTCAGGTAAAACTGATAACCGCTTTGCCACAAACGACAGCTCTTGGTTTACCTCACGGGTGGGAACTAGTCAATCAGGTAGAGATCGTTGCCCTTTTCGCTGGCAGGTCCTCTCAATGGGCCAGCTACTTCGGGGTTCCTGTGGTACTCCTCACAATGAGTTTTAGGGCTTATGCCCAAGTACTTCCCACAGTTAAGCGGATAGGGATTATTCCCAATTTCGAACCTGCAATAGATGCGAAGAAAAAATTTGGCAGAAATTTCACCCAGCGAGCCCAAGAAAGTGCTCTGATACCAAATGTGAGGCACCTGCAACAATAAATTAATACGAATATGCGAAATACCAGAATGACAGAACTCAGAATCACTTTTATATTGATCACAAGCCACTTCGAGGGGGCAACCTCCTATGAGCAAGCTCAATACAAATAACTTCACGGTGCCTTCATAGGTCTCAACACACACTTATATACTAATTATAGGCACCAATACTATGGGTCGAAACCATGGGCCGTTACAAACTATGGATCAACAATACTACGAGCAACTTACAAAGCATATGCGCCAACAACAATAACACAAACTATTGATCAACAAATACTACGGGACGACTTACAAAGCATTTGCGTCCAACAACAACATACTAACAAAGTAAAGACATGGGTTCCTAACACGACACAATATCTGCCAACAAAGAGACGTAAAAATTCTCTCGTCTAGCTTTTTGGAATATTTGATTTTTTTGGTCTTTTTCATATTTGAAAATCTTGAAAAAGAATAAAATTGTTTATAGTACAAAAAGTGAGGGAACGAGTGTCAAATAGAAATCAAACTAGTTCCAAGCAGTGGAACATACCTATGATCAATCCAAGGAAGCATGTGCAGGATGTGGACACTCGGGGGGTGTTCCCTCAAGGTGAAGGGTCATCAAGCTGTGAAAGATAAATTAAGGCTCTTCTTGGCTAGGAAGGTAAAGTGCTCAGGAACCTGGCTAATAAGTGAGTAAGTGAGAGCCAACACAAGGCTCAAGCGGCAAGCAGGATGATGCAATGCAATCACAACTCGACATAAAAGGGGAGTCCTTTTTCATAAAGTTAGTCTCCTCACACGAAAAAGTGTAAAACAATGAGAAAAGAAATATTCTAGTCACGTAGGATAGAGTATACCTTTTTCGTAATTAATCCACTAAGGTATGGAAAAGAGGTAAACTTATACCTAAGTGAATGTCGCTTCAAATCCTTTAACGAGTCTGAAATGACAAGTATACTCGGCGATCTTGTTTGATTTGAAAAAGTCTAACAAGGGCTTAAAAAAGACTTTATAAAAATCTTTTTCGTAAAGTTTTAACGAGCCCAAAAAAGTAAACTTGTGACCTCCTTACTGTTTTTAACGATCTCAAAGGAGAGATGGAAGAATGCTCGTAATGGGAGTAGACATGTGTCAGGGACATGCGAGACTAGTTCCAAGCACATGGAACAAAGCTATGCATAATGCAAGGAACATGAGCAAGATAAGGACACTCAGGGGGTGTCTGCGAATTCTTATGGCAAAAGGTTCAAATGCATCATAACAATGGGGAGGCCTAAACCTATATTCAAGGTTCTGAATATGCCTACCATGACCGAAGCAAATGTCGAAAAGGACTAGTAAACAAGTATAAGTCCAGCTAAGAATCCTGTCTCCAAGAAACATAAGTACCAAGATCATCTCTAAAATGTATGTAAAGAAAAATATGATACA
Organism: Larix kaempferi; assembly: GCA_027924585.1. NCBI lineage: Eukaryota > Viridiplantae > Streptophyta > Pinopsida > Pinales > Pinaceae > Larix > Larix kaempferi. Next base: position 8,836,754 of record BSBM01000809.1, on the reverse strand, counting down.
AGTCATTGCGGTAGAAACATTTTCAACTTCACTATTGTTAACCTCAAACAACATGCAGGTAGAGCTAACAACTGAAGGTGTCATAGTGCCAATACCCAAGGGATCAAAATGAACAGCAAAGTTGAAGGATGTGAAAGAATCTGCAAGAGAAAATTAATCATCACGGGATTTGGAAATTCTAGAAATAGAATCAAACGTTTCAGGAGCGTTGATTTGCGGATCTATAGGAGAGCTCAAAGACTCATCAAACTCAAACATCAAACAAGAGCTGGACGAGACTATGACTGGATCCAAATCCAAATGGGTGGTAGATTGTATTATATGCTCATCTCGTTCAATAAGACCAAGGGTGGGAAAGGAATGAGATCTATGATAGGAATCCCCCTAAGGCTCATCATTACAATGCATGGAAGCGATAAAATCTTCATCTGAAGGTAGAGTATTATCAAGGCATCCGTGTGAACAAGATGGGTCGACTGCCTGTGTAGGCAACATAATGGGTTCTTCCTCTCTTGTCCATAAAGAAGAGAGATATGAATCTGCAATGGATTTTCGAACATGATGAGAATTCTTGGCTGGAGACAAGGGCATATCCATCCCAATGCGCGAAACGTCTCCAGACGGGGAACTCATGGAAGGTAGATTCCACGGATCACTGAAATATGATGTCTGGAAAGGTATATGATTCAATCGAGGAGGAACATTATTGGAAATGGTTCGAATAAAAGAAATGGGTGAAGGGAAATCAAAAGATCTGAATAATGAGGGGTACAATCCTACACCCATGTTCCCAGTTTCCAACTAAGAATCTGTAACTTGGGGGACTACTGATCCCATGGATGCTGTGGAATAAGGACTAACGAAATCGAGTTGGTCAACTGTCACAATATTTCCTTCTTGTAGAAAGAAAATAATTATGAACACCGTGGACGGGACTGATTTCATAGCGTACATCCAATTCCTACGCAGGAGAAGGTTTTAGTCGATGGGCGCATCAACCACTCAACTTTAATAGGCACGGGTTTCCCACCCAAGTGGACAACAACGGAAGGGATAATCCCATGGGCTTAAACAAACGACTGTCAAATCCAGTGAGCATGGTCATAAACATGGATAAGGGAGGAGAGCCAAGATATTTCCAACAAGATAAAGACATCACTAAAGTAGAAGCACCTTCGTCAACCACCATTCTTTTGACAAAATTCCGAAGACACTCCATGTGGATTTGAAAAGCCACATGGTAAGGTAAGCGAGGTTGAATGTCAGTAGTATCAAAATTGATAACATTAGGACCTTCCCCATCCTGAACTACTAAATCACTCAAAAGGGCATGCCTTTGAGAAGGATACACTTGTAAAACTTCAAGAGCTAAAATGGCACACGGAGTTTGACCCAAATCCTCTACAATAAAGTAGTTCTGGGTGGCTCGAGCATTGGGATTATGCATAGAGTGCTTGAGAACACCTTTCGGTACCCGCGGCATAGTAGTGGGATTATCGATATGCAAAGAGGTATCGAGAGGAGGAGGAGGCTCATTCCCCATATTCGGTTGTGGTGCACCATAATCACATTGACGAGTAGCAACACTAGCATCTGATTTAACCATATTCACACATCCAAATCCACTAGTATGGGAAGAATACGTTGTAGTGTAATTAGGCCCGTAACCAGTAGCATGAACATGTGAAGCCATGTTATGATGATGTGGAAGGGGATCTTTCAACACAGCTAGGCTCTGTGCAAGATGCTTCGATGCTTCTTCGATTCAAGGACACAAGTGAGTAAGATGATCTTCCCCACAAAGCTTGCAAGGGAATTTCACTTTACGCCTAGGTTTATGGTCCCCAACAGCATTTATGCCTTCTCGAGGAGGGTTGGAGTTCTCTTTCCGAGAATTATTATGATTACTACCATTGTTCCCATTGTTTCCACCCTTATGGTTGTTTCTCCCCTTCTTCTTACCTCCAAGCTGCTGCTTACCCGATGGGTTCGTCGATTGCACCGCGTGTACATCGGACGTTGGGGTGGAAGTGGACAAGGTGTGAACCTGTCTAGCAGTAGACTGGTTAAGCGACAAATTTTGCATTTGATTATAAACCAAATCTATAGGTAGAGTACTTGTGGATCCAACAATGCCATCAGCATGTGGTCCAAGAACTGACTTGGGCTCATGTCATGTTCGCGGTGCGCTAGGAATAATGTCATACAAGATGCCAGATTGAGAATATAGTAAATCTAGATGCTGGACTTTTAAGATAGCTTGTTCCTTAGTCACAATGTTGGACATCGAAACATCCTTAGAAATATATGGAAGCAAAGACTTGAGAAACCATTCCAACAGAAACTTTGGAGGAATGTTGGCTTTCACTAACATCTTCTGTCGATGCCACTCTTGAACGTGGTCAGAAATCTATGTGGCCTTATTCTGGCAGAAGGTAGACAAGAGTTCAATTCCAGTATAGTAGCGAACAGACAGCTGGAAATGATCCAAGAAAACCAAGCCTATCTCATTGAAATCCATATATGTGCCCCCAGTAAACTCAACATACCACTTCACGGTTGACCCCGTGAGGGTGCGTTGAAATAGTCTCAAACGAACGGAATCGTGATTTAATGAGTTGGATGAGCACCAAAGGTGAAAAGTCATGAAGTGATCACCCGGATCCTCACCACTCTTCCCCTCAAACTTGGGAATGTCGGAAGGGATCTTGGTAGGGACCGGAGGCCAATTCTGATTGTGACACACCGAATCATTTGTGAGCTTCAAAATATCCGTAAGATTCAATAGAGCAAGGAATGGGAGCTGTGGTTGGAAAGCTTGATTATAAGCTTCCATAAAAGGTTGATTATATGGACCTGAAGGATAATATTGAACATAACTGGGACCCTGGCCATAAGGCTGATAACCTCCTCCAACCTAACCCATGTGAGTGTAAGTAGGTATATATGAATTATGAGCACCATAGTGAGGTGGGTTGTAATGAGGGCCAACAGTGACTATATTATAGTAAGGGTTACCACCATAATTATAATCATTACTCGTAGCGGGAACCATGTTGTAATGACCATGGTTATAAGGTATGTTCCCACCCCCTATGTAAGAATTATTAGTAGCGTGAGAAGTCATGTGGTGACCATGAGTATGAGGTATATTTCCAACCCCAACATTGGCATTACTAGTAGCAGGAGCGGTGGTGTTGTGACCATGAGTATAAGGTATATTCCAACCTCCTACATTACCATTACTAGTAGCAAGAGTAGTCGGAAAAGTATACGGTATGTGTCCACCTCCATTATTGTTGAGATATTGTAACTTCAAAGAATATTATATTTGTACTTTATTATTCCGGAGATGTTTGATTCCTCTGTGAAGATCTTATTGTATATCCGGATATGATTATTCCTCCGTCGGAATGTGGTAACTTGGGTTATTAGACTTCCCTAGTGGGGGTCGGCCCTGTATGTGTTATGTGGGTAAAAGGGTTATTAGACCACCCTAGAGGGGTCGTCCCAGTCAGTTGTAGTGGGGTATTTAACCCATTGGTTAAATATGAGCCTACATGACTTGTGTAAAAGATAAGTCGGAGTAGTGTATAAATAGAGGAGGTGTATTCCTCATTACACACACTCACTCACTTGAGAGTGGCGCACTTATGGAGGAGAGGTCCGCTATGGAGAAGGAGGAGCTTATGCTCAGGGTTACATCTTTGTATATTGCTGGTCATCTATATTGAGGAAGCTTTACTGTGTTTTCTACCCCATGAGGGTTTCCCAGGATAAATTTGTGTCTCTTGTGTTTATGCTGTGCTTGTTGTTTCTTCAGTGATCCTGTATATGCTATTATTGTGAAATAGAATGCAATGATGATATTTTCTGTCTTAGCATATTAAATCTTAACATGGTATCAGAACTAACCTGAAGGAAGGCAATGTATGGCACTTACGACAATTGGTTTACTTACGACAATTTGAAGGTTAGGGTTTTATATAGCAAAAACCAGTCATCGTGGAACTTTCTCCATAAATCCATTTTGGTGAAGGTTAAGGATCTGAAACCTTTACAGGTCATAGATAGCATCGCTAGGTATCTTATTTCCAAAGTGAACCCTTAGATTCGTTGTACTTTGTAAGTTATGATCAGTACAAGTTAGGGTTTCTGCCTCTTCCAGATCTCAGTCAAAATCAGGTTACCTAGGAAGAAAGGTCATAACTTGGGCTAGGAAGCTCGAAATGAAATTTCATAAAAAGTGTTAGGTAGTACATAGACTATACTATCTCAGTAAACTTGTTCAAAGGCCGAAGTTGACTAGTGACACGTGGCACACCATACAGGTTCACTCTCCTGTCTTATCCCATAAACAGGTCACGTTGCGACACTTGGCATAACTTGGGATGGAAAGCTCCAAATGAAATTTCGTAAAAAGTGATAGGTAGTACACAGATTGTACTATCTCAAGAAACATTTTCAGAGGCCGAAGTTGAACCAGTGACACGGGGCACGCCGTACAAGTTCGCTCTCCTGTTTTATCACATAAACAAGTCGCGTTGCGACACTTGGCATAACTCTCTCTCAGAAAATCCAATTGAGGTCAGACCTATCGGGATGGAAAGATGACAAGTCAGGATACCACAAAAAAAGTTTTCAGACCCTGTGGAGTGAAAAGTTCGGAGTTACAGTAGAAACAATCAGGTACATATTTCTGTCAAAACATAATTATTTTTGAAGCACCTTCATTCATGGCTTCCGGAATTTAGGGTTTCGGAGAAAGTTAGAATTTTTGGAATCAGAATCCACGGATGAATGCTACTCAATAAAATTGAAATTTAGATACCAAGATCGAATTTTTTGGTTGGGTAGAAGACCGGGCTTGATCAAACCCCAATTCAGGATTTTGATCGGAAAGATGGAAAATTAGGGCTTCAACAAAAGTTGGAATTTTTGAAGTCTGTAACCACGGCTGGAAGCTCCTCAAAAAAATAAGAGTTTAGAGCCTTGGATTGAACCTTTTCATTGGACAGAAGGGTGGGATTCATCAAACCCTAGTTCGGGTTCCTGTCCAGAAGATCCAGAAGTTTCGAAGGCAATTTTGAGGTGTCAAATTTTGGAGATTTCAAAATTAAAGTATGCTAGCAAGACACATCCTTCCATCCATTCAGAAGTGTGAAAGTCAAAGATTGAATTTTTAGGGTTTCTCTAGCAAACCCTAATCAAGCTCCAGATCAAGTTTTAGGGGGAGTTGAGGCTATGGCCTTACATAACAGTACTACAAGAAGTCTCGACAGGTATGACTTAAGGAGGTTCAGGTATGTCTTGAAATCTAATTCTTGATTAAGTTCATGATGTGTTTGTCTTCATATTATTTATTAGTACAATCTTGATTAATGTTAGAATTGTCTTATCACCCTAGTAACAGTATGAATGCATGTGAATGATCGAATACATTCATTGATTAGGGCTATATGATTGTACTAATGCATTATGGTGTTGTGTGAGGTTGATGTTGTCTGCTAACAAGATACAGGTACATCACAAAAGACAAATCAAGTTCCATGACCATGACAACATCAAGACAAAGACTCATCCATAATCTTTGTTGTACTTACGAGGTATGTATGACTTTGTTCTTAACCTATGAGACATGCAGGTTCTAGCTCAGGATCTCTAAATCATTGAAGAGATTGTTTAGGTATGTTGTACATAACTAAGCAGGTATACTAATCCAGGTATGTTTTCCTATGTCAAGCTAGAATCTTACCTTGTGTTAGGATCCCTTATATAAGTATACTTGGTATGATTGGCTATGCTTATTCATAAAGTTAGTAATCAAGGGTTTATGCATTTTATGTCTCTTATCTTGATGATTTAATTAACCAGAAGAGTACTATGATCAAACAAGAATATGCATGAGTAAAAGAAGACTTCCTTAAAACCCTGAATACTAATGATCATGACTATATATATTCAAGATTATTTAGAATTAGAATGTTTTGATAATCTTGAGAATATACTAATGAATGCATGTTTGTGTATGAGATCATGAGGATGACACTAGTGCACACTTGAGCATGCACAGTGGCACAGAATGAATAGAAGTTCAAAAGACATATAGAAGATCAATCAGGAGGCAACCACACAAACATAAAAGATAAGTATTTAAGTTGTTATTTGAAATAATAAATGATATTGTCTGTAATAGGTTGTATGCATATTTGTATTCCTATAATATATCATACTGAGTGTAAACATTCATAGAGCATTGAAACAGTATACTACTAATATGCATATGATTGGTAAGTTGGAAAAACATTCCATTGTTGCTTGCCTAGAATGAAACCTCTTTCCTGACATGCTGAGAACTGTGCACATTCTCGATAGTATGTTCTGGTAGAGATGGAAGGCATCTAGATAGCCACTATATGCATACAGAATATGGAAAAGTGTTGTGCCAAAGTATTGGTCAAAATAGTTGCATAACTATGTAAATGATATCTGTATGCATAATAGGTTATCATGACAATATGATTTGATGATTATGAAGTATTACTAATCATGTACTTAAATTTGATTTGTAGGAAATATCATGATGAATGATGAACAGTGAACAAGCGATGGATGTTCAACAAAATATTTACAAATCAAACACACTATAGAAGGCTTGTGGCTAGAAGATTCTCCTAGAAAGAGGAAGAGAATCATGATGAGATGTTTTCTCCAAGTGGCTAGATAAGACCATTCTCTTAATGGTGTAATTAAAGAAGAAATGTGAATCAAGTTTTGTGTGGGTTCCCAAGATCGATAATCAATTGATGAGCTTAATGATCACCATAGGTGATGTGGATCTCAACCTTTTCTACAAGGTTGAATATGGTTTCTATACACAGATGACATCGATGCAAGAAGGAACTCACCACAGAGTTCGAATGATATTGAGGCTCATATTAGTAGACCCATCTAACGAGAGATGGCACAGATAGATATGCAGAAGATCATTCAATGCAGAAATGAAAGATCTCATATTGATGCATTACTTCCTAGGTCTGGAAGTATGGCAAGGCTCAGAAGGAATCTTTCTCAACCAAGGAAAGTATGCTGAGAAATATTAAAAGGACTTGATGTGTTGGAATGGCCACTCTTGAAGTTGTTAGCAGATGACTCATCAGAGTTAGTGTATAGAACTCTGTACAGACAAAATATTGAGTCATTGATGTGTCTAAACGAATACTAGGTCAGATATATGCTTTGTTGTGAACACCTTGAGTCAGTATCTAGTGGAAACTATATGTGTTCACCTGATAAGATGCAAATCATGTGATGTGGTACCTAAAGGATACAATAGACTTTGATCTATGTTATCTTGGAGATCATGACTTCAGATGACTACACAGCTGTTGATTGGGCAGGAAGTGTATTAGACATGAAGAGCACATCGAGAGGATGTTATTGTCTGGGATTAGCCATGATCTCGTGGTTGAGCAGGAAACAATCTAGTGTGGCTCTTAGCACAAGCAGAATATATGGCTGCTTGTTCTATGGATTCAGAATTGTTTGACTTAGAGATGGACCCAACTATGATCCTATGTGACAAATAGCATTGTACCAAAATGGCAGAGAATCCAGTGTTACATGATAAGTCAAAGCACATAGAGATCTAACATTTCTATATGCAAGATATGGTTAATGTTCGAATTCGTAACAAGTTGCCAATGCACTAACCAAACCTCTACCAATCCAATGTACTAACCAAACCTCTACCTCAATTAAAGTTTTCCAAGACAAACTTAATATAGTTAAGAAGGACCCTCCTCAAAAGGGGGAGTGATGTGATCACTTATGATGAGATTTCCCGCATCGACAGTAAGGTCAATGATGTGGATACCTATATTGGTGATGCCGATAGAGAGATTGGTGGATGGTCCTTAGACAGGTCTAAGGTGTCAAGGGGATTGCATCATCTTTGAACATATGTTCTAAAAGGAGCCATAGACAGGTGTATCCAAGAAAGAAGAGGGATTGCATCATCCTTGAACACATGTTCTAAAGAGAGCCGTAGACATATGTCTTCGAGAATGAAGTCCTTGGTAGACATGTGGGGATTGAATCATCCCTGGACTTTAGTCCTAAAGAGAACCGTAGACGTATGTCTTCGAGAATGAAGTCCTTGGTGGACATGTGGGGATTGAATCATCCCTGGACTTCAGTACTAAAGAGAGCCATATACATATGTCTTCGAGAATGAAGCCCTTGGTGGACATGTGGGGATTGACTCATCCCTGGACTTCAGTCCTAAAGAGAGTTGTAGACGTATGTCTTTGAGAATGAAGTCCTTGGTGGACATGTGGGGATTGAATCATCCCTGGACTTCAGTCTTAAAGAGAGCCATAGAGGTATGTCCTCGAGAATGAAGTCCTTGGTGGACATTTGGGGATTGGATCATCCTTGGACTTCAGTCCTAAAGTGAGCCGTAGACAGATTTCTCCAAGAAAGAAGAGGGATTGTATCATCCTTGAACACATGTTCTAAAAGAGAGCCGTAGACATGATGTCTCTGAAAATGAAGTCCTGAATGAACAGGTAGGGGATTGTATCTTCCCCGAACTTAGGTCCCAGAATTGATCCATAGACTGATGTCTCCGAGAATTGAAGATAGGACTGCATCGTCCCTGGACCTTGGTTCAAAATGTATGTGACAGGATTGCATCGTCCCTAGACATGAGACTTGTCTTAAATTGATAAGGACTGATCATCCTGGAACTGGATCGGGATTGCATCGTCCCTAGACATGATACTTGTCTTAAATTGATAAGGACTGATCATCCTAGAACTGGATCGGGACTGCATCGTCCCTAGACATGAGACTTGTCTTAAATTGATAAGGACTGATCATCTTGGAACTGGATCGGGATTGCATCGTCCCTAGACATGAGACTTGTCTTAAATTGATAAGGAATGATCATCCTAGAACTGGATCGGGATTGCATCGTCCCTAGACATGAGACTTGTCTTAAATTGATAAGGACTGATCATCCTGGAACTGGATCGGGATTGCATCATCCCTAGACATGAGACTTGTCTTAAATTGATAAGGACTGATCATCCTGGAACTGGATCAGGATTGCATCATCCCTAGACATGAGACTTGTCTTAAATTGATAAGGACTGATCATCCTGGAACTGGAACGGGATTGCATCGTCCCTAGACATGAGACTTGTCTTAAATTGATAAGGATTGATCATCCTGGAACTGGATCGGGATTGCATCGTCCCTAGAGATGAGACTTGTCTTAAAGTGATAAGGATTGATCATCCTGGAACTTGATCTAGATTGTATCATCCATGGACCTATGTCCTAAAGAGAGGAGGATTGATCATCATGTAATATGATCGTGTGTGTTGCAGGGTATGCTGCCATGTATTAGCGAGAATACATGCTTTTGATAATAGATGTATTAGTGAGAATACATGCTATTGATGATAGATGTATTAGTGAGAATACATGGTTTTGATGATAGATGTATTAGTGAGAATACATGCTTTTGATGATAGATGTATTAGTAAGAATACATGTTTTGATGATAGATGTATTGGTGTGGATACTAATACAGATGATCCAGATGCTGTAGATCGTGATGATCTAGATGTTGTAGATCGAGATGATCCAGATGCTATAGATCGAGATGATCTAGATGCTGTAGATCGTGATGATCTAGATGTTGTAGATAGAGATGATCCAGATGCTATAGATCGAGATGATCCAGATGCTGTAGATCGTGATGATCTAGATGCTGTAGATCAAGATGATCCAGAGGCTGTAGATCCAGATGATCCAGATGCTGTAGATCGTGATGATCCAGATGCTGTAGATCGAGATGATCCAGATGCTGTAGATCCAGATGATCCAGATGCTGTAGATCGAGATGATCCCGATGTTGATAGTCGTATGATGACGATGCTGATGATGGTGAGGATCCAGATGTTGATGGTGTTGTAGCTGTTCGAGTGCTGCAGAAGATGAAGACTTAGTACTAAAGATGTTGATGTTCCAGTATTGAAGATATTCCAGTAACTACTTGAGTTACTGATGATGTTGAGGAAGCTTCCAATTATTTATAGATGTATCATGTATGATGTTGATGAATCCTTTCTCATGCAGATGCTGTTATAATATCCTTCTCATTAAGGGGGAGTGTTGAGATATTGTAACTTCAAAGAATATTATATTTGTACTTTATTATTCCAGAGATGTTTCATTCCTCCGTGAAGATCTTATTGTATATCCAGAGATGTTTATTCCTCCGTCGGAATGTGGTAACTTGGGTTATTAGAATTCCCTAGTGGGGGTCGGCCCTGTATGTGTTATGTGGGTCAAAGGGTTATTAGACCACCCTAGAGGGGTCGGCCCAGTCAGTTGTAGTGGGGTATTTAACCCAATGGTTAAATACGAGCCTACATGACTTGTGTAAAAGATAAGTCGGAGTAGTGTATAAATAGAGGAGGTGTATTCCTCATTACACACACTCACTCACTTGAGAGTGGCACACTTGTGGAGGAGAGGTCTGCTATGGAGAAGGAGGAGCTTATGCTCAGGGTTACATCTTTGTATATTGCTGGTCATCTATATTGAGGAAGCTTTACTGGGTTTTCTACCCCATGAGGGTTTCCCAGGATAAATTTGTGTCTCTTGTGTTTATGCTGTGCTTGTTGTTTCTTCAGTGATCCTGTATATGCTATTATTGTGAAATGGAATGCAATGATGCTATTTTCTGTCTTAGCATATTAAATCTTAACAATTATTAGGAGGATTGTTAACATTAGCAAACGTGGTCCTAGGTTGATGGGTAGAGGCATGTGTATTGAAATGTGGATGGCGAGTCATATTGCGAACATTGTTCGTATTAGGATGGGTAGTCCTAGGACGTGGACTTCCTCCAACATTTGGATTTTTATGAGGGATATGACTGTTCCACGTATTATGTGTATGAGTAGGAAATGTGGTGCCCCCAGCGAGGGTATTACCCCCAGTGGGTACAGTGTTGCTAACACCATGCCTAGTGCTAGTATGACTACCGAACAAAGAGGATGGATAAATTGTGTTGTAGTCAAGCATACCAAAAGAGAACGGGGTAGCATTCCTAGTGGTCGCAAGGCTTGTGTTAACATGCAAGTTTGGCATCCCGTGTAGGAAAATATGTGGTTCAAAGGATAGAACGGGTCATCCTTGGGTGGAATGGATCCAAACCAAAGAGGTTGAGTCTCTAGTATTAATGGATCACCCCCCCATTCCTATCTAGGAGTAGGAGGATGAGAGGCATCTTCGACTCTACTCAACAGAGTCGTAAGGAATTCTTCCATGCCAAAACCAGTTTAAATGTCAGCGTGAATCGCGTTAAAGGAATATGAAGATTCGGAGGGAGCCTTCCGGCGCCCTCTCTCAACATGACATGTAACTTCATCTGCAGGTAAACCAACCAACCGACGAGATCGGTGGAGAGCATGACGTCATGCCATGATATCTATAAAATATCAATGAATCAAAGCATCCCCTATCGGCCAAACTAGCGATCAAAGAATAAAAGAGCACACACCTAAGAAACTATAGCTAAATGCACACAAACAGGACTAGCTCAAGGAGCTCCCGACGCTACAACTGGTATGTCTCTCCTAGGAGAGGATTGAGACTCCCAAACTATAGCCGGAGTTAACAAAATCAATTATAAAGGTTCCTAGGCTTCACTGCATGCACAGGGTCAAGTCCCTATACAAAAACAACTATGCTATCCAACCCTTATCTGACTCAGGATACGTACAGTATAACCACTTCAAGCACCCTATGCGATACCTAGGTAAGGAAACTATGGTCACTACAATATAACCAATGCTCAGGGGGACAGTCGCAAGTGGGATCCGTCGTATGGGCAGGGTAGCTAAGCCTGAAACTCAAGAGGTACATATCCCTCAATAGTCCCTAGATACGATCAAACCTTGGAAATATCTCCCACGTCAGGTAGCATTGGAGGGCTATTTCGGAAACCAACCTCCCGTGACCTCGTGCTTAACTTTGGTCTAAGTAGAGCTTCCTGAGAACACTGATCTATACCATGGATTTCACCACTCCCTGGTCAAATAGATATGTTAACACCCAAAAAGTGTTCACTACCTCATCTACCCCATTACATGGCTCATTTGTCCATTTTCCTACCATATTTCCCTTAAAAACCCTAAAAATCCCACTAAAAAGCCTCCAAAAGGCCTAAAATGCCTCCAAAAGGCCGCAAAACCATCAAAAAAGCCTCAAAAAGGCTAAAAAACCCCCTTTTCCCTCCAAAAAATCCAAAATTCCTCTAAAAAAGCAAAAACCCTCTAAAAAGGGAATAAAAAATATAAAATAAAGAGAAAAAGGAGGAAAAAACCATATACAGCTTCCCTAAACCATATGGTTCCCAAAACCATGGGCCAGCACTCCACCACCAAAAAACTATAAATAGGTGATGGAGATCCCTCATTCCACATCCACAGTCATAAATACCCTTACTCTGCCAAAATCTCTCTTGAAACCCTAGCTCACCCTTGAGCTACTTTCACCTTGAGAGCCCTTTTTGGCCCATTTCCACCATTGGAGAAAGAGAAGGATCAAGTTGGACCTTGGAGCAACGCTCTTGGAGCATTGCAAGAGCTTCAACAACCTTCACATTGGAGGTAAAATTAATACAAAAGCCATTCTTTACATCTTGTTTTTATGTTTCATGCACATGCTTTAGAGTAATTTACATTTCTGTTTTAGCATTTTAATTTACATTTACTGAACTGCTACTAAGGAGTCCCTTCTCCTTAGTAGGTGCTCATTTGCACAAGCTAGGGGTAAAACCCTAGCTACAGTTTTGGCGACTCCCCTAGGTTTTGAATTTCTGGTTTCAGTTTAGAAATTTTTTAGTTTTCTGCAATAATTTCCCATTTTTTCCTTTCGGCTGTCCCTTTCGGCCGCCGTAAACTGTGTCTTTTCCCTCTGCAGTCGCGTCCCGACCGCATCTTTCAACCCTTTACCTGCGACCCGACTGCGGCTCTCAGACTGTTTTCGACGCCCTGCCGGCGGATTCAAGTCTGTTACCTGCGATCCGACCGCGACTAATCCGCCTGTTTGCTGCGATCTTACTGCATCTGTCGGCCATTTTCCTACGTCCCGACTGCGGCTTTCAGCCCTTTTGCTGTGACCCGACTGCGCCTTTCAACCCGTTTTCCCGCGACCCGTCAGCGTATTTTTCCCTGTTTCCTACGGCCAGACTGCCTCTGTCGGCCAAAAAGCTGCGACCTGTCCATGCCTGTTTCCCTTAAACCCACGGTCCACCTACTCAGACTCGCCACAGACCCGCGGTCTAATTTCTGCATTTTTCCCCTTTTTTTGAACCCAGCCCTATTGCTGCAATATTTTCTGCATCTGCACAGCCATCTGTCCTACCTGTAGCCCTACTTCCCTATAGCCTTTTCTGCAACATAATTTATGTTCCCTTTTACAAAATCTTTTTAAAATTTCAGCATTTTTAATTCAGAAAATTTTGCAAGTTAAAGTTTTGAATTCAGTATTATTGTTAGTTAGAAAGTTGCCCCCCTTGTGGCACTTCTATTTTGGGTTCATCACCTCACGAGCACACACTGTGTCACATAATTCAAGTGAGCCTTAAAAACTACTTAACTCAACCAATATTCTAACCCCACTTGGGGAACACAAAAGAATCTTTGTAGTTAGGTAGGATCGGGGGGATAGGCTTCCAATAACACCCCTCGGTTACTTACACTTGAGACATAGTTGTTGTCCAATTAGGGAACCAAAATCCCCTAGTACTTTTTGGCACGGTCACGACTAGATTACCAGAGGGCCTCTCCCCTAGGAGGGTTGAAGTCGCGATACTGGTTCCGGAGGCCTAAGTGGAATAACGCACTCCATTGAGTAACCGAAGGGCTACCTTTCGCAGTTCTCGGGATATCCCTGTATTGGGGTATCGCGGTAAAAGGACCAAACAGCAGATTCATCTTTCTGGACATGTCATGAACGGGGTATCTTAGTTGCCATTCTTCTAGGGTTGAATACCCGGTGTCCCTCCCGGTAGGGGGATATCTTAGCCACTTGGCTTTCCTATTCATATTGTCTGACTTGGATTTCATCACCTTGCAGAGGATATGTCTAGTTGAGTCAGAATACATTTTAGTTAGGTGTTTGCATGCTCCCTTACCTCCTTTTGGTCTAGTGAGTCCACCATTTTTTATTTTTCTAGGAAACCTGCTGCTTGTTGGTATTCTGACCATTTCTATTGACACTCCACCTATTGTAGCACAGCTGTTACAGTGGGTGTTTTGAGTTGGTTGTTGGCCTGAGTGCCTTGTTTTTTGATCTCTCCTTCTGTACACTCGGTTGCATTAGGAGTTTTGAGCAGTTTTTCTACTCACATCAACCCACAGAGATTTGACACCATCTGTCACCATTGAGTCCCCGAGACATTATCGACGCCTCAGGGGTGAGCCCCCACAGCACGGTTCACTTGACACCACCCATCATCGCCACAGATCATCATCACTTGATACTACTTATCATAGATCACGAGCTTTTTCCCTTGACTCCACTCGTCAGTAGAATAGGACTCCGTCACCAGATATTGACACCCCTTACTTTACCTCCGATTCTGAGACAGAGTTTGAGAACCCCATTTACACTTCCCCTACTAGCCCCATGGCTAGCATGACTTCCACTCCTTTCGTTGTAGGGACCATTGGTGTCACATCTACCACTACACCAGTTACTACACCTGCTTTGGGTATGCCCTCCATGGGGCCCCCATCTACCGTTCCCCTCACTGCACCTATTCCCGCAGCTGGAATACCTATCCCCACTCCATCAGTGGCTCACACTACCCATGGTGGTGCAGGACCATCCTATACCACCTTAGTTCCCCCACTTGGGGGCATCATCCCAAATCCTGCCCCTCCACTTGGGGGCATTGGCCCCAACTTGGTCCAACCCACTACTGTGTCACATCCTTCTTCCAGTTTGCCATTCATGGCTAGCCTCAACCTGCCCGACCTAGCCAGATTGACCAACGACCCTATCCGACACGACCCTGCGTGGCCTCACATGCCCACCAAGCTCCCCTCTGGCATCCCTAAGTTCGAGGGCAAGGTAGGTGAGGACCCACAAAACCATATCATGTCCTTCCACCTATGGTGTTCCTCCAACTCCATAGTGGACGACTCTATTCGCCTCCGTCTGTTACAACGCACCTTCACTGGCTCTGCAACCAAGTGGTATATCGAGAAACCCCACGGGACCCATGCCACCTTTGCTTCCCTGGCCTCGACCTTCCTACAGTTATTCCAGTTACCTGTCCGCTACAACGCGGGCGTTGAGATCCTTCTGTCCCGCAGACAAAACACGGCTACCCACATCACGGACCACATTCATGAGTGGCGTCGACACCGTAGCTTATGCAAGATCAAATTAGACGACCGTATCTTCTTATATTGGTTCCTCAAGTCCCTTCTCCGTGTCATTGCTAAGGATGTGGCATCAGAAAGACCCAAGTCTGAAGAAGAGGCCATCCTTAAGGCCCAACAGTTCGACCTTATTTACACCCAGTCGGGTTACCTTTATACCATTATACCTGACGCTCCTCGCGGAGATTCCTCCCAGCATGATGCGTCGGGGGCATCCCACGCTACAGACGGCATCATTGGCCATGTTTCTTCGCATCCCCAACCATTTTCCATAGCATGTCCTACCCCTGCCCTCAACCTTTCGTGGGCTACCTCACAGTCTGGAGCAACCACCTTGTATGCTCCCATGACACATCACCACCATTCCCATGGACCCTACTATCCACCTCAGTGCTTCGGTCATGCGACTCCCGCTTACGCCCCCGCGGTCACACCTCAGCCCTACTACCACCAGCAGGCTGCACCAGCTCCTACGCCTTCACAAGCCCAACCCGCTTATTACCCGCCATAGGCAGCCCCTGCGGCAAACCCACAACCTACTCCGCAGCCATATCAGCAACCCCCTCAAGTTGCTGCACCTGCGCAGCCTCCACCTACATATCATCTACCGCAGCCTACTCCCGCACCTGTGCAACCTCAGAATCCACCTGCTGCCCAAGGGAAAGTTTACACCCAACAAAACCGGCAGCAAAACCAGAACAACCAACACAACCAGGGCCAACAAAACCGCGGCAAGGGCCGTAATCATGGGAACAACCAACCTACAGACCAAGCGGGTCAACCTCCTAATCCCCCCGACAATAATAATGCGGCCCCTGCTAACCAAAACCCTGATCGCCCACCCAAGCAGGCTAAAAACCCCAATTTGTGAACAAACCATCCTTGTTCTATTTGCGGGGTCTATGGCCACTACACACATGCTTTCCCTCACTTGGAGCGAGCTCGACAACTTTGGGTTGATGATTCCCATTGCCAAGGGCATGCGACTCCTCAAGCACCACCCAACCCCCCACAACCTCAACAGCCACCTTTGGTGTTGCAGAACCCCTTACCAAACCAAGGCATAGTGAACACTCAGCCGTTGGCTCCCCCTCAAGCCAATGCGCCACCCCAACAACAAATCACTTACGCCGCTCCTGATCAACCCATGTTTGACTCAGGGACCCACCACTTGTTGATGATGTCATCCACTGATGTCAACCTCTAGACCCATCGGAACCAGTATGGCTCCACCACTGAAGCCCCTCCCACTGATAAACCTACTACCTCTCATCCCACTGATCAAGCGTTACGTATACCTCTGCCTCCACTAGAAGGCGCTCCGAAAGCACCTCGTTTCCCGCTTTGCCGTATTAACAATAACCCCAATGCGCGGGCTGCGTCAAACTACAACATTGTCGATGACTTAGCCCAATCTCCCGCAGCCATGTCTGCATTAGAAGTCTTGAAAAACTGCCCTTCCCAATGCAAGACTTTACTCTCCGCCATTGGGGCGATTGACCCACATGATTCGAATTTGATGGCATTTGATTTGGACCAGTCCGAACCACGCCTGCCTTCCTTCTTAGCATTCCAAGTTTCTGTTTCCGTTTGGAATCTTGTCATCCATCGATGCATCATCGATGAAGGTGCCTCCACATGCGTTATGTCTACATTCGTATGGCAGAATTTGGGATCCCCTACTCTCCAGCAGTCCACCACTGTGTTACGTGCCTACGACGGTTGGTCGGCCCAGCCCCAAGGCCTCCTACCCAATGTCCTCGTCCAGTTAGGTGGTAAAATTGTACTTATCGACATCGAGGTAATCAATGCCCAATTGGATTATAACCTTTTACTTGGCCGCAGTTACATGTATGCCATGCGGGCGGTTGCCTCTTCTGTTTTTCGCACCATGATGTTCCCCCATGAGGGACGCGTGGTCAAGGTTGACCAACTCACCTACTATGATCCCAATGCCCCCCGCGGCCCCAAAAAATGTTCTCCCCATGGTTGAGCAACCTGTTTCTAGTACAAACACCTCATTTGTTTCTTCAATGGGGCCCGGAGTTTACTCAGACGCATCGATGACATCCACCTTCCAATCCATTCCTCCCCCGTCATCTACGCCCGAAGTGTCTGACTTATGTACTCTGTCCCACGATAACCAAACACCTAACAATCAACCACCCTTGTTGCCTAAACCACCACTGGTACCTAGCCACATTGGTGTTACACCTATCCACACAATCCCCTTCCTAGTCCCTCCATCGGGAGTAGTAAGCGCCCCAGTTATGGCTACCCTTAGCCTCCCTGGGTTAACCTTGCGATTATCCATCTGGTATCTTTCGCCTCCCGTTCCCCCACCGACACCAAGCGTCATTCTCCAACCGGTGCAACCCATGGCTACTACCACTCAGCCACCCCCCGGTGTCTCTACCCCTTTGTCCTCCACAAATCCCCCTCCTCCTGCCAAACCCACTGGGGGTAGAGGACCCCAACCTTGCATTGCTGTACCACCTCCCAAGACAGTCAAAACCCCCCCCATGTTTCGTGCTCCTCCCAAATGCTCGTTGTGCGATGAGTTAGGCCATGTGACTCATCAATGTCCACAGTTACTGGCATTACAGGAACACATGTAGATTCTTGTCGATGACCCCAGTATCCCGGTTTTTAACCTAGATCCCACCCCTAAGCCTCGCGACAAATCCCTGCGCACTAACCACCCCTGTGCCATATGTGGTGTTTACGGGCATTACTCACATCACTGTCCCGATCTCCCCGATTACAGAGCAGCTCTATATGAGATGAACAATCTGGATCTTGAGATGGCACCACCCACCATTCAAGAGATTCACCCCCCGATCTCACCCCCATCCGGGGAGGTCAACACCATTTACATGATCTCTTCAACTACCATTCCTGCGTCAACCGATTTGACGGCCCAAAATTTCCGTACTGATGAGGAGATTCTTAAGTCACTCACTGCCCCGGAGTATCCCTGGGATGACATGCACCATCGTTTGTATTTCCTCCCAGAAGCATCTTCCTCTAGCACCGCTACCCAATTTGCGGTTGAATCCAAAGACTTCCTTCCCACCAAGGTCGACTGGTTTAAGGACCCTATTCCTGCTCCGGATGCCTTTGAGGAAGGTAACATGGCCAATATTTCAACCGTCATCCAAATTGACATCGCCACACCAGGAGGTACACCTGAACTCATAACTTTAGGAGCCTCCTGCAGTGAGCATGAGATTGAGGAGTACAAAAAACTCTTCCAAGAATTTCGTGATGTCTTTGCCTGGTCCTATACCGAAGTACCCGGTCTTGACCCCGCCATCATAGAGCACCACCTTGACACCTCTGAGTCAAGGGGCATAATAGATTCCCTCGACCCTGGGATAGGGGGCATGATCAATCATTTTGAGCCTTCCCCATCACATCTATCTCAGCACTTCAATGAACCCATTGTTCAAACCCACACATATGTGATCCATAATCACAAACCCCATGCACATAGCATGGGGGCAAGTCATTAACCCTGCTCACTTTTTCACACTTGTGATCTCAACCATTTTTGAGGTCACATATCACTTGTAGATTTGATTTGATTTGATACACCTAGTATTCTTCCCCCACGGGTCATCATTTCTCCCCACCACTGCATCCTTCGCTTGGTGGGATCACCCTTATTTATAGTCATTTTTAACCTAGTCATTTCCTTTGACCATTCCAGAGTCTTTATGACCTCTGTTTTTCGCACCATTTGCACTGCCGGATTCATATTTCCGTGCCCGTGATGATGCTTGAGATCATTTCTCGCTCTCACCAGGACCAATATCAACATTGTGTCCCGACACCTTGTCACCCCGGTTTGCGTGCCACATCGGCTGTTCTCCGTTTTTCACATATTTTATATCATCAGATTCATTTTTCTGAGCTGGTGATGATGCTTGAGATCATTTCTCGCTCTCACCCCCAGTTTTTTCGGGTATTGTTTCCAAAACGCCCCCCGTCGCCTCGGTTTGCATGCCACATCGGCCGTTATCCATTTTTGACGCTCTTTATATCGCCGGATTCATATTTCCATGCCCGTGATGATGCTTGAGATCATTTCTCGCTCTCACCAGGACCAATATCAACATTGTGTCCTGACACCTTGTCGCCCCAGTTTGCGTGCCACATCGGCCGTTCTTCGTTTTTCACATATTTTATATCATCGGATTCATTTTTTCGAGCCGGTGATGATGCTTGAGATCATTTCTCGCTCTCACCCCCAGTTTTTTCGGGTATTTTTTCCAAAATGCCCCTCGTCGCCTCCGTTTGCGTACCACATCGGTTGTTATCCATTTTTGACGCTCTTTATATCGCTGGATTCATATTTATGTGCCCGTGATGATGCTTGAGATCATTTATCACTCTCACTAGGACCAATATCAACATTGTGTCCCGACACCTTGCTGCCTCGGTTTGCACACCACATTGGTCGCCATCGAATTGTTCCACATTTTTACCTGAGCCCTCCACTCCTGTCATACTGCAAATGTTTCGTTATTTTGCCACCATTTCATTCACCCTGCAAGGAGGCCCACCAGTGTTCCCCCCTACCCTCATTCTTGGTCATCATTAATGTTCCTTGATTGAACACTTCCTCCTTGCCTGGCCATTCCTTTTGTTCGGTATAATTTTATCCCTTTTTCGGGCCGGACAAGTCCTTTACGAAAAAGGCACTTAGGGAGTTTCCGTTAAGCTCTTTTCTGGCTCCTAAAACAATGAAAATATCGTCGAGCAATATTGCTTCCTTTCATGCTCGTTAAACTACCTGAAAGGGCATCTATCTGGTATAAGTTTAACCCTTTTCCGGACCTAGTAGACTAATTATGAAAAAGGAATACTCTAGTCACACTGGCTAGAAGAGTTCTTCATTGCATCCTTTTATGCTTCTTCGGGCCTTGGAGACTAACACATGAAAAAGAAACCCCCTGGAGTCTTCTTATTTGCTTTCAGACTCTCTAAAATTGAAAGCAACCACGAGCATGAACTGTCCTGGGCTCGTATAAATCCACATGACAGTACCATTCCATTATTTCAGAGTCTTCTTATCGCTTTCAGACTCCTTAAAATTGAAAGCGACCACGAGCATGAACTGTCCCGGGCTCGTATAAATCCACAAGACAGTACCATTTTATACACACTTCTTCTAGTTCCCTAACCCATGAAGAAGTCCCCTCCCGTGCCTCCTGGCACTATGATCAATCATCTCGGCAGCACCCTGTTGTTGCAGCAACACCCCCCAAAAATTTTGTACATATTGGGGCCCCTCCTTTAAATTTTCTAGAAAGGCTACTTCAAAAGGTCATTCTCAGCTGTTAGCGTTGTTCTTCAAACAAAAAAAAATTCCATGAACAACTCCAAGTCTGCCAGAAAGTCTTGTTTCTTAAGCAGAGGTTTTCATGAAGTCTCCCTGAAAAAGGTCGCAGAACTCTTTGATAAAGCCCCGCAGTGGCGGAAGCTTTTGTTTAAAACTCCCGAAAGAAGACTTAGAAAATTTCGTTGGAAAAATTGCGGAAGCCATTGGATTTTTCTTCCCGAAACTGTGAAAAGATTCGCCTTACTCTCCCGAAAGATGCCGGAGGACTTCCTTAAAAAAATATTTAAGTCTTCCCTCAACTTTCACGGCACCATTCGAGTTCTCTTTCCGCATTTGCCAAAATGCTCAAAACCTTTGCGGAAACAATTCACGAACGTATCCCGAAACGGCGGAAGGATTTAACAGAGCCACCCGAAACCGCCAAGTAACTTAGCCTTTTTCGAAATCTTTAAGTCTTGAGGTTGCAGAAGCATCAGCTATATTCTTCCCGAGCCTTCGCGGAAACCTTCGCGTTTCCTTTCCACAACCCCAGCGAGAAAAGTTGCGGAAGATTTCAAGTTTTCCTTCCAACGCACCGGGCGCCTTTCACCGATTTCTTCCGAAACAACAGGCACCATTCGCTAAAACTTTCCATAACTCCGCAAGAACTCAGAAATTTCATGTGAAATTTGCAGAACAAGTTGGCTTTTCCTTCCGCAGTCTCGAAAGCATTCTGATTAAAACACCGAAACATCAGGCATTTGCGGAACCTTTCGAAGAAGCCGCCCTCAACAGCGGAGGCATTCAACGATCCCTTTCGAAGCAGCGGAGGATAGGGGAAAAAGCTTCTCGCAATTCTCTTGAGGCCCGGTCGATACTTAGAAACTTTTTTAAAGTTTTCGGAAGCCTTGTGCGGAAGCATTCACCGAAACTTTCCGAAACGCCGGAGCCTTTTTATTTTTTCTCTCCGCTACCGCGAGAACCTTTTTCAAAAGTTTAATGTTCAAAATCATTTTGCGGAAAAGTTTCGCCTTTCCCTCCCGCAATAGCGGAAGCTTCCGAAACGTTTGAGCTTTGCAGAACGATTTCTCTTCTGCGCCACGGAAGCCTTTTGTGGGAGCAATTTCCCAACCTTACCTAAAACGGCGGAAGCTTTTGCTGTGTCTTCCCGCAATAGCGGAAGGAATTCGCAAGTTCGTCCCGCGAATGTTAGTCGCACACAAATCGAACTTTCTTGACGTGACGCTGACACGCTAGTATTAAAACCACGAGTTTAATGCGCCACCCACCGAATTGAAGCCCCACATGTGCCCCACTTATTTAAATAAACGGTGGGGGTTTGAACCGACCCCATTGCTAACTTGTGTCGATTAAACAACTGTTGGATGCCATGCAAATCGCTCCAGCTCATCTTGCGCGACCACGTTCGCGGCCACCTCAGTCAGCTATCCTCGTCGGTGCCAGGTAGGATCTTAACCTTGTCCCTTCTACATGTCATATTGCTATTGGGTTATCTTTCTTTTGAAAACGATAGGCATGGGTTGAATGTCGACGGGAAAAATGCCCGTCAGGGGCTGTTTTTCCCGTCGAATGCGGTCTAAATTCGTATTTCCTATCGTTGGTATATTGATTAAGAAAAATGATAATTTGGACGGACGGATTTATTGTTTTCCCAAGTTCCTCCCGAGGCCCCATGGACCTTTTCATGTCCCTAGCCGAAAGCTAAAACGTAGCTCCCTGGGTTTTTCATCAACCTCAGTCCCGGCGTGACCTCTACCCATTTCAAAACTTCAGACAGGCGCCATCGCCCTTGAATAAACCAGCAATAGGATGCCCCGTCAAATATTATAAATAACGATAGCGTTTGCGCTGAAACCCCTCGCTTATGTGTCAACGCAGGAGCTCCTCCCTGGTCTCGTAATTAAACTTGTTATGTCACCCCGAACTTACCTGCCATTAGCCATTTAAAAAACGCAATGATGAAAGATCACCAGTTCTCCTAAGGCTAGCCTGAGAGCGGATTGTTTCCGCGACATACCTATCCTCACAGGAGCATTCCAAACCTACCCCTTCAAAGAATTAGGATGGCTAAAATTTATAATTATATTCCTGTTGAAATGATGTATTCTGTTTCCTAAACATACAGCTCCACATTGCATTTATCTCATTGACATGTTAGAATGGTGATGCTCTTGAAATCTCACAGTATGTTGCTCATGTTTATAATAACGTATATTTGGTTGCTACCAGGGATAAGTCAAAATGCCAAAAGGTGGGAAGAAGAAGGCTAAGATGACAGAGAAAAAGCCTGCACCTCTTAAAACTGAAACCTCACTCCAGGATACTAGGTGCACCACCGGTGTCCCTCCTGAAATCAGATGGGGTGACATCTACAAAATGATCCGGGACCAAGAGATCACGGATATGTTGCTAGAAGAAGGGCCGATTTATCTCAATATCAGAGCCTCAGGCAAAACTAGAGACGCTACCCGCCCTAAGCTGTTCCCCTATACTGAAGTGATCGGATGGATACTCCAACATGCCGATGCTGAAGGGAGAGTAATAAATGACAGCGGGAAAGTGGCTATTGCCTCATTTCAACCCGTGTATCTGGCAGCAGCCTACAAATTTCCCCGGGTCCAACAATCTCTGACTGATGAATGGCTGAGCCAGATGAACAACGTCGAGATGGCCAAGAAGCTACTAATGGCAGGAAAACATTTGAGAAAGAAAGTAAATGATGAATATGATGTACAGAATCTAAGACCTCCTTTCAGATTGATCGCTTTGATGCTGTGCAGAATCTTCGGCATGCCCGATGGCACAGTGTATAAGATTCAGCGGGTCCCTATTATCCACTTCGTGGAATTTAAGGGAACTATGTTTGACTGGACCACTCTCCTGTCAGATAGTTTGGCCTCGATGATAATTGCTGCTAAAGAAGGACTAGCCTTGCAGAAGGCTGAATTTTTCATGTCCTCATATCTGATTGATTGTATTTTGGCCAAGATGGACTTCCCCAAATTGGGCTGCACATGGGATAAGGCCACTACCCCGGTCTATATCGCTTTCAGGATGTTGTGGGCTCATAATTACAAGCCTAGTTACAAACTCATCTGTGAGGGGTTCATCATGCCCCTGTATGAGAAGATATTCAAGAAGGAGCCCAACTGCCTGTCACAGAATGCTTTGGAAGTCCTTGAGAATTACGGGGATTTTTACTTTTCGGAGCAAGGCACCTACCTCAGAATGTTTGGAGGAACTAAGCCCCCATACATTTTGCCGCAGTATGCCACAGATTATGTAGTCCTGAAGGAAGTAGTAAGACAAATCTTCTTGGATGGAATTGGGGCAATGCTCCCCAAACAACATAAGGCTTCCTTTCCCCCTCTACCTTTTTGCATAGGTGCTTACAAGTTCTCGGGGGTTACCTCAGCCGAAGAATTTGTGTAGGAGCTGAAAGCCTTCCACTTCGGTGAGGTAATCTTCCACAGGAATGATAGGAGGGGAAAAGTCGCTGAACACTGTAAGGAGATTTATGCCCACTTCGAGTACTCTCACTACCCTAATGCCGAGGAAGAAACATTCAGGGGCATCAGCAACATGACTGAGCTACGGGTCTGTTGCCAAGGAACTGGAGCAAGCTCTAGCTCAGCCAAGGTCCAAAAGACCAGCCAGTAGCAGGAGGCTAAAGTGGCAAGAATGCAGCAAGAAGCGGAGGATGCCCAGCAGCAGAAAGAGGCTGAGGATGAAAGGCTACGGAAAGCGGAAGAAGAGCTGAAAGCAAGGGAAGAACTAGGCGTTCAAACGGAGTATGTGAAGAGGATTGATGTCCTGGCTATTGATGACCTCCAATAGTATATTGGATTGTCATCACTCCACAGCCATCTACTGAAAGAAGTGCATCAAGCTGTAGTAGCAGAAGTTCAAAGCATTAGAGCAGAGCTCGGGAAGAATGTGACTTCTCAGAAAATCTTGTTCCCCGCTGCAGCAAACATAGTCGTAAGGGACACAGGTATGTGGTATAGCTACATAGCGAAGGAAGAGAAGAAA
The DNA here is from genome assembly GCA_027924585.1 of Larix kaempferi. Lineage (NCBI taxonomy): Eukaryota > Viridiplantae > Streptophyta > Pinopsida > Pinales > Pinaceae > Larix > Larix kaempferi. Next base: position 8,811,899 of record BSBM01000809.1, on the reverse strand, counting down.
GCTGCAGCAGTAGCGGGAGCATCAACAAATCCAGAATCTTCTCTCCCAGCAGCAGCAACAATTGGTTCGAGTGTCTCCTCCCAGGCAGCATCAGCAGCATCAATTGACTTGGGTGATCCTCGCCCAGCTGAAGCTCACGCACAAGAATGACAGCACGATATTAGAACATTATTTCTGCTATGTGTATTTTGTTAAACTCTCAAATGTATACAGCATGAGCTAAGGGATAGCTGTCTGTTCTTTTTGTTAAATATTTTGTAAAAGAAAAGAATCACAATTTTGTCTATTATAGGAGAGAAAATTCTGTAGATGACAAGTGGAAGATGCTAGGTGGCAGCCCAAAGGGCAGTTTTTTAATTATAAATAGGAGCTAGGAAGAATAGAAAAGGACTTTTGGCAGGGAAGGAAATTTTGAAGCCTGTACGAGCTACCTTGTATCGGTTCTTTGAAAACAGAATTTTCTAATAAAATCCAAGGAGATGGACGTTTTGCATAAGAGTGATAGATGGATGTATGTTGGACTACTCTAATGACTTCCGTACTGTAATGTGAGATCATTCCTACTATCTGAATTATTTCTTTGTATTAATGATGTTTGCTCCTTCCTGTGCAAACGATTTTCTCCATTTCATGAACACTGAATGTGTTTCAGATTAAATCAGGAGCTATCTGTTGATATCTTATTTTGCTGTAGAGTTCTCTTTTAGATTAAATGGCTAACTGTTCTTTCTTCAAGATGGATCCTATGGCTCGTTGTTCATGCCTTTAATTGTGCTCCCTGTCGGGATCTTTAGAGTTATTTTAGTTTGTTTATATTTAGCTTTGTTTCTGTATTCTTTCCATTTAGATTAAATAATTTTTTGCTTTTCTGTTTCATGAGAAATAGATGCGTTTTATATTGAATCAGAAGCTATCTTCTAAAGATCTCTTATCTTGCTGTAGCTTTACCTGTGAGAATCGATGGCTACCTGTCCTTTCTTTATGATATCCGTTACAGCTCATTGCTCATCCTGTAAATGTGTTCCCTATAGGGATAGGTAGATTTACTCCAATTTTAGATTTAGATTTCTTTAGTTCTGCATTTAGATCAGATATAACTTAGGCACTTGCATCTCATTAAAACATAAAATCCAAAAGAAAGGTGGATCGGTCCATAACCGATACAATCGGAATTAAACTCCATACCCACAGTTGCCGGAACCGCTAACCGGACGGATTCCCTATACCAAACGGGAGATAATCTAATTGGGATCATCTCTCGGGGAGAACCCCTTTCTGATTGATGCTACGATATCTGAGGCATCAACAATTTTTTGGTGCTAGAAGGAGGGCCTGAAAGTGCATGGCTGATAGAGGAAAATCTCCCACTGCCATAGAAGACACTGAAAATCCACTTAAAGAAAGCATTTCAAACAGCCCAGATCTTGAATTATTAAATAAAAAACGCTCCATTTCTGATCCTGAGCCCCAAGAAGCTTTATACGCTGTCCCTCTTACAGAAATAGAGGATTTGAGAAGGAATACAAGATCCTACGTTAGGCAGCTAGGTGGTTTAAACACTGTCAACGTCCTCCCTAAGAAAACTACCCCTAGAAAAGAGCCACAATATACCCGAGATTCGATCCTTGTTCAAAGTTTTGAAGAACTTGTGAATCTAACTTTGGAAGAGATTTCAGACACTCTTAACAAGGCAGATCTTGAAAACTCAAAAAAATTGCAGACCAAGAGAACCGCGAAGAACTTAACACTCCAAAGAGTACTCCACAGAATTCACCTTACAATTCTCCGCCAGGGTCTCCACATCCAAACATGGTTGTACCCGCTTGGAGAGCAAGGGGATCACTGAACCTAGCTGGACCATTCCATAATCTTCCTAACAACCCAGAAAAGGTCTTGCCTAAGTACGATCCAGGGAAAGCCATTTCAGCGGAAGATCACCTCAAGAGTTTTTACTTAGCTCTGAACCTTTTGAACGTACAACATGAAGACGTAGTCTGCAGGTTGTTTCCATATACATTCGAGCCAAAGGTATCATCTTGGTACTTTAGCCTACAACCCAGCTCAATCTCTAGTTGGGATGAATTCGAAAAGTGTTTCTTAAAGAAATACGGAAACCAAAAGACTGTGGCCACACTTATGAAAGAACTCTTGTCCATGAGAATGGAAAAGAAAGAAAAGGTCCAAGACTTTAATCAAAGGTTCACAACGCTGTTAAATAACTTCAGTGAAGCTAATAAACTAGCGGAGGAATCTCTGATTGAATACTACACAACCACTCTTGATGGACCCATAGCAATGTTCGTAAAACAATCCAAGAAAACTACTTTGATAGAGAACTTTGAGGAAGCTAGGAAGGTAGAAGAAGAAGCTGATAGCATTGCTAAACATGCCTTAGATGTAGAACCAAAACCAGCAGCTAGCAAAAAACCTTTGCTACTCACTAGAGGTAAAGAAGAGCCATCTACAGACATGGAAAATGTAGTCAAAATGATGCAGAAATTATCTAACAAAATCGTAGATCTCGAGAAAGACAAGCCTGCTAGCACATCTAGGAAACCTTTCAAGCCATTTTATAAAAGAAGGGAAGACGGGGAACAGACTCATCCACCAATGAACGTTGCCCCTGTTTTAAACTTGAATGAGATTGGGATGGAAAATTTCTTCACTTTTCACCAAGAACCGCATTCGGAAAAGAGCTGCCCGCAATGGATTAATTCCATGAGCTTAGTCATGAACCAAATGCTAGATTCACAAATCCCAGACCAAGATGATCCTCCAGAAGAGTCGATCCCTGAGTTAGAGGAACCGACCCCGGACACTACTATGGTGTTGTGGGATTGGGTACCTATGACTGAATTAGTAGAAGAAGATCACATAGATATCTCTCCCTCTACCATAAATGTGGCTACTCGCAACAAAGGCCCAATTGCGGATCCTGTGCCAGCCATAGTTCCCCATAAGCCTAAAGTTTCAAAAGATCCGCCTAGGAGGCATATACCAATCATCCCACCACAGCCCAAAGTTAACCAAACAACGGCCAAAAAGCCAAGCGCTGACACCATAGTTCAGCCACCTAAGGTCACAATGAGCAAAACAGATCAGCCAACTCGAATTGGGAACGAATCCGACATAGGATACGATATTATTGAAGATATCAAGAAGGTCAAGGAAAACATGTCAATATTTGACATGTGCAGCCAGCCCCATCAACGAGACAAACTGCTGCATGTCTTACAACCCCAGATCAGCACTCCATTAACGGATTCTCAAGACAATCCCGAAATTAATGAGGCTAGCATCGGTGGAAAGTCTAAATCTCAAACACTGCCATTCTTATTGACTTTTGAAAATTTTAACCAGAATGTTCACAATTGTTTGGTAGATTCTGGAGCATCCTCAAACGTTATGCCACTGTCAATTTGTAAGAAAATTAATGGGTAGCCCGTGCCATCTCCAGCTCAAATTATCCAATTAGATAGGACTGTTGTCAAGGTTATTAGAGAAATGAAAGATGTTTTAATTAGACTATCAGCTGACCCTAGAGTCTGTCAATTCATTGACATAATGGTGGTCGATATTCCTGAAGCCTATGGGCTGATTTTAAGTAGGGATTGGTCTACCAAGCTGAGTGGCTACTTTGCTACTGATTGGTCCCACCTATGGTTTCCTTATCAGAATAGGCAGAATCAGATTAAAGTTCTTAGGGAACCTCATATGAAGCAAAACGTAACCCAGTTAGAAGAAAAAAATGAGGCCGTAGCTTTCTCATCCTCGGTGTTGGTCAATTACTTCTTAGAAATGGATCTGGGTAATTATCAATCTGAAACAATTAGCCATGAACCAGATAAACAGTCCGATCTCCTTCATTTCTCTCGGGCTGATGATGTTGATTGTAACATAGTCAATTTAGTTGCTGACGTAGATTACAAAGAAACTAACTTAGTTGAATCTAAAGACATCTTTTGGACATTATACTTTGATGGTTCTAAAACTCTGGAAGGATCCAGAGCCGGTTGTGTTCTAATGGATCCAAAAGGAAACAAGTAGTTTTTGTCTTGTAGATTAGAATTCGATTGTACTAATAACACCGCTGAATATGAAGCTTTGGTACATGGATTTAAGAAGACCATTGGCTTAAATGTTAAGTACCTGAAGGTCTTTGGTGACTCTGAGATAGTTGTAAGACAGGTAAGGGACACCATTCATTGTCTCTCACCTCATTTGAAGGGTTATCAGGCTGAGGTATGGGATTTAATTATGCATTTTGACGCTTTCAATATAAAATCAATTCCTAGATTGCAAAATTCTGCTGCTGATTTATTAGCAACATCTGCTTCTAGATTGGTGCCATCAAATAATAAATGCTCAATTGAATTGATTTTCAGGCCTTCCGTTCCCGATAACATCACGAACTTCAGAGTCTTCGATGATGATGAACAAATTATCATCTTTCTAACAAACGAAGATAAATTTCAAGGAGCTGCAATAGATGAGGAAGAACATGATGCTGATTTGATGAAGAAGGACGAGGAGAAAGGAAATTTCATGCCCAAGGGGGTAAGGTCCCTCGAAATGCTGTTCGATCTTCAAAATAAGTTCAAAAGGACAGCTAATACCAAAACTAACAGCTCATCAATGCAACATGAGTTAGTTAATTTGGGTACCGAGCCAGAACCAAAATTTGTCAACCTTGGCAAATGTTGTTCACCAGGAGAAAGAGATAGGTTCATCAAATTGTTTAAGCAATACAAAGATGCTTTTGCATGGACCTATGAAGATCTGAAAACGTATGACGTCCGCATCATTCAGCATGTTATACCAATGAAAGCGGGTGTCAAGCCATTTCAGCAGCAGTTAAGAAGGATGCATCCTACTCTAGAACCACTGATCCAAAAGGAATTAAAGAAGCTCTTGGACGCTAAGATAATCTTCAAAGTCCGGCATTCTGAATGGGTTGCAAACCTGGTTCCCGTAAGAAAGAAGTCAGGAGAGATAAGGCTATGTGTAGATTTCAGAAATTTAAACAAAGCCTCGGATAAAGATAACTACCCCGTACCTTTCAATGGAACAAATCCTACAAATGGTGTCAGGATCCGAATTGTTTTCTCTCCTCGATGGTTTCACTGGCTACAATCAAGTGTTAGTATCCGAAGAAGATCGCCTTAAGACTACTTTCAGAACTAAGTGGGGAACTTTCGCCTACAGAAGAATGCCATTTGGTCTGATAAATGCAGGAGCTACATTCCAAAGGGCGATGGATATTGCCTTCCGAGGATTGGGTGGGCAATGTGTTGTTGTTTACTTAGATGATGTGACAGTCTTTTCAAAGAAAAGGGAAGATCATGTTGTTCATCTGAGGCATATCTTTGATCGTTGCCGGAAGTATGGTATTTCCCTGAATCCCAAGAAGAGCGTGTTTACTGTTCCCGAAGGTAAGCTCTTGGGTCATAAGAGTCCAAGCCATTAATAAGATTCCAATGCCTCACAACAAGAAATCTATGCAGTCCTTTATGGGCACCATCAATTTTGTCTGAAGGTTTGTTCTAGATTTTGCACAAATTGTTAAGCCGTTGCAACAGATGGTGAAACAAAGTATACAATTCAAGTGGATAGATTTGGAGAAGGACGCATTTAGAGATATCAAGGCAGCTGTAGCTAAGGCTCCTTCCTTAAGAAGCCCAAATTTTGATAAGGATTTCATCTTGTATACCTTCGCTTCGGATGATTCTCTCGCAGTTGTACTCACGCAAAAGGTGGAGTTGGGGGACGAATACCCAATTTCGTTTATGAGCACTGGTCTGCAGGGGGTTGAGCTGAACTATCTCGTAGTCGACAAGCATGCATATGCTGTCTTCAAAGCAGTCAAGCAGTTTAGGCCATACATTCTTAAGAACAGAACTAAAGTCGTAGTTCCCCACCCAGCTGTCAGATCCCTTTTCGTTCAAAAGGAATTGGGAGAAAGGAGAGGGAACTGGGTCACAGCTCTGCAGGAATATGATTTGGAATTTAAACCAGCCACGATCATTAAAGGACAAGGCCTGTGCAAGTTACTTGCGGGAAACTCGACTGATGAAGAGCAACATTGGAAAAATGAAGCTGAGTTAAATTCGGTTGAAGTGTGTCATATCTTCACAGCCCTCAGTCATGGTATAGAGATCTGGTGCACTATTTACAGCAGGGATATCTACCTGAGCACTGGAACTCCAAGCAAAGAAGGGCCCTCCATTTGAAATCAGCTCCTTATCAAATCATTGATGGGATACTATTCAGAAAGAATTATGATGGAGTCCTTCTTAGATGCCTAGAAAAGGAAGATGCAAGTAAAGTTGTTAAAGAACTACATGACGGCCCCGCAGGTGGACATTATTCAGGAGAGACGACAACACACAAGATATTGAGAGCTGGTTATTATTGGCCCACTTTGTTCCGAGACGCCCATACGTATGCACAGAACTATGATGTATGTCAAAGAAGCGCTGGGAAGTTACCTAAGGCAGCAGGACCATTACAGCCGGTCATCATCTCTGAGCCTTTTGAGCAGTGGGGTATAGATGTTATCGGAGAGATAAATCCAAATTCTTCATTGCAACATCGATACATTCTGACGGCTATCGACTACTTCATTAGGTGGACGGAGGCCATCCCATTGCGCAAGATCAATGAAGACGCAGTCATCAGCTTCTTGAAAGAGAACATCATAACCAGGTTTGGGGTTCCAATTTCCCTTGTTTTTGATAATGCTACTTATTTTTCATCTTGCAAGATAAATGAATTTGTTTATGAATGGGGGATTAAGTTGCATTATTCAGCCAATTATTATCCTCAGGGGAACGGATTAGCTGAATCCTCGAACAAGAATCTGATTCGAATTCTTAAGAAGACTGTGATAGAAAACCAGAGAAGTTGGCATGTGGCTCTCCCAAATGCCTTATGGGCTGATAGGGTAACCCCTAAGAACGCTTTAGGTGTCTCCCCTTTCACTCTTGTCTATGGCAAGGAAGCCATTCTTCCCCCAAACATCTTACTACCATCCTTGCAATTATCCCAAGCCTCTCGAGGTTCTGGTATCCAAGCCTTACAATCCAGGATCAACACCCTGCTTCAACTTGAAGAAGCCCGACACAAAGCTAAAGATCGATTCCATCAACACCAGGACATAGTTAAGAGATGGTTCGATAAGAGGAAATCCGGTAAAAGAGATTTTGAAGTTGGGGATTTAGTCCTGAAATGGGACCATAACCATGAAGGCAAAGGAATGCATACGAAATTTCAACAACTATGGCTAGGCCCATACCAAATTTCTGCAAAATTAGGCCCATCCACTTACAAATTGACAAATCTCGAGGGAGAAGAAGTAGCCCTTCCTCTCAATGGCCTCGCTCTCAAACAATACTTCGCATAGTCTCTTTGAGACTTACTGTACATAAATAAAGTTTTCGTTTGTTGTTGCTTTAGCCTTTAGTTGCTTTGTTTTCGGCCATTTTATTTCTTTCATTGTCATTTGAAACTTTGCTACAATTTTTTGTTTTCTGAAAGCCCCTCTGGCTGAGTTCCCCATCAAGGATAGCTCTCTCAAAGAAATCTCGCAACCCATGAGTTCAGAACTATGCTCGAATGAATTCTGTCTGTTGTGCTCTCGCTGAAATGCTCACTGAAATGCTCAGAAGGAAGGAAGCCTACCCTGCTAGTCAAACTAATCATGTTTAACAGCAGAGACCTATGACCATCTTCACTACTATCGTTGGGCTCCACCCACTCTCACACTTTAAAGGCATCTCAAGAAGGTTACCAAAGTTGGACCCATGGAAAGTAGCACCTCTCGAGGACATAGGGTATTGAAATGACTTCATGCTGCAGATTTAACAGCCAAAATGGCTTATATTCAAGAGTCTATTTTCCAGAGATTCTCGCCTCAATTAAAGCATGGCTGAGACAAAAGAAAAAGACATGTAAAATCAAGAAGGTTGTCCAAAAGGCTCAGCTCAAAATGGGCTCCTCTCCATCCGTGAGGTTTGATCAAATCAATAAAATTCCTAACTCACACAAAAGGACATTATGGATTGAGGAGCCTAAATCAAAGATCATGTCCAAAAAAAAATATCTCTGGGAGGCTCAAACAGCTAAACTGTCCAAAGTGCAAACATCCAAAAGGATGCAAGCAGCATGGGAATGAGGAACAAGAGCAATAATGTCCATGAGAAAGTGTTGCAAATCCTGTGGAGTCCGGCAGTAGTGACCATATGAAAGATGACCCTCCTAAAATGAATCTCATATACTAGCCCTTTGAGAGTGGTGAAGATGTCCCGGTCAAAGCTCCCCTTTCCCCCAATGGCTAGCAGGTAACGTGCCTTCTTCCCCTCGCATGAATTTGAAATGCTCAGCTGAGTAGTGCACTTAAGATGGATGTCTTTGATGAGGTTTCGGACCATGAAGATGAATTTTTTCAGAGATCTGTGTTCGCCAGCGACTCACCATTGTTGTTGCAGCAACACCCCCCCAAAATTTTGTACATATTGGGGCCCCTCCTTTAAATTTTTTAGAAAGGCTAACTCAAAAGGTCATTCTCAACTATTAGCTTTGTTCTTCAAACAGAAAATTTTGCCATGAACCACTTTAAGTCTGTCAGAAAGTCTTGTTTCTTAAGCAGAGGTTTTTCGTGAAGTCTCCCTGAAAAAGGTCGCAGAACGCTTTGATAAAGCCCCGCAGTGGCGGAAGCTTTTGTTTAAAACTCCCGAAAGAAGACTTAGAAAATTTAGTTGGAAAGATTTCGGATGCCATTGGACTTTTCCTCCCGAAACTGCGAAAAGATTCACCTTACTCTCCTGAAAGATGCCGGAAGACTTCCTTAAAAAAATCCTTAAGTCTTCCCTCAACTTTCGCGGCACCATTCGAGTTCTCTTTCCGCATTTGCAAAAACGCTCAAAACCTTTGCGGAAACAATTCACGAACGTATCCCGAAACGGCGGAAGGATTTAACAGAGCCGCCCGAAACCGCCAAGTAACTTAGCCTTTTTTGAAATCTTTAAGTCTTGAGGTTGCGGAAGCATCAGCTATATTCTTCCCGAGCCTTCGCGGAAACCTTCGCGTTTCCGTTCCGCAACCCCGGCAAGAAAAGTTGCGGAAGATTTCAAGTTTTCCTTCCGAAGCACCGGGTGCCTTTCACCGATTTCTTCCGAAACAGCGGGCACCATTCGCTAAAACTTTCCGTAACTCCGCAAGAACTCAGAAATTTCATGTGAAATTTGCGGAACAAGTCATCTTTTCCTTCCACAGTCTCGAAAGCATTCTCATTAAAACGCCGAAACATCAGGCATTTGTGGAACCTTTCGAAGAAGCCGCCCTCAACAGCGGAGGCATTCAACGATCCCTTTCGAAGCAGCGGAGGATAGGGGAAAAAGCTTCCCGCAATTCTCTCGAGGCCCGGCCGATACTTAGAAACTTTTTGAAGTTTTCGGAAGCCTTGTACGGAAGCATTCACCGAAACCTTCCGAAACGCCAGAGCCTTTTTATTTTTTCTCTCCGCTACCGCGGGAACCTTTTTCAAAAGTTTAACGTTCACAATCATTTTGCGGAAAAGTTTCGCCTTTCACTCCTGCAATAGTGGAAGCTTCCGAAATGTTTGAGCTTTGCGAAACGATTTCTCTTCCGCGCCGCAGAAGCCTTTTGTGGGAGCAATTTCCCAACCTTCCCCGAAACGGCGGAAGCTTTCGCCGTGTCTTCCCGCAATAGCGGAAGGAATTCGCAAGTTCGTCTCACGAATGTTGGTTGCACGCAGATCGAAGTTTCTTGACGTGACGCCGACGCACTAGTATTAAAACCGCGAGTTTAATGCACCACCCACCGAATTGAATCCCCACATGTGCCCCACTTATTTAAATAAACGGTGGGGGTTTGAACTGACCCCATTGCTAACTTGTGTCGATTAAACAACTAATGGACGCCGTGCAAATCGCTCCAGCTCATCTTGCGCAACCACGTTCGTGGCCACCTCAGTCAGCTATCCTCGTTGGTGCCAGGTAGGATCTTAACCTTGTCCCTTCTACACATCATATTTCTATTGGGTTATCTTTCTTTTGAAAACGATAGGCATGGGTTGAATGTCGACGGGAAAAATGCCCGTCAGGGGCTGTTTTGCCCGTCGAATGCAGTCTAAATTCGTATTTCCTGTCGTTGGTATATTGATTAAGAAAAATGATAATTTGGACGGATGGATTTATTGTTTTCCCAAGTTCCTCCCGAGGCCCCGTGGACCTTTTCATGTCCCCAGCTGAAAGCTAAAACATAGCCCCCTGGGTTTTTCACAAACCTCAGTCTCGGCGTGACCTCTACCCATTTCAAAACTTGAGACACGTGCCATCGCCCTTGATCAAACCAGCCGTAGGACGCCCCGTCAAATATTATAAATAACGACAGCGTTTGGGCTGAAACCCCTCGCTTATGTGTCAACGCAGGAGCTCCTCCCTGGTCTCATAATTAAACTTGTTATGTCACCCCGAACTTACCCGCCATTAGCCATTTAAAAAATGCAATGACGAAAGATCACAAGTTCTCCTAAGGCTATCCCGAGAGCGGATTGTTTCCGCGACATACCTATCCTCATAGGAGCATTCCAAACCTACCCCTTCAAAGAATTAGGATGGCTAAAATTTATAATTATATTCCTGTTGAAATGATGTATTCTATTTCCTAAACATACAGCTCCACATTGCATTTATCTCATTGACATGTTAGAATGGTGATGCTCTTGAAATCTCACAGTATGTTGCTCATGTTTATAATAACATATATTTGGTGGCTACCAGGGATAAGTCAAAATGCCAAAAGGTGGGAAGAAGAAGGCTAAGATGACAGAAAAAGCCTGCACCACTTAAAACTGAAACCTCACTCTAGGATACTAGGTGCACCACCGGTGTCCCTCCTGAAATCAGATGGGGTGACATCTACAGAATGATCCGGGACCAAGAGATCCCGGATATGTTGCTAGAAGAAGGGTCGATATATCTCAATATCAGAGCCTCAGGCATAAATAGAGCCGCTACCCACCCTGAGTTGTTCCCCTGTGTAGAAGTGATCGGATGGATACTCCAACATGTCGATGCTGAAGGGAGAGTGATAAATGACAGCGGGAAAGTGGCTATTGCCTCATTTCAACCCGCGTATCTTGCGGCAGCCTACAAATTTCATCGGGTCCAACAATCTCTGATTGATGAATGGCTGAGCCAGATGAACAACGTCGAGATGGCCAAGAAGCTACTAATGGCAGGCAAACATTTGGGAAAGAAAGGGAATGATGAATATGACGTACAGAATCTGAGACCTCCTTTCAGATTGATCGCTTTGATGCTGTGCAGAATCTTCAGCATGCCCGATGGCACAGTGTATAAGATTCAGTGGGTCCCTATTATCCACTTCGTGACATTTAAGGGAACTGTGTTTGACTGGGCCACTCTCCTATCAGATAGTTTGGCCTCAATGATAGTTGCTGCTAAAGAAGGACTAGCCTTGAAGAAGGCTGAATTTTTCATGTCCTTATATCTGATTGATTGTATTTTGGCCAAGATGGACTTCCCCAAATTGGGATGCACATGGGATAAGGCCACTACCCCAGTCTATATCGCTTTCAGGATGTTGTGGGCTCAGAATTAGAAGCCTAGTTACAAACTCATCTGTGAGGGGTTCATCATGCCCCTGTATGAGAAGATAGTCAAGGAGGAGCCCAACTTCCTGTCAGAGAATGCTTTGGAAGTCCTTGAGAATTATGGGGATTTTTACTTTTTGGAGCAAGGCACCTACCTCAGAATGTTTGGAGGATCTAAGCCCCCATACATTTTTCCACAGTATGCCACAGATTATGTAGTCCTTAAGGAAGCAGGAAGACAAATCTTCTTGGATGGAATTGGGGCAATGCTCCACAAACATCATAAGGCTTCCTTTCCCCCTCTACCTTTCTGCATAGGTGCTTACAAGTTCTCAGGGGTTGCCTCAGCCGAAGAATTTGTACAGGAGCTAAAAGCCTTCCACTTCGGTGAGGTAATCTTCCACAGGAATGACAGGAGGGGAAAAGTCGTTGAACACTGTAAGGAGATTTATGCCCACTTCGAGTACTCTCACTACCCTGATGCCGAGGAAGAAACATTTAGGGGCATCAGCAACATGACTGAGCTACGGGTCTGTCGCCAAGGCACTGGAGCAAGGTCTAGCTCAGCCAAGGTCCAGAAGACCATCCAGCAGCAGGAAGCTGAAGTGGCAAGAATGCAACAAGAAGCTGAGGATGCCCAGCAGCAGAAAAAGGCTGAGGATGAAAGGCTACGGAAAGCGAAAGAAGAGCTGAAAGCAAGGGAAGATGCTCAAGCAAGTGGGTTCGGTGTCCAAGACATGGAAATAGACACATCTCAAGCAGGTGGCTCTGGTACCCAAAATAAGGGCGTAGATCCAGCTCAGGAAGTCCGGACTCCACCTGCTGAAGAAGACATAGACATCATAAACCAACCAATTGTCCCGTACACGCCATCAGGAAAACATACAGTGTCCAGGTGGAATGAGTTTGTCTATGACAAGAAAAGGAAAGCAATGGTCCTCAAATCAAAAGAGAGGATCAAAAGTCCCTTCCATGAAGACATCGTTACCCATCGAGAGGTCACTGTAATGAAGAATACAGATTAGGATACCTTTGCTATGGCATCTGCAGTTGTAGAAACAGCAAAAGCATCGCTGGACAATGTGGGTGTGATAGTTAGAGAAAATGTTTTGACAAAGAAGAGAGCTCGTTCGCTACAACAGACTGCGGCTAATGAGCAAGCCCAAAGGGATCTGGTAGTGAACAAGTATAATTGTTTGTATGCCGAGCATAAGGAGCTGTCAAACAAGTATAGCCAACTGGAGGAGGAAAAGGACCAGCTAACACTCCAAATGATGGTTGTGGAAGCGGAGAAGAATGGAGCGGAAGAAAAGGCATCTCAGCTAGAAGCAGACAAGCAGGCATTAGCTAAGCTGTTAGAGCAAGCTAAGAGCAGAACGATGGACATGTCTCCCTTCCATGAGCTGTCTTGCAGCATCCTGAAGCAAATGCATGACACTCAGGAGCTAATCACTAATGAGGTTTGCAAGCTCAAGGCCATGGTAGTCAGGTTAAAAGAAATTAATGCGGAGGCCCATAGGCTACGAGCTAAGAATACCCGTGTCAAGGAAAATATCATAAGTCAGATGGCATGGAGAGAAGGGAAGGGGGGTTTCCCCACGCATCTTCCATTTAAATATGTGGACGGTTTTAATGAGGACATAGCCCTGCTGGAGTTTGGTAGGAACTGTGCCAGTAAGCTAATAACCAGTGTGCAAAGAACAACAGATAAAATTAACAGTCTATACCAAAAGCTCCAAGGGGTTAATGACAAATGCACATTGAGCTTCCCTCAGACCCTGGAGGACTTTCCGGAAAAGGAGCAACGTTTGTCTCAACTAAAGGAAGAACTAGGCGTTCAAACGGAGTATGTGAAGAGGATTGATGTCCTGGCTATTGATGACCTCCAACAGTATATTGGATTGTCATCACTCCATAGCCATATGCTGAAAGAAGTGCATCAAGCTGCAGTAGCAGAAGTTCAAAGCATTAGAGAAGAGCTCGGGAAGAATGTGACTTCTCAGAAAATCTTGTTCCCTGCTGCAGCAAACATAGTCGTAAGGGACACAGGTATGTGGTATAGCTACATAGCGGAGGAAGAGAAGAAAGCTGCAGCAGTAGTGGGAGCATCAGCAAATCCAGAATCTTCTCTCCCAGCAGCCTTTGCAGCAACAGCAGTGGGCTCGATTCCCTCTTCCCCAGCAGTGGCAGAAAGTCTAGCCAGCTCAATCCCTTCTTCCCAAGTAGAAGCAGCAACAACAATTGGTTCGAGTGTCTCCTCCCAGGCAGCATCAGCAGCATCAATTGACTTGGGTGATCCTCGCCTAGCTGAAGCTCACGCACAAGAATGACAGCACAATATTAGAACATTATTTCTGCTATGTGTATTTTGTTAAACTCTCAAATGTATACAGCATGAGCTAAGGGACAGCTGTCCATTCTTTTTGTTAAATATTTTGTAAAAGAAAAGAATCACAATTTTGTCTATTATAGGAGAGAAAATTCTGTAGATGACAAGTGGAAGATGCTAGGTGGCAGCCCAAAGGGCAGTTTTGTAATTATAAATAGGAGCTAGGAAGAATAGAAAAGGACTTTTGGCAGGGAAGAAAATTTTGAAGCCTGTACGATCTACCTTGTATCGGTTCTTTGAAAACAGAATTTTCTAATAAAAGCCAGGGAGATGGACGTTTTGCATAAGAATGATGGATGGATGTATGTTGGACTACTCTAATGACTTCCGTACTGTAATGTGAGATCATTCCTACTATCTGAATTATTTCTTTGTATTAATGATGTTTGCTCCTTCCTGTGCAAACGATTTTCTCCATTTCATGAACACTGAATGTGTTTCATATTAAATCAGGATCTATCTGCCGATATCTTATTTTGCTGTAGAGTTCTCTTTTAGATTAAATGGCTAACTGTTCTTTCTTCAAGATGGCTCCTATGGATCGTTGTTCATGCCTTTAATTGTGCTCCCTGTAGGAATCTTTAGAGTTATTTTAGTTTGTTTATATTTAGCTCTGTTTCTGTATTCTTTCCATTTAGATTAAATAATTTTTTGCTTTTCTGTTTCATGAGAAATAGATGCGTTTTATATTGAATCAGAAGATATCTTCTAAAGATCTCTTATCTTGCTGTAGCTTTACCTGTGAGAATCGATGGCTACCTGTCCTTTCTTTATGATATTCGTTACAGCTCATTGCTCATCCTGTAAATGTGTTCCCTGCAGGGATAGGTATATTTACTCCAATTTTAGATTTAGATTTCTTTAGTTTTGCATTTAGATCAGATATAACTTAGGCACTTGCATCTCATTAAAACATAAAATCCAAAAGAAAGGTGGATCGGGCCATAACCGATACAATCGGAATTAAACTCCAAACCCACGGTTGCCAGAACCGCTAACCGGACGGATTCCCTATACCAAACAGGAGATAATCTAATTGGGATCATCTCTCGGGGAGAACCCCTTTCTGATTGATACTACGATATCTGAGGCATCAACACACCCCCAATCAGGTCGCCTTTGTTCAGAGTATTCTGCAGTCTCCTGCCATTTTACCCCAGCTTGAGTCTCCCTCAGCCCAGTCCCCCTCCCAAATCCATTACAGCTATGATCCCTTTCCCCTCAGTTAGTTTCATATGCTGCCCGATCATCCCTGTCATCGTATTCTGAACAAAGGAAGTTTGAGTCCACCCACTCTACTTGCCCAGTTGTCCCCCCATAGTTTGTCAATCCATCCATCAGTACTCTCACACTTCGGTTCTCCACCTCGCGCTCCTGTCAAGGAAACATCATTGCCTTGATAGTTGTAGGTCTCCCTCTGTCGACGACAGCCCCTCTATTCCATAGGATAGGCCCAGAGGTCCCTACGCCTTGGACTCATCACCATCTGTGGTAAGTGCCTACGGACCATTCTGAGAGGAGTCATCATTGCCTCTCTGAGTGGTTGTTTCTCACATGCTCGACCTCAGCACATTGATCGCATCGTTGAGCATCGCGTAGGTTTATATCCCTTTAGTTTTTGGTCGAAGACCCCGGACTTCCCCCGACTCTAGCACATTGGTGAGTCATTTCGAAACGCCCAGTTATATGTTCCCGTGGATTTCCGGGCTGCGTTGGCGATTGTATTCGGAAGCCATCCCGTTATATGCTTCCTTGAGTACCCAGTTCCATCCCAGTTCAGTTCCAGTTCAGTGTACCATTGAGGTCAGGACTCCCTGTCACAATGATCCTGCATCTCATCAGTTCCTCTGGTACCCCCGTCAGCAACATTGATGATATTCCAGTGCACCAATTCTTCAGCTCACACATGGTAAGCCCAGCAGTATGTCCCAGATTTGTGTCTCCTCTGGACTCTTATGATGTACATAGTGGTTATCTATGTATCTTACAGGTCCCCCTTTTCGGGCCTCATAGTTCTGTTTATGTATCTTGATACGAGCATGGGTATGCCTGCCTCGTCCATATATTGAGATTCTTCCTCATTCAATTTTTGAGGTCATGTATATGTCAGGTCCCCATTTTTTGGACCCCATTGTTATTATGTTATATCCTGATACGAGCATGGGTATGCCCGCCTCGTCCATATGATCAGATGATTCCTCATCCATTTTTGAGGTTATGTACTTTTAGTTCTAGCAGTTTGTTCGGGATCGTTGTTCCGGGCTTTAGTTTGTTTCTTCTCTTCTCTCCACACCCCAAGAAAACCTCCCATGAATTATGATGTCCATCGGCCATACGATGAGCTCCTGCCCTCGCACATCAGGGGGCAATCTGTTAACATCCAAAAAGTGTTCACTACCTCATCTACCCCATTACATGGCTCATTTGTCCATTTTCCTACCATATTTCCCTTAAAAACCCTAAAATTCCCACTAAAAAGCCTCCAAAAGGCCGCAAAACCATCAAAAAAGCCTCAAAAAGGCTAAAAAACCCCCTTTTCCCTCCAAAAATATCCAAAATTCCTCTAAAAAAGCAAAAACCCTCTAAAAAGGGAATACAAAATATAAAATAAAGAGGAAAAGGAGGAAAAAACCCTATACAGCTGCCCTAAACCATATGGTTCCCAAAACCATGGGCCAGCACTCCACCACCAAAAAACTATAAATAGGTGTTGGAGACCCCTCATTCCACATCCATAGTCATAAGTACCCTTACTCTGCCAAAATCTCTCTTGAAACCCTAGCTCACCCTTGAGCTACTTTCACCTTGAGAGCCCCTTTTGGCCCATTTCCACCATTGGAGAAAGAGAAGGAGCAAGTTGGAGCTTGGAGCAACCCTCTTGGAGCATTGCAAGAGCTTCACCAACCTTCACATTGGAGGTAAAATTAATACAAAAGCCATTCTTTACATCTTGTTTTTATGTTTCATGCACATGCTTTAGAGTAATTTACATTTCTGTTTTAGCATTTTAATTTACATTTACTGAACTGCTACTAAGGAGTCCCTTCTCCTTAGTAGGTGCTCATTTGCACAAGCTAGGGGTAAAACCCTAGCTATAAGATAATGTTTCGTCTTGTAGTCTTGGATTGTTAACTCACAATGATCTATTCCAAGACTCTAAACCTATACTAGTTGGTGCACCCTATAAAATAAAAATCGTTCTAATCAATTTTAATATTAAGCATTAATTTTAGGTGCTTGTGATTACTCAAAGGATATGGTCGTGAAACTAATGATGTATATGACTCAATAGTATGCACAATCGTTAAACTCTAGACTCATCTATCCAATAAAAACAATGCCACTAGAATGAAAATCAATCCAACGGTTTGAAATAAAATGCAATTCTTTTAAATTTCCAAAGGACAAGCAAATCCTAGATGAAGCCACAAGCACTCAGATGCAAAATGCAGTATGGAAAGTGAATTTTTTTTTATCTTTTAATGAAAAGAAAAATGCAAAAATATGTTTTTGTATTTTTCAATATAATGGAATGAAAACTGCAATCGAAATCTACCTATTCAGTTAAAGAAATGCAGAGCAGGCCATGAAGATAACCCAACAATTCCCAAATAGTGATATTCAACCAATGTAATGAGCTAGAAAATAAAAAATGGTGATAAACTAATAAGGCTCAAAACTGAGAGAGGGAGAAGAGTTTCTGGTCACTAACAGGGCATGGAACAGTCAGGAATAAGGCCAACTAAGACTCAGGAACACTCAACACCAACCCAACAACAATCCAAGACCATAAACCAATCAATCCCGGAGTTGTATGCTGCTATCGAAGGAATAACTACGGGTAGATGCGAGCTACAGTGCAGACAAAGGCGAGTAGATGCAGGCTAAACTAACCTAATCCACATACAGGGAAAGGAAAATGAGCAAATAAAGAGTCTAATGACCCAAAAAAATCTAGTTTTCTATAGTGTATCCAACATCCAACCAAAGACAAAGAATATCAACACATAGCAACTCTAAATAAGGACTAAAGCCTAAAAGTCCCCCAAAATGGATGTTCTCCCCAGCAGAGTCACCATTTCTGTTATGGAGAAAACTTCCTATGGCTTGGGGAAGACCACAACAAACAGCGGACTACGAGAAAAATGACTCAATTCCCAATGCAATGCTATATAAATGACAATGCTAAGATAATGGAGAAAAGACCAACCTTCAACCGAATATTTGATGTGGATCCCCGTCGAGCTTTCAACTTCTACACTTGGACCTGCAAATCAGTCTCTACAACATGTACAAGCAAGTTTATATAATATGCGAAAGACGTTAGCATAATCAATAGCATGATCCATGATATCATAAGAAAATATAACCCAATGTAATTTAACAATATTCACAACATCAATTGGACGAGAAAATGAGTATTTCCATTAATGAATAACAAGAAGTAGAATATACGGCCTCTTGCCGGTAACCAATCTGAACCAAGAACTGGGTCTCTCAACTTGTTCCTCCACCACTTCAATCCTCCATGTAATGGCCAACTCAAAATGGGATAGTAGTTTGGTAGGTGAACATAAGGAGTTCACAACAACAAGGATCAATGAGTGTAGACTCAAGTCACGGCAAAAATCCACTAGAGTTATCTTGCTCTCTCTTTCTCCCCCTTTCCATATGCCATAAGAGCTCAATATATAGCCTTCCAAAGGTAAGTGAAAGGACACATTAAGGCGTTTCGGGGCAAATGGAGGGCCAAAGGTCACCCTAACACTGCTTTTGGGAGTAAAAAGTAATTTTCTAATGAGTTTTACCATTTTACTTGGCACCCATGGGTTAGAGTGGAACAGCTCGCGTGTACGATAGCTAAAGTGGAACAGCTAGCATACAGGAAGAAAAATAGGGAAAAAGTGTTTCTGAAGGACATAAAGTGAATCTGAGTCAGTGAAATGGGTCCTAAAGACCAAAGAGTGTTGATGCTCACAAGGTCGAAAATTACGTTGTAACAAACCCTCAGTGATCAAAACAAAAGGAAATTTCTAAGTGTCAAGTACAGTTGAAATTGGGCACTAGAAATTGGGCAGAGTCTGTACATAGTTTTGGTATGATACGCGAAGTTTGATAGAAAGGGTATATGTACCACACAACACTAGTCGAGAAGTGAAGCTGCGTGGATAAAAAAAAACAAAAGAAATAGAAAAGAAAAGAGATCAACAATTTGATGCTAAAATAGCTCAGTAGAAGTAAAAGCATCCGTAGAAACAATAGCCACTGAAGTAGCAAAGTGTCAGGACATGTTGGATGAAGCTACGAGAGTATTCACTACGTTGCAAGAGGACCTTGAGCTGCTGCAGGTCTAGACAAATTTGAAGGAAAAGGAAGCAACGTTAGACACTCTGAAACCAGAGATAAAGACCCTACCACCAAGGGATAGACTCCACAGATTTCCAGAAGTCAGAGATGTTGATGTATATGTAACTTCATAATGTATTTCACATATATGTATATTGTATTCCTATAGAGATGTTATTATTGCTCTATACGGAAGTGTTTGTATTCCTATAGAGATGTTATTATTCCTCTATACATAAGTGTCATGATTATTGTAAGTGTCGTAACTTATACTTGATGGGTTATTAGACCACCTTGTTGGGGTCGGCTCTATATAAGTCATTTGGGTCAAAGGGTTATTAGACCACCCTATTGGGGTTTGGCCCAGTCAGCATTATGTTATGTGGAAAAGTTAAGGCCGACCTAGTAAAGGTTATTAGGCAAGTCAATTCAAGTATAAATAGAGTGCGGGAGGCACTCTATTTGATCATTCTATTCTCTCTCACACTCTTTGGACAGTGGCGCACTTGTGGAGGAGGAGAAGCTGCTGCTAGGAGATGTCTATCTCTTATGTTTGGGTTGTATCATTGCTCTATCTATCTCTGAGGAAGTTATTGGGGTTTTTCACCTTTATGGTTTTCCCCAAGTAAACTCTGTGTCTCTTATGTGCTTGCATTATTGTGTGCATGATTGATATGCTGTAGATATGTTGTACATGTTGTTCTCTCAGTTAATATGCTAGATCAGATTCAAGTAAATTCTGAAAAACTAACATTGTATCAGAGCTAGCCTAAAAGAAGGCATGGTATGGCATGTATGACACTTGTTGCACTTGCAATGCTAGGGCTTGATATAGCAAAAACCAGTCATTGTAACACTTTCTCTATAAATCAATTTTGGCAAAGTTTTCAGATCTAAAACATTTACAGGTCGAATATCAGATCCCCATGTACCTTGTGTTCAAAGGAGAACTTCTAATTCATTGTACTTTATGTTTTATGATATGTACAATCTAGGGTTTCTTCCTCTTCCAATTCTGAGTCATAAACAGGTGACCTGGGAAAAAAGGTCATAACGTGGGCTAGGAAGCTCCAAATGAAATTTCGTAAAACTTTACAGGTATTTCACGGATGCCACTTTCTCAGGTAAATTTTTCAGAGGCCAAAACGAAACCAGTGACACATGGCACACCGTACAAGTTTGCTCTCCTGTTTTATCCCATAAATGCGTCACGTTGCGACACTTGGCATAACGCTCTCTCAGAGAATCCAATTGAGGTCAGACCTGTGGGATTGGAAAGATGATAGGTCGAGATACCACAAATAGAAGTTTTAGACCCTATGGATTCGTAATTTTGGAGTTAAACCAGAAACAATCAGGTGCATATTTCTGTCAAAATAGAATTGGATTTTGAGCACCTTCATTCATGGCTCCGGGAATTAGGATTTCGGAGAGAGTTGGTATTTTTGTAATCGGAGGCCACGGATGAATGGTACTCATTAAAATCAAAATTTAGAGACCAAGATCAAATTTTTTGGTTGGGTAGAAGGTCGGGTTTGATCAAACCCTAGTTCAGGACTTTGATTGGAAAAGTGGAAAATTAGGGCTTCTGGAAAAGTTGGAATTTTTTAAGTCTGTGACCACGGCTAGAAGCTCCTCAGAAAAATAAAAGTTTAGAGCTTTGGATTGAACCTTTTGGTTGGGTAGAAGGATGGGCTTTATCAAACCCTAGTTTGGGATCCTGTCCAGAAAATCTGGAAGTTTCAAAGGCAATTTTAAGGGATGAAACTTTGTAGTTTTCAAATTCTGAGTATACCAGCTTGATAAGCTCATCAAGATGCATCTTTCTATCCTTTCAGAAGTTTGAAATTCGATTTTGAATTTTTAGGGTTTCTCTAACAAACCCTAATCCAGCTCCAGATCTAGTTCCTGCAAATCAAGTGGATTGGGTTAATCCTAGAAGACAATGGATTGGTCACCTGCATAAGTGAAGAAGTTCCTATTTCAAAGGGAGATGAGGTTAAGGCCTTTCATAAGAAGATTACAAGCAATTTCGACAGGTATGTTTTGATATTTGTTCATGATTAAGTTTATGGTATGTTTGTCTTCATATTATTACGGTTAGTACAATCTTGATTAAATTTAGACTTGTCGTATCACCTTAATAAAATTATGAATGCATGATAGAAGATATTCATTGATTAGGGTGTTGACACTTATGATTGTACTTATGCATTATGGTGTTGTATGAGGTTTATGTTGTCCACTAACATGAAAGGTACATCAAGAAAGACAAATCATGTTCTTGTTCAAGAACATATGATCATGGTGACATGAAGACAAAGATTCATCCATTGTCATGGATCACATAGAAGATCTATTTACGAGGTATGTATAACTTGGTTCTATAATGGTTGACTTATGAGATATGCAGGTTACTAGCTCAAGTCATTGAAGAGAACAAGAAGACATCATGTCGGTATGTTAGACATAACTAGTTAACATACTAATATAGGTATGTTTTTCCTATATCAAGTTAGAATCCTACCATGTGATAGGATCTCTTATATAGGTTTGAATAATCATGGGTGTATGCATATTATGTTTCTTACCTTAATTGATGATATGACTAACCAGAAGAGTCATGAAAGTATAGGTTTGAGTAATCACGAGTTTAGGCATATTATGTTTCGTACTTTAATTTATGATATGACTAACCATAAGATTCCTTGAATACTAATGCTTATTATTTCTGTCTGAAATGATCATGACTATACATGCTTAAGATTATTGTGTTTTGATAGTATTGAGAATATACTAATAAATGTATGATTATGTATGAGATATCGAGGATATCACAATAATGATACTTAGTGATAGAGTATGGATATAAGTTCAAGGACATGTAATCCAGGAAGCAAAGATCAAGAGGGAGCACACTCCAGTAATTTCTGCAAGGATGCAGATATTCAGAGGGAGTCGACCACTTCTCACAATGCACATCAGAATTGAGTTGCAAAGATTTAGAGGGATTCAACCCAACAAACAAACAAAGATAAGTATTTGAATTATCATTTCTTGCATATTTGATTGTTTAAATAATATTGTTCAATGATGTATATACGGATGTTCCTAGAATTAGGCTATGTAATTTGGCATGTTAGAATAATTGCATTAATGAACAGCATACTACTAATACGCATGTAATGGGTAAGTGGCCTATGGCACTGTAGAACATTCCATTGCTAATTATCTAGAATGAAACCTCTTTGCTGACATGTTGGGAGTTGTGCACACTCTTAACAATGTTCTGGTAGCGATTGGAAGGCATCTAGAAAGTTACGGGATATGGATAAATGTTGTATTGAAGCATTGGCTAAGATAATTGCATGACTCTATGACATATTTATTTATGTGTAAGAATTTGTTCTGAAAACTATGAGATGTTTTCTAATCATGCAATTTAACTTGTTTTGTAGGACAGATGGTATACCATCACCTACAAAAGAAGGACTACAACATTTTTTCACAACAAAGTTATTTATTGAAGATATTGAAGTTCCCAGGATTCAGGAAGAATTCCATGATCAAGGAGTACCAGTCGATCATGAAGAATGATGTTTGTGATGCAGTCCCAAGACCTAAAGGGAAGTCTGTTGTGACTTCCAAGTGGATCTATAAGATCAAGCATGCAGCAGATGGTAGCATAGAAAAATAAAAGCGAGGTTTGTAGCTCATGGCTTCTCTCAGAAAGAGGGAATAGACTATGAAGAGACTTTTGCACCTATAGCCAAATACACTTCTATTAGAACAGTACTTGCTCTAGCTGCAGTGATGAAATGGAAGATACACCAGATGGATGTCAAGACAGCTTTCTTGAATGGTGTATTCGAAGAGGAAGTGTATGTGGTGCAGCCACTTGGTTTTGAGACATATGACAGGGATTCATGTGTGTAGGTTGAAGAAAGCCTTGTATGGCTTGAAGCAAGCTCCTAGAACTTGGTATGGTTGGATAGACAGCTTTCTATCCATTTTGGGCTTTACCAAGAGTGAAGTGGATTCCAACCTTTACTACAAGGTTGAGGAAGGCAATCCAGTGATACTCTTATTGTATGTAGATGACATGTTTGTAACAGGAGAGGATAGATTTATTGCCGACACGCAGCGGAAGCTTGCTGCCGAGTTCAAGATGAAGAACTTGGGTATGATGCACTACTTTCTT
This sequence comes from Larix kaempferi, assembly GCA_027924585.1. Taxonomy (NCBI): domain Eukaryota; kingdom Viridiplantae; phylum Streptophyta; class Pinopsida; order Pinales; family Pinaceae; genus Larix; species Larix kaempferi. The sequence continues at coordinate 8,788,325 of BSBM01000809.1, read as the reverse complement.
GGTATGGAGGTGTGGCAGAGTGTAGATGGAATCTTCCTTGGACAAGGGAAGTATGTAGTAGAGATCCTGAAGAAGTTCATCCAAAGAGGTTCGAGATAATGGACTGGAAATCTATGGACACACCTATGGCATCAAACCTGAAGCTTCTGTGTGATGCTTCATCTGATCCGGTTGATGTCATGATGTATTGACAGATGATTGGGTCCTCTATGTATCGGACGAATGTTGATGTATATGTAACTTCGGAATGTATTTCACATATATGTATATTGTATTCCTATAGAGATGGTATTATTCCTCTATACAGAAGTGGTTGTATTCCTATAGAGATGTTATTATTCCTCTATACGGAAGTGTCGTCATTTATATTGTAAGTGGCGTAGATTATACTTGGTGGGTTATTAGACCACCTTGTTGGGGTCGGCCTTGTATAAGTCATGTGGGTCAAAGGGTTATTAGACCGCCCTATTGGGGGTCATCCATGTGGGTCAAAGGGTTATTAGACCACCCTAGTGGGGGTCGGCCCAGTCAACATTATGTTAAGTGGTTAAGTTGAGGCCGACCTAGTTGAGTAAAGGTCAAGTGAAGTTAGTGTATAAATAGAGAGTATGTCTCTCTCATTTTACACATTCTATTCTCTCACTCACACTTGGGAGAGTGGCGCACTTATGGAGGAGGAGGCTCTGCTGCTAGGAGAAGACTATCTCTTGTATTCTGGTTGTATCATTGCTCTATCTATCTCTGAGGAAGTTATTGGCGTTTTTCACCTTTATGGTTTTCTCACAGTAAACTCTGTGTCTCTTGTGTGCTTGCATTATTGTGTCCATGATTGATATGCTGTAGATTTGCTGTACATGTTGTTCTCTCAGTTAAGATACTAGATCATATTGAAGTAAATTTTGAAAATTTAACATGGTATCAGAGCTAGCCTGAAAGAAGGCATGATATGGCATGTATGACACTTGTTGCACTTACGATGCTATGGCTTGATATAGCAAAAACCAGTCATCGTAGCACTTTCGCTATAAATCCATTTTGGAGACGTTTTCGAGTCTGAAACTTTTACAGTTCGAATATCAGATCCCCATGTACCGTGTGTCCAAAGGAAAATCTCTAATTCGTTGTACTTTGTTATTTATGATCTGTACAATATAGGGTTTCTGCCTTTTTCAGATATGAGTCAAAACTAGGTCACCTTTGGAAAAAGGTCATAACTTGGGATACGAAGCTCCAAATGAAATTTCGTAAAATGTGGAAGGTAGGAGACAGAATGTACTATCTTAGGAAAAAAATTTAGAGGTTGATGTTGAACCAGTGACACGTGGCACGCCATACACGTTCGCTCTCTTGTATTATCCCATAAACAGGTCACGTTGCGACACTTGGCATAACTCTCTCTTAGAGAATCCAATTGAGGTCAGACCTGTCGAGATGGAAAGAGAACAGGTCAGGCTATCTCAAGAAACGTTTTCAAACCCTATGGATTGAAAAGTTTGAAGTTACACTAGAAACAATCAGGTACATAGTTCTGTCAAAACAGAATTATTTTTTAGCACCTTCATTCATGGCTTCCAGAATTTAGGGCTTCGGAGAAAGTTGGAATTTCTCTAATCGGAGACCACGGCTGGATGCTACTCATCAAAATCAAAATTTAGAGACCAAGATCATATTTTTGGGTTGGGTAGAAGGCCGGGGTTGATCAAACCCTAGTTCGGGACTTTGATCAGAAAAGTGGAAAATTAGGGCTTTTGCAAAAATGAAAATTTTTGAAATCTATGACCACGGCTGGAATCTCCTCATAAAAATAGAAGCTTAGAGCTTTGGATCAAACCTTTTGATTGGGAAGAAGAGTGGGCTTCATCAAACCCCAGTTCGGGGTCATGTCCAGTGAATCCAGAAATTTCAAAGGCAAAATTGAGGAGTGAAACTTTGCAGTTTTCAAATTCTGAATATACCAGCTTGATTAGCTCATCAAGGTGCATATTTCTATCCTTTTGGAAGTTTGAAATTCAAAGTTTGAATTTTTGGGTTTCGTTGACAAACCCTAATCCAGCTCCAGGTCCAGTTCTTGGAAATCAAGTGGATTGGGTTAATCCTAGAAGAAGATGGATTGGTCACCTGCATAAGTGAAGAAGTTCCTGTCTCAGAGGGAGATGAGGCTAAGGCCTTCCATAAGAAGATTACAAGAAATCTTGATAGGTATGGCTTATAGATATGTTTCATGGTTAATTTTATCATATGTTTGTCTTCATATCATTACAGTACAATCTTGATTAATTACTAGACTTGTCGTATCACCTTAATAGAAGATATTCATTGATTAAGGTTTTGACACTTATGAATGTACTAATGCATTGTGATGTTGTATGAGGTTTATGATGTTCGCTAACATAAAAGGTACACCAAGAAAGACAAATCATGTTCTACTTCAAGAACATATGATCATGGTGACATGAAGACAAAGATTCATCCATTGTCATAGATCACATAGAAGATCTACTTTCGAGGTATGTATAACTTGGTCCTACAATTGTTAACCTATGAGACATGCAGGTTACTAGCACAAGTCACTGAAGAGAACCAGAAGACATTATGCGGGTATGTTAGACATAACTAGTTAGCATGCTAATCCATGTATGTTTTTTCTATATCAAGCTAGAATCCTACCTTGTGTTAGGATCTTATACTGTTGTGTTGTTGATAATGATTATTCATGAAGTCATAGGTTTGAATAATCATGGTTGTATGCATATTATTTTTCTTACCATAATTGATGATATGACTAACCAGAAGAATCATGAAGGTATAGGTTTGAATAATCATGGGTTTTATGCATATTATATCTCTTATCTTGATTGATGATTCAACTAACCAGAAGAGTCCTATGATCAAATAAGAATATGTATGAGTAAAAGAAGACTTCCTTGAAGCCTTGAATACTAATGTTTATTATTTGTGAATGATCATGAATATACATGTTTAATATTATTGTGTTTTGATAGTATTAAGATTATACTAATAAATGTGTGATTATGTATGAGACCTCAAGGATAACACAATGATGATACTAATAAGCATGCATAGTGATTAAGGACGGATGTAAGTTCAAGGATAGGTAATCCAAGAAGCAAAGATCAAGAGGGATCACACTCCAGTTGTTCCTACAAGAAAGCAAAGGAGCACACTTCAGCAGTTTCTGCAAGGATGTAGATATTCAAAGCGAGTTGACCACTTCTCATAATCCACATCATAATGGAGTTACAGAAAAGAAGCAAACACTGAGAGGGAGTCAACCCAAAAAACAAACGAAGATAAGTATTTGAATTGTCATTACTTGCATATTTTATTGTTTAAATAATATTGTTCAATAATGTATATACTGATGTTCCTAGAATTAGGTTGTGTATTATGCATATTAGAATAGTTGCATTGATGAACAGTATACTACTAATATACATGGGTAAGTGGCCTATGGCACTGTACAACATTCCATTGCTACTTATCTAGAATGAAACCTCTTTGCTGAAATGTTGGGAGTTGTGCACACTCTTAACAATGTTCTGGTAGAGATTGGAAGGCATCTAGAAAGTTATGGGATATAGATAAATGTTGTATTGAAGCATTGGCTAAGATAATTGCATGACTATATGACATATTTCTTTATGTGTAAGAATTTGTTCTGAAAACTATGAGATGTTTTCTAATCATGCAATTTAACTTGTTGTGTAGGAAAGATCGTATACCATCACCTACAAAAGAAGGACTACAACATTTGTTCAAAGCAACAGAATTATCTATTGAAGATATTGAAGTTCCCAGGATATAGGAAGAATGCCATGATCAGTCGATCATGAAGAACGATGTTTGGGATGTAGTCCCAAGACCTAAAGGGAAATTTGTTATGACTTTTGTTAACACCTAAAAAGTGCTCACTAGCTCATTTCCTTATTCACATGACTCATTTGTCCACTTTTCCACCATTTGAGCCTCTAAAGCCACCAAAAGGTCACCAAAAGACCTTAATACACCCCTTTTTCCACTCAAAATGATTATTTTGAGTGGAAAAAGGGGTGTATTAAGGTCTTTTGGTGACCTTTTGGTGGCTTTAGAGGCTCAAATGGTGGAAAAGTGGACAAATGGGTCATGTGAATAAGGAAATGAGCTAGTGAGCACTTTTTAGGTGTTAACAACTTCCATATGGATCTATTAGATCAAGCATGTTGCAGCTGGCAGCATAGAGAAATATAAAAGTGATTAAATAGAAGATACACCAGATGGATTTCTAGACAGCTTTCTTGAATAGCCACTCGGTTTCGAAATACATGACACGGAGTCATATGTGTGCAGATTGAAGAAAGCCTTGTCTAGCTTGAAGCAAGCTCCCATAACTTGGTATGGTAGGATGAACAGTTTCCTATCTAGTTTGGGCTTTACCAAGAGTAAAGTGGATTCCAACCTTTACTACAAGGTTGAGGAAGGGAATCCTGTGATTCTACTCCTGTATGTGGATGACTTATTTGTAACAGGAGATGACAGATTGATTGCAGATACTAAGAGAAAGCTTGTTGCCGAGTTCGATACGAAAGATTTGGGAATGATGCACTATTTATTTTTTGGCATGAAGGTGTGGCAGAGTGCAGATGGAATCTTCCTTGGAAAAGCGAAGTATGCAGTAGAGATCCTGAAGAGGTTCGGGATGATGGACTGCAAGGATATGGCCACACCTATGGCATCGAACCTAAATCTTCTGTGTGATGCTTCATCTGATCCAATTGATGTCACTATGTATCGTCAGATGATTGGGTCCTTGATGTACCTAACGAACACGAGACCAAATATTTACTTTGCGGTGAACACATTGAGCCAGTTCCTGACAGATCTAAGAGATGTTCACCTGGTTGCTGTAAAGCATATTCTAAGATTGGGCAGGTAGTGTTGCAAATAGGAAGAGCACTTATGGGTGCTGCTTCAGTATGGGATCAAGTGTGATCTCTTGTTTTAGCAGCAAGCAATCTTGCGTAGCATTGAGTACAACTGAAGCGAAGTATGTTGCAACGAATGAGCAAGTTGTAGATGTATTGAACAAGCCATTGGCCAGAGTGCAGTTTGAGTACTTCAGAGAGAGGCTTGGTGCACTTCAGATCGAGGTTCCTTCCAAAGGGAAGTGATGAGTCTAGAAGATGTAGATACACATGAGCTTTTCTGACATGGTTGATGTGTTCTCCCATGGTCGTGATGTAATTGTTGAGCCATTCTCACATGGTGGTAGATGTGTTCTCCCATGGTGTAGATGTAAGGGCTGAAGCCATTTTTCACATGGTTGGAGCCTTCCCCGAATGGTGGTAGATGTGTTCTCCCATGTCGGTGGTGTAAGTGCTGGACGATGTGCATCTGGGCTGTGCTTTGTGGATGATGAGATGATCTGAAGAAGATGATGCTATGATGATCAGGTAGATCATGTATGTTGATATGTATCATGTATGATCAGGTGGATCATGTATCTATATATGTATCAGGTGGATACATTGTATGATCAGGTAGATCATGTATGTTGATATGCATCATGTATGATCAAGTGGATCATGTATTTGTATTTGTATCAGGTGGATACATTGTATGATCAGGTGGATCATGTATGATGATATGTATCAGGTAGATACTTGGTATGCATCAGGTAGATGCATGATATGATCAGGATGATCGTGGATGATGAGCTTCAGGATGTTGCTCCAGATGACTTGCAGCAGGATGTTGCAGTGATGATGATTAGGATGATCATGTATACATCAGGATGATGTATGGTGAGTATCAGGTTGTGCAGATGAGCATATAATTTGGCCCTGGGAGATTTGTAGATAGTCTTTCGAGGTTTTGCCTATGGCATATAATTTGGCCCTGGGATATCTGGCAAATGCTCTTTCAAAGTTTTGCTATGGGAGGACATATAATTTGGCCCTGGGAGATATGCAGATAGTCTTTCGAGGTTTTTCCTATGGCATATAATCTGGCCCTGGGATATCTGGAAGATGCTCTTTCGAGGTTTTGTCCTATGGCATATAATATGTCCCTGGGAGATCTGATAGGTTGGGCTGTGTGCCCATAATTAGTCATGGGATGCTCTTACGAGGTTTTTCCATGGCCACATATAATCTGTCCCTGGGAGATCCTATAGGTAGAGCCGTGTGCTCGTAACAGCCTGTGATGCTCTTGTGACGTTTTGTGGTGACCACATATAATCTGTCCCTGGGAGATCCTATAGGTAGAGTTATGTGCTCGTAACATCCTGGGATGCTCTTGCGAGGTTTTGTGGTGAGGTAACATATAATATGGCCCTGGGAGATCCTATAGGTAGAGCCGTGTGCTCGTAACAGACTGGGATGCTCTTTCGAGGTTTTATGACGCACGTAATAAGTCCTGAGGATTCCACAGTATGGCCAGTGATGACGAAGATCTGTAGGTGGTGGGCCTACATCCAGTATGAAAAAGGACTGGCTCTATAGAACTTCCTATGATGAGTAGATTCAGAGATTGATTGAGATAGCAGCAGCAGTGACGATGATGATGACTTGCTGACGATTATCGCGTGACGATGATCCAGAGAAGATGACTTGTGCTAGAATACCTGTGTCGAGAAATACCTTCCTAATTAAGAGGGAGTGTTGATGTATATGTAACTTCGGAATGTATTTCACATATATGTATATTATATTCCTATAGAGATGTTATTATTCCTCTATGCGGAAGTGGTTGTATTCCTATAGAGATGTTATTATTCCTCTATACGGAAGTGTCGTCATTTATATTGTAAGTGTCGTAACTTATCCTTGATGGGTTATTAGACCACCTTGTAAGGGTCGGCCCTGTATAAGTCATGTGGGTCAAAGGGTTATTAGACCACCCTATTGGGGGTCAGCCATGTGGGTCAAAGGGTTATTAGACCACTTTAGTGGGGGTCGGCCCAGTCAGCATTATGTTAAGTGGTTAAGTTGAGGCCGACCTAGTTGAGTAAAGGTCGTGTCAAGTTAGTGTATAAATAGAGAGTGTGTCTCTCTCATTTTACACATTCTATTCTCTCACTCACACTTGAGAGAGTGGCGCACTTGTGGAGGAGGAGGCTCTATTGCTAGGAGAAGACTATCTCTTGTATTCTAGTTGTATCATTGCTCTATCTATCTCTGAGGAAGTTATTGGGGTTTTTCACCTTTATGGTTTTCCCCAAGTAAACTTTGTGTCTCTTGTGTGCTTGCATTATTGTGTCCATGATTGACATGCTGTAGATTTGTTGTACATGTTGTTCTCTTAGTTAAGATCCTAGATCAGATTGAAGTAAATTCTGAAAATTTAACAACGAATATGAGACCAGATATTTTCTTTGCGGTGAACACATTGAGCCAGTTCCTGACGGATCCGAGAGATGTTCACCTAGTTACTGTAAAGCATATTCTGAGGTACCTGAAGGGTACAGTTGATTATGGCCTCAAGTATGATGCAAATCAAAAGTTTAACCTGTAGGGTTATGTTGATTCAGATTGGGCAGGCAGTGCCGCAGATAGGAAGAGCACTTCTAGGTGTTGCTTCAGTATGGGATCAGGTGTGATCTCTTGGTTGAGCAGGAAGCAGTCCTGCACAACACTGAGTATGGCCGAGGCAGAGTATGTTGCAACCTGTTTAGCTAGTTGTGAGGCATTATGGCTATGGAAGCTACTGTCTGAGTTATTTGATCTATCGCTAGAGACTACTGGTATCTTTTGTGACAACCAGAGTTGTGTGAAGTTGTCTGAGAACCCAGTGTTCCATGACAGGTCGAAGCACATTGAGATCAAATATAACTATATGGTGCAGAGAGGAGCAGTGAAGCTCCTGTATATTGCGAAGGATGAGCAGGTAGCAGATGTGATGATGAAACTACTAGCCAGAGTGAAGTTTGAGTACTTCAGAGAGAGGCTTGGTGTATTTCAGATCGACGACACTTCAAGAAAGAAGTGATGGACACATCTGCTGGGGCCTTTCCAAGCATGGTGAGTGGAGGATCCTTCCCATGGCTATGGATTTAAGCGTTGGATGATGAGCATCAGGACGATGCTCTAGTTACTGCTCTGTATATGCATCATGTTGGATGCTGGATATGATCAGTTGGATCATTTATATGTATATGTATGTACGCAACATGTTGGATGATGGATATGATCAGTTGGATCATTTATATGTATATGTATGTATGCATCATGTTGGATGCTGGATATGATCACTTGGATCATTTATATGTATATGTATGTACGCATCATGTTGGATGTTGGATATGATCAGTTGGATTATGTGTATGTATTTGTAGATGTATCAGGTGGATACATTGTATGATCAGGTATATCATGTATGTTGATATGTATCAGGTATGATCAAGTGGATCATGTATTTTTATATGTATCAGGTGGATACATTGTATGATCAGGTAGATCATGTATGATGATATGTGTCAGGAAGATACTATGTAGGCATCAGGTAGATGCATTATATGATTAGGTTGATCATGGATGACGAGCTTTAGGATGTTGCTCCAGATGACATGCAGCAGGATGATGTAGTGTTGATGATCAGGATGATCATGTGTACATCAGGATGATGTATGGTGAGTATCAGGTTGATACTCTGTGGCCATGGACAGGTTGTGCAAATGAGCATGTAACTAGACATGGGAGATCTGGACAGGATGAAAAAGGCCTCAGAAGCTCTTTCGAGGCATTGCTCTGGGAGGACATGTAAGTAGACCTAGGAGATATGTAAAGGATGAAAAAGGCCTCAGATACTCTTTCGAGGCATTGTCCTATGGCATGTAAGTAGACTTGCGAGATCTGGACAGGTTGAAAAAGGCCTCAGATGCTCTTTCGAGGCATTTCCATGACCACATGTAATAAGTCCTGGAGATCTGGACAGGATGAAAAAGGCCTCAGATGCTCTTTAGGGTTCTTGCTTGGCAAGACACTCTTTTAAGGTTTTGTGGTGGGGGTCACATGTAATAAGTCCTGGAGATATGGACATGATGAAAAAGGCCTCAGATGCTCTTTAGGGTTCTTGCTAGTGAAGAGACTCTTTTAAGGTTTTGTGATAGTCACATATAATACTAGCCCTGGGAGATTTGACAGGTATAGTTGTGTGCTCGTAACAACCTAGGATGCTCTTTCGAGGTTTTTTGATGCACGTAATAAGTCCTGAGGATTCCACAGTATGGCCAGTGATGATGAAGACCTGTAGGTGGTGGGCCTACATCCAGTATGAAAAAGGACTTTCTCTATAGAGCTTCCTATGATGAGTAGATTCAACTATTGATTAAGATAGCAGTAGCAGTGATGATGACGATGATCTAGAGAAGAAGACTTGTGCTAGAAGACCTGTGTCGAAAAAATACCTTCCTAGTTAAGAGGGAGTGTTGGTGTATGTGTAACTTCAGAATGTATTTCACATATATGTATATTGTATTCCTATAGAGATGTTATTATTCCTCTATACAAAGTGTCATCATTTATATTGTAAGTGTCATAACTTATACTTGATGGGTTATTAAACCACTTTGTTGGGGTTGTCCCTGTATAAGTCATGTGGGTTAAAGGGTTATTAGACCACCCTATTAGGGCTCGGCCATGTGGGTCAAAGGGTTATTAGACCACCCTATTGGGGGTCGGACAAGTCAAAATTATGTTATGTGGTTAAGTTAAAACCGACCTAGTAAAGGTTACTAGGCAAGTCAAGTCAAGTATAAATAGAATGCGGTAAGCACTCTATTTGATCATTCTATTCTCTCTCACACTGTTTGAAGAGTGACGCACTAGTAGAGGAGGAGAAGCTACTGCTAGGAGATGTCTATCTCTTATGATTGGGTTGTATCATTGCTCTATCTATCTCCGAGGAAGTTATTGGGGTTTTTCACCTTTATGGTTTTCCCCAAGTAAACTCTTTGTCTCTTATGTGCTTGCATTATTGTGTCCATGGTTGATATGTTTTCGATATGCTGTACATGTTGTTCTCTTAGTTAAGATCCTAGATCAGATTGAAGTAAATTCTGAAAAATTGATAAGAGAATTAAAGAGACAGCTGGTAATGTTAAGAGAACAGGAGGCTGAAGTCGGAGACAAATCACAACCCCTGCAAGAGGAAGCCCATGAACTAATGCAGAAGATAGAAGGAAAATGACAGGAACTCTGCAACACAAAGGCATCAGTAGAAGAGCAAACTCAAGATGAATTAACACTAGATGTGTTAGAAACCATCAAATCAATTGAAGAGGATGCCAAGGATACGGTTTCTAAGCTGAGTGCAATGTTTCAAGAGTTCGTTTCTAAATTAGCTCCGCGGGAGGAAGAGCAGCTCATGGAACTAGAAGTAGAAAGTGGCTCGGGGATGAGCCACATGTAAGTGTTAGGGGCATGTTGGGCCTAGCCCAAGTAAGGCATTTTTGATGCAAGACGGTTTTGGAGCTGCCACGTTACAGCACAGTGTTGATGTATTTATAACTTCAGAAGATATTCACTTGGATATTGTATGTATTACATTTGTACTTTATTGTATCCCCAACGGAGATGTATTATTCCTCTGATTTGAAGTGTCGTCATTTGTATTTGCAAGTGTTGTAACTTATATCTGATGGGTTATTAGACCACCTTTGTGGGTTCAGCCTTGTATGAGTTATGTGGGTTAAAGGGTTATTAGACCACCCTAGTGGAGTCAACCCAGTCAACATTATGTTAAGTGGTTAAGTTGGGGCTGACCTAGTTATAGTAAAAGACAAGTGAAGTAAAGTATAAATAGAGGATGTGTGATCCTCATTTAACACATTCATACACTCACTCACTTCGCATTAGTGAGAGAGAGGAGGAGTGCACAAAAGTGGAGGAGGAGTAGCTGCTGTAGACATTTATCTTTTGGGGATTCATCTTGGTGATCTTTGTATTGGTTCTTATTATATCTATGAGGAAGTTGCGGGGTTTTTCACCTTCTTGGTTTTCCCCAGTGAAATGTTTTGTGTCTCTTCTCTGTTATGTTTGATATGTTGTACATGTTGTTCGCTTAGTTAATATCCTAGATCATATTGAATTAAATGATGAAAAACTATGGAGTCAAATCTAGCCTGAAGGAATGCATTGTATGGCATTTATGACATTTGTTGCACTTGCGACAAATTGGAAGCTAGGGCTTCATATAGGAAAAACCAGTCATCATGGAACTTTTGCTATAAATCCATTTCTGTGAAGTTTCAAGATCTGAAACTTTTACAGGTGAAATATAAAATCCCCATGTACCATGTGTCCGAAGCACAGAATCTAATTCGTTGTACTTTCTGTTTTATGATCTATACCATTTAGGGTTTCTGCCTCTTCCAGATCTCAGTCATAAACAAGTGACCTAGGAAAAAAGGTCACAACTTGGAAGAGTGACCTAGGAAGCTCCAAATGAAATTCTGTAAAAGTGACAATAAAAGCATGGAATTTAGTTTCACAGGTCTAGGTTTGAGAGACCGAAGTATAACCAGTGACACGTGGCACTCCGTACAAGTTCGCTATCTTGTTTTATCCCATAAACAAATCATGTTGCAACACTTGGAATATCTCTCTCATGGAGAATCCATTTGAGGTCAAATTTGTGGGGTTAGAAAGGTGACAGGATAGGATACCATGGGTTGAAGTTTCAGACCCTGAAGATCTGAAATTTCAGATATGCACCAGAGAAAATAAGGCACATATTTCTATGAAATAGAATTGGATTTTGAGCATTCTCATTTTTAGCTTGTCACTGTTGTGGGAAATTAGGTTTTCGAACAAAGTTGGAAATTTTGGAATCTGAGACCACGGTTGGATGCTCCTCATCAAAATAAAAATATAGAGACCAAGATCGAAGTTTTCCGTTGGGTAGAACCCCGAGCTCTATCAAACCCTAGTTCAGGTTTTGAACCAGAAAACCAAAATTTGACAGAAGCTGCAGATTCGAAACTTTCAAAGTCAATTTTGAGGGGTCAAATTTTGGAGATTTCAAAATTGAAGTATACCAGCTTGATCATCTCAACAAGGCACATTCTCATCCAATCAGAAGTTTGAAATTCAAAGTTTTAATATTTAGGGTTTCTCTGACAAACCCTAATCTAGCTCCATATCCAATTTCAACAAATCAAAGTGAATTGGGTTAATGCTAGAAGAGAATGAATTGGACACCTGCATAAGTGAAGAAGTTCCAATTCCAGAGGGAGATGAGGCAAAGGCCTTACATAAGAAGACTACAAGCAATCCCGATAGGTATGACTTGAGGAGATATAGGTATGTTTTGAAATCTGTTCATGATTAAGTTTATGATATGTTTGTCTTCATATTATTGAGGATAGTACATCTTGATTAATTTTAGACTTGTCGTATCACCTTAGTAAAAGTATGAATGCATGTGAATGATAGAAGACATTCATTGATTAGGGTTATGACACTTATGATTGTACTAATGCACTGTGGTGTTGTATGAGGATGATGTTGTTCGCTAACATGAAAGGTACATCAAGAAAGACAAATCAAGTACTAAGAACAAGAACATATGACCATGGTGACATGAAAACAAAATCCATAGTCATGGATCACATAGAAGCTCTGCTTATGAGGTATGTATAATTTGGTTCCACAATGGTTAACTTATGAGATATGCAGGTTACTAGCACAAGTCATTGAAGAGAACAAGAAGACATTATGTGGGTATGTTAAACATAACTAGCAAGCATGACAATCCAGGTATGTTTTCCCATATCAAGTTAGAATCCTACCTTGTGTTAGGATCTCATATAAGCATAATTTTGTATGATTGATAATGATTATTCATGAATCTATAGGTTTGAGTAATCATGGGTTTATGCATATTATGTTTCTTACTTTGATTCATGATATGACAAACCAGAAGAACACCTCCCTGAAACCTTGAATACGAATGCTTGTGATAAATTACCTGTGTATGAAATGATCATGACCATACATATTTAAGATTATTTAGAATCATAATGTTTTCATAGTATTAGATTATACTAATGGATGTATGATTATGTATGAGATCTTGAGGATGACTCAATGATGACACTAGTGCACACTTAAGCATGCATAGTGGTCTAAAATGGATATAAGTTCAAGGATAGATAATCAAGGAAGTAAAGGTTGAGAGGGTGTCCACCCTACAATCAAACAAAAATAAGTATTTGAATTGTCATTTATTATGTATATGATTACTTGAATGATGTTGTCCAATCATGTACATACTTATGTTCCTAGATTAAGTGTGTATATTATGCATATTAGAAAAGTTGCATTAATGAACAAGATACTACTAATATGCAAGTAATGGGTAAGTGGCCTATGGTACTGTACAACATTCCATTGCTACTTATTTAGAATGAAACCTCTTTGCTGACATGATTGGGAGTTGTGCACACTCTTAACAATTGTCCTGGTAGAGATGGAAGCATCTAGAAAGTTACTGTGTGAATATGGGATATGGATAAATGTTGTATTGAATCATTGGCTAAAACAATTGCATGACTGTATGACATATGTCTTTATGCATAAGAACTTTTTTTTGAAAAACTATGAGAAGTTTCTAATCATGCAATTGAATTTGACTTGTAGTAAAGATCATGTACAATCACCTACAAAAGAAGGAAAACAACATTTGTTCCAGCGACGAAGTTCAAGAAAAATATCTATTGAATATATTGAAGAATCTAAAGTTCCCAGGATCCGGGATGCAGTAATGGAAGGATGCCATGATCGAGGAGTACCAATAGATCATGAAGAATGATGTTTAGGATGTGGTCCCGAGACTAGAAGGGAAGTCTTTTGTGACTTCCAAGTGGATCTACAAGATCAAGCATGATGCAGATGGTAGCATAGAGAAATACAAGGCAAGGTTTGTGGCTCATGGCTTCTCCCATAAAGAAGGGATGGATTATGAAGAGACATTTGCACCTGTAGCCAGATACACTTCCATTAGAACAATACTTTCTCTAGTTGCATTGATGAAGTGGAAGATACACCAGATGGATGTCAAGACAGCTTTCTTGGATGGTGTAGTCGAAGAGGAAGTGTATGTGGAGCAACCACTCAATTTTTAGACACATGACAGGGAGTCATATGTGTGCAGATTGAAGAAATCCTTGTACGGTTTGAAGAAAGCACCCAGGACTTGGTACGGCATGATAGATAGCTTCCTATCCAGTTTGGGCTTTACCAAGAGTAAAGTGGATTCCAACCTTTACTACAAACTTGAGGAAGGAAATCCAGTGATACTACTATTGTATGTGGATGACCTGTTTATGACAGGTGATGATAGATTGATTGCCGACACGAAGAGGAAGCTTGCTGCCGAGTTCAAGATGAAGGACTTGGGTATGATGCATTACTTTCTAGGTATGGAGGTGTGGCAGAGTGCAGATGGAATCTTCCTTGGACAACGGAAGTATGCAGTAGAGATCTTGAAGCGGTTTGGGATGATGGACTGTAAGGCCATGGCCACACCTATGGCATCGAACCTAAAGCTACTGTGTGATGCTTCATTAGAGTCGGTTGATGCCACGGTGTATCGTCAGATGATTGTGTCCTTGATGTACCTGACAAACACAAGACCAGATATTTGCATTGCAGTGAACACCTTGAGCCAATTCCTAATGGATCCTAGACATGTTCACCTGATTTCTATAAAGCATATTCTAAGGTACCTGAAGGGTATGGTTGATTATGGGCTCAAGTATGATGCGAATAAATAGTTTAACTTGGAGGGTTATGTTGATTCAGATTGGACAAGCAGTGCTGCAGATAGGAAGAGCAGTTCGGGGTGTTGCTTCAGTATGGGATCAGGTGTGATCTCTTGGTTTAGTAGGACGCAGTCCTGCGTAGCACTGAGTATAGCCGAAGCAAAGTATGTCGCAGCTTATTTGGCCAGTTGTGAGATAGTATGGCTTAGAAAGATACTGTCTGATTTATTTTATCTCCAGTTGGATGCTACTTGTATATTCTGTGACAACTAGAGTCATGTGAAGTTGTCTGAGAACCCGGTGTTCCATGACAAGTCGAAGCACATTGAGAGCCAAGTATCACTATATCAGGGATATGGTGCAGAGAGGAGTAGTGAAGCTCCTATATGTTGCGATAGATGAGCAGATTGCAGATGTGCTGACCAAACCACTAGCCAGAGTGAATTTCAAGTACTTCAGAGAGAGGCTTGGTGTACTTCAAATAAAAATTCCTTCTAAGGGGAAGTGATGAGTCCGGAAGACGCGGATGCACATGGGATTTTTTGACATGGTTGTTGATGTGTTCTCCCATGGTCGTGATGTAATTGTTGAGCCATTATCACATGGTGGTAGATGTGTTCTCCCATGTCGGTGGTGCATGTGTTGTATGATATGCATCTAGGCTGTGATCCGTGGACGATGAGATGATCTGAATAGGACGTTGTTATGATCATCAAGATGATCATGTGGTGATGATGAGCATCAGGACGATGCTCCAGATGATGATCATTAGGACGATGCTCCATAAGATATGCATCAGGACGATGCTATGATGATGATCAGGATGATCCTATGTGATGAGCATCAAGACGATGCTCCAGATGATATGCATCAGGATGATGTTGTGTACATGATCAGGGTTATCATGTGATGATGATGTCCATCAGGATGATGTACTATATGATGATGATCAGTATGATCATGAGTATTAGGATGATACTCCATGGCCATGGATAGATTGTGCAGGTAGCATAGAAAAGATCCTGGGAGATCTGATAGTTTTAGCTTGGATACTCTTTCGAGGTTTTGCTAGAGGTTGTCCAAGGACAGATTGTGCAGGTAGCATAGAAAAGATACTAGGAGATCTGATAGTTTGAGCTCGGATACTCTTTTGAGGTTTTGCTACACGAGGCATGTAATCAATCTGGGAGATCCGATAGGTTGAGCCGTGTGCTCGTAAAATTCATGGGATGCTCTTTAGAGATCTTGTAGGTTGCAAGACACTCTTTTAAGGTTTTGCCTGGCCACATAGAAAAGATTCTGGGAGATCCAATAGTTTGAGCTCGGATGCTCTTTTGAGGTTTTGTGGTGGTCACATGTAAAAGATCCTGGGAGATCCGGATAGGTTAAGCTATGTGCTATTAAAAGATCCTGGGATGCTCTTTCGAGGTTTTTTTGACGCACATTCCACAGGATATCTAGAGATGTTGAACACCTACAGCAGGCTAGGCCTACAACCAACATGAAAAAGGGTTAGCTCTGTAGAACCTCCTATGAAGAGAAGAATTGAGAGAGAGCACCAGTTATCAAGATGACGAGTACAACAGTAGTGATCCAGTGACGATGATCCAGCTCTAGAATTGAAGACTTGTGCCGATATGTATTGATGACCTGTGTCAAGAGAATACCTTCCTAGTTAAGAGGGAGTGTTGATGTATTTATAACTTCGGAAGATATTCACTTGTATATTGTATGTATTACATTTGTACTTTATTGTATCCCCAACGAAGATGTATTATTCATCTGATTGGGGGTGTCACCATTTGTATTTGCAAGTGTCGCAAGTTATATTGTAAGTGTCGTAACTTATATATGATGGGTTATTAGACCACCTTGGTGGGCTCGGCCCTGTATGAGTTATGTGAGTTAAAGGGTTATTAGAACACCCTAGTGCGGTTGGCCCAGTCAGCATTATGTTAAGTGGTTAAGTTGGGCCGACCTAGTTAGAGTAAAAGAAAAGTGAAGTAAAGTATAAATAGAGGATGTGTGATCCTCATTTAACACATTCACACACTCACTCACTTCGCATTAGTGAGAGAGAGGAGGCATGCGCACATGTGGAGAAGGAGGAGCTACTAGGAGAATATCCCTTGTTGTGGGGTTTGATCTTTGTGATCTTTGTATTGATGCTCATTCTATCTCTGAGGAAGTTGTGGGGTTTTTCACATTCTTGGTTTTCCCTGATGAAATGCTTTGTGTCTCTTGTTTCTTGTGTTTGATATGATGTACATGTTGTTATCTCAGTTAAGATCCTAGATCAGATTGAATTAAATTCCAAAAAACTAACACGCAACTCAGATGAAGGAAGTTTGGGCAAGACAATTTTTTAGGAGCTGCGAAGTTGAGCACAGTTTAGTATCAATAGGATAGGAACCGCGCAGTTGAGATCTATTTCCACAAAGTGGTAGCACCGCGAAGTGTCGGCAGAGAACCTATTTTGGGTAAAGAATGTAAGGGAAGGTTGAGCTGCGGAAGTGGCCTGTTTTGTCGAAGTAATCCATGATTCCCAGCAGGTGGGTAAGGAGTGGTGTGGAAGGAAAGCGACCAGTCACACGAGCAGAGGCAACACGACCTGAACTAGCTGCACAAGGCCATTAGAGAAGGAACGATGAGGTGAAAGTGACCCGTCGACATGTTCTTGCACAGAGGGATGAAAGCGGCATGACCACGTGTCGAAGGATGGCCACGACGGAGAAGTCACTATCAGATCCTAGCAGTCCTGGTTAGGAGAGTAACCATGACAGTTTTGGGTAACCTTAGGGTTTTGGGCCCGCTTGATTGTAAAGATGTTACCTAAGGGCACGATCCATAAAAGGGCACATTTTGTAAGGGAAAGGGTTGATCTCTAGTAGTTGAATCTTATGCTTATGAATTGTTATTCTTTGTTGTTGAACATTGATCTCTGTTGAGAGAAGATTGTAAAGGCTCTGTATCTATGTTCACAGAGACCTGCAGAGAGAGAAGAGAATCTACAGATGAGTGCGCAGACTGGAACTATTGTACCCTTCCCAAAAGATAATACAACAACAGTTCCTGTGGACATAGCTCCATTCTGGGGGTGAACCACGTTAAATTCCGTGTTATGTGATTGCTTATGTGTTTGCATTTATGTCTTTACTTATGATGAATGGTTAAGTGTTGTTTATGATTTTATGTGCTTTTCTTTTATATGTATTCGCCATAAGGATCATCTGTTGAAGGAAAAAGGTCAATAGAACTGCATAGGCATGTGGTTCATAAACATATGCAAATGAATAAGCATATGCAAATTCCCTAAAGTGATGTGTATTAGAGGCATGTGATGAATAAACATACGAAAATACACATGGTTGACATGAATGGGAGAATGATATGGATGAAGAGTACAATTCCATCATGCGAAATAAAACTTGGTAACTAGATCCCTACCATAAGGAAAGAACATAGTGAAATATCGATGGGTCTATAAGACCAAATTCATATCAACTACACTAAACCCTTTTCCCATATTGAAAAGATGACCTTGGGTCTACAAGACCAAATTCATATCAACTACACTAAACCCTTTTCCCCTATTGAAAAGGTGAACTTGGTGCCACTATATCTTTCCCTTGTTCCTCAACATGGATGGGAAGTACACTAGATGTATGTCAAAAGTGTATTTCCTCATTGAGATCTGAATAAAGAAATATAAATGGAGAAACGTGCTGGATTTGCAAAGAATATTAGTATTGTTTGTCAAATGAGGAAATCCTTGTATGGTTTGAAACAAGTCATAGGGTTTTGTATGAGAAATTGATCATTTCTTTCTTACTCTTGGTTTCTAATGATGTCAATTTGATCATATCATCTATGTTTTTCATGAAAATGGTGAAACCTTGATTTTTGCACTCTATGTAAATGACTCTAATCATTACTAGTAGCAATATAAGTCTAATTTTAGCTTGGAAGAAACAATTGGATAAGACCTTTGAAGTGATTGTCCTTTGTATTTTGCATTTATTTTTGGACATTCAAGTTCAACAAAGAATGATGGCATCTTTATTTTTAAGCCAAAAATGTGATGGATCTCATGAATAGATTCAATATTACTGACAATAAATATTGTTCTACATGTTTTTAGTCTAGTTAAATTAACCGAAGAATGTGATACACCACGAGTCAATGTGATTCTCTATCAATAGCTAGTCGGAAGTCCCAATTGGTTAACTCGTGGCCAACATGATATTTCCTTTTTTTAAGTGTGGTTTCTTGATTAATATAGGATCCACGAGAAAGTCCTTGGAAATATGAAAAGCACATTTCTTGTTATATCAATGGTTACTTATCAACATGGTATTGTTAGGAACCCATGTCTTTACTTTGTTAGTATATTTTTGTTGGACACATATGCTTTGTAAGTCGTCCCGTAGTATTTGTTGATCAATAGTTTGTGTTATTGTTGTTGGCGCATATGCTTTATAAGTAGCTCGTAGTATTATTGATCCATAGTTTGTAGTGGCCCATGGTTTTGACCCATAGTATTGGTGCCTAGACTTAGTATATAAGTGTGTGTTGAGACCTATGAAGGCACCGTGAAGTTATTTGTATTAAGCTTGCTCATAGGAGGTTGCCCCCTCGAAGTGGCATGTGATCAATATAAAAGTGATTCTGAGTTCTGTCATTTCTGCTATTTCGCATATTCTTATTAATTAATTGTTGCAGGTACTTCACATCTGGTATCAGAGCACTTTCTTGGGCTCACTGGGTGAAATTTTTGCCAATTTTTTTTTTCATCTGTTGCAGGTTCGGATTTGGGAATAATACCTATCCGATTAACTATGGGAAGTACTTGGGCATAAGCCCTAAAACTCATTGTGAGGAGTACGACAGGAACCCCGAAGTACCTGGCCCATTGAGAGGACCTACCAGCGAAAAGGGCAACGACCCCTACCTGATTGACTAGTTCCCACCTGTGAGGTAAACCAAAAGTTGTCGTTTGTGGCAAAGCAGTTATCAGTTTTACCTAAGCCATGGAGTGAGGGGTACTGCCCCAATACGCAAGCCGTCAGACAGCATTGGTGGCTGAGTGAAACCCCTGAACTGTTAGGAAGCCGCACATACCTGGGGTCCATATCTATTTTCCGTTGAAATGTTGTCGATCACTGCTGCGTCGTTTCAGATCCAGCCGTTCAGATCCATTCTGAAAGTCGTTCCAGATCCATCTGTTTTCAATCCATTCGGCACCATTTCAGATCCCTCTATTTTTGCTCACTTCTGGGCCATTGTAGATTTATTTGTTTCAGATCCCTTTCGAGCCGTAGCCGCTCCAGATCCCTTCTCCATATCTCCCTTGTTTTCAATCTGTTTCCCTTGAAATTTTTGGGGAACCCCTGTCATCCCATTCTGCATATTTCATACCTGAGGACCCTATCCCCAATTCCCCTTCCCAAAGCCCGAAATCCCACATTTGTCTAATTTTAGGGTTTGCCATAACTTCCTCAGATTTCACCCAATCACCTTCAAATTTTACCACAGAGTTCCTTTCTAAATTCTGCTTCTTTGTCCCCCTCTTCCAAACTTTCCCATTCTTTCACCCCGCTTCTGAAATCCTCATTTTTTGCTCCCCTATCTATTCGATAGTGTCTAAAACCTAGTCAAACCCCAATTACCCTTCAGATTTTTTCCCAAGTCCAAATTTTCCTTTACGGAAGTAGTTATTGTTTTTGTTTTCCTACCCAGTCAACAAAAAAAAAAAAAATAAACTCCTGGTTATGGTTGTCACCCGTGCAGGAGCAAAAACCATGGAAGAAGCACTTGTAGCCATCTAAGCCAAACGCCAGGATCTGGATGAAAAATTTCTTGGCCTCCATCTTGAACATTCAGCTATGAACAACAAACGACAGTTCGAGTCTTCATCGGACAATGGGTTCTCTTCTTCCAGCAATTTTCGTGGTCCGAAGCTTGATTTTCCTCGCTTCAATGGTACTGATCCAACTGGATGGATCTATCGTGCAGAATAGTATTTCAGTCTGTATAATACTTTTGATGTCAACAAAGTTTCGCTTGCATCCTTTCATTTGGAACAGGAAGCTCTTCAATGGTACCGTTGGTACATCAAGGCTCATGAAGAGCCAAAATGGCCAGACTTTTGCTAGCTCCTTTTGCAACGATTTGGTCCGAGTGCTTTTGATGACTTCACAGGATCCTTCACTAAACTTCGCCAAATTGGCACTGTGAGAGAGTATCAAACCGAATTTGAGAAACTAGCCAACCACACTGAAGGATTGTCTGGTGACTTTTACCAGAGTTGTTTTATCAGTGGTCTAAAGGATGCCATCCGCTCTGAGGTCAAAATGTTCTGTCTCAACACAATGATGGAAGCCCTAGGGTTGGATAAGTTGGCAGAAGACAAGATTGCAGCCCAACAATGCTCCAAGCCGACTTTTGTTCCCTTCCGAAATATGGGTTCTCCACGACCACCTATACCATAGGCTCCTCGACCAACTCCTATCAAGCATTTGTATGAACATATGATAAATCGTGAGAAGTGAGCAATGCATTTCAAAGTATTTACATTGTGTGCTTAAGTGTTGAAATGATGCCTTTAAACACCACCTCTTTTTGGAATTTCTTAATCTTGTTGACTTTTGTTATGTTTAATCTCTTCATTTTCTCCAACACAGCATTTTGATATGAATCTTATGAATCGAATTGTTGGGAGATGAACTCTTCAACATTGTGAAACCCTAGAGATAGGTCTAGATATTTTGGAAGATTGTACTAGTGGATTTTGATTCTGCAAGCTCTAGTTTAGTCCTTGTAACCTCTTTGTCAATTTCAACAAAGTAAATTTTACCTTAGGGAATTTAATAGGTCGTATGGATTCCTATAACGTCTCCATCCTTCCATGCATGTTTTGAAGGAGTAGTTGCATTGTCATACAACTATTCCTTTGATAGTTGAGTGGCATTTGTGCTGCGTGGGAAACACAAGAAACAATCACACGGTTGTGTGGTCAAACATGGATATGCTCAAGCCTAAATCAATGCGACTTTTTATGTGATGGTCTCACCGAAATGTGAGAGGGAATTTTTGTGGTCTACATGGCTAAATCGTACGATCGTTTGTGGAATGGGTCACATGGCCACACAAAATTAGTATGGTGTGGGCGCATAGAATGGCCATGCACAACCTAACACTATATTCCTATGTTGTGGTGTGGTTTTTGGGTTACTTTCCTTGTGCAAAATGTCCATGCGGGTTATATATCATGTAGGTCATGCCACTATAAGATTGTTTTTGTATTAGTTGTGTGACTGTATAATTGCTTATTTTTTCTAGTTTTAATGGTCTTTGTTGATAGACTAACACATAATTTAGCTTATTTGTGTTGCAGATTGCATGTTAGGTGATGGGAATTGAGTGTTGAGAGTGTCATTTCAACACTTTGGGACATATAGTGGCATGTCAACAAGCGATTGAAAAATGTCTATGTGAGGAAGGGTTATTAAATTTTTGGGATTTTCCCATCACGTGGTCTAGTGATCACCTCTTACAAAATTGTGTAGGCTTTAAGAGCCACAAGATTGAGCATTTCATGGTTGGAGGTGAGAGGGTGACTCTTGACAACAATGACATTTATTTTGTGATTGAGTTATCTATTCAGGCGATCTGGGAGGAGACCCACCTATCTCCAAGTTGGACGAGGATGATTGGTAGTTGAATGTGCAATCCTATGAGAGGAACCCTATAATGAAGAAACATGGATCGTCCTTCTTACCTCAATCTTGGATCTCATTCTCAAGGTGATGGAGACCATCGTTGTTGATGTACATGAACTATTGTGATGCATTGAATCTCCATTGTCCATCTTCTACTGGTGGAGAAGGTTCTTAAAGAAGAAAAAGTTGCTTCATCACACATGATGCTGGTCAACATATATACTCAATGGACAATTTTTTTTTAAAAGGATATGGGAAATTTATCTATTATAATTATCATTGTTATTATCCTCATCATCATTGTCATAATGGTGATTTTGTTTAAAAATAAGAGTGGTATCATATTCCCATTATTTTATTTAAAGCATGTTTCCATTATTATATTTAAAATAATATTCTAAAAGGTACATTTTAATTTGGAAATTAAGTGGTTTAAAAACGAGATGAATTTAATTGTAAAAATGGATCAGTATAGTGGATTAGATTGACAACACCCTAGACCAGATGTCAATACGTCAGAAAGGAATTAAATTAACAACAATGTCCAGCTATCAATGCCAGTTCTTTTTAAATGTGGAGTCTGCTTCCCCACAAAACAGTTGACCAGTACAAAATTATTCATGCCGTGAGTCGTAGTATCTTGAGTCGTGAGTGGATCGTAAATTCGTAATATGTTAATGTCCAGGACCCAGGTATCAATGCCAGTTCTTTTTATTAAATGCAGTGAGTCCTAATATGCCAGTTTCTTTGTAGTGACAACACGTCAGACAATACGTCACAAAGGAATTAAATTGACAACAATGTCCAGGTATCAACACGTCAGACAATACGTCACAAAGGAATTAAATTGAGAATCGTAGCCTGTTTGTCAATACGTCAACACGCCATACCAGACAACACGCCAGGCCAGGCCAGAGCAGACAACACGCCACGCCAGGCCAGGCCAGGCCAGAGCAGACAACACGCCACGCCACGCCAGAGAAGACATTTTGAGAATGCCGTCGTTCATGTTGTCTGACGACATGTTTCTGTGGCTCTGTCGTCATCCAACATTGTCGTTCATGTTGTCTGACGACATGTTTCTGTGGCTTTGGTATTTTATAAGATGGTTGACTTTAAGTTCTCAAGCACGTTGTTTGTGGTTTCTTCGACGTTATATAATATATTTAAAAATGATCTTCCTACTATTCTGAAAGAATCAAGGAAAGCTTGAAATACAATCATTACAATATGGGCTCAACAAGAGCATCATGTCACTTACAAGAATTGAACCTGGATGGAGAGGGCAACAAACTTTCCTCTCAACCACACAAGTTACAACTAATGGACTACGTTTTACAATTTTATTAGATGGTTGACTTGGTTTTTGCTCATTATTTCTGAGCACCTCACGTTCTTTATGATTAAAATAGTATTGAATTTGGGTTTTTCCATGTAGCCAGAAACATGTCGTCATAAACATGTGATTTGAGGCGTACGTATGTGATTTTTTCTAATCTTCCTCGAATGTATTTTGCAGGAATTTTGAATCCTAATCAATATGTGGTTAAAAATCTTGGTCAAAGAAGCTTGGATTAGAAATTAGGAGCAAGGTTTATTTAATAAAAAATATATAATATAGGAAAGATAGTAAGCCTAAATTCATAAAGGATTTTTTTGAAAAAAAACCTAGTAATAAATATTATATATAAAATGATTGAATTATAGAATATGTTAAAAGGCCATAGGATAGTATGCTTATATTAATATTAACTAATCACCATGGTTGATATGACATGTCCTTTTAATCAAGGTGTGTCTTTTCAATATTATTGATTTGTTATTAATAATCATTATTTAATACTATTATTTATTAATTAATTATTTAATATTTACATATATAATATCTTCACTATAAAGCCACCATTGTGAAGGAATCAACTACAGACCCCCCTCTCTCTTTCTTAGCCCAACTTATTTACTCTCATACTTAACCAATATGTACACCATAAAAGTTTACAAGCATCGCATTTAGTCATCACAGCCATGGACCTCTCTTCCACCACCCCACACAACACAAGGAAGGCCCACCCTTTCTTTGCTCAATAGTCTCTCAAGGCACCCTTCCCTTCAAGTGCTTTTCAACATGTGCAAAAAGAGTCCAACCTATTGAATAGTTCCTAATAATTGTCTAAAAAGATAATAGCTAGATTATGAAGTATCCAAAGAGAATGAATATATAGTTGGTGAAGGTTTTATAACTTGCTCGGTCTCAATGCTCACCGACATCCATCATTTTTTATTCTAATGTCTACAATCCTATTCACGATGTTAATTTTGGTTAATTTATATATTTGGAAATGTTGGTGACGAAGAACACAGAATGAACTAATGTTGGTGACGAAGAACACAGAATGAACTATGTAAATCACGAACAAATCATGCATGGAGTTAGTGCTAGAGTCGAATGACAATGAGAGAATTGATGAAAATATGTAGACACTACTTTTAACTATAGAATGTGAGATTGTTATAATTTCCTTAAGAAGTGTACTAAACAACGCTTCCAAAACCGTGTGTGAAGAATTCCCCACCAACCTCTCACATTCATTTAATGACTGGTTTTAATAATTGAAATAGGCTAAATGGATCATTTAAGGAACATGGTAGATAATATATGAGTTATAAGGCTTATGCTTAACAACATAATGTTTGTTGTCCCATATGCACCATATGATTCCTCTCTATTGGAATCATAGCCCCTCTAGTGCTTTATATATAGTCATCTTAAACCATTATATTATATTTCAATTGAAATATTTACATAGCTTTAATATTCCATGCAAGCTTAATACATGGTACATATACAAATATTTACATCTTATTCTTAATGGTATAAAATCAAGAGCGGTTCTTAATGGTACAAAATTTATAAGTCAAAATATAAGAATGTCGGACATAATATTATTTCGTATTTTTCCACCTCACTTGTTAATCTATAACTAATACTTTATTTTGCCTTCTTGTTTCATTCCACTTTCACGTTACAATGCCTCTAACATGTATACAACTAGCACAGTCACTTAACTTGTGGCTGGTGAACACTGATAGGTAATTGTTATGAACAAGTTATTTGTTGTTCTCCATGCTTTAGTTGTAATCACCTATTGTCTACGCCTCCTATACATGCTATATTCTTTAGTTAAATGGGTTTTCATGCATTAGTTACTAGTTATTTTATACATATATATGTGTGTGTGTGTGTGTATGTGTGTGTATATGTGTGTGTGTATATATATATATATTATAATTGTTTATTTAGAATTTTGAACGACACCCATAAAATCAATCTGCATAGTACACTTGTCCCATCCTCCTTCAATTTAGGAAAAGCATAGACGATAGTCGATCTATGATATAAACACCTATTGGTGTAAAGCTAAAATTTCCACCAGTAACCCTTTGCATCATCATTCTTCATTTTTTTGCTAAATGATCACCACTTCTCAGGGCTCCTTCCAATATCTCTACCTCTATTTCAATTCCAACATCGTTTTTTTTACTGTTAAAAGGATGAAATTGTGCTCTGATGCTAGGTATATGTCATCATCAAGAATTTCAACAATCATCAAATCTGAAATCATAAAATCAAGAGACCTCTTTTCGATAGCTCCCGAACTACGATCAAATCTGTGAAATCATGAGACATTAATTCTGTCAAATTCCCAACTACGATCAAATCTCTCTAGTTTTGGTACTCTTCACACTCTCGATCTTAAATATCATGTATTAACACAAAAAATTTACAAAACGAGAGTATCATACTCGAATTCCTTGCATAGCTTCAAACAAAGCATCTATCTCTCAAATCTCCACATACTCAAAAATGTATGGGATCCCTGTTTCCACATGTCGAGAGTACATATATGTTTTTTGAATTAAGGATCCACTCTCTTTGTTTCTATCTAATACAATAGAGTTGAGTTAATCATTCCAAGTATGAGTCTCCAAATCGAAATACGCGACTTTTTTGTTGTTTGCAGTATTGATTTTCTCGCATCAGTTCAGTTCCATATGGAAGCCTCGGATCTCCTCCTCCAAACAGGAGGAGCGACACTTATGAGTCGTTGTCATAGAGCTCCAATGAATTCACCTGTAAAACTAGGGATATTTTGGCACAGAGTCAAGGGAGCCATTTCCAACGATGGTCAGCCACCACATTAGGATCGAGTCACCTATTCGACACAACTATAGAATCCTCGACCAACTATAGGAGTTGCTTCTTCATCGGACTCATACTCCACAAGATTTGTTTTATCAGAATTTTACTATCTCAATTTTGTTACCGAGATTTCACTTTTCTTGAAAAATTTCGTCAAAAGATCCCCTTGACCTCGCCTCCTCGATAAACTTATTAGGTTTGTTCCTTTGGGCCACTTCCATTGGGATTGATTTTCATCAAATCCTCCATTATATCATGTCTAAAGATCCTCCCGATCTCACCTCCCTGATAAGTCTATTAGATCCCACCACCCCGATAAAGTAAAATCAAGCTCCTCCCATATCATCGTGCCATGTGTTTATATAACATATACAACATTGTGATGGAAAGAAAATACTATGAAAGAGGTGAGAGGCATAATGTTTATTTAACCTTTCCAACTTTATCTCTATCTTTTGAAATGTAAGCACGATGTCTCCGTCTTTTGAAACTCCGTCTTTTGAAATGTAAGCACTATGACAAGGATGTTACAATGATGAATTATCTCCTATGTATCTAAATATATAAATTATTATTCTAAGAAAACATAAACTTTATGATTATTAAGTCAATATAGTATTATTAATTCCCTTGCTAAGAAAAAACAAACTTTATTATTATTAAGTCAATATAGTACTATTAATTCCCTCGCTAAAGATTAGCAATACGTTCAAGTGAAAAATAAAATACTATAAGATAATTTAGGAAAAAAGGTATGAAGTTTATGAGCTGAATCATCGTGTACTTATTACTTATGAAAATAGAATATATCTTCCTAATTCATTTGATTTGAGAAGAGTTATTACACATGAAATCTATAAAATGACATGTTTGGACATCTAGGCTACTAGAAAATGATTTCTACAATATGAAAACAATATTTTTCCCCCGAGATGAAGAAATATGTTTCCAGATACATTTCCAAATGTATGAAATTCCTCCAAGTTAAGGTTCAACATCAAAATCTAGTAGGTTTATTGTAGATTTCGTTAATTACATAATGGAAATGGAAAGTAGTAACCATGGATTTCATTACTGGGTTACCAACTAACTCAATAAAAATTGATTCAACCATGGTTGTGGTGGATAAATTATCCAAACAATCACAATTTATTCCTATTAATTCTACTCACAATATTGATGATATAACAAGATATTATGAATGAAATATTCAAATTGCATGGGTGTTTAACCAAAGCAATTGTATATGATAAGGACACCACATTTACATCTAACTTTTGGAAGAGTCTCTTTTCAAACTTTGTCACACAGTTGAATTTTAGCATTGCGTACCATCCATAAATAGATGGGAAAATTGAAGGAGTAAATCAAGTGATTTAAGTGATGCTTCACATGTAGATGATGTATAAACCATCTAAGTCGAAGGATTATCTACAATTGCTAGAATATTCATATAACAATGGGCATGAAGCATCATTAAAAATTATTCATTTTGAAGCTTTATATGGTAGGAGATGTTGGACACTATTGAGTTAGATAATAAGGTAAATAGAGTTATACTTGGGAAAGAGATTCTTAAGGAAATGGAGCAAGAAGTTGCAAAAATCAGGAAAAATTTGAAAGCAAAACAAGAAAGGAAAAAAATTGTGAGGCACCTGCAACAATTAATTAATACGAATATGCGAAATAGAAAAAATGACAGAACTCAGAATCACTTTTATATTGATCACATGCCACTTTGAGGGGGCAACCTCCTATGAGCAAGCTCAATACAAATAACTTCACGGTGCCTTCATAGGTCTCAATACACACTTATATACTAATTCTAGGCACCAATACTATGGGTCGAAACCATGGGCCGTTACAAACTATGGATCAACAATACTACGGGCGACTTACAAAGCATATGTGCCAACAACAATAACACAAACTATTGATCAACAAATACTACGGGATGACTTACAAATCATATGCGTACAACAACAACATACTAACAAACTAAAGACATGGGTTCCTAACATCCCCTCCCTCTTAAAAAAAGCTTTGTCCTCAAAGCTTTAGATGTGGAAATTGTTGTTGAATCTGAAGGAGTGGTTCCCATGTAGCATCCTCTGGTTGCATGCCGTGCCACTGAATTAAGACCTCTGTGATAGAGCGAGAGTGAAGCTGACACATGCGCCGATTGAGGATGGCCTCTGGCTCCAAAATGATGGATCCTTCATTATCCAATTCGGGTAAAATTGTTTGTCCGCTGATGTTGGTGCCAAGAACTTTCTTCAGACAAGAGACATGAAAGACTGGATGAATGCGGGAAGAAGGAGGAAGTTCCAATTTATAAGCAGCGGACCCAATCTTCTGAAGAATCCGATATGGCCCATAGAACTTTGGAGCGAGCTTATAATTCCCTTTTAGTTTCAAGGAGGATTGTTTGTACGGCTGGAGACGAAGAAAAACCATATCGCTGACTTGAAAAGTGCGCTCCGAATGGTGTTGATCAGCTTGTTGCTTCATGCGATTTCTTGCCATGTGAAGATTGTCCCGCAAAATGCAAAGAATATGATCGCTGTTTAGAAGGACCGTGTCAACTTCCTGAACTGGTGAACTGGTGGGGGTGTATGGAAGAAGAGTTGGAGGTGCCTGACCATAGACTGCTTCATATGGGGTCATTTTAGAGGCAGTGTGGTAAGAGGTATTGTACCACCATTCAGCGAGAGGGAGCCACTTTGCCCACTGATGTTGTTGTTCCGAGGTGAAGCAACGAAGATAAGTTTCCAAGGATTTATTGACAATTTCAGTCTGACCATCTGTTTGTGGGTGATACACTGAACTCATCTTCAGTTTGGTGCCAGTGTGGCGAAATAGTTCTATCCAAAAATGACTGGTGAAAGTCGCATCACGATCCGAGACAATGGAAGAAGGGATGCCATGAAGATGAAAGATCTAGTCCAGAAAAATTTTAGTGACGGAGGAGGTTGTATAGGGATGGCTGAGAGCACAAAAATGACTATATTTGGAGAGGCGATCAACCACAACGAGAATCACTGTCTTCCCGCCAGATTTAGGGAGCCCTTCAATGAAATCCATAGAAATATCTGTCCAAATCCATGTAGGTATGGGCAAGGGTTCAAGCAATCCTGGAAGGAGTGTTGTTTCACCCCTTATTGCGCTAGCAGGTATCACATTCGGCCACCATCTGTTGAATTGTCCTTTTCATGCCCTGCCAAAAGAAGTTACGCCGTGCTCGTTCATACATTTTGAGGAACCCAGAGTGCCCTGCCAATGGAGAAGCATGGAGTTCATATAAGATAGCCTGTTGAAGATCTGTGCTCTGGGGAAGCACCAGACGACCCTTGTATCACAGAGAAGCACCATCCCAAGAGTAATGTGGTACAGCATAAGGGTTGTTGGTCAAGCGTTGGATGATTTGAGATAAGGAAGAGTCATTGACATAACCCTGTTGAACAGATTGCCACCAAATTGGAACATGCATAGAAATAGCTGAAAGAGAACCTTGGGAATCAAATGTGCGAGAAAGAGCATCTACCACAATATTGTCTTTACCCTTCTTGTAAGTGATCTCATAGTCATAACCCATGAGTTTGATAACCCATTTCTGTTGTGCCGGGGAGGAGACACGTTGGTCCAAGAAATATTTCAGACTCTAGTGATCAGTCTTGATGCATAAATGATTCCCTAATAGGTATGGGCAGCACTTATGTACTGCATGCAAAACAGTCATCATTTCCTTCTCATAGGTAGAGGTAGCTAAATTCTTACCTGAAAGGGATTTGCTGGTGAACTCAATGGGGTGTTCATCTTGAAGGAGAACAACACCAAGTCCATTGCCGCAAGCATCACTCTCAATAGTGAAGGGCTTGGAAAAATCGGGCATAGCTAGCACAGGTGTAGTACACATAGCTTGTTTTAGTTTGTCAAATGCACACTGAGCAGCAGGTGTCCATGTAAAAGCATCCTTTTTCAATAGAGCAGTTAATGGAGCTGCAATATTCCCATAATCCTTGACAAACTTGCGGTAGTAGCTAGTCAACCCCAAAAAACAATGAAGGCTCTTGAGTGTCTGAGGATGCGGCCAATTGTTCATGGCAGATTTTGGCAGGATCCACGCGAACCCCTTGTGCTGAGATAATGTGCCCGAGATACCCAACTTCCTTCTGTACAAAAACACATTTAGAATGCTTGGCATGGAGATGATGGTCAGAGAAAAGTTGCATGACAAGATCCAGATGCTGGAGATGTTCATCCTATGTTTTACTGTAGATGAGGATATCATCAAAGAATACCAGAATGAATTTCCGCAAGTAGGGTCAAAATATTTTATTCATTAAGGCCTGGAATGTGGAAGGAGCATGAGTGAGGCCAAAGGGCATGACCAAAAACTCATAATGGCCATCATGTGTGCGGAAAGATGTTTTAGGAGTATCATCCTCATGAACCCGAATTTGATGATACCCAGAACGAAGATCCAACTTGGAGAAAAAGTGAGCCCCATGAAGCTCATCAAGAAGCTCATCAACAATAGGAATTAGAAACTTATCCTTGATGGTGAGGTGATTAAGTGCTCGGAATTCAATGCAGAGGCGCCATGACCCATCTTTTTTGTGGACAATAATAACTGGAGAAGAAAAGGAACTAGTGCTTGAGCGAATAATACCTTGCTTCAATAAGTCCCGAACGAGCATTTGAATCTCTGTTTATTGGTGAAATGGGTAGCAATAGGGCTTGATGTTGGGAGGAACGCTGCCAGGAAGGAGCTGAATACGATGGTCTTCTAGCCTGGAAGGTGGCAATACCACTGGTTCAACAAAGACACCTGTATATCGATCCAGAATTTGTTGTAGATCCAAAGGAGTAGTGGAGACCACTGATGGTTTCATCTGGATGGAATGGATCTGAGATGACACCATGTGAATTCTTCTTGAGGATTTTTTCCATGTGATGTGAATTGATGATGCTGAGTGTTTGTGTCAGAAATTGTTACTAAGGCTAGGGTAATAAGCCAACACAATCTCAAAAATAAAATCAATCCAAACTAGGTTTTTAGGGTTTTGTTTTGTATGTTTTGGTTAGAAACTTCAAGAGCATAAGGGAATACATTCAGCAGATAAGTAAAAACTAATTCATACACATATATCCATGAAGATGCATATATATCTCAGGAATCCACAAAAGATTACAATGAAGTTCATACAATAAAAGACAAGCATCACTGGAAATTACACATAAAACCAGAAATGAATTTGTCAATCAAGAAACTATATAAGTTCAAAATGAAGCCAACACATATCAGAAGTGGGATAAGGAGTCATATATTCATAGTTTCATCAAAAATACATATGAGAGTTTGCAATACTTAGCAGTGAACAAGTCTGGAAGAATCAACAGCTTGCAGACCTCCTAAAGCTCTCCAAAAATTCGAACCCTTACAATGTCTTTGCTCTCTCTCTAAATAGTTTCCTTCTCAAAAAACAGTTAGGGTTTTTCCTACTAATCCTCCATCGAATGACTAGACTAGGTAAAGTAGCATTTACATTTTTTTTAAATTACAATTTTGCTAAAAATAGCAAATCTTTAACAAAAAGCCTTAAATGAACCTAACTGCCTCAAATCTCTTTCGATGCCTCCACAAGCAAAGATATGCCATCTGGACTTGAGGATCTTTTCTTTATTCTTTTGTGCTTTTGTTCCAGCTCAGCTATCCTTTTCTGTAGGTGTCCATTTTCATGCTGCAAGGTTTCAACAGTCTTTTCTAATTCTGAGCAGTGCCTATCAGCAACCCTTTTTCTTCTGAGTGCTTCCTTTGCATCAATCACTAACTCCTGAAAATTGTCATGAGTATCTTGAAGATCTTCTCTTAATCTTCTATTTGCCATCATTAGACCATCATTAATTTCCTGCATGTAATTCATTTGATGCTTGTACTGTTTGACAGTCTTCTTCAAATTCTCCTTGTCAGAATTAACCAGTTTTTCTATTGCAACATCTTGATCTTCATTTGGTTTCCAAAACATGTCAAACTTCTTAAATATTAATTCCTCTGTCAATGGCTTCACAGCAGTATCTTCAATGATAGGGTTTGAAACATTTGTTACCTGTACTGACTTGATCTCCTCTGTCAACAATTTTCCAGAATTGTCTTCAACAATGGATTTAGAGCTTTCTTCACCTGTTACCTTTACAGACCTAAAATTCTCTCTTTTAACTGAATGCAATTCATTTTTCTTTGACTTCTCCTCCTCCACGGACTCTTCATCAGAGATGGTCACCTTATCAGTCTTCAATTTTGGATTTAACAACTTTTTCATACTTAACCTTAATTTGTTTTTCGACCTAGTTTTAGGTCTCCATAAAGAAGCTGCCTCTCCCATCATTTTTAATTCCTTCCCTTGATATTGGATAGATGCTAACTCTACAACTTCCAACTTTTTGATCTTGTTCCTAGGCTTTGTGGTTTTGTCCTGTATAGCTTGATTTTCTTTAATCTCAGTTTTAATCTCAATCTTAGGAATAAACTGCTCTTCTTCTAACATATATCCCTCATCATCTGAGAGGACTGTGATGGGGCTTCTTGGCTGATTATGGACTTCTTCTTTTGCTACAGGAATAACTTTGATATCAATTTTCTTCTCTTCTTGAAAATCTGCTATAGGTGATGACTTCTTTTCAAGAAATTCCTCTTCTTTTTTGTCATCAAATAATGAGATCTTGACTTTATTGTGCTCTGGAATTTCCTGAGGCTGACTGTCATTCTGTCCTTCATCTGCTACCTGCTTTGTTTCCTTTTTAGCTTTAATGTCATGTTTGTTTGCAGGTTTAACTGAATGCCCTAACTTTTGTATCATTACTTTTCCCTTGTCAGTTCGTCTTTTGGGTTGTTGATCTTCTCCTTTAGGATGAACCCCTGACCAAAACAAAAAGAAGTCCCAAGTCTTTCCCTCATGCTGCAACACTGTAGAGATGATTAACTTAATGAGACCATGATGAAACAGTGATTGAGAAGTATGATCATCATGCTGTTTTATTTTGCTCGACATTTTCTGCAGGCTTTTGAAGAAAAAGAATGGCAAATTCATTTTAGAAACCCCTGCCATGTGCTGTAAGAACCTGAGATGATATTTGAACACTAATGAATACCTTCCTTCACAAGTCACATAACTCTGAAGAATCCTTATAGGTTCAATCCACTCCTTCCTGAAATTATGTATAAGAATACCTTTGTTCCAGTCAAGAATAACATTAGGCAATAAGAATCTTTGAGGATCAAACTCAAAAGGAGACTTCTTAAACTAGAGCTCGCCCTCATTACTAATCTCAGTGGCTTATGAAATTAATTCTACAGTCAATTTGAATCTCAAAGGATCCATTATAATCATCTCATTTTTAAGTCCTTTAGCAAAACTGCAGGACACTTGAGCATTAAAACCATCTATCCTTTTGAAAAATTTCAACCAGCCTGCCTGTTGGAACAGCTCTGCACAATCTGGAAGTTTCTGAATCCATGTCAAGTCTGTGGGTTCAGCCCTATTAACCTTACCACTTTTACTGCTTTTTCCCATATCTTTCTTTTCAGGGAACAGGAACAGTCTAGTTTCAGGTTTCAGAAATGTTTTATAAGCTGTTTTCTGAGCAAATAATTTTGCAGGTTATAACAATTTTCAGTGATATTTAAATCACCTGCACAAATTAACAGACCTTTCTGTGTAACACCTGTACCAACTAGCAGACTCCCTTCTGTGTAAAAACTGAGTTCTACAGATAACTCTGTGAGTCTTTTCGACGCCCTATTCTGTATATTCTGATGTTTTAAAACATTAGGTCATGAGAGAAACATTCATGCAAATTCCTCCTAACGGGCTTCAGGTAACTATTTCTGTGGTGAATTTCTCATCTTACGATCTATTACATCCTCCTCAGCAACCAATTTTTTCAGAAAATCGTGGAGCAGCAAAAACCCAAATTTTCCAGCTATAAGGGTTATAACGTAATACCTGTCAATTACTCGTCCATTGTGGCTTAATGTCTTCAATTTGGGGTGTCAATGATGTTCTCCTTCGAGCACAGGTGTCCTCATATCGATTCTTTAGCCACAGGTGAATGAATTCAAAAACCCTAATTTTCGCTGGCGCCAAAACACAGCTGTCTCCTTTCCACAGTAACACAATCCACCGTTCAACAGTGAACTCTCCTTCACAAACACTAACTCTCCAGAAATGATGCGTGTAACAAGAGGAAACTGACAGCTAAACCCAGAATTTTGCTGGTTTCTGTGCAACTGATCCCGCATACCATGCAATGATGCCCTTGTTTTCTCTTCGTGATTAGCAACCAACTAAAATCATGCTCAAATTGCTGCAAACACGTGTTAAAACACTCACACAATGCGATTAGACACTCTCACTCTGCATCATGATTGAAATCAGATCGAAAATTGACAAAAAACTCAGGCCACGATATTCCTGTAGCGCGCTCTGTATTAAACTTTGGTGTAGCGCTACGACAATATCTTTTAACCAAAATTTAGCAATTTTCTAACTTTTTGCTAATTTGTCGGAGATTCTGGCAGCTATTTGGTTTAGGACATAAGTTCAACCATTCTCTAAAGTCATTGATGATTCTTCCTTTGAACATATGACTCTTTTTCAATATAAAAAAGTCACCAAAATCAAATGAAATCTGAAAAGAACTGGGCTCAAACTTTATTCAATCACTCATAAGGTTTCTAAGAAGACAAAAACCAAAACTAAAAACCAAAAATTAACTAAGGTAGACTCAACAAACAAACCAAAGTTGGAGAAAATAACTAAAAAATGAAGAAAAATTTACTGACTTAACACTGAGAGAACCTGGTTGTAATCCTGTCAATGTGTGTTTTTGTCCATTGAGGGAAAACTACATCCAAAGTTCAGCAAAATCCCATAAGATAGGGCCAAGTGTGCATAGCCATTGAGCGCCCAAAACCACATCACATCCGCCTAAGGGCAAGGAAAACATGTCAGGGCATAATCTCCCAAGTGTGCCAAGTGTGCATAATCTCCCATAGAGATACACACATTTCGACACTTCCCTTTGCAAGGTAAGGTTCCCCCATTGGCAACCATGACTTCAAAGTTGGAGCAAGGATGGATAAAACAATCAACTTGTTTGGCGATCCGAGGGTCAATGAAATTATGAGTGCTACCAGAATCAATGAGTATTGTAAGAGGAAGCTTCTTGAAGTAACCCCTGACCCGCATTGTTTGGGGGGTGGTGATTCCAGCTAAAGCATGGAGAGATATCTCTGGCTAGTCGTCCTGATACGAAGGGTCAATAGGTGGTTCCTAAATGTCGACCGGACCATCCAGTGTTTCTGGATCTTCGTCACGAATTTCAAAGGCAGGCAGAGACTCCACATCCAAGAGATAGAGCTTTTGCTGAACACATCTATGTCCCCGAGTGAATTTCTCATCACAATTATAACAAAGCCCCTTTTCTCTGCGTGCTTGCATCTCTGTTTCAGACAAACGCTTGATAGGAGTCGGTCGAGGAGCCTGCGGTATAGGTGGTCGCTGAGAACCCATATTTCGGAAGGGAACAAAAATGGGCTTGGAGCGTTGTTGGGATGCAATCTTGTCTTCTACCAACTTAGCCAACCCTAGGGCTTCCATCATTGTGTTGGGACATAACATTTTTATTAGGAATATACAAGAGCATACATATTTTAACGTGAGAGAAATAAACTGAAACAAGCAATGAAATAATAGACACACAATTTCCTGGAAACCCCATATGGGGAAAAAACTAGCACCCAATGAAGATCTTCATTACCCTTTACCTAACCGGCCAAGCCGGGCCAAGTGAGCTCACCTGCTCACCTTCAGGCCACTTTACAATGGAGCCTCTCCAAGCCTTATAAAGGCTTCTTTGCATGCAATACCATGGGGCAATACCATGGGCTACAAGAAACCATGTGCCCAAAAAACATGTGCTAGACCTAACCAACTTTGACTCAATCCCGAGTCAAGGTTAACCCTAACAATCCCCCCTTTAAACTTGACTTGGAGTAAACACCAACCCCCCTCAAATTTTTAACCGAGGAATCTCACATACACCCCCCTATCACCTAGGTCTTTCTCTCGACTTTACCGGTGAGTTACCAGGGGTATGCATGCCTTACCAGGTCTTACAGCCATATGCCCTTTTACATGCAAACTGCTCCATTAATTTTTATTTTTTTTTCATGTGTCTTCATGGTGATTACACCATCACCATCCATTGCTTCATCCTCTCGCTTTCCATGCTCACTTTCTTGCTCATTTTCTACCATGCACCTTTTAAAATACTTATCTTGCTTCTCCTGTGCAAAAATTTCATATTACCACTTTTCACCCATATGCTTGCCATACTTGTTAAATGCCATGCCCCACATTCTTGACCATCATTTCATAGACCCAAAACTTAAATAATATTCCATACACATTCCAAACCCATTAACCAAGCTCAAAGCTCATTTAAAAGTTTAAACTATTAATTTAATCATCCCCATCCACCTTCACATCCACTTAAATTTTGATTCAAAACATTTCATAACTTAAGAAATGACCCCTTTTTTAAAAATGACGTGAATGGCATGTATCCTTCCTTTAAAACTATTTTTATAATCGCTTTTACCTTTACTTCATGGATTTGACTTCTATTCACCGCATGCCATTTTATCATTTTCTTCATGGCATAATTTTACCACGATTTCTGTCTCGTGCGGATTTTCTTCAATGTTTTCATGATCTTTCTTCACGCTTTTCAACACATCGATTCACCCCCTTTTTTTTATGCGGGTGAATCTCCCATGCACGGAGGCTCTCTTAATCTCATGGCAGCATCGATTTTCGGCTTCACGGATCTCCCAGTGTTTATGGAATCTTCACAACCCACGGGTTCTCTTTTTCTTGCAGCCATCCGTCCTTCATCTCTGCACATTTTGCATAGCACCAAAATGCAAACGATGGGTGGCTTCATAATGACAATCCATCAACAAATCAATTTGTAGGGCAATGTGGACATCGACGCCTTCTTCCTTAACAACAACGTTCTCCGACAACTTCTTCAGCAATGGCGGCTCTCTTTTAACGCTCTGCACCAATGCGTCTTCTGCACCAGAATGCATTCGATCCAGTATTTCCTTCACTTGAATTTACTTCAATTCTTCACATGGATATTTTCATGACGATGGAATTCTTCATGTCCAACAAATCTCGGTCTCTTCCTTAGCATGCTGCTCTCACACAGATTCTGCCCATGAGCAACATGCACTTTGTTCTGCGTAGCAATTTGGAGATCTACACATTCACGATCTCTCTCTTTCAGAGTCTATCTCCTTACGGGGTCTGCAAACTCTCATGTTGTCTCTATCTCCACGGCGATGGCATCTCCCTTCAACAAACGCACATTCCAAATGATGTCGGATAGGGTTTTCATGGGTAGTCTTTGCAGCCCGTGTTCTTTACCGGCCAACCACAGATCTGCTGTTCATGCCGCCTTCTAGATCAGCTTTCCTCTAAGTGGTGGTGAGATTTGTTCTGACATATTCATTAATCTCAAATATGCTTAGATCTGCAAACCACACAAACCTTCACGAGACAACTCCTTCTTTCCATGCAGACCAGATCTGAATTCACAATAGATTTCATGCGGCCACAACCAGATCTAGTCAGATTTACCATTCTAGGGCCTTCTCCTATGCGACCCCGCTCAACTCTGCACATACTTTACAATTCCATGAGCATAACAACGCCAAACCATGGCTCTGATACCAGTTATTAGGAATATACAAGAGCATACATATTTTAACGTGAGAGAAATAAACTGAAACAAGCAATGAAATAATAGACACACAATTTCCTGGAAACCCCATATGGGGAAAAAACCAGCACCCAATGAAGATCTTCATTACCCTTTACCTAACCGGCCAAGCCGGGCCAAGTGAGCTCACCCGCTCACCTTCAGGCCATACAATGGAGCCTCTCCAAGCCTTATAAAGGCTTCTTTGCATGCAATACCATGGGGCAATACCATGGGCTACAAGAAACCATGTGCCCAAAAAACATGTGCTAGACCTAACCAACTTTGACTCAATCCCGAGTCAAGGTTAACCCTAACAATTTTGACCTCATAGTGGATGGCATCTTTTAGACCATTGATAAAACAACTCCAGTAAAAGTCATCAGACAATCCTTCGGTGTGGTTGGCTAGATTCTCAAATTCGGTTTGATACTCTCTCACCGTGCCAATTTCGCGAAGTTTAGTGAGGGCTCCTCTGAAGTAATCAAAAGCACTAGGACCAAATCGTTGCAAAAGGTGCTGGCAAAAGTCTGTCCATTTGGGCTCTGGATGAGCCTTGATGTACCAACGAAACCATTGAAGAGCTTCTTGTTCCAAGTGAAAGGATTCCAGTGGAACTTTGTTGACATCAAAAGTATTATGCATACTGAAATACTGTTCTGCACTATAGATCCATCCAGTTGGATTAGTACCATTGAAGCGAGGAAAATCAAGCTTCGGACCACGGAAATTGCTGGAAGAGGAGAACCCATTGTCTAATGAAGACTCGGACTGCCATTTGTTGTTCATAGCTGAATGTTCAAGATGCCTCGAGGCCAAGAAATTTTTCATCCAGATCCTGGAGTTTGGTTTGGATGGCTGCAAGTGCTTCCTCCATGGTTTTTCCTCCTGGACGGGTGACAACCATAACCAGGAGTTTTTTTTTTTTCCAGACTGGAGCGGCTACGGCTCGAAAGGGATCTGAAACGGCGCTGAATGGATTGAAAATGGTTGGATCTGGAATGGCTTGCAAAATGGATCTGAACGACTAGATGTAAAACGACACAACAACGATCAACGACAGTTCAGCTGAAATTAGATATGGACCCTAGGTATGTGCGGCTTCCTAACAGTTCAAGGGTTTCACTCGGCCACCAATGCTGTCTCACGGCTTGCGTATTGGGGCAGTACCCCTAACTCCACGGATCAGGTAAAACTGATAACCGCTTTGCCACAAACAACAACTCTTGGTTTACCTCACGGGTGGGAACTAGTCAATCAGGTAAGGGTTGTTGCCCTTTTCGCTAGCAGGTCCCCTCAATGGGCCAGCTACTTCGGGGTTCCTGTGGTACTCCTCACAATGAGTTTTAGGGCTTATGCCAAAGTACTTCCCATAGTTAAGTGGATAGGGATTATTCCCAAATCCAAACCTGCAACAGATGTGAAAAACAAAATTTAGCAGAAATTTCACCCAACGAGCCTAAGAAAGTGCTCTGATACCAGATGTGAGGCACCTGCAACAATTAATTAATACGAATATGAGAAATAGCATAAATGACAGAACTCAGAATCACTTTTATATTGATCACATGCCACTTCAAGGGGGAAACCTCCTATGAGCAAGCTCAATACAAATAAATTCATGGTGCCTTCATAGGTCTCAATACACACTTATATACTAATTCTAGGCGCCAATACTATGGGTCGAAACTATGGGCCGTTACAAACTATGGATCAACAATACTACGGGCGACTTACAAAGCATATGCACCAACAACAATAACACAAACTATTGATCACCAAATACTACGGGACGACTTACAAAGCATATGCGTCCAACAATAACATACTAACAAAGTAAAGACATGGGTTCCTAACAAAAATCCACACATTAGAAATAGTCCAGCACATCGATAATTTCAAGTTGGAGATCTTGTTTATCTTTTAGTGAGGCTAATGAATATTTTTTTGAATCTTGGAATTTGTGCAGCTTGGCACTAAGATATTGTGAGCCATTTGAAGTCCTTGCGATGATAGGGCCAGTTCCATATAAAATTGCATTTCCTGCTAACACTAAAGATCATAATGTTTTTGAGGTTTTCTTTCTTAATAAATATTTACATGATCTTAACCATGTGATTGATTGAGATATGATTACACGAACCAAAGGAAAAGTTCCAAATAGAGCCACTATGCATCCTCGATAGGAAGACAATGTTCCTTTGGAATATAAACATTGGGTAGGTAAAGGTGCAATGGAATAACTTTGGTCGCAATGAGACTACATGGGATATGGAGGATTCCATGAAAGATATGTACCTATTTTATTTTTATTTTTGAGAAAACATCAAGGATTATGTTATTCCAAAGGGGGGGGGAATGTAATACACTTATTTTGACACTTGGCATGTGTTAAACCAGATGATGTAAAAGGTTGCAAATATGATAATACAGATTCCTTTTGTAAAGCTCGAGGTCAGGGCCTAATTAGGGAATTGTTAGGCATGTATGATGTAAATATTTGTATATGGTTAGGCTTGCCATCATGACTTAAATCTATGTATATATTTATGTTGGAATATGATATAATGGTCAACGATGATTGTATATAGAGCATTAGATGGGTTATGATTCCAGTAGAGGGGAAGAGGAAATGGTTCATATGGGACAAGAAACATTCTTTTGTCAAGCGTCAACCTTATATTTCATATATTTTCTACCGTGTTCGTTAAATAATCCATTTACCTCATTTGAATTATTAAAACCAATCAATAAATGAATGTGAGAGGTTGGTGGGGAATCCTTCACATGTAGTTATGAAAGCATGGGATGAATACACATATGGAAATTATAAGAATCTTACATTCTATAGTTAAACATAATGCCATACATCTTTTCATAAATTATCTCATTGCAATTTGACTCTAGCACTCACTCCATGCATGATATTTCCATGTTCTACATATGTCATTTTGTGTTCCCCATTGCCAACAACTCCAAATATGGAAATTAACCAAAATCAACACCGTGAACATGAAATTGCATACATTAAAAAAAAAATGATGGATGTAGGTGAGAATGGAGGCTATGCAAGTTAGAAAACCTTCACCAACTATACCTCCATTCTCTTTAGATACTTTAGAATCCATGTATTATTTTTTTAATCAATTATTAGGAAGCATTCAACAGGTTGGACTCATTTTGCAAACATTGAAGATCATTGTAAGGGTGGGTGCTTCGAGAGACTCTTGAGAAAAGAAAGGGCGGGCCTTCCTCTTGTTGTGTGGGGTGGTGGAAGAGAGTCGCATGGTTATGATGGATAAATGATATGCTTGTAAAGGTTTATGGTGGATAGGTTGGTTAAGTATGAGAGTAAATGTGTTGAGCTAAGAAAGACGGATGGAGGGGTTGGTAGTTGTTTCCTTCAGCATGGTGGCCTCTACCGGAAACACCTTATATATGTAAATAAATAAATAATAATGGAAAGACACATCTTGACTAAAGGACATGACCTATCAAGCATGGTGACTAGTTAATACATATATAAGCATGATGTCACATGGCCTTGTAACATATTCTATAATCCAATTATTTTATATATATATATATATATATATATATATATATATATATATATATATATATATATATATATATATATATATATTTATTACTATACTCTATGGATTTATGTTTATTGTGTTTCCTATGTTATATATTTATTATTAAATGAACCTTGCTCATTTAATTTGGTATACAAGCTTCATTTTTAATCCATCCTTGGCCACTTAATTTTTTTCTATGTTTCTTTGACCCATCTTTTTAACCACATGTTGGCTTTAACAATTTATGATTCAAAACTTTGGCTCAATGAAGATCATTCCATTGCAAATTGAAGACTAGAAAAAATTTTCATGAGAAATTTCAATACTAGGTGAAGGTTAAAAAAAGGGAGACACCATACTTACAATGCCTTAATCACTAAGAGATAGCTGACATTAATACATAGAATTTGTCAGAAAATCCATAATCGGGGTAACTATTAGATAATATAGATCAATAATTAATTCAAGTCCAGCCTATGTAATAATAAAATCTAAAGAATAAATTTAATACATACTCACTAATAAGTATTTGGAATAGGTTCTCAACCACTAGAATCATAGCACATATATTTCTAGCATTTGCAAATGACTATGGGAATAATACTCCACATATTTATAATGAGATAAGGTAAATTGCATGTTTTCCATTGTCAACAATTGCCATTTGAAATTCCATTAAAGGCACCATTTCTATATTTGTGGATGGGAAAAATCATCACATATGTGTATCATTGGGAAGATGAACAATTCTAGTAGCCCTTTAATTAAAATAAGAGGGTGTCAACGTGGTGTCAACCATGGTAGTGCAATGATTGGTTAAAACTGTGTTGTCATCATGCTCCAATACAAGGCTAAACAAGTGAAGGCTAGTAAAAAGATAAAGGACTTAGTTAAGGTTGGGCCCCACACCTGGTTTTCATCTCAACCATTAGATTAAAGAGATTTCCCAACTGAAACAATCATACAATGGCTCAGATTTCCAGAAGTTTTTTTAAAAGTTAAAACACTTAGTTAACATTTTCTTTTTAATTAAATTTATAAAAGAAATGACCACACCACAGTGAAAGTCCAAATGTTTCAATAAAAAATATATCAACGCATTATTCTTTGAGCGCAAAAGGGTAATAAAAAATATATCAAAGCATTACGTATATCCTTTACTGATTATGACATAAAGTGTAATGATGGAAAACAAACCTGTAAAATGTGATGATTATTAAGTGTATAAGTGACTATTTTGTATATTGAGGTATTAATACATTGACCTTACATTGTGTTTGAGATTGTCCTATTTATAAGAAAATGATGGATTGTAAAAGGGATTAATAACATGATTATTGAGAAGTTGCATGATTTTAAGTGAGGGGATTGAGTAGTGAATAGTGAGAAAAGTAAGGGTATGTTATTTGATAGAGTTTATATTATTGATGATGAGATCATAACACATGGTTCAACATGGAAAATGGCCCAAGAGACATTGAGCTAAAGAAAAATGAGTGACTTCACATAGCATGTGGTTCAGTATGGAAAATGGTCTCAAAGACACTGTGGTAAAGATAAATGAGTGGCTTAAAAAACTATTGTTTATCATGATGTTTTTATATTATTTTTCTTTACTGGAAAATAATTTTTCTCTATTGTTCCTACAATGTACATGGGAACATGTTCCACGTTTTCTTAA
This sequence comes from Larix kaempferi, assembly GCA_027924585.1. Classification (NCBI taxonomy): domain Eukaryota; kingdom Viridiplantae; phylum Streptophyta; class Pinopsida; order Pinales; family Pinaceae; genus Larix; species Larix kaempferi. Next base: position 8,744,545 of record BSBM01000809.1, on the reverse strand, counting down.
TTATGGATCTTTCATGGATTATTCTCACATGTAACATAAACATAAATTTCTTCATCTCACACCAATTTATCTTTTTCTTTCTTTATTTAGCACACTACAATTTCTTCTTAATTTTAGATGTGATAGTATTATGAATTTAACTAAGTTTGTTGTAATCATAGGAAGTGTTAGTGTCATTATCATCCAGGGGGAAGTCGTCAGCTGGTTAAGGGTATGTTTCCAAAGAAGAATCCAAAAGCATCAAAATGGCGAAGGAAAATAGGTAGGGTGTGCCTTAGTGATTGGATGGCACAACAAGAACTCAAAGTATCAGTCGACAGAGACTGACCTTATGAGGGCACAGTCAGGATCCATGAGCAGTTCGTGTTTGTCCTGGCCCAAATCACCACTGACAGAAAATCACCGTGGACACGTGTCATTTTCTTAGCTAGTCAGGGGTCTCAAGGTGGTTTCCCCAGGCCATTTGTTAGAGACCCTGAAAGCATCAGAAAACCACGGTGGTTTTATGAAGCACATAGCATCAGACCGGGAGGCAGGGTGCGGAGTGGGGCCTACTCTTAAAAGTCACATATTTTTAGGCACTGATCTCAAGGCATCCTGGTAGAAGATCGGCGGTCACCCGAGTGTCAGGGAGGAAAAATTGCATGAGGTATATCACGTCCAGTCCTCTCCTGAGTTGAAACCACTACTTCCATGTGGAAGTCCCAAGATTGTTCAAGGGGATTAAAGAATTTTTCCTAAACCATTTTCTGGAGGTCCTGAAAGCAACTAATGGTTTCTGTCTTGTCGGCCTCTGCCGTCACTTTGAAGCAACACCTCCCAATACTTATTACCACCGCCGTTGCCATACAAGCTACATCCTGCTCTCAACACACAAAGTCCGAAAGGGTAGTTGTGTAATTATTACGCTACTACAGGCGCACTCATCGAGGATTGTTCGAACAGATCTATAAATACTCCTCGACTTGGCATATTTTTGCATTTCAGAGTTCCTAAGCCTCACCGGTCTAGAGCGTGAAGCTTGAGATGCACAGATTGTTCAGAGGTGATTAATCTAGGCTGGAGGGTAGGTGTTCTAAATGGTGCATTTCATCTCAAGAGGAGGTTCGCCAGGAGCACTGAGGATTCGAACGACAAGTGTCCACGAGCAGCCTGTAGATGCACACTCGCCAGAAATCAGGAAGGAGAAGCCCGAGGTCTCACCCAAGATGTTTAAGGATAATTCAAAAATTACAACGATTAAAATTGAGATGGACCTTCTAGATGCAGAAGCACGAAAGAAGGGGATATGCCGATCCCAACGAAGGATGATCAAATGATGAAACAATAACACCTAAGCGGTTTGAGCAATGCAATGACAGAATCAGGTCCTATTCCACAGCTCAGTAGTAGAAGTAAAATTTTTCCCCACCAAAAACAAGTCCAAGAGAAAAGGGCTTGGATGGGGTAGAAGAGATAGATATTAAGGGTTTGCAAAGCGACATTTTCAGCTGGGTGGTCACACCTAAGGCTCCACTGGTCTATGGGTGGTCCAGCAAGTGTCTAAAAGGCTCTAAATAACTTTGAAAAGAGTTACACTGATAATACTTGTATTTATTAAGGGGATGAGAGCTTTTTCCCAAACCGGATGAACTACTTTGCTAACAAAGTGGTCTCGGGTCACAGTCATAGGATAACCAGTAGTGCTTCATATGACTGACTTTGTAACAAAATCTGTTAGGGAGTACAAAAAAAAGAAACTTAAAGCTGTTGAGCTATAACTGATCGTAACAATTTCTCTTTTAGATTATATGAAGGCTATATATAGCCAAATAGGTAGTAGCCAAAGGGTCAGCTATCTTTTGTAAGAAGTATTACTTCTATATTTGACAATTTGATCAATATAGAAAAGAAGAAAATTATTGCCCTATCTTGGAAGCTTTATGGATTCAAAGTTTTGATGTGCAGAGTTAGTACCTTCTATTTTTTTTCATCTCTACCATTTATGTATGATCTCCAGAGCTATTCTGAGCTTAATATGAGTGCTTATGCTTAAATGTATTTATTCTAAGATGATTAGTAATTGAAGTGTTCATGCTAACTTGTCTGGAGGTGATATCTTCATATTATTCAGTGGCGTTTTGTGTTCATTTTGTTGAGGATGTTTAATTCCTATCCCAGGCTCAGCACGCCATTCTGTAAATATAGGATAAAGATTTGCTTCTACAATACCTTTATCTTATACCATTTCATTTCCCATTTTCTACTCAAAGTGTGATTTCTGGCACATTGAATTAATGCCCATTCATATTTCAATATTCGAATTCGACATTGTTTTATGTCAAGCTATGATTTTATTCAGTAAAGTTTTCATAAGTTTTTATTGATGCCCAGGAATAGTTCTAAAGACAGCGTTAGAACGTCTCTAGGACTAACATATTTTTTGGCCCTATTGCGGGGGAGTGCAATCAAGAAGATAGATCTTCCTTGGGTATAACGACAAAATTATACGCTCTTAGTTTCATAGTGGATAAAATTAGGGTGCAGGCTGTAATCCACTTAGTGACTCCACAGTAACAAACCTGGCATATGTACAAATAAATACTCACCAGAACCCAAGCTACGAATAATTTGTGGCCGTAGAGGATTCATTTTCTTGGAGTCATAGATGTGGGAGATACCAATCTACTTCACCAAGTTATCAGCGAAGCTTCTCCTCCCCTTTGTTCATCCCTCAGTTCTCTCAGACTGAATTTATTGTTCGGACCCCCCAAAACAAACCTTTTCCCCAAGATCGTCATACTCCTTATGATTTTCCTATCTTCAAAAACATCCCTGCTATAAACGAGGAGCTTGTAGCTGATACTACTCCGCGCAAATCCCCCACCACCACACAGACAAAAATTATAAACGCCAGTCATCTCATGTCAAGAGGAGGAGGCAGACGACCACCACCACCACCACCCAGAACACCAAGATGGGTGGTAAGCCGGCATGGACCTTTGTAGCTACCCACACCCCTGAATGATATGCCTACTGATTACCTGAAGCTACTACCAAAGTATGATGGCAGCAAAGGGACATCTACAGAGGACCACGTGGATCGATTTCAAGATTTCATGGACAATATCCTGATCGAGCCCGATGATGTATTTATGATAATTTTTGCTCAGTCACTGGAAGGAGAGGCCAGCAAATGGTTCAAATCTTTACCTAATGCCTCCATTAGCACAATGGAAATCTTGGAAACTACTTTTGTTAAGAAATGGTGAGTTAAACATGACAGTTTATATTATCTAACATAATTCTATGCCCTGAGGAAAAGTAGCTCTGAAAACGTGGTCGATTTCATAGAAAGATTTAATAAATTGTATTTCAGAATTCCTGAGGACATTTGTCCCACTAAAGATGCAGCTCGAGTCACTTATGCATCCGATTTCCCCTCATATTTTGCCATAACGTTGAGAGAAAGAAGACCAGTCTCACTCAGCGATATGCAGGATGATGCCATAGATGTTGAAGGAAATATGAGAGCAAGAGGCAATATTAAAATGACTAGTGATACTGAACTCAAAGACAAAGGAAAGGCCAAGGAGGAAGGTGTATCTTCATAGATAAGAGACTCTTAGGACGTAAATATCGATCAGATGACCCGCATAATCAAGAACCTATCAAACAAGGTCACTATAATGGAATTAGAGGGTAGCATTCCTAACAGACAGTCCTCTCCATGTCCTCCAAATAGTTCAGAAGACCTTTCAATCCGCAGATGGCATATAGAGAAAAAAGAAATGATGAACAACCACTAAGGCCTCCTGTTTGTGATAAGGAAAACAATATGGTTGAGATCACAACAGATGAAGATTATGAAGATTTTGGAGAACAACTGAAATAGGTGGAGGAAGATTCCCACTTCATGCACCTTACCAGAGAAGACTGTGAGAGTTCACTCTTATATGAGGAAGATGGCTTAGACCTTATGTATTCCCAAAAAAATGACCAATTCCCTGATGATCAACTTGTTTCTCATAGCACTCAAACTGATAAAACACAAAATAAGTACAACCTAAGACCAAGGCCGGAAGCAACAAACAAGCAGAGCGGACCCATTCGTAGAAAGTCCCCACAGAAGTCAACGCAAACAAGGCCCCCTCAAGAAAAATCCCTACCCAAAGAAAAATACCTCCCTAAGGATAAAGGAGTCGAAACCATGATCCCAAATATCCTAAATCAGCCAGGTATAAGCCCCCATAAGAGAGTAGAACCAATCCCCAGAGAAGGGCCCACCTCTTTCAGTTTGGAACAAGAGCTGAACAAATTAAAGATAGCGGTTCCCTTGACTGAGTTAATAAAAAAATCCTATGTACCAAGGCCAAATTGACAAGATGCTGCACAGGGATTGTTGATCTTTTATTTCTCTTTGACAGACCCGGGCGTGCGGTAATCTTTTAGACCAACAGAACCCTTAGCTCACTGGCCCTTTCGGCAACAGGTCGCAGAAGCGACCTGAGGTCTCACCCGAAGTGATTCTAATGGGAGGCAGAAGACTCAAGTGTCCTCAGCCAAGTTCCGAGGCATCCAGGGTGCTCAAACCCACCTTAACCCCTTTCACAGAAGCTGTCTATCTCATTCCATTACTCCGGCTACGCCTCTGTCTTATCGCAGTACGCAGGAAATGCGATAAGTCTTTCCCTATGTGAACCCGTCTAGCGATACCCCGGATATCGTAGGTGCGATGTCTTGCCCTTCTAGTTCCTGCGGCAAGCGAACTTTGGCCGCTTCCTGGGCTAACAGGTGGTCTTAGCTATCCTTATCCTGGTACTGCAGTCAGCAACAGCATTCAGCCTACAAGCCTAACCCTCACTACTGAAGTCGACCCTTGATATCTCGCAACACGTAACTAGGTAGAACATTACTTTGCGCAATGTCTAAATAAACCATTCATGCCTCATATTCAGTTCTTACTCGCACATTAACCTCTGTTTAACAATTATATAGTTCGCAAAGAGGTTAGCTACGATTATAGCACTTGTTATACATCATTCAGAAGTTAACTGACGACCATGTACATTACTTATAACAGATTGAAGCATTCATATATAGCACAACCACATGAATGAGAATAATGGCTACACAATTACAATAGTGCTACTTAGATAAGCACATTGATACTCCCAGGGCAAAGGCTACGCCCAGGGGAACTGCGGTTCTTGCTTACAACTCTGGGGAATAAACACAGCTCCGTTCCACTCTTTACAATAGGGGTCTTCTGGGAAACTCCACCTCAGTGGGAGCCCTTCTCTATAGACCTCTTTTCTCTTCTTGCTTTTACAGTGCACTCTCTCCCTCTCGCAATCCCAGCGGATTGCACTATCTCTCAACAGGTCGGCCCTTGTATTCTCAGGGATGTTCAGACTTGCAACAACAAAAGACTTGACTAGCATCTACCTGATGTCTCTATCGCTATGTGGCCAACCCCTTATCCTATAAAAAGACTACTATATATAGATGGCCCGAAGGTCTCATCGCAGTTACAAAACTGTGGGCCTTATCCCAACAGTGACTCAACCCTAACCACTTACAGTAAACTGGCTGTACTTCCATGGCCGCCTTCTGTCTTGTCGCCGCTTCCTGCAGTCCTTAGTCTTTAATGCATCGACCCGTTGCTTCTTCTTGGTTCACGCAACGCTGACTGTAGTCCTTCGTCTTTATGAGGGTAGCTGAACCCTCTCTTCATCTTCGGCGCCTTTATTGCAGTGGTTGAGCTCTCCCTTCGGCCTCTTCTTTGTACCACATGCTTGACTTTTCTGTACCTATCGCCGTGATTCCCGCCGGAATTTGCACTACGGCGATATCTTTGTCTTACCGCCAAAATTGGTACTTTCCCTCCAAAATTAGTTATCCTTCCCAAAATTAGCAGCTTCCTAACTGCTGCGGAAGTTCTCTCCAACAACTCCCCTAACACTTACTTGTGGCTCGTCCCCGAGCCACTCGCAACAACAGCCTGATTCATCTGCCTAAGCTTATCCTTTGCTGCTCGTGAGATTGCTGCGAATTGTGCCTTAAGCGCTTTGATACTTTCATCCATGTGTGTTACTTCTTCCTGCGCTGCGCTGAGCAGCTCAGCGGTTACCAAGGAGTCCTCTGTGCCCTCAATGACTCCTTTACTTGAGGTGAAGCTTTTCACCTTTTGCTCCAGTTCATCAACCAGATGTGCGATGTTGCTTTCATGCGGGCTAACTTCGTTAGCCAGGTTGATCTGCTGTTCTCTGTATTTCTGCACCTGCTGCTGAATTTGTGTGATTTCTCCTTTCTTTCTTATCTTCGCAAGAGCACTCAAGCCCTTGTATTCTTCTTCAGCTTTTGCTATCGCATCTTCACAGTGCTTAATGTGCTGATCAAGCTGGGCCTTCTGTGGGAGCTCCTCTAGCTCCAGCCATGCCTTTGATGCATCTTCCAGGATGGCCTCTGCTGCTTCCACCCGACAGTGCATCTGTGTCTGTACAACTCTGAAAGCTTGCACTCGTGCTTCTTGGATTTCCTCTGGGGTAGGTGGCTTATTTGCTTCAAGTGCAGCAATCTTTGCTTCGTATTCTTCCTCCATCTTCCTCTTCTCTTCATCTAGAGCCTTTGCTCTTTCCGCTATTTTTCTGATCTTTTGAGTTATTTCTAACTCAGGCCTGATATCGCACTGCGGAAGCTCTGCTGCGATATTCTTTAAAACAAGAGAGACATCCTGCTCTCGCTGAACATATTGCGTCAACTGGGCACTCTCTGCCTCATGCTGCGCAATGAGCTGCTCATTGTCGTGAGACAGCAAAATATTTTGCTCATATGTGACTTGTTCTCTGTGCCTCAGCTCCGTGCCTATCTGCTGGAAAATTTCATACAACTGATCCATAGGTACTTCTGGTAGGTTCACCTCAAGAGGATGAACCATCTGCACCTCCATAGGTACAGGGAACTTAATACTTCCTGGCGGTATACGAACAATGTTCGTGCGGTCCTTTGCAATGCTTTCTTCTCTGCTCTGCGAAGGGGGCTGCGAACTTTCTGCGACTGTAGTTGGAGCTGGCTGAATCTGCATGGAAGCAGTCTTCTCAGTGATTGCCTTCAACTCTCGCAATTTGTTGTCAAGGCTGATGCGCATACGATCCTGCGATGACTGAATCGCAGCGAATTTATCCCGCATCTTCTCCTGTATTCGGCTGGCGATGAGATCATACTCATCCTCTGTCATGACTAGTGCCTGCGGTTCGTCGGAAGTAACCGCCTTTGTTCTCTTCTTCTTTGCTCGCACCGGAGAAGGGCCTTCAATAGCCTTTCTCTTAGAACCCATTGGTTCTTTCTCTTTGTCTTTAGGATCTACCTCCTGAGCATCTTCTGGGTCCTCGGCTGGGGGATCAACTGGAACTAGGCCAGAGGATAGATCATCATACATTTGTTTCATGTCCTCGTCGAAACAGTTCTTAATGGTATCTTCGACCTGCTGGATGTCCATGCGATATGGGCCGGGGGCCCATTCGTTGTGTTTCCTGAACCCTTTGGGTCTGATGTAGGTTTTATCCCTGTCGACCTTAAATTCCAGCTTGGACTGATAAAGATCAACGACCGGCGAGTCGACACGCGGAATCGTTGCGACGGATTCAAGCAATAGCGTATAATATTCATGGAATACCATTGCGTTATTCTTGTGCTTCTCTGGGTGATTACTCGCCCAAAGATTGGAGTACCTCAACCCTCTGCACGCCCCTGGTGCCAGCTGTGGAAACTGTGAGTTGGGCGGCTCCTTCCATCCAATGAAAGCCATAAGGATCAGCAGCCACGAGAAGTGGAAGCTGTGAAGTGGATCCTGCTGTGCTTGCGCACAGTCTTGAAAGAAACTATTCAGCAAAAATAAACTCCAGTTGTAAGGTTTACCATTTATGACTTCGATCGCTAGGCGGATAACTGAGCCTGTGACCTCCTTCGGCCTCACCTTGAGAAGGAGTTTTCCGGCCAACAGACTAACAGTAAACCGCAAGGCGTCATCTTGTATTGAATTGACATCGTAGGCGCGACCTCCTCTTTGCAGCTTATACTCCGCAACCTGCTTGGTTGAGAGTCTGGTATCCTTTGTGGCGCCATCAATATTTATCTGTGGGTCAAAACCAGTCTTCGACAGACCGGTAATGCGGTGAATGAGATCAACATTGACATCTATTCGGTTACCCAACCATAAGTAACCACCATGCACGCATGAAAGTAGCGTCCGCACCACAGCATTGACCTCCGGGCCCCGTCCAAAGTGTGGGATCTCCAGGAGATTGAGCAGTCCCGACGGTACTAAATGGCTTACATGGTCCATGGGGACGAACTCATCGTGCTGTGTCCTTGGGTTCCTCTGAATCGTCATATAACGATCGCGGCGGAATTGTGGGTACAGCGTATAATCTCTCAGATTATAATCAGTAAACTTAACAGCATGCATATTCCCCCACAAGTTACCTTCTTCCTTCACTCGGTTATCTAGCGGCGGGAGTATGAGTTCATACTTAAAGTCTCTTGGAAGGACGATCGCTGGCGCATTCTCTACTCTCGGTGGGAAGTATAGGGTAGTGACTGTAACTTCTTCCGGAAGTTCCTGCTCCGGTTCCTCTGACTCTGTGCTATTCAGGGTCTCGCTACGTTCCATATTAGCTAAGGTTCTCGGCGACTGGCGTATGGTCGAAGAGCCAGCAGCAATTTTCTTTCCTTTCTCCGCCACAACTGAAGTCATAGCGCACTCAATTCCACCCCTTTGGAATCTCTGCAACACGTCTTCGAGAGGCTCGTCTGGCGCGAGGCGCCTTCCCCTGTGGTACTCTGGGCTTCCTATGATTGCTAATCTTACTGCAAATCAGAGTCTGCAACTGTTTTTGATTTCCCTGCTCAGACTCTGCTAAGAATACGTTTGGCTCGGCTCAGCTGCGCTCAACTCTTTTGGTGAAAATGACTAAGTAGCCCCGTGCTTTGAATAGGACCTGTATTTATCCTACGGCGGAATTTCAAATGGCAACGGACCAGTAACTGGACCCGTTGGCGACATTTAATGTATAGACAAGACAGCACCCCGTGCCTATTTATTGCAAATGCCGTTTGAAATTTTGCTGGGAAACTGTGCGCCGGAGTGGTGTCGCATCGGATTTTCCAAATCTAGAAGAATCGTCGTACTGCTGCCAAATCTTAGTACAACAGCTACTTGTCAGCCGTGCAGTTAATGCTTGTCAGATGGCGAAGTGACTAGCCCTCTGATCAATTCAAAATTTGATATCGCATCAACCTGTTTTCTGTCCTCCGCGATACGATATCGCATCGTCTGGAAGTGGAAAGTGCCAAAAACTCGCCTCATATCAAAATGGTCGCAACCACCAGGAAAACTGGCTGCGAGTTCTTACCTGAAGTATTTCCCGGTGTAGACTCCTTAGGGTGCGATGCTTCATTTCAACTCCACTGAGCATCTGCACCACTAGCTTCCTTTCTGGGCTAGGACTGGGAGGTGGCATGGCCTTCGCGATACAGCTTAAGCCGACTGCCATTGATCAGGGTAGGAAGAAACTCCCCACTCATAGTACAAAGCTGTATAGCACCTCCATCTGTTATTTGCTGGATTTGATATGGTCCTAACCAATGAGTTTTGAATTTTCCAGGGAACTTTATAAACTTACTGTCATAAAGGAGTACCAAGTCTCCAAGCTGAAAGGTTTTGTTCTTGATATGCCTATCATGCCAAGATTTTTCTCGTGCTTTCTGCACTTTTTGATGGAATCCTGCGATAAATCTGTCTTCCTCCAGATTGAGCAGCTGTGCCAATCTCTCCTCTAAAGTATCAGAATCAGCCATCTCTGTAAGCTGAGCAATCCTTAGACTGGGTAAGATGTATTCCATAGGCATAACAGCCTCTTGTCCATATACCAGGCTGAAAGGTGTGTGCCCTGTTAGTTTCTTACACGTGGTCCTGTAAGCCCATAATACAGCATTAACTCTGAGGTCCCAATCATCCCTTTGACTGTTACAAATCTTTGTAAGAGCATGTTCTAATATCTTATTGAAAGCCTCCACCGTACCATTAGCTTGAGGGTGGTAAGGTGTACTCTTATGGTGCTGTATTTCAAATTCCTCTGTCAAGGCTTCTATGGTGCTATTCAAAAAATGTGTGCCTTGATCACTCATCAAAGTCACTGGGCATCCAAATCTAGTGATGATGTTTTCAAAAATAAATTGTGCTGCTGTAGCAGCATCACAATTCCTGACTGCTTTTGCCTCAGCCCACCTGGTGAGGTATTCTGTTGCTGTAATTATATATCTCGCACCAGTTCGTTTTCCTGGGGGGTTAATAGGACCCACGAAGTCTATGGCCCACTTATCAAATGCGCGTAGCGTTATCTGTGGTCGCAACGGCATTTCATCTCTTCTGGAGGGCTTTCCTGTCCTTTGGCAGATATCGCATGATCTGCAAAACTCTTTACTGTCTTTATGTAATGTAGGCCACCATAGTCCGGCTGCTAGGATCTTCTGAGCGGTTGGCTTCCCTGCGAAATGGCCTCCTGCGATGCCCGAATGTGCTTCCTTAAGAATGGTCTGTTTCTCGTGGGGCATAACGCATCTGCGCAAGATTTCATCTGGTCCTAACTTATATAGGTGTCCTGCAATCAGGGTGAAGTCTGCTGCTTTCACCACTAATTGTTTCTTTTGTTGCTTGGTAAACTCAGGTGGTGCCCACCCTGTAGTAAGGAATTGAATTATGTCTCCATAATATTCATCTGCGACCTGAATGGAGAATAATTGCGCATCAGGCAAGTTGTCCTCTAAATTACTTGGTTCTTCACCTGAGTCTAGCCTTGACAGGTGATCAGGTCCTGCATTTAGTCTTCCTGGCTTAACAATAATTTCGAAATCATATTCCTGGAACAACAATAGCCATCTGCATATTCTTCCCCCTAACACTGGCTTATTGACCAAGTACTTTAATGCAGAATGGTCGGTGAACATCTTGAACGGGGCACCCAATAAATAGTGCCGAAATTTCTGTAAGGCATACACCATTGCTAACCCTTCTCTCTCTGTGGTGGTGTAATTCTTCTCAGCTGTCGATAGTCTCCTGCTCGAATATGCAATAGGGTGGTCAATACCCCCTTCGCCTGGTTGCGTGAGAATAATGCCCAGTGCGATGCCAGATGCATCCACATGAACATGAAAAGGCTTGTTCCAATCTGGAAATACCAGAATAGGTGCTGTAACCATTTTTTCTTTTAGAGCGTCAAGACTCTTCTGACATTCCTCATTCCACTGAAATTTGATATCCTTCTTCAATAATTTCTCCATTGGTGCGGTAATCTTGGCATACCCTTTGATAAACTTTCTGTAATACCCAGTATGACCAAGTGTAGTTCTCAGCTGCTTTACTGAGTTAGGTGCTGGTAAATTGACGATGATGGCGATCTTCGCAGGATCTACCATCAAGCCTTGTCTGCACACAATGTGACCCAACAACGTACCAAAAGGTGCACAAAATATACATTTTTTTAAGTTAAGGGAAATCTGGTGCTGTCTACATTTTTCAAACATTAATCGCAGGTTTCCTATGTGCTTCTTGACTAGTCCAAATACAGTCCAATCATCAAAATAAACTTCTAGAAATTGATGGATGTATTCCTTAAAGACAGCAACAACTACTCTAGAAAAAATTGCTGGGGCATTCTTAAGACCAAAGGGCATTACCGTATACTGAAAGGAGCCCCATTCTGTCGCAAATGTGGTCTTGTGCCTGTCGTCTGGATGGATTCTTATCTGGTGATAGCCTGAAAAGCCATCAGTAAATGAATAGATTTCTTGTCCTCCAACATTGTCTAAGACTTCATCAGTGAATGGTGTCGGAAATGGGTCATGCAGCGATGCATCATTCAGTTTGCGCAAGTCGACACAGATCCTGATGTCTCCTTTTGTTTTCTTTTCTTGTACTACCATGGGACTAACCCACTCACTTTCTTCAACAGGTTCAATGATGCCTGCTGCTAGCATCTTATCTATTTCATCTTTGACTTTTGCTTTATACCGCGGATTCAACCGGTATGGGCGTTGCTTAACCGGCTTAGCGTCCTCCTTAAGCGGTATTCTCATGACTCCGAGGTCACCCACTATTCCCTTCATTTCTGTAAAGTTGGTAGGAAATAGGTCCTGATACTCATGTAATAGGTCTGTGATTTGGCCAATTGTCTCATCATCCCAGTAATCTCCAATAGAGGCAAACTTAGGGTCTGTTTCTGTGCCAATATTGCTCTTTCTGATCTTGATTGGTTCTGTTACAGCTGGGATTTCTAAGTGCGGACCTTCAACTTCACGCATACCTTCTGTTTCTGCGATATTGATACTGCGAGGATCTTCATCCTCATCGCTTGAGTCTTGTGCACAGTTGTAACATTCCAGTGCATGTTCCATCTGAATAGCCCACTCGGGTTGCGAATCCGCTGGTAATGGGCAATCCTCAAATATTTTAGTCTTTATGATCTTCAAAGCCCGATCAATGCTTGGATGCTCAGATTCGAAACTGAACGTGACCAAGAAGTTTTCAATCATAATAGGCCATGAGATAGTTCCTTTTCTTAGCTCTGTTTCTGTATACCAGTTCCGTGGAACTGTATCCAGTGTATGGATAAACAAATGGACCCATTCTTCTGCTGGAATTTCTAGCCAACTCTGTTCACAGTTCATAATGTGTGTTCTGGGATCACTCTCCCCTGTATATTTCCGCTGTGTGCAGTTTCTTTCCTTAGAGAATCTAATGCGCATCAATCTCTTACAATCGTACCATGATGCGATATGTTCCTTGTGTGTGTACCACCATCTTGCAGGTGTGGCTCGAACTGCAAGGTCAAAAACCTCCATCCTCTGCTCTTGAGGGATCTCCTGCTCAAACTGCTGCAAAAAATCATTGACATCTGCTAATCCATCAAAAGTTGGAATATACCTGTTTTCTGTCCCAATCCATCGCAGTGATTTAGTCATGAATGCGCATCTGCGAATAGAGACTTCGTGGAGTCTATTTTGCCAATTTTCTAAACCAACATCTGAATCTGATGTGCAAGAGCTATCACATCTCCAGCTGATATGTCCATCAGCTGTAGGATCAATGTAGTCTGTCTGATTAGAAGTCATTTGGTACAAATTTTCCATGTTATGCACCTCCTCTTCTGCTTTGATTGGCTCGATGTAGCGAGGACCCTGTAAAGGATCTAATGGTGCGATAACCCGGACTTGAGCATCTTCAAACGTCATCTGCCTTTTCTTTAAGTTGATAACAGCCTTGTTATCAAAAGCCCAATCAATACCTAATAGAGCTGGGTAGGGTTTGGTGTCACCAATAATTTCTATAATCTCAAAATCGGCATATGTGTGAACTCCGTCGATGTCCACTGGGACATGCGATAGGCGACCCATCGGTGATATTCTCTGTTGATTAGCTAGTCTGAGATGGATAGGGGATCTGCTTAGTTTTGGACTTCCCATCTGTTCCCATGTCTGTTTAGTCAAGACATTTACTTCTGAACCTAAGTCTAGGATAACCTCATCCATTTCAAATAGGCCGATCTGCGCTGTGAGCCTCATCTCTCTTCCTGTCCTTGTATGGCCCATTATATGGTGAATGGTGCGCTGTGTATTGCTCACAGAAGGGCTCTGTTGACATTGGTCAATAACTTTCTGAAGTTCCTCTACAGCTTTCCCATTTCTTAGAAGTTTCAAACAACTCTGCAAGAAGGACTGTACACTCCCGGTCAATTCCTCTTCGTCGCATCTGCCAGATGTGCTAGCCTGTGGTATCTGCGTAGTACTAACATCCTGCGGTGGTTTCCGTGGTATACCCTGAGATGGTAATAATAGTGATCTGGGCGGTGTCTGTTCAGCAAAGGAAGTCTTAGTTTGTTGAAATGCCTCCTTATTTTTCTGTAGATCAAGTGGGATAGGTTTTCCTGGAGCTTTGCGCACCCACTGCGTTCCTGTCGTTTTTTCCACGTCCTGCGATATGTTGCTCGTAGAGAGGCCACTGCGAGTTACAATATTGACCCGTGGTTCAGTTTCATTCTGCTCAGCAGCGATAAACTGGATAGTCTGATTGGTTGCTGGCTTGGCGTCCTTGATCTTAGCTATCAGTATGGGACATTCCTCTATTGTGTGGTCATAAGATTTACAATACTTGCACGTTGTAGTAGGGTTCTGACAGTCTCTAGCGTAATGTCCTGTGCCTCCACAGTTATAACAGGTGATAGTTCCACGGCCACGGCCAGATTCATAGCCTCCTCCGCGTCCTCGGCCTCTGAAATTTCCTCCACGGCCTCCCTGATTCGGATCAGTTTGTGCACGTACTGCTGGTCCGGATGCTTCTGACTGAACTCTGTAGAGGTCGTGCTTCCTTTCTATCATTAACTCATAAGCTCTACAATTGTTTTCGTCATGTCCCACAGATTTACAGAAGTTGCAATATAGGTTCTTTGGTGTCTGCACATATTTCTGAAGGAGAGGGCATTCCTGAGGACTGTGTCCTCTGGTTCTACAAATCTCGCACCATGGCCCCTGGTTCTGCATCAACGGGTTAGGAGCTCCACTGGCGATATAGTCAGCAAAGACAGGGCAGTTATCCTTACTGTGTCCCTGCGCTTTACACTTAGTACACCAAATTTCATGCGCAACCTCCTTTCCTTTCTTAATTTCGTGCAGCTGTAAGGTGAGGTTAGCTAGCTGATTTTGCAGATTAGTGATACCGGTGCTAGTTTCTGCTAGAGGTGAAGCCTCTAGTTTCATTGCCATTTCTAATGCTTCATCTTGTGTATTTAATTTCTGTTGCATTAGCGGGAGTCTGATGTGTGGTAATATTGCTGCGATAAACCATTCTTTATGCTGTTGAGGCGCAAGCTCAAAGCTTACCTGATCAATGAGGGTCTTGAATCTCTGGTCAAAATCCCAAACCGTCTCCGTAGGCAATTGTTTAATATCCTTAAGTTCTGCTATGCATTGTGACTCGGATTTAGGTTTTTTAAACTCTTTAATCATAGCAGTTCTAACCTGTGCAAGCGTTCTGTTATGGCCAGTGGTATACTTCATATACCAAGTTAATGCTCTGTCTCTAAATGTGGTGGCCAGCTGGACAAGCTTGACATTATCATCTTGTATTTGCTTAATGGTCCATATGGCTTCGCATAAGAACCAGTGTTGCTCAGGGTCCTCCGACCCTGTACCTTTGAATGTTGGTAGCTTCATATCGTCTCCCATTCTGTTTCTAGATGGTGGGTTTTGGTTTGCTGTATGACTACCACTCGGCTGTGTAGATGTGGAGGGTGTAGCGGTAGTATTCGCTGTATAAGAGCTACTGGAAGGGGTTCCTGCGGGATTATTCTGAGTTCCGACTGGCTTTTGAGGAGTCCTAGGATTCTGACTCTGCTGTCTCGGGTGATCTGAACTGTCTTCTTCAGAAGAAGATGACTCGTTGACTCTATATCTTTTACCACTACGTGTATGTCCAAGATACTCGTAATCACTTTCAGAGTCTACTGACATTACAATATCATGCTACAATTCATCTGAGAGTATATCCAGTACTCCTTTTTCATATAGTAATTGCTTAATGGACAGACTTAGAGAATTTAGGTACTTACCGCGATAACCCTTGAAGAAGTACCGTTCTGCTGCGCTGAAACTCTTTCTCTGATCAACCGCGAACTCTGTGATGAAGCCGTCCAGCAGACTCGTAAGCCAGAAGTCTACTGCGCGTGAGATGGGGTTATCGACACCCTTCAAGGTCTGAATCAGCTCTGCTGTCCAGACAACTTCTCGCCTCTTCTTGACACCGCTGTTGTCAACAAGCTTTGATAACCAACCATATAACTCAATAGCATAAGTTACGAAGAATATCTCGTGAAGATCTGTAAAAATGTGCTTCTGTAGCCAAGCCTCAGTGCTCAGTCTAGGATTCTTGTTTTCTTTTGCAGCAAACTCTCTTTCTTTTGACTCAACCCACTGGTTAAGTTCTTGCTTGGTAGGATGCCAACAGAACATCAGCTCAATGTGTTCAAACCGGCAACGGAACCATTTGTTGATCTTTTATTTCTCTTTGACAGACCCGGGCGTGCGGTAATCTTTTAGACCAACAGAACCCTTAGCTCACTGGCCCTTTCGGCAACAGGTCGCAGAAGCGACCTGAGGTCTCACCCGAAGTGATTCTAATGGGAGGCAGAAGACTCAAGTGTCCTCAGCCAAGTTCCGAGGCATCCAGGGTGCTCAAACCCACCTTAACCCCTTTCACAGAAGCTGTCTATCTCATTCCATTACTCCGGCTACGCCTCTGTCTTATCGCAGTACGCAGGAAATGCGATAAGTCTTTCCCTATGTGAACCCGTCTAGCGATACCCCGGATATCGTAGGTGCGATGTCTTGCCCTTCTAGTTCCTGCGGCAAGCGAACTTTGGCCGCTTCCTGGGCTAACAGGTGGTCTTAGCTATCCTTATCCTGGTACTGCAGTCAGCAACAGCATTCAGCCTACAAGCCTAACCCTCACTACTGAAGTCGACCCTTGATATCTCGCAACACGTAACTAGGTAGAACATTACTTTGCGCAATGTCTAAATAAACCATTCATGCCTCATATTCAGTTCTTACTCGCACATTAACCTCTGTTTAACAATTATATAGTTCGCAAAGAGGTTAGCTACGATTATAGCACTTGTTATACATCATTCAGAAGTTAACTGACGACCATGTACATTACTTATAACAGATTGAAGCATTCATATATAGCACAACCACATGAATGAGAATAATGGCTACACAATTACAATAGTGCTACTTAGATAAGCACATTGATACTCCCAGGGCAAAGGCTACGCCCAGGGGAACTGCGGTTCTTGCTTACAACTCTGGGGAATAAACACAGCTCCGTTCCACTCTTTACAATAGGGGTCTTCTGGGAAACTCCACCTCAGTGGGAGCCCTTCTCTATAGACCTCTTTTCTCTTCTTGCTTTTACAGTGCACTCTCTCCCTCTCGCAATCCCAGCGGATTGCACTATCTCTCAACAGGTCGGCCCTTGTATTCTCAGGGATGTTCAGACTTGCAACAACAAAAGACTTGACTAGCATCTACCTGATGTCTCTATCGCTATGTGGCCAACCCCTTATCCTATAAAAAGACTACTATATATAGATGGCCCGAAGGTCTCATCGCAGTTACAAAACTGTGGGCCTTATCCCAACAGTGACTCAACCCTAACCACTTACAGTAAACTGGCTGTACTTCCATGGCCGCCTTCTGTCTTGTCGCCGCTTCCTGCAGTCCTTAGTCTTTAATGCATCGACCCGTTGCTTCTTCTTGGTTCACGCAACGCTGACTGTAGTCCTTCGTCTTTATGAGGGTAGCTGAACCCTCTCTTCATCTTCGGCGCCTTTATTGCAGTGGTTGAGCTCTCCCTTCGGCCTCTTCTTTGTACCACATGCTTGACTTTTCTGTACCTATCGCCGTGATTCCCGCCGGAATTTGCGCTACGGCGATATCTTTGTCTTACCGCCAAAATTGGTACTTTCCCTCCAAAATTAGTTATCCTTCCCAAAATTAGCAGCTTCCTAACTGCTGCGGAAGTTCTCTCCAACAGGGATGAAATATTTGATCAACAAGATTCCATAAATCTTAATGATGAGGCTCCCTCTTTTTAGTGTGGCCCACACATTGATAATAAAGAAGAACCCACTACCCTATTTTACGTCACCTTGAATGTACATGAGAAGCTTCTGCACAACTATATGTTGGATTCTGGAGCATCTCACAATCTAATGCCCAAAGTTATCATGGAACAATTGGGACTGGAAATCACCAGGCCATATCATGATCTTTATAGCTTCGATTCCAGAAAGGTAAAGTGCATAGGGATGATAAAATACCTGGTGGTCACTCTTGCCCAGATACCCGCCAAAAGCGTAATGATGGACGTGGTGGTAACAGATGTCCCAGCTAAATATGGCATGCCTCTGTCAAGAAGCTCGACTAAAAATCTTGGAGGAACCATGTAGATGGACATGAAGTATGCTACAATACCCGTTTTTTCCAGAGAAACCAGGCGGTTATACAGGGACGCCATGTTCTTCTATGTTATAAGTGACCAGGATGGTCCTATGAATTATCCTATATATGTTTCCGATGAGAACATGGGTTGTTACAGATTATAAGTGGGAGACCCAATTGAAGAAGAGATCACACATGTTCAAGCGACAGAGCCATCCACTGAAAATATATGGAACCAAGTCTAGAAACTCTTTTTCAATGGGGCATCTACCAAAGATGAATCCGAAGTAGGCACGGTATTGTCATCACCATTGGGGGATGAAATCAGTCTGTCTTACAAGCTAGATTTTGACACCGCCAACAATGTTGCTGAGTATGAAGCACTCGTCCTCGGCCTCTGAGCTGCAAGAGACTTGAGAATTACTAATTTGGTGGTCTTCAGAGACTCTGAACTAGTGGTAAATCAGATTAGAAGTGTTTATTAGACTAAGCATCCCAGACTCAGAGCAGACCGCAATTTGGCCTGGGACCTCATTGAGAACTTCTTTGATGCCTTCAACATTCTTTCGTTCCATAGAAAGAAAATCAACAGGCCTATGCCTTGGCCATGATGGAAAGTTCGTTCAATCCTCCCAAGAAGCCGAGGCTAAAATATGAAGTTGAAGTGAGATATCATCCCTCCATTCTCGACAACGTCAAAAAGTTGGCAACTTTTCAAAGATGATCAACAAATTAAGCGCTTTTTGCAGATGGTCAAGGAATTCTCAAATACTGAAATAGATGGTGATTCCAGAAAGATAGAAGAAGGTAATTCGCAGGTAAAAGATACAGAAGGCTCTAAATTCATGCAACAGATTGCTGGTCACGGGGTTCTGCAGTTAAAGAACAATTTCATTCCGAAAGGACTTGTTCCATTAGAACAACTGTTCGACAAAAATGAGATCCCGGTCAAACTAACAGTACAACCAACTACTGAGGCCGTGCAGGAATTAAATCTGGGCACCATGAAGGATCCCAAGTTCGTCAAACTCTCTCAGTCCATCACAATCAAGCAGAGGCAAAGGTATGAGGAATTGTTCAAAGATTATGCGGATGTTTTTGCATGGAAGTACAAAGACCTTAGAACCTATGATACTACCATAATACAACATAGGATTCCCTTAAAGCCTGATGCTAAGCCAGTAAAAAAAACGTTGAGGCAGGTGAACCCTATCTTGTTTCCAGTAATTGAAAAGGAAGTGAGGAAACTTCTTGATGCAAAAATCATTATCCCTCTAAGATATTCAGAATGGGTGGCTAACCTAGTACCGATCAGAAAAAAAAACGGTGAGATCCGACTATGCATCGATTTCACGAATCTGAATAAATGCTCATTGAAGGATAATTATTCCTTGCCCAAAATGGATCATATTCTGCAAAAGGTGGTGGGGTCAACCCGAGTGTCTATGATGGATGGATTCTCAGGGTATAATCAAGTTGCAATGCACCTAGATGATAGGGAAAAGATGGCCTTCACTACACAGTGGAAAATTTTATGTATGACAAAATGCCCTTCGGCCTTATGAATGCTGGGGCAACATTCCAAAGGGCCATGTACATAGCATTCATAGGAGAAAAGGATAAGTGCATTGTTATATACCTGAATGATATGACAGTTTTTTCTAAGTATGACAAGGAACATCTTTAGCAGCTGAAGCAAACCTTTGAGAAGTGCAGAAGGTATGGCCTATCTCTCAATCCAAAGAAGTCCTTTTTCGCCATAACGGAAGGAAAGCTACTTGGTCATATCGTTTCCAAAGATGACATAAGGATAGACCCGAAGAGAGTGGTTGCTATCAAGCTGATCGAGCTCCCACGAAATAAAAAAGAGGTATAATCTTTCATTGGTAAAATAATTTTTTTACGGAGATTTATCCTAACTTTGCTGAAATAATGAAAGAAATTACTAACATGCTGAGAAAAGATGCTGAGATAAAATGGACCAGAACCGTGAGGAATTCTTTTAAACATATAAAGAAATCCCTGGGAGAAGCGCCTGTTTTGACTAGCCTGGACTACACCAAGGATTTCCAATTTTTTTCTTTTGCCTCTGAGGTTACTATTGCAAAAGTCCTTTTGCAAAAAAACAGGAAGGGCATGAATTACCTATTGCTTTCTTCAGCTAATCCCTGAGAGATGCAAAATTAAAATATAGCACAATGGAGAAGTAGGCGTATGCACTTGTTAAAGCACTCAAGTCATTTAGGAGCTACGTTTTGCATTCCAAGATCATCGCTCATGTGGTAGGGAGTACCATTAAATATATCTTATGTCATCTTGATAGTGAAGGAAGAAGAGGAAAGTATATTTCCAGGATCCAAGAGTATGATATGGAGATTAAACCTACCAAGTTGCTAAAAGGATAGGGATTAGCTAAACTGCTGGCTGAGTCGAATTATCAAGCCCTAGAGATCGATTTAATCGATCAACTCCTTGATCAGGTAAATGGAGAAGGTCAGCAGAACCTTCCCAACCAGGTAGCTGAGAAATTTATGAATTCAGAATGGTATAGGGACATAGTCTACTATTTGGAGCATCTTACCTGTCCCCCCAAAATGGAGAAGTCTAAAATAAGATCCCTTAAGCTCAGAGCAGTCAAATACTATGTATTGGATGGTTATTTTTTTGGAAAGACTCACTGGGTATCCTGCTCAATTGCATTGTAGAAGAGGAGACCGAGGGCATAATTACTAAGTTTCACAAAGGTATGTGTGGAGGGCATCATCCGTGGAGAGAAACTGCTCATAAAATATTGCAAGCAAGCTATTTCTCGCCCACCCTATTCACCGATGCCAGCAAGATCGTCAGGGCATGCAAGGAATGCCAAATGTTTGCCGGAAAGCAGAAGCTGAAACCATTACCCCTCAAAACCATAAGGGTAGAAGCACCCTTCTAGCAGTGGGGTCTTGATTTTATTGGGGAAATAAATCCTCATTCCAGCGGCCAGCACTAATGGATCCTTATGGGAACTGATTACTTCACGAAGTGGGTGGAAGCTATTCCCACTATGAATGCAAGTGACTTAGTCATAATAAGCTTCCTAGAAGAAAATATCTTGGCAATATTTGGTTGTTCAAGGAAAATACTTACGGACAATGCTCCGGCCTTCAAATCATATAAGATGATGAACTTTTGCCAGAATTATAATATTTAATTGATTCATTCAACCACATACTACCTGCAGGGAAATGTCTTGGCCGAGTCTTCTAATAAAAGCTTGGTGACTATTATTAAGAAGATGCTCAGTACAAACAAAAAGGCCTGGGACTCCCAATTAAAGTTCACATTATGGGAAGATAGGATCAGTGTAAAACGGGCCATAGGCACTTCGCCCTTTAAGTTGGTTTATGGAAAGGAAGCAGTCCTCCCGATTCAGTTGGGCCTCCCGGTCATGAAGCTACTACAACCAGAAAGTGAAGACCCAGACGATATGGAAAGAATAATCCATCATTTCATAGAGATTCAACAGGTCAGAGAATAACTGGATGACTCCACTAAGATCTATCAGGACAAGATGAAAGCAACTTTTGACCACAGGGCTATTGCTCGATATTTTCAGCATAGAGATCTTGTTCTAAAATGGGATTCCAGAAGAGAGCCGAGGTATAAGCATGGGAAGTTCGACAACTTATGGTTGGGTCCTTTTAAAATTATCACAGTCCAGGACAATAGCACATATGAGTTGGCTCAGCTTAATGATGAAAGTTTTGGGAACCCTGTGAATGGAAGATTCCTAAAGTGGTTCTTTCATTACTAAATTCCTTTTTCCCACTTTGTGAATGGATCTGGTGTACCATATTTTGTAGCATTTCTCATTTTCTCTTTGTTTTTATTGTTTTTCAAAATCATAATCAGCTTTGTTACCTATCTTTTGTTTATTCCTCTAAAGCTAGATTGTCAGCAAGAAGATATGACTCCACAACCCAATGAGCTAAAAGGCACTAGTCTACTATTCTCAACCTTGCCTAGAAGGAAGAGGTTGTCCCCGCTGAAGCCAATGTTAGTGTCATTATCATCTAGGAGGAAGCCGTCAGCTGGTTAAGGGTATGTTTCCAAACAATAATCGAAAAGCTTCAAAATGACATAGGAAAAGCAGTAGGGTGGCATGACTTAGTGATCGGATGGCGCAGCAGGAACTCAAAGTATTAGTCAATAGAGACCGTCCTTATGAGGGCATAGTCAGGATTCATGAGCATCTCACATTTGTCCTGGCCCAGGTCATCCCTGACAGAAAACCATCGTGGACACGTGTCATTTTCTTAGCCAGTCAGGGGTCTCAAGGTGGTTTCCCCAGTCCGTTTTTTAGAGACCCTAAAACCATCAGAAAACCACAGTGGTTTTATGAAGCAAATAGCGTCAGACCGAGAGGCAGGGTGCGGAGTGGGGCCTACTCTTAAAAGTCACATATTTTTAGGCACTGATCTTGAGGCATCCTGGAAGAAGATAGGTGGTCACCCGAGTGTCAGGGAGGAAACGTTGCACGAGGTATATCATGTCTAGTCCTGCCTTGAGTTGAAACCACTACTTCCACGTGGCAAACCAAAGATCGTTTAGGGTCCTTAAAGCGGTTTTCCTAAACCGTTTTCTGGAGGTCCTGAAAACCGCTAATGTTTATGTCTTGTCTGCCTCTGCCATCACTTAGAAGAAGCACCTCCCAGTACTTATTACCGCCCCCATCATCGTACAAGATGCAGCCTGCTCTCAACACGCAAATCCCGAAAGGGTAGTCGTGTAATTATTACGCTAGTACAGGCGCGCTCATTGAGGATTGTTCGAACAGATCTATAAATACTCCTCGACTTGGCATATTTTTTCATTTCAGAGTTCCTAAGCCTCACCAGTCTAGAGCGCGAAGCTTGAGATGCGTAGATTGTTCAGAGATGATTAATCTAGGCTGGAGGGTAGGTGTTCTAAATGCTGCATTTCATCTCAAGAGGAGCCTCGCCAAGAGCACTGACGATTCAGACGACAAGTGTCCACGAGCAGCCTACAGATGCACACTCGCGGGAAATTAGGCAAGAGAAGCCCAAGGTCTCACCCGAGATGTCTAAGGAGAATTCAACTATTACAACAATTAAAAATGAGATAGACCTTTTGGATGCAAAAGCACAGAAGGAGGGGATACGTCGGTCCCAACGAAGGATGATCAAATGATCAAACAGTAGCACCAGAGCGGTTTGAGCGATGCAATGATTGAATGAGGTCCTGTTCCATAGCTTGGCAGCAGAAGTAAACTTTTTCCCCGCCAAAAACAAGGTCCAAGAGCAAAGGGCTTGGATGGGGTAGAAGAGATAGATATTAAGGGTTTGCAAAGTGACATTTTCAGCCGGGTGGTTGCACCTACGTCTCCATTGGTCTGTGGGTGGTCCAACAAGTGTCTAAAGGGATCTAAATAGCTTTGAAAAGAGTTACATCGATAATACTTGCATTTCTTAAGGGGATGAGATATTTTTCCCAAACCGGATGAACTACTTTGCTAGAAAAGTGGTCCCGGGTCACAGTCATAGGATAACCAGTAGTGCTCCATATGACTGATTTTGTACCAAACTCTGTTAGGGAGTACAAACAAAAGAAACTTAAAGCTGTTGAGCTGTAACTGATCGTAACAATTTCTGTTGTAGATTATATGAAGGCTATATATAGCCAAATAGGTAGTAGCCAAAAGGTTGGCTCTCTTTTGTAAGAAGTATTACTTCTATATTTCACAGTTTGATCAATACAGAAAAGAAGAAAATTATTTCCCTATCTTGGAAGCTTTATTGATTCAAAGTTTTGATGTGCACAATTAGTACCTTCTATTGTTTTTCATCTCTACCATTTATGTACGATCTGCAGATTTGTTCTGAGCTTAATATGAGTGCTTATGCTTAAATGTATTTCTTGTAAGATGATTAGTAATTGAAGTGTTCATGCTAACTTGTTTGGAGGTGATATCCTCGTATTATTTAGTGGCATTCTATGTTCATTTTGTTGAGGCTGTTGAATTCTTGTCCTAGGCTCAGCACATCATTCTGTAAATATAGGATAAAGAGTTGCCTCTATAGTACCTTTATCTTATACCATTTCATTTCCAATTTACTACTCAAAGTCTGATTTCTAGCACATTGAAATAATGCCCATTCATATTTCAAGATTGGAATTCCACATTGTTTTCTGTCAAGCTATAATTTGATTGAGTAAAGTTTTCGGAATTTTTTATTGATGCCTAGCATGGGGGATTCACTAGAAGGTAATATAATATCACGTTCATTCATATTGCAGTATTAAATATTCATGAAAACCTAAAAATTATATTGCTTATATATTAAGGGGTAAAGGGTTTTTTTAATTTAATGTAACAATACAAAAATACTTTGGGGTCTTTTTTATATGGGCGTGAAGACAAATATCCGCCAAATGGAGATGACGGGATCACGGCTGGATGAGAAATCAGGTTGAGGCAAGGCTCGGGATTACCAGTACACAGGGAAATCGTGTCTTAAGGCATGCTTGAGGCTAGGGGTTTCATGGTGAAGTGGGTTTCCAATCGATCATAGTCAAGAGACAGTGGTCATTGACAGCCAATTGTTACCAATAGCACTCAACCAGTTGTTACCAATAGCCTTGGGAGGCTCTAAGCCTCCAGGGCCTATTATAGGTCCTCGATAGGCCTTGGGGGCTTGAATACCCAACCACTCATTCCTATTACAGGCCTTGGGAGGTTTAGTCATTTTCCTAGAGCTTGTTACAGGGCTTGGGTGCTTGGATACCTAGCCCACAATAGGCTTAGTCAGCGATTGGGGAACTGCAACATGCAATCTAAATGTTGTACTATGTGCATTGGCTCTAGTGACATACAAGAAGTGATCTCCTATATCTTCATTAGACCATTAGATGTTGCAAATCATAATGATATGTGGTTGAGTAATTGCATTGTGGGTGAAGTAATGTGCATCCAAAATATACATTGAAAGAAGCAAGGTGCATTGTAAAATGCATGTGGGATCATAAGCGGGGTATCATATCAATATACTAGGTAGAAAGATAAAGGGGTATAAAAAATGTTAATGAAAAAATTGATACATACAATATCTAGTGAAAATAGGGTTTTTTTAAAATTGGGAAGGCATATTGGGAGGGGGTTAAAAAAAACGATTTTGGAAGGTATTTTCCAATATTTAGTGAAATTAGGGGTATTATTTCATATGCCACGAACGAACGTGCTATGATAGCGGTTTATTGAGTGAATCCCCCGTGATGCCTAGGCACAGTTCTAAAGACAACCTTACAACCCTTGTAGGACTAACAGGAAGTCAAGCTTGGTTTTTTTAGTGGTATTGTGCTTGTATATTAAGATGTGACATATTACATTCAATATTAATATTATAAAATATAAAATCATTTTGGATTTGCTTGATCTTCTTCCGCGACTTTTTAGAGACACCCAATCCTTTTAAGATAATAAGGATGATGTGTCTCTCAAATAGAAGTTTCATTTTTCCCATAAACAAATGTCTGCTTATTTATAGTTCTTTTCAAGACCAAAATATGGTTTCCACCATCCATTAATCATTTTCTCAATGTGTTAGTTTTAGTCATGTTTGTGATGAAGGTATACTTTGAGAGATATTTGTATGTGATAGCTTCATCATTTTCATAAACAAACTTAATGTAAGTGATTATTTTGGATTTGATTATCATAACCTTTGTTTTGTGATTGTTTAATGGCATACCCCTTATAGGGTAGAAATACATGAGAATTCATAGTTTCTTGTATTAAAGGGACAATTTTAGATAGGAATGATATTGTTAGCTTAAGAATAAGCATGATAACTATTCTAACCAAATTAATGCCAACACATGTTTCTATCAAACATGGCTTTAATGTGTCAATGTAAATGTAAAAAATGGTAGGGCAAAGAATAAAATCGTTATTTAAATCCTATATTACCATTAATTTCTTTCCAACCAATCTTCAATATTTCTAAATTTGGTAATAACACTCTCATATAACTTTAGCAAATCAACTCTCAACTCAAAGTGACCTTTCACTCTTCTAATCTATCCAAGAGGTTATTTCTGAAGATGATGTAAAAAAACTCTCCTTAAAAAAATAAGAAAACATAAAAAATTGATTTTATTATTACAATGTTTTGCCATTTTTCCATGACTATGGTTGTTAGTCCTTTTTATAAAGCTGCCTTATCTTACATTTCAAAATAATTTTATATTACAAGTAATCATAATGAGCGTGGTATACCTTCTTTGTTCTTTCATAAAATATTGCTTTAAATGGATACAGATTTAAAACGAAAAGAAAATATAAAAACAGATGTCCGATAAGGCGATGAATTCCCAGCACACCAACAATATCGGAATAAATTCTTTATTTTTAAATAAATTAAAAAAACATTAAAATGAATATGAATATAACATGTGAAAAACACAAATAAGTGACTCAATCTGAGGTAAAGAGTAAATAAAAATAATGAACAAAAGTAACGCCGCAAGAAGAAGAAGCAACCAGCAATAACGCCATTAGGTAAAGAGAGACGGAAAATCGTCATTGATGGGCATAGCACAGCATCAACAAGAATTCCTGAAAATACAAGAATTGATTAATTGATGGGCATAGCCAGCGCCAGATTCCTGAAAATACAAGAATTGATTAATTGATGGGCCCAGCATGAATTAATTCATTACTTGATGGGCATAGCACAACATTTATTAAAGTATTCGTATTAATCAAAGCAGGACTGCAGTGATCAAATTTGAAGGGTGGGTCTTAATTTCAATTGGAAGGGTATTTGTTCTTAGAGCCCTTCAAAGACGAAGGGCAATATAAATAATTATACTTCAATTGACAAGTATAAATTAACTAAACTCTTTTCCAAAAAAGTAAAAAAATAAATTTTGTCCATCTAAATTTTTATAATCTTAAGTAATTGAGTGCTCCTTAATATCTACATGAAAAATGGTATATTTTCAATAAAACGTAATTTGAACACATTAATTTGACATATAAGTAACATTATTTTTACAGTTCATTAAATTAACAAGTATTGTATTGTATTTTTCTGGGTTGGAGCATACTTCATTATACATAAAAAACTACTTAGACTATGCAATAACCATATAGACTATGCAATAACCATATTGGGGCATCCGCATGAACATATGCATAGTGTAGGACGTTGTAACTAGATATAGTCTTAAAATAAAACTAGAACCATGAGAAAATTACTTACCGTTAACTATGTACAAAAGGAAGCCACTAAGCAAAACGAGGCTATAATAAACCTACAACCAAAAACTAAATATAAAACCAACCAAAAACTTAATTCAAACTGGAGAGAGGGCATCCATTCAAGCCCAAGAGATGTAAGAATGATGGGCATTGGAGGCCTAAGCATAGCTTAGAAAACATTAAAAAAAATCCTCCATACCAAGCAAGTTAGCAACGCTAGGATCACAGGGGATGGGGCATCAAATTTTTTTGTTCAACACTTGTCGCGATAGCATACATGTATGGGATGGAGGGGAAATGGAATCAAGCCTAAGTCAGTTGGAGCCTTACAACTCACTGCATGTTTGAGTCTCGAAAATATTCCTTTTAAATTGAACCAGAACACCAAAAGAAGTTTGTTAATGGCTCGACTTGAGAAAATTCTAGATGTGTAATTAAGAGCTCAAAGCTCTAAAATTTGTTGTGTTTTGTACCAATCCACAATCTGGCAAATTCGCACTCACTGGCATGAAATTTAAGTTATTTAATGAAAAGAATTAATGTATTTACATCTATGTCGAAACTGTTTTAAATGTTGTTGTGGGCCACTACCCTCTCTATTGTCTTACCAAAAGGCATGAGAATGAGGAAGAAGACTTAAAATTATGGACTTCACCTTCAAAGAGTGCCTTATAATCGCATTGGTAAGGAGTGATAAGAAGATCACAAGTTACTGGTATATTTGGCTTGCGGGCTATTGGAGGTTGTTGTTCCCATGGTTAAAAAAAAAAAAAGATCACAACAATCCAACGTGTCAAATCTTAGTTGATAGTGTCAATTAAAGACTGATATGGTAAATTTAATATAAGACTTACTTATAGTTGTCTCAAGTACTTTTTGCGTCTTTACACATTTGATATTTTATGGTTGTCTTTGTGCCTTGACCCAATTGATATTATAAGGTGAGGATGTGCATGCATAAAAATCCTTAGTTATGACTATGAGATGAGGATTTAAAGAGAAGATGATGTAAAGACATGGAATTTTTATATGTATTTTGGTGGTGAGTGCCGAAGGCAAATGTTGTGAGAAACCACATATGTTTGGAAGGACAGAGGGAGATTACATCATGATCATGTTACCCATCAAATTGAAGACTATTCTTGAGCCAAAAACTATTTTAATTTTTTTTATTAATAACCATTGTGGTGCTTTGGTCCAAATGTTTTTT
This sequence comes from Larix kaempferi, assembly GCA_027924585.1. Lineage (NCBI taxonomy): Eukaryota > Viridiplantae > Streptophyta > Pinopsida > Pinales > Pinaceae > Larix > Larix kaempferi. The sequence goes on along the minus strand of BSBM01000809.1, from coordinate 8,716,031 downwards.
CTAACTCATTGTTTCTCCATATCGTGTGCCCATTGTCACCTCTCTATATCAATGCATAAATCGACCTTTGCATGGTTCCTGGTCCTAGCTGCATGTCATTATTTGTACTTGCATGCCATTGAGTGTTGTTTAGAGTTGTTGTGAGTCCATGCCATTCATGCAAAAAATGAAGTCTTGTAGAGGAGGACTCATCAAATCGGCCATTTGAATTTCATTGTGATGAAAAACTAGTGGACATTGGTAGCCAGGTTCACATATGTAGTAGGCACAAAGTTTCGGGCTCGTTTGGGCCTAGTAGTAGACTAGTAGTGGTTCTTTGTTGTTACAGTCGTAGTCGTTGACACATTGGCACATGTTATATCTCAGTCCGAAGTGACTTCGGAGTCAGAGTCAAATCCCAGTGGCCAGTGCCTTATAATCGTAAATCATCACTCGTCATCTTGCATAGCTGAGTAGTGAGTGCGTGACATGAGTGAGTGAGTGATTATAATATATGATATTTCCAATATTTTGAACGACTAGTTGAATTTTATAGCATAAGAATTTCAACATAGAAATTGAAATTTATATGGATGGGTAATTTCAAATGTTGCCCTTCTTTTGAAATGTTGATATAATTTTGTCCTTTTTAATTGGAAGGGTAAAATTCAGATTTTAAATTTTTTTTGAAGGGCAATTTTAAATTTACACTTCTAGGAAGGGCTAGAACCCTTGGGAAGGGCTGGGAAGGGTTCAAATTTGAACGCTGAGTAGGAGTGTTCGTAGCATAGGTAACAGTTAGAGCATAGCAGAGCATCAATTGGTGCGCATAGCACAACATTTATTAAAGTATTCGTATTGATGCTAAAAGAAGTAGTACTCTTCGTAGCGTAGGTTACAATTAGCGCTACTGGTAACTCAAGCACCGATGGCGTAGCCGCAAAGGTTGACGATATTCTTCAGAATTTCATTAAGACAGGCGGTGCAATCAGAGTCACTGGTTGCATAAGGGCACTCTACATCCCCGTAGAGACTCGTCCCTGTAGTAACTGGCAGAATCTCCTGTCTTCCGTGATATATCTCAGATAACCAACACAAATATGACAGATGATTTCCTACTTATTGTGAAAAATATCCTCCATATCTAGCATTCCCAGATTATGTTTTGAGGCACCATTGAAGTTAAGCTTCTAGAAGGAATTGGTTAAAGGATCCTAGTGATAAGGGCTAGAAGAATGCAGTCTCATGGAGGTAGGAGGTAGGGTCCCATATGTAGGAAAAAAAACCCCAAGTAGCAAGGATACCTTTATTTGAAGCGTAGTCATTCCAATCCTTTTCATCCTAGAATCTAAATTGAATAGTTTCACTCAATTTTTGTTGAAGATGTTTCCAAAAAAACACCAAGTTATGAGTAGAATTGTTGAAAATATGATTATTCCTCTCCTTCCATACTACCCACAAGAGAAAACTTGGGAAAAGTTGGAAGCAATGATTAAATTTAGGATTCCCAAATGAATTTAGATCTCCAATTTTCGATGGTTAAGACATAGACTATCTTGATTACAATCATACTATATAAAAATACGAGCATCCCTATCCCACAGATTTGTAGTAAAGGAGCATTTGATAAAGAGATGTTCTTGGCTCTCTAATGCGACCTGATAACGAATCCAATAAGAGGGGCTTTCCTCTCCTCGATGAATTATTTTATCCCAAGTTAGAATGCTTGAGGTTGCCAATTTCCAAAGGAATGGAGCAATCTTGGGCCATAAGTCCTTCCAATTTTTTTCCCAAACAGGAGAGGGCTACCCTAAGTTTGGACCCATAATAAAAGAATATGCATCTCTAACTAAGAAATGACCATCCCCCCGAGCACCCCATTGAAAATGTTCGTCGCTTTATTAAATCCCCATGGGCCTCAAAGAGAGGGAATCCCATAAGCTTGTGAAGGTAGGAAAGGCATAACATACTAGCCATTCCGGTGGCTGAATCTAGCCCCTCCATTGAGAGTTGTGACAATTATATTTCCAGTAGTGTGGCACTTTGACTTTGCCATTGTGATGACATACGTGCTTGATGGCCTCAAGCTATGGCTGATTGCCTAGACATTGCATTGGTTTCCAAGGGTCCTCCTAGAAGAGGAAAAATTGAGCATTCATAAGTTCCCAAAAGCATTGTTGATGTACCAGATCCCTGTTACTCCAAGTAACATTCCACATACCAAAATCTTGAATAGAACTTGTGAGACAAATGTGGTCATTATTCGCGGTATCTGAGGCATATTTTATTTTCCATAGTTTACTCTAAAGTGCAGTCCTATTTTGAATCCAAGGCCACCATAGTTTAGCCCCCAACACTTCACTCATTCTCCCTAGAGATTCCCCATTTATGTTATCTTTGTAGATTTTATTCCAGGACACCATTACCCATTTTTTGTTCAATATTTTTGCACTCCATAAGAAATTACTTTGAATCCACCTTATTGAAGATACCTTATTGTAGATATAATTTTATTAGGAGCCACAATAATAGAGAGAGAAAAGGTTGGAAGAGCTTGCAGGATGGTCTTAACTAGAATAAGGTGCCCCACAATGTTGAGAGATCGAAACAACCATCTATCAAATTTTTCTTCGTCTTAGTCAAAAGCTTACTCTAGTAGTTGGGACATTTGGGAGAGTATGATAAGAGGGTCCCCAAATATTTGGTGGGAAAAGAACCCTGACAAAAGCCTAAGATTCTTGATAAATTGTTTTGAACTGAATTATGCACATTGAAGAAGAAAATATTGGACTTACTCATATTGATAAGAGTGCAAGAGGCATCCATGAAAGATTTGAGCAGATTCTGAATAGAACAATCTTTGTTAATAGTTCAGAACCGCATAAGCATTGCATCATCAACAAACTACAAATGAGTCAAGAAGAGATTGACGTAACCTTGTTAGATTCAAACTACGTTGCTCTGAGAAAGCATAGCTTTGATGAATATTTCCAAATCTCTAGCCATCAATATTAAGAGAAAGGGAGACAAAGGGTCTCCTTGACGAATACCTCACGTGTAAGAGAAAGTTCTATATTGAGAACCGTTGAATAGGATGGAACATAAAGCAATAAAGACAAAAGAAAGAATCCATTGGATCTGTTAACAACTATTTTGGTTTCCACCAAGGAAAGAGCCAGAAAGCCAGAAAATGGCTAGTTGCCGAGTAGTTTTGAGCCAAAGGATAGAGCCACCATGAAAAGAATGAGAAAAACCAGCCATAAAAGTACCTTCCGCAACTAAAAAGGAATAAATGGGCTTCTTCCACAACAAAACAAGATTGGACGGCTAGGATCGAGGAGCGGATAAGATCAACAGTTAAAATGGCGTTCTGTAAGTCCATTTTTCTGTTCCTGCAATCCACATTGCGGATTGCAAATTTGCGGAGCGACAATTTTCCAGAGAGTGCAAAGATGAGTTTCCGCATTTCGCATTCTGCATTGCGGATTGCGGATTGCAGGGCGACAGTTTCCAAATGGTGCAAAAGTATGTTTCCGAATCCCGCATTCTGCATTGCGGAATGATGATTTTCCAAAAGGGAGAAAAAGTAAGTTTCCGCATTCTCCATTCCGCATTGCTTATTGCGGATTGCAGAAAGGTAATTTTCAAGAAAGCACGAAGCTGAAATTCGAAATCCTGCATTCCACGTGGTGGATTGCAAATCGCAGGAAGGCCATTGCGGAAAGGCCATTGCGGAAAGGCTGTTGTGGAAAGGTCATTGCGGAAGGGTTGTTGTGAAAAGGCCATTACGGAAGGGTTGTTGCGGAAAGGTCATTGTGGAAGGGAAATTGCGGAAAGGAAATTGCAGAAAGAGAAGTATGGATCGAAGAAGGTTTCACAAAGCAAATCGCAACTGCGAGGAAATAAAGATTCTCACAAGAAGGTGGTGCATTTCAGAACAACAAGGGGGCCTGTTTCAGTTTCCTGTCCTAATCAATCTAAAACATCCCGATTTGAAGGACAAGCAGGAAGCTTCTGCGGCCTAGTGGCGCACTTCTAGCACGTGAAATATCCCACCATCACTCTAAGAAGGATCAGGATGTGCCGATTCGGGCAGCTCAGCTTATGCGGCCTCACCATTCCCTGTGCGAGTTTGTTTTGAATTTTTTAGGATATTTTGATGCTTTGTAAGCCTATAAAGGCAAGGTCCGAAGTAGACCAAAAGGTTGGAGGTTTTTGTATCAAAGAGATTACTGCTCTACATATGTATTGAACTCGATCTCTTAATTCAATGAGAAGACTCTATTAAATTTTGAGCATTAATTCACAATACTCTAGGATCTTCACTAAGAGAATAACATATACAGTATATCAATGCATAACAATCACAATAAGCATGACAAGCATCACAAGAATCAAAAGCATGAGAGACATGAGACACAGAGTTTCCGTGGGGAAAACCCTAAGGTGAAAAACCCCACAACTTCCTCAAAGATAGAGAGAGCAATGGCTCAACCAAAGTACAACCAAAATACACTTGAGATAGTCTCCTAGTAGCAGATGATCCTCCTCCTCACTAGTGCGCCACTTTCTAAGTGAGAGAGAGATGACTTTCTGAATGATCTAAATAGAGATCTCCTGATCTCTATTTATACTAACCTGTTTTCCTAGTGACCTTATGGGGCCGACTTGTCTAGCTAGGTACATCCACAATATAATATATATTTCAGGGCCGACCCCACACATGGTGGTCTAATAACCCATCGGCAAGTACACACACTTGCAACACTTGTCAATCCACATGACGACACTTCCTTATAGAGGAATAACACATCTCTAATAAGGGTACAATATGAAATACATAGATGAAATACATTCCGAAGTTACATATACATCAACAGACTCGATTCTCGAGCTTGATATTCTTGTGATGTGGGTTCTGATGTCTGTTATTTCCTATGTTTGTGTCCTGTCTTTGTATTTCCATTAATTGTTTTCTTTTGCAGTACCTAAATATCAATATTACACGGTCTGGAATTCATGTCCACATGCTCCAGATGCATATGACTAGGTATTCCACCATTTTCCTCTAAAAGTTGCAGGTTAGAATTCATCTTCAGATGCTCTAACCTTGTGATGATTTTTTTCTCTTTTTTCTACCTTCATTTACTGATCAATGCGATGTGAAAGAACTACATCTACCTTGCCTCTTTCCTCTACATTCGTGGTATGAATCTGTCATTTATGACTGTAAACCCACCGAAGTTGATTCCATGCCCAACTATCCTCCTGTTCTTAACCCCAACCAACCAAAAAACCCCTTTTAATTCATTGTTTGAAGGTCTAGCCACCACCTTACCGAATAACACAACCTATTCAAGCTATATCCTGTTGCGGGAAGCACTAATGAGAGATCCCTCTCTATGTTTGGGAAGGCTAGTTTCCATCCACTGAAGATTGGTTTGTAACAGGTACCTCATAGTCTTTCCTGCCACAAACCAAAAAAATATTGAGTGATAACAGGGTCCATGTAATACTGCAGTTTATTAACCCTTGTATGCAACGTAGTATTGGTAATGTGAACCTATGTAATGATTTTGCTATATGTTTAATCTATTTATGGAGATGTGTGAACTATCTGCTTGTGTTGTGGGGGATAAACAATATAAGAGTGGTACTAGTCTCCCTAGGAAAAATAATTAAGATAAATAAAGGAAGTTAAATATGTTAAACATAAAGAATAAGTTAAGTTGAAAACAAATTAAAAAATTAGAAATTACGCTGGAATTCCTAACTACTCCATGGGAAACACATCCTTAAACTCATCTAATATCAAATGTAGTCCCGAAGAAGGGATGTTATTTTCATTGATTGCTTCCACAGTGTATATTTTACACCCTTTCTTCATACATATATTAACCTTATTATTTGATATTAAGTGTAACGAAACTTCTCTCTTGATTCCCTCAATCACTACATGGTTCACCATACCATCATGGTAGTAAACCTTCTTGTTTATTGTGGAGCCTAATCTTCCTGATTTAGAGATGTTGTTTTAGCCATGTTTGTACACCATTTGTATATGATATGCAGGTGGACTATACACTCATCCCAACAGGGGCATGTGGGGGTTGGGGGGCGAAGCCCCCGAAGGAATTTTTTGTGGGTTGTTAGTTGGCCAACAGTTTACGGGCCCATGGAATTGGGTATACTGTGGTATTTTCCCATGGTAATTCCCCTTTATAAAGAATCCATTATAATGCGCCTATGTAATTTATTGTAACATTGTAAAGATCTCTGTGATTGTGTAAGAGAGATTGAGAGAGAGTAAAGAGGAAGTTGCAGTGATGTGTTGTAGCTTGTATCCCTTCATTTGTTGGATGGTATAATAAGAAAAGGACTGGCAATTTCTCTGTTGACATAGCCCAAATTGGGTGAACCATGTTATATTGCTGTCTCTCTTATGTTTTGTTTATGTGATTTATATTTGCATCTTTTTTATTTTTTATTGTTATTTCTCTACGATCTCGTTTTTCTAACAATTGGTATCAAAGGAAAGAGTTTATTTGGAAAATAAACTAGTAGGAAAGAAGGGTTCCTAGTTCGAGTGGGAGCAATGGCGGAAGAAGGAAATTTTAAGGTAGAGAAATTTAACAGCAAAAAATGCAAGTTATGGAAGATACAAATGGAGGACTATATGTATTAGAAGGATCCATATTCCTGTTGTTCGGAGGAAAATAAAAAAAATCATTGACTATGAAGGATGAAGAATGAGATGTTCTTGAAAGAAAGGAACTGGGAAAAGTACGATTGTTCCTGGCTTCGTCGGTGGCTCTCAATATCTCAAAGGAAATGACAATGGAGGGTCTGATGAGCGCATTAGGTAATCTGTATGAAAAACCCTCAGCTTGCAACAAGCTACTTCAAACGAAGTGTTTATTCAATATGAAGATGTCAGAAGGTGGATCTGTTGCTGATCATTTAAATGAATTTAATACGATTACACATTAGCTAAGTTCTGTAAAATTAAACTTTGATGATGAGGTTAGGCCTCTTCTAATCTTGTGCTCATTGCCAAAAAGATGGAACGACTTGGTCATGGTTGTAAGTAACTCTTGCTTTGGTTCAAAAAATTTGAAATTTGATGATGTTGTTGACGTTATTCTTAGTGAGAAAATGTAAAGGAAACACACAAGTGAGACATCTAGTAATGCATTAACCATGGAGAGCAGGGGAAGACAAAGGTAGAGAGGAAAGATCCCAGGTAATCGGAGCAAGGCTATAAAGGGAATATCCAAGTCCAGACTGGGAAATATAGAGTGCTGGAAATGTGCAAGGAAAGGACATATGAAGAAAGACGACAAATATCAAAATAAGAAAGGAGATGGACAACATGATACTACTGAGGAAGCAAATGTAGCATGTAATGTGTTATAAGATTCTTTAATTTTTGTATTAGATAATACTAGTGATTACTTTATAGTATATTTAGGGGAGGGCGCATGATGAGCTAAGTGGAGTTGGGATGGGTAGTTCAGTCTCACTGAAGGTCTATCGGAGTGATAAAGTCAGTTGAGAGTCAGTCTAGCCTTAAATCAAGGAAATAACTAATGATAACTCAACTAACTGAAGTACAACTGAATGGTAGGTGAGAGAGGGAGAGTTTCTTCCTTAAATCAAGGAGGAAGGGCGCACTAAGCTCTAGGAGGGCCAAAGCTTATCTGAGAGAAGCTCCCGGGGGTTGGCTAACTGAGGCTAGGTGCTAAGACTGATGACTGGGATGCAAGCATATGCATGCATAACTGAAAATGCAAATATGGATAATGCTCAAAGGACTAGGATGGAGTATAGGAATATCCTAACACCCCCCCTTAATCCATCCTGGGCCCTGGTAACTGATACCAAAGGTCACCCAATACAATGAATAATAATAACAGTCAATAAACCGAGGAAATGGGGAAAACCTCATGGGAAAAATACCCCCCTTCAAAATAGACTATAAGGCACACACAAAAAATAAATTCTCCAAGCTCAAGTAGGTGTGATGCTTGGTCATATGTATCAAGGTATCTTCTTCATGGGAAGAAATGGATCATGCTCAAAAAGCATATGCTTGTACTTTCTCTTTAGATCGAATGTGATGAGAACAAATCCAAAAGTATGAGGATGATCCTTGAACCTGTGATTCAAATCAGCTGAGGTAGGATCAAATCTATGAATGTGCAGATAGTCTTTTGTCTTCTCCTTCGAACCATCATGGGTGAGATTATGCCAAAAAGAACCATCAAATAATAGTAAATGTTTTGAATCCAAATCAGATCCAAGACTTAAATAATGGTTTCTTAAGATATCCTTTGAACCATTTGAGGTGAGAACTAAACCATTGAATGCATGAGAAATTATCCCAAGCGAATGGCAATGGCCATCAAATATTAGTGTTTGATTGGAATCCAAATTAGGTACAAGACTTGAATCATAGTTTCTTGAGATCTCCTTTTAACCATTAGAGGTGAGATCAAAACCAGTAAATGCATGAGAAATTATCCCAAGTGAATGGAAATGGCCATAATCTTCAATAACCTTCTGAAAGCATGAAATAATGATCATATAGTAGTACATAAGAGGTGAGTTATCAAGGAGAGCGAATGCATTACCTCCAATGGCTGATTTTACCTCCGAAACATTCAATAGATAATGATGCAAACCAACAAACTCTGGTGCAAGAGATGATTTAGGAGCTTCTGCAATTTCTAGAGCGTGAGCTGGCACAAAATTCGAAATAGAAGAAATTTGGAGCATGAGTGTAGAATCTGCAAGTTCTTCTTCTTTTTGGACAACTTCAATATGAGATATGTTTGATACTGATTCATGATCAATGAGATCATCAAGGAGGGTGAATGCATCACTGGGCTTGCTCTCGAAATGGTTTGGACCAATCCCTTCATTCTGTTTTCGAAATATTTCATCTAGATGGGCCCATAGCTCTTTTGGATTTTCAGCGAAATTAAGGGAATCGATTACCATACAACGAGACATAGCAAGCATCAAGGTTCCAGAGGCTTTGTCACTTTCATGTAACCAGTCATACTATTCTTCAGAGGATTCAAACTCTCTTTCAAAACAATAATCAAAGAGATCATGGCTCTTCAAATATGCTATCATTTTTTGTTTCCATTCATCATAGTTGAATGGAGAAAGAGGAGGTATTTCTTCTGAATTCATGGAAGCTGTAGAAGACCCACAAAAACAATAGAGGAGTCTGCAACTGCTACTACTGCAAAAAATGCAGAAACTGCTACAATTGCTGCAACTGCTGCACTCACAATCTTGATAGTAACCTGCAAAAAACTCTCAGGAATAGAGATAAACAATACTCTCAACATGCTTTGATACCATGTGAAAATCCTCACAGTAGATCTAAGAGATGATGTATACCTCACAAGAAAGAATTTAGGAATAAAAGTAAGAGTGATCAATGCAGTAAGATGAGCAACAGAATAATAATACAATAGAACTCTGATAGAAGCAAAAATACTTCACACACGCTAATTAATTAATCACAATATGGACACATAAGTAGTAGAATGCATGAGGATTTGAATGCCAAGGTGGCAATTCGAATTAGCCTTCATGGAGTGATCAAAATATCACTGGAGTGTCATCAGAGCACAACTAGAAGTCTATCACATCATTAGTGGAGTCATCAATCCTCAAGTAACTGTCAACCATCAGTCAAACTGAGTCTAACTGAGTGTGGTAGGTGTAACTGAGTGTAACTGGAATATGGAGACACTAACTGAATGAAGGAGGCTTAGTGGAGGGCACATGAGGAGCTAACTGGAGCTAGAATGGGCAGTTCAGTATCACTGGAGGTCTATCGGAGTGATATAGTCAGTTGAGAGTCAGTCTAGCCTTAAATCAAGGAAAGAACTGATGATAACTCAACTAGCTAAAGTACAACTGAATGGTAGGTGAGAGAGGGTCAGTTGCTTCCTTAAATCAAGGAGGAAGGGTGCACTAAGCTCTAGGGGGGCTAAAACTGATCTGAGAGAAGCTCCCAGGGGTTGGCTAATTGAGGTTAGGTGTTGGTACTGATGACTGGGATGCATGCAATTGCATGCATGCATGCTGCATGCAGAATGCATGCATAACTGAAAATGAAAAGATGGATAATGCTCGAAGGACTAGGATGGACTATAGGAATATCCTAACAAGTAGAACAATATGATACAATGGCCATGAATAGGAAATACATCATGAATATGTGTCATAAGTGATCATAGCCACAACCATCTATTGTAAGATATATTGGTGCAATACTGGAGGTACAAACTGTTGATGTTTGAGAGATGATATCTCAGATGTAAAGTCACGATCATAAGTAGAATACTGAATACCACTATCACCTGGGGTATTCTACACAAATCATCTACAGTGAAAGTCCCATCAAGTGAATAAAGGTGTTGAGGTCAAACCTAATGTGACATCATCTGATTACTAGTCAATGATGTATACCATTAACAGACGCGAGATAACCCACCAATAATGAACATGAGCATCAAGGCACAGAGTACAATCATCAGAGTGTGAATAGATGTGTTGAAGTCGAACACTAAGATGAATCCATCGATGAAGGGACATTGATGTATTCCCAAAATTGTCGATGGCGAGAGAACCTACCACTAATGAATGCAAGCCTCAACGTACTCAACCGAAGTCTAAGTCTCAAATTCTGGAATAAATGAGTTGATGTCAATGGAACGAAACTCGCTAGAAGGAGGGCATTAAGGAATCCCCCATGAACCAGCACGAGGTAAGAGCTACGTTGAAAGATTTGGAAGAAATCAGGTGAAAAAGATTGACTCAATAAGAATGGCCGACATGCAATAGTCAAGAGATCTGAGGAGTTGCTCACTCTGGTTTCAGGACTTCCTTTGAACAAGAGCATGAGAAGATGGATAGAATCAGGAAACATAGACTCGACATAACACTGTGCGATGCATGAGGCATCAACACAAGGATCCATAATGACTAGAATCTTAACCAGCCGGTGGAGTGACAACTGAGAAACGAGTACAGCTCCTAAGGTCCGACTATAGTCCCAACACATAATGAATGGAGTGGAGTGCATGCTCTGTTCAAAGGCGACACAATAGCTTCCAACAAAGAGACGTAAAAATTCTCCCGTTCTGCTTTTTGGAATATTTGATTTTTTTGTTCTTTTTCATGTTTGGAAAGCGTGAAAAAGAATAAAATTGCTTATAGTACAACAAGTGATGGAACAAGTGTCAAATAGAAAGCAAACTAGTCCCAAGAAGTGGAACATACCTATGATCAATGCAAGGAATCATGTGCAGGATGTAGACACTCGAGGGGTGTTCCCTCAAGGTGAAGGGTCATCAAGCTGCGAAAGATAAATTAAGGCTCTGCTTGGCTAGGGAGGTAAAGTGCTTAGGCACTTGGCTAATAAGTGAGTAAGCGGGAGCCAGAACAAGTCTCAAGTGGCAAGCAGGATGATGCAATGCAATCACAAATCGACATAAAAGGGGAGTCCTTTTTCATAAAGTTAGTCTCCTCCCCTGAAAAAGTGTAAAACAATGAGAGAAGAACTCTTCTAATCACATATGACTAGAGTATACCTTTTTCGTAATTAATCCACAAAGGTCCGGAAAAGGGGTAAACTTATACCTAAGTGAATGTCGCTTCAAATCCTTTAACGAGTTTGAAATGACAAGTATACTTGGAGATCTTGTTTGATTTGAAAAAGTCTAACAAGGGCTTAAAAAAGACTTTATAAAAATCTTTTTCGTAAAGATTTAACGAGCCCAAAAAAGTAAACTAGTGACATCCTTATTGTTTTTAATGAGCTCAAAGGAGAGATGGAAGAATGCTCGTAATGGGAGCAGATGAGTGTCAGGGACATGCGAGACTAGTTCCAAGCGCATGGAACAAAGCTATGCATAATGCAAGGAACACGAGCAAGATAAGGAAACTCAGGGGGTATCTGCGAATTCAGGTGGCAAAAGGTTCAAATGCATCATAACAATGGGGATGCCTAAACCTATATGCAAGGTTCTGAATATGCCTTCCATGACGGAAGCCAATTTCGAAAAGGACCAATAAACAAGTATAAGTCCAGCTAAGAATCCTGTATCCAAGAAACATAAGTACCAAGATCATCTCTAAAACGTACGTAAAGAAAAATCTGATACAAGTCACTGCGGTAGAAACATTTTCAACTTCACTATTGTTAACCTCAGACAACATGCAGGTAGAGATAACAATTGAAGATGCCATAGTACCAATACCCGAGGGATCAAAATGATCATCTTCAAAATGAAGAGCAAAACTGAAGGATGTGAAAGAATATGCAAGAGAAAATTCATCATCACAGGAGTTGGAAATTCTAGAAATATAATCAAACTCTTCAGGAGCACTGATTTGCGGATCTATAGGAGAGCTCAAAGACTCATAAGACTCAAACGTCAAACCAGAGTTGGATGAGACTATGACTAAATCCAAATCCAAATGGGTGGCATATTGTATTATAGGCTCATCTCGTTCAGTAAGACCAAGGGTGGGAAAGGAATGAGATCTATGATAGGAATACCCCCAAGGATCGTCATTACCATGCATGGATGCGATAAAATATTCATCTGAAGGTAGAGTATCATCAAGGCATCCATGTGAATGAGATGGGTTGACTGCCTGTGCGGGCAGGCATAATGGGTCCGTCCTCTTCCATCCATGAAGAAGAGAGATCTGAATCTGCAATGGGTTGTTGAACATGATGAGCAAGCTTGACTACAGACAAGGGCATATCCATCCCAATGTGCGTAACGTCTCCAGACGGGGAACTCATGGAAGGTAGATTCCACGGATCACTGAAGTACGATGTCTAGAAAGGTATATGATTCAATGGAGGAGGCGCATTATCAGAAATGGTTCCAATAAAAGCAATGGGTGAAGGGAAATCAAAAGATCCCAATAATGAGGGGTACAATCCTACACCCATGTTCCCAGTTTCCGGCTAAGAATCTGTAACTTGGGGGACTACTGATCCCATGGATGATGTGGAATAAGGACTAACGAAATCCAGCTAGTCGACCGTCACAATATTTCCTTCGTGTGGAAAGAAAATAATTCTGAACACAGTGGACGCGACTACTTTCATAGCATACATCCAATTCCTACCTAGGAGAAGGTTGTGGTCGATGGGCGCATCAACCACCTCGAATTCAATAGGAACAGGTTTCCCACCCAAGCGGACAACAAGGGAAGGGATAATACCATGCGGCTTAAATGACTGACTGTCGAATGCAGTGAACATGGTCATAGACTTGGATAAGGGAGGAGAGCCAAGAGATTTCCAATAAGATAAAGACATCACTGATGTAGAAGCACCTTCGTCAACCACCGTTCTTTTGACGAAATTCTAAAGACATTCCACATGGATTTGAAAAGCCACATGGTAAGGTAAGCAAGGTTGAAAGTCAATTGTATCAAAATTGATAATGTTAGGACTTCCCCCATCCTAAACTCCTAAAGCACTCAAAAGGGCTTTCCTTTGAGAAGGATACACTTGTAAAACTTCAAGAGCCGACATGGCACACAGAGTTTGACCCAAATCCTCTACAATAGAGTAGTTCTAGGCGGCTCGAGCATTGAGATTATGCATAGAGTGCTTGAGAAAACATTTCGATATCCGTGGCATAGTAGTGGGCTTATCGATATGCAAATAGGTATCAGGAGGAGGAGGAGGAGGAGGCTCATTCCCCATATTCAGTTGTGGTGCGCCATAATCGCGTTGAAAAGTAGCAACACTAACCTATGATTTAACCATTTTCACGCATCCAAAGCCACTAGTATGGGAAGAAGACGTTGTAGTGTCATTAATCCCATAACCAGTAGCAGGAGCATGTGAAGCCATGTTCTGATCATGTGGAAGGGGATATTTCAACACAACTGGGCTCTATGTAAGATGCTTCGATGTTTCTTCGATTCGAGGAGACAAGTGAGTAAGATGATATTCCCCACAAAGCTTGCAAGGGAATTTCACTTTATGCCTAGGTTTGTAATGTCCCTCCCATCCTACCAAGGCTAGAGAGAGCACTAACAATAATACTGAACATCTAGCCCCATACTTAGTGAACAAACATTCATATAAAATGAAGATGGACATATGAATATACATAAATATTTGAAAACATAGCAGAATTAAGTTCTATTACACATCCATCATACATTTAACATATTCATGTAATTCATCCATTGAAACCATACAAAATTAGCACATGAGAGTACTTATCTTGAAACAAAGTAGCCCCTGAGCAACCAGCATAAGCCAAAATGGGTAGTTGGTGGTTTATGGGTTTGAATAATTTCCCTCCCTATTCCTTGCAAAATCATGCCCCATCTCTTTGTTGCATTGCATAGCTAGTTATGGGTATTTCATTAAATTTCATATTTACATGATGTCTCCATTTACATTGTGCCTATCTAGAACAAGAGCCATATGCACCGATTTTAATTGCCGATACATAAATATGATAAATCAATGGCGGGGCCTTGGACTTGAGCTCCTCACCATGATTAAATAACAATATTTACACCATTTACAATCTTAATGCAATAGGGTCAAGATGGGGACATTACAAGGTTTATGGTCCCCGCCATCATTTACGCCTTCTTGAGGAGGGTTGGTGTTCTCTTTCTGAGGAGTATTACAATTACTACCATTGTTCCCATTGTTTCCACCATTATGGTTGTTTCTCCCCTTCTTCTTACCACCAGGTTGCTGGTTACCCGATGGGTTCGTCAATTGCACAACATGTGCATCGGACATTGGGGTGGAAGTGGACAAGGTGTGAACCTGTGCGGGAGTAGACTGGTTAAGCGACAAATTTTGCATTTGATTAGCAACCAAATCTACAGGTCGAGTACTTGCAGATCCAACAATGCCATCAGCATGTGGTCCAGGAACTGACTTGGGCTCATGTCGTGTTCGCGGTGCATCGGGAATAATGTCATACAAGATGACAGACTGAGAATATAGGAAATCTAGTTGCTGGACTTTTAAGATAACTTGTTCCGCAGTCACAATGCCGGACATTGAAACATCCTGAGCAATATATGGAATCAAAGACTTGAGAAACCATTCCAATAGAAACTATGGAGGAATGTTGGCTTTCACTAACCTCTTCCATTGACACCACTCTTGAACGTGGTTAGAAATGTGTGTGGCCTTATTCTGGTGGAAAGTAGACAAGAGTTCAGTGCTAGTATCGTAGTGAATCGACAGTTGGAAATGATCCAAGAAAACCAAGGCTATCTCATTGAAACCCATATACATGCCCCCAGAAAACTCAACATATCACTTCGTGGCTACCGCCATGAGGGTGCATTGAAATAGTCTCAAACAAACAGTATTGTGATTTAACAAGTTGGATGAGCACCAAAGGTGAAAAGTCGTGATGTGATCACCCGGATCCTCACCACTCTTCCCCTCAAAGCTGGGAATGTCAGAAGGGATCTTTGTAGGGACCGAAGGCCAATTATGATCGTGACACACCGGATCATTCATGAGCTTCGAAAGATCCAGAACATTCAATTGAGCAAGGAACAAGATATGTGGTTGGAAAGCTTGATTATAAGATCCAATAAAAGGTTGATTATATGGACCTGAAGGATAATATGAGCCATAACCGAGACCCTGGCCATAAGGCTGATAACCTCCTCCAACTTGACTCGTGTGAGGTATATATGCATTATGAGCACCATAAGGAGGTGAGTTTTAATGAGGGCCAGGACTGACTATATTATAGTAAGGGTTACCACCATAATTATGAGGCATATAAGTATTACTCGTAGCGGCAAATGTGTTGTAATGACCATGGTTATAAGGTATGTTCCCACCCCCTATGTAAGCATTATTAGTAGCGTGACCAGTCGTGTGGTGACCATGAGTATGAGGTATATTCCCAACCCCAACATTGGCATTACTAGTAGTAGGAGCGGTGGTGTTGTGACCATGAGTATAAGGTGTATTCGCAGCTCCTACATTAGTATTACTAGTAGCAGGAGCAGTCGTAAAAGTATACAGTATGTGTCCACCCCCGTTATTAGGAGGATTGTTGACATTAGCAAACGTGGTCCTAAGTTGATGGGTAGAGGCATGTGTATTGAACTGTGGATGGTGAGTTGTATTGGGAACAGTGTTCCTATTAGGATGGGTAGTCATAGGAGGTGACCTTCCTCCAACATTTGGATTGTTAGGAGGGATATGACCGGTCCCCATATTATGTGTGTGAGTAGGAAATGTGGTTCCCCCGACAAGGGTATTACCCCTAGTGGGTGCAGTGTTGCTAACACCATGGCTAGTGCTAGCATGACTCTCGAACAAAGCAGATGGATCAGCTGTGTTGTACTCAGGAATACCAAAAGAGAACGAGGTAGAGTTCATAGTGGTTGCAGGGCTTCTGTTAACATGCAAGTTCGACATCCCGTGTAGGAAATTATGTGGATTCAAAGGATCGAATGGGTCGTCCTCGAGTGGAGTGGTTCCAAACATAAGAGGTCAAGTCTCTGGTATCAATGGATCACCCCCCCATTCCTCTCTAGGAGTAGGAGGATGAGAGGCATCTTCGAATCTACCCGACAGAGTCGTAAGGAATTCTTCCATGCCAAAACCAGTGTAAATGTTGGTGTGAAATGCGTTAAAGGAATCCGAAGATTCGGAGGGAGCCTTCCAGCGCCCTCTCTCAACACAACGTGTAACTTCGTCGGCCGATAAACCATCCAACCGACGATATCGATGAAGAGCAGGACCTCGCGCCACGATATCCCTAAAAGATCAATATATTAAAGTGTCCCCTATCGGCCAAACTAGCAATCAAAGAATCAAAGAGCACACACCTAAGAAACTACAGCTAAATGCACACAAATAGGAATGGCTCAAGGATCTCCCGACACTACAACTGGTATGTCTCGCCTAGGAGAAGCTTGAGACTCCCAAACTATATCTGGAGGTAATAGAATCAGTTATAAAGGTTCCCAGGCTTCACTGCGTGCACAGGGTCAAGTCCCTAGACAAAAACAACTGTGTTGTCCAACGCCTATTTGACTTAGGATACGTACAGTATAACCACTGCAAGCACCCTATGCAATACCTAGGTAAGGAAAATATGGTCACCACAATATAACCAATGCTCAAGGGGATAGTCGTAGGTGGGATCCGTCATATGGGCAAGGTAGCTAAGCCCAAAACTCAAGAGGTACAGATCCCTCAAGAGTCCCTAGATACGAACAAACCCTGGAAATATCTCCCATGTTCAGCCAGTATTGGAGGGCTATCTCCGCAACCAACCTCCCGTGACCTCATGCTTAACTCTGGTCTGAGTAGAGTTTCCCGAGAAGACCGATGTATACCATGGATTTCACCACTCCTTGGTCAGACACATAATGTTTCATCTAGTAGTCTTGGATTATTAACTCACAATGATCTATTCCAAGACTGTAAACGTATACTATTTGGTGCACCCTATAAAATAAAAATCGTTCTAATCAATTTTAAGATTAAGCGTTAATTTTATAGGGCTGTGATTACTCAAAGGATATGGTCGTGAAACTAATGATGTATATGACTAAATAGTATGCACAATCTCCAAACTATAGAGTCATCTATCCAATAAAAATAATGCCACTAGAATGAAAATCAATCCAATGGTTCGAAATAAAATGCAATTCTTTTAAATTTCCAATGCACAAGTAGATCCTAGATGAAGGAACAAGCACTCAGATGAAAAATGCAGTACGGAAAGTAAATTGTTTTTTTGTATTTTCTCTTATAATGAAAAGGAAAATGCAAAACTATGTTTTTGTATTTTTCAATATAATGGAATGAAAACTGCAAGCGAAATCTACCTATTCAGTTAAATAAATGCAGAGCAGATCACTAAGACAACCCAAAAATTCCCAAACAGTGAAATTCAACCAATGTAATGAGCTAGAAAATAAAAAATGTTGATAAACTAATAAGGCTCAAAATAGTGAGTGAGAGAGAGAAGAGTTTCTTATCACTAATAGGGCTCGGAACAGTCAGGAATAAGGCCAACTAAGACTCAGCAACACTCAACACCAACCCAGCAACAATCCAAGACCATAAACCAATCAATCCTGGAGTTGTACGCTACCGTCGAAGGAATAACCATGGGTAGAAAAGGAATAACTGCAGGTAGATGTGAGCTACAGTGCAGACAAGGGTGGGTAGATGCGGGCTAAACTAACCTGACCCACATATAGGGAAAGGAAAATGAGCAAATAAAGAGTCTAATGACCTAGAAAACGATGGTTTTCTATAGTGTATCCCAACAGCCAACCAAAGACACAAAAGCTCAACACATAGCAACTCTAAATAAGGACTAAAGCCTAAAAATCCCCAAAAATGGATGTTCTCCCCAGCGAAGTCGCCATTTCGGTTACGGAAAAAAATCCCTATGGCTTGGGGTAGACCACAACAGACAGCTGACTACCAGAAAATGACTCAATTCCCAATGCAATGCTATATAAATGGTAATGCTAAGATAATGGAGAAAAGACCAACCTTCAAATGGATGTTCAATGTAGATCCCCATTGAGCGTTCAACTTCTACACTTGGACCTGCAAATTAGTCTCAAAAACATGTACAACCAAGTGCATATAATATGTGAAAGACGTTAGCATAATCAATAGCATGATCCATGATATCATAAGCAAATATAACCTAATTTAATTTAACAATATTCACAACATCAATTGGACGAGAAAATGAGTATTTCCATTAATGAATAACAAGAAGTACAATATACAACCTCTTGCTGGCAACCAATCTGAACCAAGAACTGGGTCTCTCCACTTGTGCCTCCACCACTTCAATCCTCCATGTAATGGAAAACTCAAAATAGGATAGGATTTTGGTAGGTGAACATAAGGAGTTCACAACAACAAGGATGAATGAGTGTAGACTCAAGTCATGACAAAAATACACTAGAGTTATCTTGCTCTCTCTTTCTCCCCCCTTCCATATGCCATAAGATCTCAATATATAGCCTTCCAAAGGTATGTGAAAGGACACATCGAGGCGTTTCGGGGAAAATGGAGGGGCAAAGGTCACCCTAAGATCGCTTTTTGGGAGTAAAAAGTAATTTTCTAATGATTTTTACCATTTTACTTTGCACCCGTGGGCTATAGTGGAACAGCTCGCGTGTATGCTGGCTAAAGTGGAACAACTAGCGTACAGGAAGAAAAATAGGGAAAAATTGTTTCTGAAGGACATAAAGTGAATCTAATTCAGTTAAATGGATCCTGAAGGCCAAAGAGTGTTGATGCTCACATGATGGAAAATTACGTTGTAACAGATGCCCCCTAATGTGTGAGGTTAGAGAATGGTGCTATGATGGCCAAAGTACATTATAAACCTCAGAAGTGGAGTGATGGAGACACAACTGGAGAGAGTATCTCACTTGTCATAATACAATAATATCCCTGAGTACATGTTGGTATAGTACAACAATCTGATACAATGGCCATGAATAGGTAGTACATCATGAATACGTGTCATAAGTGATCATAGCCATAACCATCTACAGTAAGATATGGTATCCTACTAAAAAGGAAACAACTGGTGCAATAATGGAGGTACAAAATGCTGATGTCTGAGAGATGATATCTCAGATGTAATGTCATGATCATAAGTATCATACTAAATGCCACTATCGCCTGAGGTATTCTACACAAATCATCTACAGTACAAGTCCCATCAAGTGAATAAAGGTGTTGAGTTCGAACCTGATGTGACATCATCTGATTACCGGTCACTGATGTATACCATTAACATACATGAGATAACCCACCAAGAATGAAAATGGGCATCAAGGCATAGAGTATAATCATCAAAGTGTGAATAGATGTGTTGAAGTCAAACACTAAGATGAATCCATCGATCATGGGACATTGATGTATTCCCAAAACTGTTGATGGAGAGAGAACCTACTACTAATGAATGCAAGCCTCAAGATACTCAACCAAACTCTAAGTCTCAAATTCTGAAATAAATGAGTTGACGTCAACGGAATGAAACTTGCTAGAAGGAGGGCATTAAGGAATCCCCCTTCAACTAGCACGAGGTAACAGCTACGCTGAAATATTTGGAAGAAATCAGGTTAAAAACACTGAATCAATAAGGATGACCGATACGCAATAGTCAAGAGATATGAGTAGTGGCTGACTCTAGTTTCAGAACTTCCTTTGAACAAGATCATGAGCACATGGATAGACTCGGGCAACATAGACTCGACATAACATTGTGCGATGCAGGAGGCATCAACAAAAGGCTCCATAATGACTTGAAGCTTAACCAGACGGTGGAGTGACAACTGAGAAAAGAGTACAGCTACTAAGGTCCGACTATAGTCCTGACTCATAATGAATGGAGTGGAGTGAATGCTCTGTTGAAAGTTGACACAACAACTACCAACAAAAAGACATAAAAATTCTCCCATCCGACTTTTTGGAATATTTGATTTTTTTGGTCTTTTTCATATTTGGAAAGCTTGAAAAGGAATAAAATGGCTTATAGTACGACACGTGAGGGAACGAGTGTCAAATAGCAAGAAAACTAGTCCCAAGCAGTGGAACATACCTATGATCAATGCAAGGAAGCATGTGCAGGATGTGGACCCTCGGGGGGTGTTCCCTCAAGGTGAAGGGTCATCAAGCTGCAAAAGATAAATTAAGTCTCTGCTTGGCTCGGAATGTAAAGTGCTAAGGAACCTGGCTAATAAGTGAGTAAGCAGGAGCTAGCACAAGGCTCAAGTAGCAAGTAGGATGATGCAATGCAATCACAACTCGACATAAAAGGGGAGTCCTTTTTCGTAAAGTTAGTCTCCTCACCCGAAAAAGTGTAAAACAATGAGAGAAGAACCCTTCTAGTCACATATGACTAGAGTATACCTTTTTCATAATTAATCCACAAAGGTCAAAAAAAGGGGTAAACTTATGCCTAAGTGAATGTCGCTTCAAATCCTTTAACGAGTATGAAATGACAAGTATACTCAGCGATCTTGTTTGACTTGAAAAAGTCTAACAAGGGCTTAAAAAAGACTTTATAAAAAAAAATTCGTAAACATATAACGAGCCCAAAAAAGTAAACTCGTGACCTCCTTACTGTTTTTAACGAGCTCAAAGGAGAGATAGAAGAATTCTTGTAATGGGAGCAGATGAGTGCCAAGGACATGCGAGATGAGTGTCAAGGACATGCGAGACTAGTTCCAAGTGCATGGAACAAAGCTATGCATAATGCAAGGAACATGAGCAAGATAAGGACACTCAGGGGGTGTCTACGAATTCGGATGGCAAAAGGTTCAAATACATCATAACAATGGGGAGCCCAAAACCTATATGCAAGGTTTCGAATATGCCTGCCATGACCGAAGTAAATGTCGAAAAGGACCAGTAAACAAGTATAAGTCCAGCTAAGAATCTTGTCTCCAAGAAACATAAGTACCAAGATCATCTCTAAAACGTACGTAAAGAAAAATATGATACGAGTCACTATGGTAGAAACATTTTCAACTTCACTATTGTTAACCTTGGACAACATGCAGGTAGAGCTAACAATTGAAGGTGCCATAGTACCAATACCTGAGGGATCAAATTATCATCTTCAAAATGAAGAGCAAAGCTGAAGGATGTGAAAGAATCTGCAAGAGAAAATTCATCATCACGGGAGTTGGAAATACTAGAAATAGAATCAAGCTCTTCAGGAGGGCTGATTTGCGGATCTATAGGAGAGCTTAAAGACTCATCAGACTCAAATGTCAAACTAGAGCTGGACGAGACTATGACTGGATCCAAATCCAAATGGGTGGCAGATTGTATTATAGGCTCATCTTGTTTAATAAGACCAATGGTGGGAAAGGAATGAGATCTATGATAGCTATCCCCCCAAGGCTAGTCATTACCATGCATTTACATGACAAAATATTCATATCAAGGTAGAGTATCATCAAGGTGTCTGTGTTAACAAGATGGGTCGACTGCCTGTGCAGGGAGACATAACGGGTTCTTCCTCTCCTGTCCATGAAGAAGACAGATCCGAATCTGCAATGGCTTATTGAACATGATGAGAAAGGTTGACTGTAGACAAGGGCATATCCATCCCAATGTGTGGAACGTCTCCACATGGGGAACTCATGGAAGGTAGATTCCACGGATCACTGAAATACGATGTCCAGAAAGGTATATGATTCAATAGAGGAGTCGCATTATCGAAAATGGTTCCCAAAAAAGAAATGGGTGAAGGGAAATCAAAATATCCCAATAACAACGGGTACAATCCTACACCCATGTTCGCAGTTTTCGGCAGAGAATCTGTAACTTGGGGGACTACTGATCCCTGGATGTTGTAGAATAAGGACTAACGAAATCTAACTGGTCGATTGTCACAGTATTTCCTTCGTGTGGAAAGCAAATAATTCTAAACACAGTGGACACGACTGCTTCCATAGTGTACATCCAATTCCTACCCAGGAGAAGGTTGTAGTCGATGGGCGCATCAACCACCTCGACTTCAATAGGCACGGGTTTCCCACCCAAGTGAACAACAAGGGAAGGGATAATCCCATGCAGCTTAAACGACCGACCGTAGAATGCAGTGAGCATGGTCATAGACTTGGATAAGGGAGGAAAGCCAAGAGCTTTCCAACAAGATAAAGACATCACTGACGTAGAAGCACCTTCATCAACCACCGTTCTTTTGACGAAATTTTGAAGACACTCCACATGGATTTGAAAATCCACATGGTAAGGTAAGCAAAGTTGAACGTCAGTAGTGTCGAACTTGATAACGTTAGGACTTCCCCCATCCTGAACTCCTAAAGCACTCAAAAGGGCATGCCTTTGAGAAGGACACGCTTGTAAAACTTCAAGAGCCAACATGGCACACATAGTTTGACCCAAATCCTCTACAATAGAGTAGTCCTGGGTAGCTTGAGCATGGGGATTATGAATAGAGCACTTGAGAACACCTTTTTGTATCCGCAGCATAGTAGTGGGCTTCTCGATATGCAAAGAGGTATCAGGAATAGGAGGAGACTCATTCCCCATATTTGGTTATGTTGCGCCACAATCGCATTGACGAGTAGCAACACTAACCTCTGATTTAACCATATTCATGCATCCAAAGCCACTAGTATGGGAAGAAGACGTTGTAGTCTCATTAGGCCCGTAACCTATAATGGGAGCACGCGAAGCCATGTTTTGATGATGTGGAAGGGGATCTTTCAACATAGCTGGGCTTTGTGCAAGATGCTTCGATGCTTCTTCGATTCAAGGACACAAGTGAGTAAGATGATTTTCCCGACAAAGCTTGCAAGGGAATTTCACTTTACGCCTAGGTTTACGGTCCCAACTAGCAGTTCCACCTTCCTGAGGAGTGTTGGAATTCTCTTTTCGAGGAGTATTATGATTAATACCATTTTCCCCATTGTTTCCAAAAGGTTGTTTCTCCCCTTCTTCTTACCACCAGGCTACTGGTTACCCGATGGGTTCGTCGATTGCACAACGTGTACATCGGACGATGGGGTGGAAGTGGACAAGGTGTAAACTTGTGTGGGAGTAGACTGGTTAAGTGACAAATTTTGCATTTGATTAGCAACCAAATATATAGGTCGAGTAATTGTGGATCCAACAATGCCATCAGCATGTGGTCTAGGAACTGACTTGGGCTGATGTCATGTTCGCGGTGCATTAGGAATAATGTCATAAAAGATGCTAGATTGAGAATATAGTAAATCCAGCTGCTGGACTTTTAAGATAGCTTGATCCTCAGTCACAATGCCGGACATCGAAACATCCTTAGAAATATATGGAAGAAAAGACTTGAGAAATGATTCCAACATAAACTTTGGAGAAATGTTGGATTTCACTAACCTCTTCCGTCGACGCCACTCTTGAACGTGGTCAGAAATGCGTGTGGCCTTATTCCAGTGGAAGGAAGAGAGAGTTCAGTACCAATATCGTAGTGAATTGGTAGCTGGAAATGATCCAAGAAAACCAAGGCTATCTCATTGAAATTCCTACATGTGCCCCGAGGAAACTCAACATACCACTTCGCGGCTGCCCCCGTGAGGGTGCATTGAAATAGTCTCAAACGAACAGAATTGTGATTTAACGAGTTGGATGAGCACCAAAGGTGAAAAGTCGAGATGTGATCACCTAGATTCTCACCACTCTTCCCCTCAAACTTGGGAATGTTGGAAGGGAGCTTCGTAGGGACTAGAGGCCAATTAGGATCGTGAAACACCAGATCATTCGTGAGCTTCGAAAGATACAGAAGATTCAATCGAGCAAGGAATGGGAGATGTGGTTGGAAAGCTTGATTATACGGACCTGAAGGATAATATGGACCATAAATAGGACCCTGGCCATAGGGATGATAACCTCCTCCAACCTGACTAGTGTGAGGTATATATGCATTATGAGCACCATAGTGAGGTTGGTTGTAATGAGGGCCAGCACCGATTGTATTATAGTAAGGGTGACCACCATAATTATGGGGCATATAAGTATTACTCATAGCAGTAACTTTGTTGTAATGACCATGGTTATAAGGTATGTTCCAACCCCCTACATAAGCATTATTAGTAGCGTGAGCAGTTGTGTGGTGACCATGAGCATGAGGTATATTCCCAACCCCATCATTGGCATTACTAGTAGCAGGAGCGGTGGTGTTGTGACCATGAGTATAAGGTATATTCCCACCTCCTACATTAGCATTACTAGTAGCAGGAGCAGTCGTAAAAGTATATAGTATGTGTCTACCCCATTATTAGGAGGATTGTTGACATTAGCAAATGTTGTCCTAGGTTGATGGGTAGAGGCATGTGTATTGAACTGTGGATTGCGAGTCGTATTGCGAATAGTGTTCCTATTAGGATGGGTAGTCCTAGGAGGAGACCTTCCTACAACATTTGGATTGTTAGGAGGGATATGACCGTTCCTTGTATTATGTATGTGAGTAGGAAATGTGGTGCCCTCGGCGAGGGTATTACCCCCAGTGGGTGCAGTGTTGCTAACACCATGGCTAGTGCTAGCATGACTACCGAACAAACCGGATTGATCAGCTGTGTTGTACTCAGGCATACCAAAAGAGAACGGGGTAGCATTCATAGTGGTCGCAGGGCTTGTGTTAACATGCAAGTTTGGCATCCCATGTGGGAAATTATGTGGATTCAAAGGCTCGAACGGGTCATCCTTTGGTGGAGTGGATCCAAACAAAAGAGGTCAAGTCTCTAGTATCAATGTATTCCCCCCCCATTCCTCTCTAGGAGTAGGAGGATGAGAGGCATCATCGACTCTACCCGATGGAGTTGTAAGGAATTCTATCTCTTTAGATTCCATAGGAACAGATACAGCATTGTGGCATCATAGGCTTGGCCACATGAGTGAGAAGGGGATGCAGATTCTCCACTCAAGGAAGTTTCTGCCAGATTTGAAGCGGGTAAGTTTGGAATTCTGTGAAAACCGTGTTTATGGAAAACAGAAGAGAGTCAGATTTCTCAGGGTTGGGAAACAGAAGAAGAATGAAAAGTTAGAGCTTGTGCATACAGATGTATGGGGACCAGCTCAGATACAATCTCTTGGTGGCTTTCATTATTATGTTACATTTATTGATGATGCAACTAGAAAAAACTTGGGTTTATTGCATTAGACAGAAATATGATGTATTTTCTACTTTTAAGAAGTGGAAAGCTTTGATTGAGAATGAGACAAAAAAAAGGTTGAAGTGTCTCAGATATGATAATGCAGGTGAGTACTGCGGAAAGGAGTTTAATAGTTACTATTCATACCATGGGATTCGTAGAGAGAAGACAGCCCCAGGAAGACCACAAGAAAATGGTGTGTCTGAAAGGATGAACAAAATGATCATGGAGTGTGCAAGGTGTATGAGATTGCATGCAGGGTTGCCCTTATAGTTTTGGGCAGATGCTGTAAATACTGTTGTTTATTTAATAAACAGAGGGCCTTCAAGTGCTTTGGATAGTGGTATTCTAGACGAGGCATGGACAGATAAAAAGGTAAACCTCTCATTTCTGAGAACGTTTGGTTGTGAAGCATTTGTCCATATTGATAAAGAAAATAGAACAAAACTTGAAGCTAAATCCAAGAAATGTACCTTTATTGGATATGGGGTTGATGAATTTGGTTATCGCATATGGGATTATAAAAATAACAAAATCATCAAGAGTAGAGATGTGATATTCAATGAAAAGGTCATGTATAAAGATCAGTTGCAGGGAAAGAAAGAGGAAAAGGAAAACACAGAGTACACAGTACTTGATGAAATTCAAGAAAATGAAGTTCCAAAGGTGCCAGAAAATCAATGTTGGGACCAAGTTGGGGTAAAGTTTTGGTAACACTTGTGAAAGAAGGAAAAGCTGAGCTGAGTGCAGCTTAGAAAAAGAGATATAATTTTGTCTAAGTGTTGAGGGTGCTGCGAAGTTTTGCGTAGCATCCAAGTTTTGACCATGCTGCAAAGTTCTGCACAGTATCCGAATTTTGGAAGTACTGCGAAGACCAGCACTGTAAGGAAGCAGTGATGTGAAGCAGTCAGGCCACGTGGAACCAACAAAGTGGAGAGATAGACGAGGATTAGGAACAGGTACCGGATTGACCAGTAGTGGTCTAATTTTGGAAAGATGCTCTAGGAGTGCCGAGTGGCAGGCACGAGCAAATATGGAAGACGGCCAATGCACGAGTTTGTTCAGGAAGGAAAACTCAAAGAAAGCGATGGCTTGGCATGCCTAGTGGGAGAGACCGTTAAAGATGAACGGTTCAATGAAAGTGACCTGTTGGCACACGTGCGATAGGAGGGCCGATAGCGATAGAATGAAAACGTGGAGAACTGCCACGATGAAGCAGACGCTACCATATGCCAGCAATCCGGTTTAGGGAAACCGACACAGTTTTGTAAACCCTAAGGGTTTTTGGGTTTAGGTATTCAACATTGTAAAGACATGACCTTTGGGAATGATCTATTTAAGAAGACAATTTTGTATGGGATGGGGTTACGTTTTATTTTTCTGAATTTGTTGTTACAATTTTGGGCTCTAGAGGTTGTATTGTAAAATCTCTTTTGAGTTGAGAAGATTGTAAAGGCTTTGCAGCTGTGTGCACAGAGAGATATTTGAGAGGAAGGAGAGTTTGCAGCTGAATGCGTAGACTAAGAATGGTTGTCCCCATCCCTTTTAAAGATATATATTGCCAACCGTTCTTGTGGACGTAGCTTCCCATCCAGGGGAGTGAACCATGTTAAATATTGTGTTGTACGATTGTCTTTTATGTATGAATGCTTATCTGTGTTTTTTGTAAATGAATTTCTAGATGTTTCCTTGCATGCTGTTATGAGAGAATTCTTGTATGCATTTGCCATAAGAAGAGGTATGGAGATGATATGTTAAGTTCTGCATGAATAAGATGAAGGGTGAACATTTAGCTTATGTTTGAGAACAATGAATCAGTTAGTTGGTTAAGTGTTAAGAGATCACTTAAGTATTTTCTTATGCGCAATAGAACAAAGGCGTAACACTTAGATTGTATCAGTAGAATATGCTCAAATTGTAACCATACTAGGTTGATGAACGAATAGTAGATGGATAATCAACTGAGTAGCTGAATGAGTGGATGAGTGATACTCAATTCAGAGCCTTAAGCATTTCCAAGGGAGTTCAAGTATAAAGTTGAATTGCATAGTTCACAGTTTTAGTAGAAGCCCTGTGATAGAAGGGTTTAGAAGGTTAGATTGCAGTATGTCCGCTGCCTCACAGTATTTTTCCACATCACATATCCTATTGCGCACTGCACCATTTGGTCTCGCAGCACATCTTCCTTAGCCCGTGCTGCGCAGTATGCCCGTCCAAGCAACTCGTCACTTACTGTGGAAACCTGATTTTGCAGTACCCCATAGATACACCTTGGGTGAGACCTTAACCTGCTCTCAGGTTGCTGCCGAAAGGGCTGGTACGAAGGGGTTTTATTGGTCAAGGGGAAACCACAAAGAACCTGGGTCTTATAGAAAACCTCTAGGTAAGTTATAGCCAACAAATGGTTCCGTTGCCATGCTAGAATCCATGATGATTTGCAATCGTGATGTGTGACGAAGAGTACCATTTCCCGGATGGCTCCGATAACTGGCATCGTGAAAAGACAGAAATCTAAGCTTGGTGGGACAATACCATAAGAGACTTTGCAAGGCAAGAGAATAGACATCTGCGTCTATGTGACACACAGTGGCCAGATAGATATATGTGGAAAGATATTCACAAGATTTTCTGGGCATCATTTCCAAATGAGCTGCATGCATGGATCTCGCAGCTCGCATAAAAGAAAACCTGTTTTCAAGGAGGAGTTCCTACGGAGTGGACTCCCGAGCTCACAACGTAGCTCAAAGTGATAGAGAGCCCATTGACACGCACAATTGACTTCTGGGTCGATCATATGCTAGAAGGCTTCATAAGAGAATTTGCTGTAGATACACTCAAATCCTACAACCAAGAAGAAGCATACTTTTTCAGAGGATTCCAAGGTAAGTTGTTGAACAATATCAGTCTATACATTAAGATGCTGTTAGTTGAGAAAGGTGTTTTAAGAATGCAGTAATATTCTCAAGTTTGTCATGGTAAACAATATATATAGTGATTTTGACGAAGATACCCATAATTTTAGAAGTGGCAAGAGATATAAATTTAATAAGAATCTTGGAGTCCCTTCACGCCACATAGATACTGAGATTCCTTGTGACCTTAGCAACGAAGCTGCGCCACAATTTACCCTTGAGAACCCACCAGCTGCAGAGACCGTGCCACCCTTATCTCAGAACCCACCCGCTACGCAACCCACCCCACAGAATAGTCAGCCCAGTACGTCTATCCCGATAAGCCCATTTGTTTTCACTACACAGATCCCTTTACAATAGGCGCACACTAATCCGGGTGCTCCACCACCTAATAGGACAATGGAAAACAGAGATATGAAGCTGCTGATATTCAAAGGAACTGGTCTAGAAGACCCTGATCAGCATTAGTTTCTTTGTGAAGCCGTATGGAGTGTAAGACAAATCCAAGATGATGTCGTGAAGAGAACACAACTCATCACCACTTTTAGGGATAGAGCTTTACATTGGTTTATGAAATACTCTCAGACATAGCCCAGAACCCTCGCGGATATTAAAGCTGCGCTCATGGCCGAGTTTAAGAAACCCAAAATTTGAATCTCAGTGTTAACCGAATTGAAAGAAATAAAGCAGAAACCGATTGAAATGGTTTGGGAGTTTGAACAGAAGTTCAAGCCCCTATTAGACCAAGTGAGCTTTGTTATAGCTCTGGAACAGCACAAGGAATGGTTCATTGCTGCACTTTTGCCACATATTGGATTACCATTGATTCAATAGAAGGTTATGTTGCAGGCAGAGTCCTTGGAAATCGCAATGAAACTAGAGGCCTCGTCGATTGGTGAGACTAGTTTTGGGATGTCTCAGATCCAAAACCAGGTGACCACCCTGACACTAGAGCTGCAAAGCATGAAAAATGGCAAAGAACAAAGGTATGAACCTGTTAGCTCTCCAAGAAACTACTTAGTGGTTATGGCTAAGTATGCTTGGTAACTTAAGAATTCAATACCCTTTTCAGTAAACGGATCGATGGGATGCCACAATAGCTCAATGGAAAAGTTGCTTATCAAATAGTTAAATGAACCAGTGCTCTTAGAAACTGTAAATCAGATGATAAAATATAGAAATGAAATGTAGAATATTGCTAAGACAACCAAGTATATTAATCATGTAGGGTTTATGCAACCAAATACATGCATAAAATAGGGTCACACACAGCAGTAGGAAGTTCCTCAATCCAAATTATGAGCACAGGCTAAGCTAATTTGAACAAAGTGCAGAACAATGGTGGATGAAAATATCTGATAACAACAACAAGAGAAAACTGTGATTTTTATTATAATAAGCAACTAAAACATATGGCAAAGTCTCTCCAAGCTCAAACCCCCTCCTAATAGTCTTGGTTCTGTGGCTTTATAGCCTTTACTCTGCTAGTTCAGCGAACAAAACTGAGATCTGGGCGAAATTAGAGAAAATTGGCAAAAACAGGCTTTCGGCAGTTAACTCTTCTGCTGATTTCGTGCCTTAGCCGCCGGAAGTCAGACCTTTCGGCAGCTAATGAGCTCTGTGGGGCTCGCCTAAGCTGCCGAAAGCTTTAACTGTTTCAAAAATTAAAACCCAAACGCTGCTTTCTGCTGATTTCGTGCCTTAGCCGCCGGAAGTCAGACCTTTCGGCAGCTAATGAGCTCTGTGGGGCTCGCCTAAGCTGCCGAAAGCTGTAACTGTTTCAAAAATTAAAACCCAAACGCTGCTTTCTGCTGATTTCGTGCCTTAGCCGCCGGAAGTCAGACCTTTCGGCAGCTAATGAGCTCTGTGGGGCTCGCCTAAGCTGCCGAAACCTGTAGGATTCCTGAAAAAACTGCATTTTGAAAAAATCGATTTTCTCAACCGTCTGATGTCCGTTTTGCATGTTCGAATAGTCGATTTTGATCTACAGATCATAACCTATCCATTGGTGCTTCCAGATCTGAATTTGGAGTTCGGGAAGGCCGTCAAAATTGCCCCGCAAGATCACACGATTTCAGCAGAAAATTCCTCTTGAGTTATGGTTCAACAATGAAAATACCTCACAGGGCAGCCAAGTGAGAAATCATAGCTGAGCATTCGGGATTTATTTAATAACAGAGCATGTTGCAACAGACAGATGGCATAACGACTGGAGATTTAGCCTGAGATTGTAGGGATGAAGCGTTCTAGTTCAAACTGATTTCGTGGCTAAAATTTAGGAATGGAATCGAAAGCACTTCCACAGACTCAGTTAACTACCGAAAAGCTGGGATTTTTTGATATTGAAGACCAAGACTCACAAAAATAAATTTAATTTACCTATTCTATCACCCAGAAAGACGGTGGTCAATTTGGGAGATAACATCTGGCTCCTACTCGGGGATGGAATCCTCCCAGTGAGGTTCCAAAGAATCCCAGAACCAAGTAGTTCCAGTAGCCTTTAGCATTGGGCATGGAGTCATCAAGTCTTTAGCACTGATCCCTCTGCAAACCTGTAGCTTTCTTGCCCTTCATTGAAAAATGACTTCCCAAAAAGAAAACTGTTGTAACTACTAGCATCCTGTGTCCCAATATATCTCCAATCTGGCTTCCCTGTCTGAAATGCAGCTTGCTTCAAGTCCAAGATCATGTATCTATCATAGCAGTGGGATTCTTCACTACCCAGGAACTTCCATCTTTCATCAGAAAAAGGATAGGCAGAGCTGTTGCAAACTTCATTGCTGTGACCAGCTTCATTGCATTTTTTGGTTCATCCATTACTACAGGCTTTGCTCCATTTGAAAGAGCTGATGGCTGGTCCTCTATAAAGCCTCCAGATCATTAGATGCCTCGGTGTCATCCACCCTAGGAGTAAAAGTGGGCATTTCAGGTGTATAACTGTCACTGGCTGGAAATTCTTCCTCCTCAGCATCTTTCTTAGGTGGTGGCAAGTTAATATTTCCCTTGCTCAAATTGCATCTCTAAATGGACTAACTCTGCCCTTCTTTGTGATGTCAGAAATATTATCTTCATTATCTGCTGAGAAGAGCATTGCATTCCACAATCTGATTTTGTTTGCTTCATTCTTGAAAGCTAAGGTATGCAAAGCTTCTGCTGCCAATTTCTACAAGAGCAAAACCAGTTCATATACATAGAGCAAATAATTCCAAATGCTGGACATATGCCACAACTTGACTTTAAAGTCAATCTGTAAGATCCAACAGAGGAAGTATCCCAGTCCTTTAAATTTTGCTGAGCCACATACTGAACACTATTAGCATAATTTTGAGTATACAAACCAAAGAAGCGAGAAGTGAAACTTCGCCTGCACCCCAATGTCTTTCAACTTCCAAGCTTAGCATAGAAAATTATAAATTATAAATTTTTCCAATTGCCTATTTCTAGACTTGAAGTTAGATGTCAAACATAAGAAATGAGACAGAGCCAATTCTTAATGATTATTGAAGCAATATCAAATCTGTTCATATGACCCCTGAAGCCTGCAAGTATAATCTTTATTGACCTTCATCAAAAGGTGAGGGATATGACAGTTTGCAGAAGAGTGCCGAATATATATTGTACTTGAACCTCAGCCCATCCCATAATAATGTCAATTTTAATGTTTCCTGTAAAACATCTTTTGCCAAGTTGAAATTGCATTTTCTGTTCAAAACAGAATGCATGAGTGGATGTAAAATATCTAATTTATATTGAGATTTCATGAAATTTGTGCTTCCAACCTTTTAGCTCTAGAGCGCATTTGTATGTTTGCTAATACATTACCCAAGGAACTTCTGTGTTAAGCACAACAGCCATAGATGCTGCTCATTTTATGTATGACTTCCCTGCTGCTCCATAAGGTCCATCAATGTTTCCATACTCATCATCAGAATAATTGTTACGGGTTTGAGTGATTCCTCGATTTCCAGATTCAGCCTATCTGGGGTTTTCATCTAATGCTGTATATGGACGTTTTATCCCATGACTGACACATCATATGCATAAGAATCATATCTCATATGGCCATGCTGCAAATCTCTGTCAAAACGCCCACTATATATATCTTCAGCAGGTGGAAACGAGTATCTTAGAGACTGTATAGATCTTTCCTCCACGGCCTGCAAATCTTTGACCATGCCATCTGGATATGAAACCCTTCCCTAGTAGCAGCCCTATTTTATTCGTAGGATACCTTCCAGCTGTAGTTTATATGCAGCTTATTCTGCTTATTCAATAATAACTGAAAATAATCTATGTGCTCAATAAAAGAGCTTATTTTCCTATCTACTCCTACACTAACTAATAGGAGCAGCATGATCAAGTAACACTGGATTTCCAATGCAGCCATGTCAGATTGTGATTTACAGGCATCTTTAATCTTGACTCAAACAACAAATGAAGCCATATCATGTAGAAAAAGGGTTCGAACAGATGATCAGACCAGCTTTGCTCTATAAAGAATATTTTAACATTCACATTGTTCGTGGATTCCAGAAAATCAGCAATAGGATCAATTAAATAGTAATGGAATACCTCTTTAAGCTTCGGTTCTGACTGTAAATGAAAAGAATGTGGCTGGCTGTCTTCCTTGATTTCACTGGTGTGTGTAAACTGCTCAAGATCTGCTGGAGAAACATATCCAATAGATTGCTGATCTGGACCTTTCTGCTGCCCTTCCTCACTCTCTTCATACGTGCTGTGATCTACCTTTTTCTGCAAGTCTGAAAAATATGTGCTGCTCATAACATATGCTGCTGCAACATCAATACATTCGGGATCATGGTTCACCTGTTCTATCTGAAGATTGGACAGCCCCTGCAAATTTGGAAATTGTAAGCTGTCCTCTTCAAACTCTGTAGATCGGAAACTGTCACTTGCTGATATGTGATTCTGCTCAACATCTTCAAACTCTTCAGAGGGAATAATATCATCTTCATGACAACATACATCAGTAGGTGCATTTGATATGATGTCAAAAGCATCACTAAGGTTATCATGGGGTGAATCAATGATCTCCTGATCATGATGAAGAGTATTTTCTTCAGTAGCATACTCTCCCTGAAGTTCTACTTTCGAAAGATTAAACTCATGACAACACTCAGGAAAAAGAAGATCAGCTGAATAAATCTTCTCGTAATATGAATTGAAAGCCACATGGAAATCCTTCAGATAATGGATACTAACAGCAGGAAGGGATTGACACCATTCACGAGCATTTCCTTCTAAAGAAAATTTGAACAGCTTGATCAAGACATCCTCATGCACTACCTGCAACCGATGCACGTAGTTATGAAAGTCCAGCAAATGCTCAGCTGGCACTTCCCCCTCTTCTCCTCGAAATCTAGGAAGACTGTTCTCCCATTCATCTCTAGCAGGCACTTGATTAGGAAAACCAGCAATGCTTGAAAAATCACAGAACGCATACCTCTTGGCTAAGATTCTGTTCATGTCATACCAGTGGAATCACCAACAGAATTCTGAACAATGGAGTCGCCACTGAGTTCATCCTTCATGGAGTCGCCAGATAGAAGATTTAGAACCAGTGAAGTGTCTGATCCTTGTCTATCATCAAGGACCAGATCGGTGTCGTTCTCCCAGGAAGATCAGCTTCTCACCTCGCTCCCCGGCAGCGGCGCCAATTTGTTAGCTCTCCAAGAAACTACTTAGTGGTTATGGCTAAGTATGCTTGGTAACTTAAGAATTCAATACCCTTTTCAGTAAATGGATCGATGGGATGCCACAATAGCTCAATGGAAAAGTTGCTTATCAAATAGTTAAATGAACCAGTGCTCTTAGAAACTGTAAATCAGATGATAAAATATAGAAATGAAATGTAGAATATTGCTAAGACAACCAAGTATATTAATCATGCAGGGTTTATGCAACCAAATACATGCATAACATAGGGTCACACACAGCAGTAGGAAGTTCCTCAATCCAAATTATGAGCACAGGCTAAGCTAATTTGAACAAAGTGCAGAACAATGGTGGATGAAAATATCTGATAACAACAACAAGAGAAAACTGTGATTTTTATTATAATAAGCAACTAAAACATATGGCAAAGTCTCTCCAAGCTCGAACCCCCTCCTAATAGTCTTGGTTCTGTGGCTTTATAGCCTTTACTCTGCTAGTTCAGCGAACAAAACTGAGATCTGGGCGAAATTAGAGAAAATTGGCAAAAACAGGCTTTCGGCAGTTAACTCTTCTGCTGATTTCGTGCCTTAGCCGCCGGAAGTCAGACCTTTCGGCAGCTAATGAGCTCTGTGGGGCTCGCCTAAGCTGCCGAAAGCTGTAACTGTTTCAAAAATTAAAACCCAAACGCTGCTTTCTGCTGATTTCGTGCCTTAGCCGCCGGAAGTCAGACCTTTCGGCAGCTAATGAGCTCTGTGGGGCTCGCCTAAGCTGCCGAAAGCTGTAACTGTTTCAAAAATTAAAACCCAAACGCTGCTTTCTGCTGATTTCGTGCCTTAGCCGCCGGAAGTCAGACCTTTCGGCAGCTAATGAGCTCTGTGGGGCTCGCCTAAGCTGCCGAAACCTGTAGGATTCCTGAAAAAACTGCATTTTGAAAAAATCGATTTTCTCAACCGTCTGATGTCCGTTTTGCATGTTCGAATAGTCGAGTTTGATCTACAGATCATAAGCTATCCATTGGTGCTTCCAGATCTGAATTTGGATTTCGGGAAGGCCGTCAAAATTGCCCCGCAAGATCACGCGATTTCAGCAGAAAATTCCTCTTGAGTTATGGTTCAACAATGAAAATACCTCACAGGGCAGCCAAGTGACAAATCATAGCTGAGCATTCAGGATTTATTTAATAACAGAGCATGTTGCAACAGACAGATGACATAACGACTGGAGATTTAGCCTGAGATTGTAGGGATGAAGCGTTCTAGTTCAAACTGATTTCGTGGCTAAAATTTAGGAATGGAATCGAAAGCACTTCCACAGACTCAGTTAACTGCCGAAAAGCTGGGATTTTTTTATATTGAAGACCAAGACTCACAAAAATAAATTTAATTTACCTATTCTATCACCCAAAAAGACGGTGGTCAATTTGGGAGATAACAGAACCTAAACATGAGGTATGGTGTACAAGTTGTAAAGGAGAATGCCATGACCGGGAGCATTGCCCGTTGTTCCGTGACTATCTTAATAGTGGTGCGCCTAACCCAATAAATTAGAATCAAGCCCCATGGTGTGAAATTTGTAGAACCACAGGATAGAGACCTGGAGATTTCTATCTTATACATAAATATGTGAAAACACCTAAAAATTTATACTGCACTTTTTGTAAATCAGTTGGACATGATGAATCCAACTACCGCGCATATGAACTAATGAACGAAAGAAAATGAGATATGGACTCAGTGAGAGGTGTTGGCTTGTACCGCATACAAGAATATAACCAGTCCAAATAGGAGAATACGCAATATGACCAAGGAGGATACAGAGGTCATGGTACTAGATACCAGGGCAGAGGAAGAAATGCTGGCTTGGCATAGGGAAGAGGCCGTGGCCAGGTTATTTGTTATTATTGTGGCCAGCCAGGTCACATATCTAGAGATTGTGTTAACCCATGCACTACGTGCAATTATTGTAAATCATTTGAGCATGTTATTGAAGATTTCCCAGTACTAGAGGTTGAAATGCAGAAAAGAAGATGGATGGACGTGCCAAACACAAACATCCAGTGGATCGCAGTGGAGAGCAGACCAGTAGACCTGAGCATCAATGTGGTCACGCGTAGTGGTGCTGAGACAGGCTGTGATAGAGGAGCAGAAGCTTCCACATTAGGAGTGGCTCACACAATCCAGACCCCTCTTGAAACAATATGGATAAGGAAAGCCCCAGGAAAAATTCCTGCTCTTGACTTACAGAAGAACAAAGAGGTCTTTGTTGACGCAGGGGATACCTTTATAGAACTAGTACTCTAATCGTAGAGGATCCCATTGCACAGTCAAATACTGCATGTTGAAGACATACCTGCTACCTATGACAAAACAATCACTGCGATGGATGTTAGCACTTCCATTGCGCAGTTCCTCCGAAGCTGCATGAAGCTACTCAAAAGTGAGAATGCCATAGTAGAGCTGCAGAAGCTCATAAACCAGTATGAGCCGTAGACCAGAACATAGAATTCTAATAGCGCAGTACATCACATAGGGAATCATAAAAGAACATGCCGAGAAATGAGGCTTACCACCTAGATAGGAGATTTTGAAATGGATGAAGTCATCCTTGATCTGGGATCCGAAGTAAATATCTTGACTAAGTAGACATGGCAGCAGATGGGTCGACCAAAGTTGCTATGGTCACCTATATAGTAGAGAATGGCTAACCAAGAGAAAGTCATACCTTTTGGCCGGTTAGCGGATGTAGTAGTCGACATCGATGGAGTACAAAGTCATGTAGACTTTGAAGTTATCGAGATAGTGGATGATAGTCAACCTTTTCCTGCGCTACTAGGAATTGACTGGGCTATTGATAACTTGGCTATCATAAATCTGAAGATAAAGAAGATGATATTTGAAGGAAAGCATCTTAGGGTCATCGCACCATTGAATCCTGCAGATGGTGACAGATACAATGAGCCGATTCAGGAGGAATCCAAGGCTCAAGATTTGGACCAATTGTACTAGCTCACAACAAACCAGGAAGGTTACATTAATCCTACTATAGATGGTACACTCAGCTGGAGATGTGACAACTCCTACGTCTCTGATTCGGAGGCAAGAATGGAAAATTGGCAAAGCCGGTGATACGAACTGTTACACAAAAACCCCGAGGTGTTATTGAAGGCCGCCCACTAGGATCTTAACATCCCACCACGCTCCGCAGTCCAGACTCTCGGCTGCATGTGCGCCCGTATTGTGGTGTCCCCTTTGCGCCATACGAGCCCCGGGCGAACACTGCAATGCCGACGTTTCCACCCGCTCTGTGACTTGAACCTTGGTGGAGGCTCTGATACCAGATGTGATGCACCTGCAATAATTAATTAATAAAAATATGCGAAATAGCAGAAATGATAGAACTCATAATCACTTTTATATTGATCATAGGCCACTTTGAGGGGGAAACCTCCTATGAGCAAGCTCAATACAAATAACTTCACGGTGCCTTCATAGGTCTCAACACACACTTATATACTAAGTCTAGGCGCCAATACTATGGGTCAAAACCATGGGCCACTACAAACTATGGATCAACAATACTACGAGCGACTTACAAAGCATATGCACCAACAATAATAACATAAAATATTGATTAACAAATACTACGGGACGACTTACAAATCAAACTATATCACTGACTTGAAAAGTGCGCTCAGAACGGTGCTGATCAACTTGTTGCTTCATGCGATTTCTTGCCATGTGAAGATTGTCTTGCAAAATGTGAAGAATCTGATCATGGTTTCGAAGGACTGTGTCAACTTCCTGAACTGGTGAACTGGTGGGGGTGTATGGAAGAAGAACTGGAGGTGCCTGACCATAGACTGCTTCATATGGGGTCATTTTAGAGGCAGTGTGGTAAGAGGTATTGTATCACCATTCAACGAAAGGGAGCCACTTTTCCCACTAATGTTGTTGTTCAGAGGTGAAGCAACGAAGATAAGTTTCCAAGCATTTATTGATAATTTCAGTCTGACCATCTGTTTGTGGGTGATACCCTGAACTCATCTTCAGTTTGGTGCTAGTGTGGCGAAATAGTTCAGTCCAAAAATGACTGGTGAAAGTCACATCACAATCCGAGACAATGGAAGAAGGGATGCCATGAAGACGAAAGATTTGGTCCAGGAAAATTTGAGCGACTGAAGAGGCTGTATAGGGATGGTTGAGAGCACAAAAATGACTATATTTGGAGAGGCGATCAACCACAATGAGAATCATTGTCTTCCCGCTAGATTTAGGGAGCCCTTCAATGAAATCCATAGAAATATCTGTCCAAATCCGTGTAGGTATGGGAAAGGGTTCGAGCAATCCTGGAAGGAGTGTTGTTTCACCCTTATTGTGCTGGCAGGTATCACATTCGGCCACCATCTGTTGAATTGTCCTTTTCATGCCCCGCCAAAAGAAGTTACGCCGTGCCTGTTCATATGTTTTGAGGAACCCAAAGTGCCCTGCCGATGGAGAAGCATGGAGTTCATAGAAGACATCCTGTTGAAGATCTGTGCTCTGGGGAAGCACCAGACGACCCTTGTATCTCAGAGAAGCACCATCCCAAGAGTAATGTGGTACAACAGAAGGGTTGTTGGTCAAGCGTTGAATGATTTGAGATAAGGAAGAGTCATTGACATAACCCTATTGAACAGATTGCAACCAATTTGGAATAGGCATAGAAATAGCTAAAAGAGAACCTTGGGCATCAAATGTGCGATAAAGAGCATCTGCCACAATATCGTCTTTACCCTTCTTGTAAGTGATCTCATAGTCATAACCCATGAGTTTGCTAACCCATTTCTGTTGTGCTGGGGAGGAGACACGCTGCTCCAAGAAATATTTCAGACTCTGGTGATCAGTCATGATGCAGAAATGATTCCCTAATAGGTATGGGCGCCACTTCTGTATTGCATGCAAAATAGCCATCATTTTCTTCTCATAGGTAGAGGCGACTAAATTCTTACCTGAAAGGGATTTGCTGGTGAATGCAATGGGGTGTTCATCTTGAAGGAAAACAACACCAAGTCCATTGCCGCAAGCATCACTCTCAATAGTGAAGGGCTTGGAAAAATCGGGCATAGCTAGAACAGGTTTAGTACACATAGCTTGTTTTAGTTTGTTAAATGCACACTGAGTGGCATGTGTCCATGTAAAAACATCCTTTTTCAGTAGAGCAGTTAATGGAGCTGCAATCTTGCCATAATCCTTGACAAACTTGCGGTAGTAGCCAGTCAACCCAAAAAAACCATGAAGGCTCTTGAGTGTCTAAGGATGGGGCCAATTGTTCATGGCATCGATTTTCGCAGGATCCATGCGAACCCCTTGTGCTGAGATAATGTGCACGAGATACTCAACTTCCTTCTGTCCAAAAACACATTTAGACTGCTTGGCATGGAGATGATGGTCAGAGAAAGGTTGCATGACAAGATCCAGATGCTGGAGATGTTCATCCCATGTTTTACTGTAGATGAGGATATCATCAAACAATACCAGAATGAATTTCCACAAGTAGAGTCGAAATATTTTATTCATTAATGCCTGGAATGTGGAAGGAGCATTAGTGAGGCCAAAGGGAATGAACAAAAACTCATAATGGCCATCATGTATGCGGAAAGTTGTTTTAGGGATATCATCCTCATGAACCCGAATTTGATGATACCCAAAACGAAGATCCAACTTGGAGAAAAAGTGAGCCCCATGAAGCTCATCAAGAAGCTCATCAACAACAGGAATTGGAAACTTATCCTTAATGGTGAGGTGATTAAGTGCTTGGAAGTCAATGCAAAGGCGCCATGACCCATCTTTTTTGCAGACAAGAATAACTAGAGAAGAAAAGGAACTAGTGCTTCGGCGAATAATACCTCGCTTTAATAAGTCCCGAACGAGCATTTCAATCTCCGTTTTTTGGTGAAATGGGTAGCGATAGGGCCTGATGTTGGGAGGAACGCTGCCAAGAAGGAGCTGAATACGATGGTCTTCTGGCATAGAAGGTGGCAATCCCACTGGTTCAGTAAAAACACCTATATATCGATCCAGAATTTGTTGTAGATCCAAAGGAGTAGTGGAGACCGATGAAGGTTGCATCTGAATGGAATGGAGTTGAGCGATGACACCATGTGAATTATTCTTGAGGAATTTTTCCATGCAATGTGAACTGATGATGCTGAGAGAACCTAGTTGTAATCCTGTCAAGGTTTGTTTTTGGCCATTGAGCGCCCAAAACCACATCACATCCACCTAAGGTCAAGGAAAACATGTCCGAGCGCAAGGTATAATCTCCCATAGAGATACACACATTTTGAAACTTCCCTTTGCAAGGTAAGGTGGCCCCATTGACAACCATGACTTCAAAGTTGGAGCAAGGATGGATAAAACAATCAGCTTGTTTGGCGATCTAAGGGTCAATGAAATTATGAGTGGTACCAGAATCAATGAGTATTGTAAGAGGAAGCTTCTTGAAGTAACCCTTGACCCGCATTGTTTGGGGGGTGGTGATTCCAGCTAAAGCATGGAGAGATATCTTTGGCTGGTCATCCTGAGATGGAGGGTCAATAGGCGGTTCTTGAATGTCGACTGGAGCATCCAGTGTTTTTGGATCTTCGTCACCAATTTTAGAGGCAGGAAAAGAATCCACATCCAAGAGATAGAGATTTTGTTGAACACATTTATGTCCCCGAGTGAATTTCTCATCACAATTATAGCAAAGCCCCTTTTCTCAGCATGCTTGCATCTCTGTTTCAAACAAACGCTCGATAGGAGTTGGTCGAGGAGCCTGCTATATAGGTGGTCGTTGAGAACCCATATTTCGGAAGGGAACAAAACTGGGCTTGGAGCGTTGTTGGACTGTAATCTTTGTTAATATTTAATATGCTAAAACAGAAAATAGCAGCATTACATTCCATTTCACAATAATAGCATATACAGGATCACCGAAGAAACAACAAGCACATCATAAACACAAGAGACACAGATTTATCCTGGGAAACCCTCATGGGGTAGAAAACCCAGCAAAGCTTCCTCAATATAGATGACCAGCAATACACTAAGATGCAAACCAAAGACATGATCTCCTCCTCCATCATAGCAGACCTCTCCTCCAAAAGTGCGCTACTCTCAAGTGAGTGAGTGTATGTGTAATGAGGAATACACCTCCTCTATTTATACACTACTTCAACTTGTCTTTTACACAAATCATGTAGGCTTGTATTTAACCAATGGGTTAAATACCCCACTACAACTGACTGGGCCGACCTCCCTAGAGTGGTCTAATAACCCTTTGACCCATATAACACATACAGGGCCGACCCTCACTAGGGAATTCTAATAACCCAAGTTACCACATTCCGACAGAGGAATAAACATCTCTGGATATATAATAAGATCTTCAAGGAGGAATGAAACATCTCCAAAATAATAAAGTACAAATATAATATTCTTTGAAGTTAGAATATCTCAACACTCCCCCTTAACGAGAAGGATATTATAATAGCATCTACACGAGCAAGGAGTCATCAAAATCAAACATGATACATCTATAAATCATTGGAAGCTTTCTCAACATCATCAGTAACTCAAGCAATTACTGGAACATCTTCAATACTAGAACATCAACATCTTCAGTACTGAGTCTTCATATTCTGCAGCAAGCGAACATCTACAGTAACATCAACATCTGGATCCTCACGATCATCAGCATCGTCATCTCACAATCATCAGAATTGTCATCACACGATCATCAGCATCGTCATCACATGATCATCAACATCGTCATCACACGATCATCAGCATCGTCATCACACGATCATCAGCATCGTCATCATATGATCATCAGCATCATCATCATACGATCATCAACGTCATCATCACATGATCATCAGCATCGTCATCACATGATCATCAGCATCGTCATCACATGATCATCAACATCGTCATCACACGATCATCAACATCGTCATCATATGATCATCAACATCATCATCATACGATCATCAGCATCATCATCACACGATCATCAACATCGTCATCACACGATCATCAGCATCGTCATCACATGATCATCAACATCGTCATCTAGATCATCACGATCAGCAACATCGTCATCTAGATCATCACGATCAGTAGCATCGTCAACTAGATCATCACGATCAGCAGCATCGTCAATATCATTAATACAAGTATCCTCATCAATACAAGTATACATATCATCAATACAAGTATCCTCATCAATACAAGTATACACATCATCAATACAAGTATCCTCATCAATACAAGTATACATATAATCAATACAAGTATCCTCATCAATACAAGTATACAAAATAGCAGCATACCCTACAACACACAAGATCCTATTACGGGATGATCAATCCCTCTCACTTTAGGACATAGGTCCAAGGATGATACAATCCTGATCAATTAACAGGATGATTAGTCCTTATCACTTTAAGACACCTCACCATGTCTAGGGATGATGCAATCCCAATCAATTACCAGGATGATTAGTCCTTATCACTTGAAGACACCTCACCATGTCTAGGGACAATGCAATCCCAATCAATTACCAGGATGATTAGTCCTTATCACTTTAAGACACCTCACCATGTCTAGGGATGATGCAATCCCAATCAATTACCAGGATGATTAGTCCTTATCACTTTAAGACACCTTACCATGTCTAGGGATGATGCAATCCCAATCAATTACCAGGATGATTAGTCCTTATCACTTTAAGACACCTCACCATGTCTAGGGACGATGCAATCCCAATCAATTACCAGGATGATTAGTCCTTATCACTTTAAGACACCTCACCATGTCTAGGGATGATGCAATCCCAATCAATTACACGGATGATTAGTCCTTATCACTTTAATACACCTCACCATGTCTAGGGACGATGCAATCCCAATCAATTACCAGGATGATTAGTCCTTATCACTTTAGGACATAAGTCCAAGGATGATGCAATCCTATCATGTACATTTTAAACCAAACGCTCAGGGACGATGCAGTCCTATATACGTCCGCTAAGGACCATATTCTCGAAGACATCTATCTACGGATCACTTTAGGACTGAATTCCAAGGATGATACAATCCTTATCGTTCGCTACGAACCACATTCTCGAAGACATTTGTCTACGGATCACTTTAGGACTGAAGTCCAAGGATGATACAATCCTCACCGTTCGCTAGGAACCAAATTCTTGAAGACATCTGTCTACGGATCACTTTAGGACTGAAGTCCAAGGATGATACAATCCTCATTGTTCACTAGGAACCACACTCTCGAAGACATCTGTCTACGGATCACTTTAGGACTGAAGTCCAAGGATGATACAATCCTCTCATGTCCACCAAGGACTTCATTCTCGAAGACATACATCTACAGCTCTCTTTAGGACTGAAGTCCAGGGATGATCCAATCCCCTCATGTCCACCAAGGACTTCATTCTCGAAGACATATGTCTAC
The DNA here is from genome assembly GCA_027924585.1 of Larix kaempferi. Taxonomy (NCBI): domain Eukaryota; kingdom Viridiplantae; phylum Streptophyta; class Pinopsida; order Pinales; family Pinaceae; genus Larix; species Larix kaempferi. Next base: position 8,672,251 of record BSBM01000809.1, on the reverse strand, counting down.
GGCTCTCTTTAGGAATGAAGTCCAGGGATGATCCAATCCCCTCATGTCCACCAAGGACTTCATTCTCGAAGACATACATCTATGGTTCCTTTTAGAACATGTATTCAAGGATGATGCAATCCCCTTATCACCTTAGACCCTGTCTAAGGACCATCCACCAACCTCTCTATCAGCATCACCAATATAGGTATCCACATCATCAACCTCACTGTCGATGTGAGCAATCTCATCATAAGTGATCACATCGCTCCCCCTTTCGAGGAGGGTCCTTTTGAACTATTTTAAGTTTGTCTCGGAGAACTTTACTTGAGGTAGAGGTTTGGTTAGTACATTGGTAACTTGTTACAAATTCGAACTTTAATTTTTTTCTGCACCATATCTTGTATATATAAATGTCAGATCTCTATGTGCTTTGACTTATCATGGAATATTGGATTCTCTGCCATTTTGGTACAACTCTGTTTGTCACATAGGATCACAGTTGGGTCCATTTTTATGTAAAACAATTCTAAAGCCATACGGCTTCACAACTAGTAGAGCAAGCAGCCATATATTCCTCTTGTGATGAGAGACACACTAGATTGCTTCCTTCTAAACCATGAGATCATGGTTGATCCCAGACAATAACATCCTCTCGATGTGTTCTTCCTATCTGATACAATTTCTACCCAATCAACATCTGTGTAGCCATCTAAAGTCATGATATCTAAGATAACATAGATCAAAGTCTATAGTATCCTTTAGGTACCTCATCACATGCTTTGCAACTAACAGATGAACAAATCTAGTTTCCACTAGATACTGACTCAAGGTGTTCACAGCAAAGCATATATCTGACCTAGTATTTGTCAGACACATCAATGACTCAATATTTTGTTTGTACAGAGTTATATCCACTAACTCTGATGAGTCATCTACTAACAACTTCAAGAGTGGCCATTCCAACACATCAAGTCCTTTTAATATTTCTCAGCATACTTTCCCTGGTTGAGAAAGATTCCTTCTGAGCCTTGCACTACTTCCAGACCTAGGAAGTGATGCATCAATCTGAGATCTTTCATTTTCATTTCTGCAGCCATCTTCTTTCTTTCTTTTAATGATATGTTTATCATTCCTTGTCAGAAAGAGATCATCGTCATACAATAATGGTATGATAGGTTCATCATCCACAATATTAAGGTAAAGGTTAGGAACAACTTTACTTTTGGTAAAGCCCAAGCTTATCAAGAAACTGTCAATTCTCCCTTTGTGACTGAACATCATTCACACTCTACATTAAATGATCTTCTGCATATCTATCTGTGCCATCTATCATTATATGGGTCTACTAATATGAGCCTCAATAACATTCGAACTCTGTGGTGAGTTCCTTGTTGCATCCATGTCATCTGTGTATAGAAACCATATTCAACCTTGTAGCAAAGGTTGAGATCCACATCACCCATGGTGATCATTAAGCTCATCAATTGATTATCGATCCTGGGAACCCACCATTAAGAGAATGGTCTTATCTAGTCACTTGGATCAAACATCTCGTCATGATTCTCTTCCTCTTTCTAAGAGAATCTTCTAGCCACGAGCCTTCTATATTTTTTTTGATTTGCAAATATTATTCTTGAACATTCATCATTGTTCAGTTTTCATCATTCATCATGATCTTTCCTACAATTCAAAATTAAGTACATGATTAGTAATACTTCATAATCATCAAATCATATTGACATGATAACCTATTATGCATATAGATATCATTTACATAGTTATGAAACCATTTTGACCAATACTTTGGCACAACACTTTCCCATATCCTGTATGCATACATTGGCTATCTAGATGCCTTCCATCTCTACCAGAACATACTATCGAGAGTGTGCACAACTCTCAGCATGTCAGCAAAGAGGTTTCATTCTAGACAAGCAACAATGGAATGTTTGTCCAACTTACCAATCATATGTATATTAGTAGTATACTGTTCAATGCTCTATGAATGTTTACACTTAGCATGATATATTCTAGGAATACAAATATGCATACAAGCAATATCATTTACTATTTCAAATAAAAACTCAAATACTTATCTTTTATGTTTGTGTGGTTTCCTCCCGCTTGATCTTCTATATGTCTTTTGAACTTCTATTCATTCTGTACCACTATGCATGCTCAAGTGTGCACTAGTGTCATCCTCATGATCTCATACAAACATACATTCATTAGTATATTCTCAAAACATTCTAATTCTAAATAATCTTGAATATGTATAGCCATGATAATTAGTATTCAGGGTTTCAAGGAAGTCTTCTTTTACTCATGCATATTCTTGTTTGATCATAGTACTCTTCTGGTTAATTAAAGCATCAAGAGAAGAGACATAATATGCATAAACCCTTCATTACTAACTTTATGAATAAGGATAACCAATCATACCAAGTATACTTATATAAGGGATCCTAACACAAGGTAAGATTCTAACTTGACATAGGAAAACATACCTGGATTACTATACCTGCTTAGTTATGTACAACATACCTAAACAATCTCTTCAATGATTTAGAGATCCTGAGCTAGAACCTTCATGTCTCATAGGTTAAGCATAATATAACAAAGTCATACATACCTTGTAAGTAGAACAAAGATTATGGATGAGTCTTTGTCTTCATGTTGTCATGGTCATGGAACTTGATTTGTCTTTTGTGATGTACCTGTATCTTGTTAGCAGACAACATCAACCTCACACAACACCATAATGCATTAGTACAATCATATAGCCCTAATCAATGAATGTCTTCGATCATTCACATGCATTCATACTGTTACTAGGGTGATAAGATAATTCTAACATTAATCAAGATTGTACTAATAAATAATATGAAGACAAACACATCATGAACTTAATCAAGAATCAGATTTCAAGACATACATGAATCTCCTTAAGTCATACCTGTCGAGACTTCTTGTCGTCTTCTTATGTAAGGCCTTAGCCTCAACTCCCCCTGAAACTTGATCTGGATATTGATTAGGGATTGCTAGAGAAACTCTAAAAATTCAATCTTTGACTTTCACACTTCTGAATGGATGGAAGGATGTGTCTTGCTAGCATACTTCAATTTTGAAATCTCCAAAATTTGACCCCTCAAAATTGCCTTCGAAACTTCTGGATCTTCTGGACAGGAACCCGAACTAGGGTTTGATGAAGCCCACCCTTCTGTCCAATCAAAAGGTTTGATCTAAGGCTCTAAACTCTTATTTTTCTGAGGAGCTTCTAGCCATGGTTATAGACTTAAAAAATTCCAACTTTTGCTGAAGCCCTAATTTTCCATCTTTCCAATCAAAATCCCGAACTGCGGTTTGATCAAGCCCGGTCTTCTACACAACCAAAAAATTTGATCTTGGTCTCTAAATTTCGATTTTCCTGAGTAGCATTTAGCCGTGGATTCCGATTCCAAAAGTTCTAACTTTCTCCGAAACCCTAAATTCCGGAAGCCATGAATGAAGGTGCTCCAAAAATAATTATGTTTTAACAGAAATATGTACCTGATTGTTTTTGCTGTAGCTCTGAACTTTTCGCTCCATAGGGTCTAAAAACGTTTTTTGTGGTATCCTGACCTGTCATCTTTCCATCCTGATAGGTCTGACCTCAATTGGATTTTCTGAGAGAGAGTTATGCCAAGTGTCGCCACGTGACCTGTTTATGGGATAAAACAGGAGACCAAACTTGTACGGCATGCCACGTGTCACTGGTTAACCTTTGGCCTCTAAAAACGTTTCTTGAGATATTACATTATGTGTACTACTTGTCACTTTTTAGTAAATTTTATTTGCAGCTTCCTAGCCCAAGTTATACCAAGTGTCGCAACGTGACCTGTTTATGGGATAAAACAGAAGAGCGAACGTGTATGGCATGCCACATGTCACTGGTTCAACGTCGGCCTCTGAAAACGTTTCCTGAGATATTAAAGTCTGTGTACTACCTATCACTTTTTACGAAATTTCATTTGGAGCTTCCTAGCCCAAGTTATGACCTTTTTTCCCAGGTCACCTGATTTTGACTGAGATCTAGAAGAGGCCAAAACCCTAACTTGTACTGATCATAACTTACAAAGTAGAACGAATATGAGGGTACCCTTTGGACACATGATACCTGGAGATGTTATCTACGACCTGTAAAGGTTTCAGATCCTGAACCTTTTCCAAAATGTATTTATGGTGAAAGTTCCACGATGACTGGTTTTTGCTTTATAAAATCCTAACCTTCAAATTGTCGTAAGTAAAGCAAGTGTCGTAAGTGCCATACATTGTTTTCCTTCAGGTGTTTGGTAGAATTTTTCCCTACAGATAAGTCAAAATTCACTCAACTTAAAGCAGATTTCTAACTGACTCTAAGGTGAGAACAAAACGAAACAAATGCTACCTTGAAATTCCTGAACTAACTTTCACAACAAGATTACCTGCATTCAGAAACAATGAAAGATGTGACTCACCTTTTAATCTGACGTTTGTTCCGCTTCTAGCTCTTGATCCAAAAATCTCCAATGTAGAACCTATTGAAATCAACCAAAGAGCAAGCATACAAGCTTCCAAATACCTTGAAGTAAAGATTAGATTCAAATCTAGATTAGATACATTCCATGCTAAGAACTTATGCTATACACATGAAATGGGAAAAACAAGACAAGTTATCTTATTACAAACTTGAAGAATGCTTACAAAGGTTGCTTGATGTCCAAGCCAATCCTCTAGCTCCAAGTGCTTCCTCCTCTAGCTATCTCTACAAGGCTGCAAGACCATAAGTTTGATACTACCAAGAGTCCTCTCCCTTTCCCATGGAATGCCTCTCTTTTATAGTATATGGTAGGGTTAACCAACAAGAGAGATGGGTGGATCTAAGGAGAGGTAAGTGGATCAAGGTTTTTAATCATAGAAAATGAGTTGGGATCGAATCAGGGATCCCAATCCTCCAATATCTCTCGAAAATCCAAAATCCCAAAAGCCATGGAAAAAATACTATAAAAAGAGTACTGCGCCCTGTGGTCTGATCATAACGCGGTAGTACCGCGTGTCGGGGACAAAGCATAGCACGACAGTGTGGACTACCGCGCACCTATAACTGAGCAAGGCGCGGTAGTGTGGGTAAATAAAGTCTCATCTAGGTGAAAACTTATCAGGGTAAGTTTACCTTCAAGGTTCACTCATCATTTTTTCCTTCTGAGTGGTTTACAGCAGTAGGGGAAATGTCGTCAGCTCTTTTTGTAGTGGAGATGTGACACTGTGGAATATGGAGGTATAATAGATGCCCGCTATAGTGTGAGGTCAGAAGGGACTGATGGCCGAAAGACTTTACAAATATTGTGCAGAGATAGCATCGAGGAGAACGAAAAGGAGCTGAAACAGAAACAAAGTGTTAGATATACCATCGAGGCGGGCATCCCCATGCTCGGAAACAAATGACTCAAAGCATGGCTGCCTACCAATACATTGCAGATCCATGAGTACTGAGATGATATAGACTGTGGACAGATCATGGCTACTATGGACAAGCGTAGATCCATGAGACAACACTGACATAGCCACGACCAATACAATAAGTGGATCTATGTGACAATACAAAGGACATCTCCATCGCAACCTAGACACAATCAAGATACAGAGGTGCACCCAGGGTCTTCTACCCGATCGCAAAAGATACGAATCTAGCCATGTGATTACAAGGTGCTGAAGTCGAACATGGTAGAAACCATTTGATTACCGGTCAATGATGTGAACCGTTAACAAATGCGAAGGAAATCACCTATGATGACGATGATCCCCAAGGTATCTAAAGTACATCTCAACGAAATGTGAATAGATGAGTTGATGTCTAGCATTCGAGAGATCGTTCGATCAGAGGTCAATGATGTAAACCTATTGTCGAACACGAGGAAGCCTGCCATTGAGACATGTAGGTACCAAGGTACTAATAGTTGATCTCTAAGTCCAATTCCCGGATAGTGATTTTGGCATCGACGGGAATAGACTCGTCGAAGGTGGGCCATAATGATTCCCACATCATCGACACGAAATCGGAACGAACGATGAGATGATGAAACAATGGAGTATGTACTGACACAGCGGAGGCCTGACACAATGAACGACTCTGAACGATGCAACTCTTTGAACATATAACGGCATGTAACAGGACTTGGCAGCAGGGATTATTGATAGCAGAGGATAGACACTGAATGAGTAGGCTCGTGGCCAGGGAGACGACTCAAGATGATGACCATAACTCAACGAAAAATGTATACCCGATATAGACAAGAGACAGACACATGCCATGTTCAAAGGTAGCGACTGACAAGCTGCCATAACAAACTTGACTTGTTCCCCATATTCCCCCGACATGATAGACGAGTACCTCTTTGTTGTTTTTTGAGCTTGAAGAGGATAACAGATGCTTGGTGTAGCTCATCTCATATATGAGTCCAATCTCACATGTTTTACGAACCTGAGAAAGGAGGGGTTCGTCCCAAAATGGGTCCTTCGATGTTAAATTTTAATGATCCCAAGGAAGGAAAGCTCGGTAGTTTTTCATATTTAGAGAGCCTGAAAAACTTAAAGGAAGCTCCGAAGTGTACTTTTTCGTAAATTTAGTCCCTCGATCTTGAAAAAGTGTAAAACAATTCCCGAGAGAACTCTCCCAGCCATATTGACTGAGGTATACCTTTCTCGTAAATAGTCTAGACGGGCCAAAAAAGGGGTAACCTATCACCGAATGGATGACGTTTCAAATACTTTTACAAGTGTGAAGGAGTCAAGATCACTTGGCAATCTTTTCAATTTTAGGGAGTCTGAAAAGAGCTTAACTATGGACTCCAATGGTCTTTTTCGTAATTTTTTAATTATTCTGGTCCGAAAAAAGAATAAAATACAACCAGGATAATACTTTACTCATCGTTTAACGAGTATGAGTAAAGTTGACCGAACTCGACACCATTTACTTGAGTTTGACAAGCACGAGATGGGTGTAAAAGCGCTTGGAATCTTTTTCAAGTTTTAAATCTAGAGCACGAAAAAGATAAAGTAGGCTCAAAATGAAGGTCAAACAATGAATAAACGCCAGTGTGAATATATCGCTTTTTAAAGGAGGTCCTATCAATAAATGCTCATAAAACCAGATATTAGCAATGTGAATTGAGTTTTATCCCAACTAGATAAAATAATAATAAAAAATATGTGAAAAAGTTATAAAAGGAATAGGTAAAAGGAGGAAGTTACCATTTCACTTGTTTTTTTACCAAAAGAGGAGATTTTACCCACTTGAGGAGCAAAACTTCAAGGATCCATATCTAGAGTTTTAGGGCGCTGTTTCAACAACCGTCTAGGCTAGGTAAGAGCTCTCAAGCTCCTCTTTCATTTTATATAGGAATCATTTGCTTTCAGTAAGAAAAAATGATTTTTTGGGAAAGCCCTACTGGGCAAAAATCACCCTTCAGAGTACTGCGTGGGGCCCATATAGGGAAGTGCGGTACTGTTCAACAGTACCGCGCTGTGGCGTTAGACCCAAACGTGGTACTATGCAGTACGGCACGGCAATAATTTCCCCAGGCGCGATGAAAGCGAAATTTAAGATGAAAAAACCAAATTTTCTCAAATTTTTTGCTGAAACCAAGTTGTTAAATGATTACTAAGTGTTTCCCTTGACCTTTTGCAGGAGTTTGCAATTTTTTTGGATCAAAATGGTCAGTTGGAAAGAAAGAGAGCATGAAGTAGATGATTTGGCAGCTGAAAATGACTTACCGACTATGACTGCATTGCGAGAATGTGGTTTGTTGAAGTTCTTTAAGACCAAAGGGATTCATCAGCAACCCAAGATTCTCACCCATCTTATTCATTTGTGGGACCTTGACATTCAATCTTTCCAAGTAGGAGAGCACGTTCTCGAAATACAACTCGAGGACATTTACTTTCTCACAGGCCTCTCAAAAAGAGGAGCCTGGGTTAATTTTTTCGGATACATAGCCTCGGAAACGAGCATGCATGATTTGATTGCTCGGTATTGCCGTCAGGGTTTGAGTAAGAAAAGCGGGAAGGTGGTCATAAAAGATGTTATAGAACTTCTTGTAAAAACATTTTTGTTCACCATTACACGTGCAGCAGGGAGTACGGGTCCCCATCAGGCGTCCCGTACACAAATGAATCTCGCAGCGGAGTGTATGGCGGGAACGGTGTTTAACTGGTGTGAGGCGGTGTTGGCCAATCTCAAAGAACAAGTGCACAAGTGTAGGGTTGGAGCGAATTCCCAATTTGGCTATGGTAGTATCCTGGTCACCTTCTTTTTGGCGAGGGTGCCATTATTGTGCCCATAGATATATATGGCCCCCGTCCACCGACCGAGCCATGGATGGCTCGATGGAGTGATTATGCAGGACGTCTCGGGGGACCTCAGTGCTTAGCCTTTGGTGAGGATTTCTTCTCCTGGCTCGAGGAGCAGATAGTGATGATCGATGACTACCCCTATGCAGGGGTGGACTTCTGCGAGGACATCGACTTGGCACTGCCAGAGGATGACGATTGGGACAACTCAGGTATGACCTTCATGGATATATATGTTTTTATTTTTTGAATATATAATTTTTATCGCTTTTTTAGAATGTGTAAAAGACTTCTAATGTATGTTCGTATGCATGTCGCAGACCGTGGACCACAGAGACCAGCTGGGTACTCGCCATTACGTCACGGTGGTGTTGATCACCAAGCCGCTCTAGAAGAGGAGGAGGACGAAGATGAAGCAGGAGGAGTCCGGGATATAGAGAGGAACTTACAGGGCTTGACTCATGGTATCCCTGCTATGAGGATGGATGACGTCCCCTTGCATCTCTAGCGGCATACTGTAGGTGTGCCTAGTCGTATTGGCCGACTTCTTCGTAGGGTGGCTCGAGCTATAGTGTGTTATCACCATCAGCGCGAGGAATCTGACGAGGGACATGATAGATCTCCCAGATCTCCATAGATGGTCTTTTTTGTCTTTTGCGGCATGTACACGATATGTAGGCTTTGAGAGCCAAATTTTTGTATGGGATTTGGTCCCAAATTTTGTCTTTGACACAAACTCTATGTATTTGGAAAAAACACTCTTATATACAGTGATATGGACCTATTTTCATGATCTATTTATTTACAATGACTTGTGCATTTTCTTTTTATGATGTATTCTTATGTATGGGCAAGATGCCAATCCAAAATGTAATTAGCCAATGAATCAACTATACAATTGAATTTTCTCGGTATGTGTTGATATGAAATGAAATTAAATGATCGTTTCAAGAGGCGTACTCTCTGAAATAAATGAAGTAGTATAGGATCGCGAACTGTGTAAACACGGTTTAGATGAGAAACCATGAGTTGAGAGTCTAAAAAGATTACTAGGGAGTCAATTCTGAGTGAAGCAACTTCCATCAAGAGACTGATGACTGCATGGTACTCTACGATGTTGTTGGTTGCAGGACCTAAACAATTTGCTTCCAAAGATATCAACTCGCCAGTGGGAGAATAAACTACCCATGCTGCGGAAGCGAGATTCCGGGTATGTCGGCTTGCACCGTCGGCGAATCCGAAGTAGGCAGACATCTGTGCATAAAATCACGAGTCAAAGTAAGAGTGGATACATGAGGTCCACGCGCACACCAAAAATGAGTAAAAGCAAACTAAGTACACTATGTACAAAAAGTAACCCTCGTAGGGAAACCTTACGCGTAGAAGCGTTTGAGTTATAGCCCATTGCGGGGGTGTGCCGATGGCGTACCATCACAATCGATTAGTTCATAGGCTCATTTTTCTAAGACATGTTTTACAACAAAGGGGCTGTACCACATAGATTCTAATTTTCCTTTTCCAAGCTTATCATGCATTTGATCATATGTAAGTACGAGGTCACCTTCATTGAAGATCCGAGGTTGAAAAGATTTGTCATATTGAGCTTTGACACGTTTTTTATGAGCTTCATTAGCTAAAGCAGCGTCGCGGCGGGTTTCATCTAGCTTGGTTACATATAGAAACCGTTCTTCTTCGGAAGTGGTGTGTGGAAGTAGCTCTATGGCTATCTTTAGTGATGGAATTTCACATTCAATCGGCAAGATGGCTTCTAGGCCATACACCAGTTGGAATGGTGTAAACCCAGTAGCACTTTTCACTGAGGTTCGGTATGCCCATAGTGCTGAGAATAGAGCTGAGTGCCAGTTGGATTTATGGGTACCCACAATACGCTGAATCATTTGTTTCAGGACTTTGTTAATGGCTTCAACTTGGCCATTAGCTTGTGGGTAGTATGGGGTTGAGTTTTCATGGCGAAAACCCAGCTTGGCACTTAGTTCTTCGATCATATGATTCCTAAAATGGGAGCCATGATCAGTTACAATAGATTGTGGGACACCAAATCTAGCTATGATATGATTGAATATGAATTGCACTGTTGTTTTTCCGTCCTCAGCATACGTAGGCATCGCTTCAGCCCATTTTGTGAAATAGTCGACAACTACTATGACATAGCTATGCCCCCTGGCTGAAGTGGGCTTACAGTGCATGAAATCTATGCCCCATTTGGAGAAAGGGCCGAAGGCAATAACAGGATGGAGTGGAGTAGGGTGCGAGCGTGCTTTACTATGAAAGAATTGATATGGCGGACACTTCTTGACTGTTTCAATGCAATCTTTGAAAATTGAGGGCCAGAAGTATCCTACTCGCAGTATTTTCTGGGCCGTAGCCATCCCAGAGAGATGACCACCACATGCTCCAGCGTGGCAGTCATTAAGAATGCGTTCCGCCTCATCTAAGATCAAACGACGTCTAAGAACAGTGACGACACCACGTCGATAAAGAGTATCATTGACTATGAGGTAGTATTTTGCATGATGTCGGATGCGTCGTCGTTCATCGCGAGTGAGGTCGGGACGGAAGCGTTGGGTTTGGAGATATAAAAGAATATCCCTGTACCATGGATCAGACATGCTAATGAGGAAGAACAATTCATTAGGAAGAGAATCGATGGGCTCGGATTGCTCAGTAACACAGGGCAAGTTACAAATCAACTCTGCGAAGACCAAAGACTTATTGGACTTGGCCTTGAAAAACTCCAAGTCGAACCCTTGAAGGATGACAATCCAATGAGAGTATTTGCCCCCAAGCACTTGGCGTGTGAGGATATAATACATTGGATTGAAGTCGGCTATAACAGTGGTCAGGTGGAGTAAGATGTAATGACGAAATCTCTGGACAGTAAATACTATTGCCAGAGCCAGTTTTTCAACATGTGAATAGCACGTTTCAGAGTCGAGAAGACTCTTACTAAGATAATATACCACATGTTCTATGCCATTGTGGTCTTCTTGGACTAGCACCATGCCGATGGTGGAAGTCGAAGCTGCGAGATAAAGAATATAATCCCGTGTGTAATCGGGGGGTTGGATCATAGTATCTTTGGTTAAGGATGCCTTTAGATTGTCAAAGGAGCGTTGGGCTTTGTCATCCCAAATGAAGGGAACATTCTTCTTGAGAAGCTGCATGTAGCCTTTTGTTATCTCAGACAGATTACAGATGAAACGACGTAGAAAGTTTGCATGCCCTTGCAAACATTGAAGTTCTGGAATGTTGGTGGGTGAAGGCAAGGCTAAGATAGCTTCTACCTTTGCAGGATCTAAACGTATCCCACTTTTGGAGACTATGAAGCCCAACAGTTTTCTGTCTTCTACACAAAAGACGCACTTATGCGGGTTCAAACGTATATTGTAGCGACGACACCTTTCAAAAATGGCACTTAAGTGGTCTGGATGGTCTTCCCGGGTCCAAGAGTGAGTGGGAAGGTCATCAAGATATGGTTCTACAATATGTTTGATGTCATGAAATGTGTATGACATCGCCCATTGGAAAGTTTCCCCGACATTTTTAAGGCCAAAAGGTAACTTTCGATATGCAAAAATCCCCCAAGGGCAGATAAAGGCCATTTTGTGCTAGTCGGCTGGGAGGATATCGATCTGATTATAGCCAGAAAAACCATCCATGAATGAAAAGATGACACTCCCGGCACAGTTATCGATGATCTGGTTGATGAACGGAGTTGGGTATTTGTCCTTTGGACAAGCTTTGTTCAGATCACGGTAATAAACACAGAATCTAACTGTTCCCTGTTTCTTGGCTACGGGAACGATGTTGGATACCCATTCTGTCAATGGGACAGGATAGATAAAACCAGCATGCAAAATTTTTTCAACTTCTGCTTTAATGGTGGCTACCTTACGAGGATGGACGGGTCGAAGCTTTTGACGAATAGGTCGGGTGCCAGGGAAAGTTGGAATTTCGTGGACCACAATCGAGGGGTCTATTCCTGGCATTTCTTCATAACTCCAAGCAAAAACATCGCGGAAAGTTTTGAAGTAGGCACTATAGAACTCCATTTCGAGGGGAGTACATGTTTTGTTGATATGAATGTTTTCCACGATACCAGGATTCACTGAAATATCAATGGGAGTGGTTTCCATAAGGTTAGCCAAGTTTCCTTCGAAAAATACCTCGTCGAGGGAAGTGGGGAACTTGGTTTGAACCATCCCAAGTGAAGTATTGGGTTTTGTATCAGGCTCAAGTGGCTGAATGGTGAGGAATGAAGATCAATGATGAAAATCTCCCCATGGTGGCTCATCACCGTACATAACCTCCATAATTGATTCGTCAGTGGGAAAAATCAAATTAAGAGGATTGATGAGTGGTGGGTATGGATATGTCTCAACCGAGAGCTGTGCCACGGTGTGATCAGTAGAATAGTCGACCCAATCGGTGGCAGATTGGATCGCTTCATAAGCTGCGAGGTTTCTGTTTAAAGGCATGGAGTTGCCGTAGCCTTCAATCTGAGTGGGAATCGGAATCACCCATGAATCATCGGAAGGGGTGACATTCGATGAAATCATATTGACTGGTTGAAGATGGGTTCCCAGCTCTTGAAAAACTCCAATGAGGGAAGAATCCTTCATGAGACCAACACCTATGTCTTGGAACCGGTACCGGGGTTGATCCAATAACGGTACGGTGTTGGCGGAGTTCGGATGGGAGTCTGGAATACAGTAATCCAGTTGATCAATGGTGACAATTTTCCCTTCATGAGGAAATTGCACAATCCAGAAGACTGTAGATGCTATGGCGGTCATGGCATAAAACCAGTTCCGTCCAAGTAGAAGATTGTAATCCAATGGCGCATCTACGACTTCAATGTGTACGGATACTGTTTTTCCCCCCAGTTCAACACCAATTGAGGGAATGAGTCCATACGGTTGAAAGACGTGTCCATCAAATGCCCTGAGAGTAGTGGGAGAAGTTGTGACTTCGGGTGAGCCTAGGGCTCTCCAGCAATTCAAAGACATAATCGACATGTAAGCACCTTCATCTAACATAGTGCGGTGGATGATATTTCCACAGATTTTTGTGTGAACCTGGAAGGATAACTGGTGAGAAAGCCTAGGTTTGGCGTGTTCCAAGTTAAACATGATAGAGTTTGAAGTATTTGGGTCCATTGCCCCCAGTGCTGAAAGTAAGGTTCTACGCTACGTGGGGCAGTGTTGAAGAACCTCGAGAGTCGACATGGCGCAAGGTGCTTGAGCCAAATCCTCAACAATGTTGTAGTTTTGGGAAGCTCGCGCATTAGGATTAAATGTTTCCTTTTGTATGGTGCCCTTGGGTGGGCGTAGCACTGTGTCCGTAAGCGGTCTCTCGATATGGAGATGGCCGGTAGGGGGGGAAATAGGAATCAAATCTTCAACAGGAGATTTTCCTTTGGCTATCTCGGGTTGTTTGTTTGAACTTGGAGGTTTGTCGTGTGTCTTTGAACGAGTGGTGATATGAATCTCTTCATTAATCGTCATTAAGATTTCGTGGTTTGTGGACGTCTCTCTGCGGGTTGGATTGGACGGGTTTCCCCCTTGTGGGGTTTCTTGGGCAACCATCTGCTGTTGCTGTTGAGGGAAAGGGTCAGTTAGCACTGTCGGGTGAGAGGATCCTTTAATAAATTTGTTGACTTCGTCCTTGTAGGGATAGTCACGTGTGTAGTGATCATCTTGGCAAATTAGGCAGGGAAACTTAGCCTTTCGACGTGGTTTCTGGTCATTTTGGGTGGGATGTGGCTTGGGGTTCTCCTGCTGGTTCTTCTTGGTTTTACCATGATTGTTTTTCTTCTTTCCCCCGGATGGTTGTGACGTAGATTGAACTGCGTCCACTTCGGAGGAAATGGCAGGAGAAGTAGTAGTTTTTGAAGCAGCCTGGGGTAGAGCAGGTGAAGCTGAAGCTTGTTGTCCCATCGAGTTCGTAGTAGGATGGGCCTTAACTGAACCGACAATACCATTAATGGGGGGTTCAGTGGTAGGCTTCGTTGGAGTAGTGTTAACGCGGGAGGCATGTGGAAGAAGTTCATGTAAAGTACTGGATTGAGTGTATACCAAATCCATGTACTAGGCTGCCGAGATGGCTTGTTCTTCTGTAACCGGCCCGCGCATAGCGATGTCTCTAGCTATGGGAGGCAAAAAGGATTTTGTGAACCAATCAGCCAGTAGCTGATCCGGAATGGGTTCCTTAATTATCCTACGGCGTCGTTTCCACTCATGGATATGATCCGAAATGTGTGTAGAAGTGGTTTGACGCAGTGAGGTTAATAGTTCTGTTCCAGTCTCATACCGGATGGGGAGCTGTAAATGAGTCAGAAACTGCATAGCCAATGTGTTGAAATCATGAAAAGAGTGTTGTGGCAGCTCGATATACCATTTTGTTGCCATGCCGGTAAGCGTACGTTGGAAGAGCCGAAGTCAAATGGAATCATCCATCAAGGAGTTGGATGAACACCAAAGATGGAAGGTCATCACGTGGCTCTTGGGGTTTTCCCCGGGCTTAGCATCGAACTTAGGAATGTTCGATGGTAGTTTGGTTGGAATAGGTGGCCAATGAGGTTCATGCCATATAGGATCGTTAATAAGCCTTGAAAAATTCAGTAAGTCAAGTGTGGACAAAAAGGGAAGTTGACGGTTAGTCTGTGGGTATGAGTAATAACCATGTGGTGCAGAGAAACCTGGAAGGCCTTGCATAGCATACTGCTGCGTGTTATACCCATATGTGTTTCCCGGGGGGTACTATTGGAAGTTCTGTGGGTAATAAGCCATCTGGTTACCCAATAGAATGTAGGGAACCGGTTGGTGGATGTTCTGCTGAGTGGGTATGGTACCCTGGGGTTGCTGAAACCCAGGAATGGTTGCTGCTCCTGGTTGGGAATAAGTTCCTTGGAACTGTTGTGTTCCAGGGATGTTACCACTGTATTGAGTAAGTGGAGGATTTCCCATAGTAGGGTTGGGGGGTGGCTACGACGGTGGTGTCTGTGGAAGGCTCGTTCCTCCTTGGGGAGCGAGTGGAAATTGAAGTGATGGGTTCCATGGAGTTGTAGCAGCTGAAGGGTAAGGGAAGCCATAATTCAAGTTGGGGAGAATCTGATATTTCCCCCCAGCTTGGTTCCAGTTTCCAAAAAATGGGTACCCCCCACTTTGTGAGATTTGAGATTCCCAAGAAGGAAGCATACCTGACGGGGGAGGTTGAGAGTGAGGCCCGGTTGGAACACCGAAATAAGGTTTCCCACTGCCAGGTGTGTTGAACATACCATACTGAGCAGAAGCTGTTGGTTGGGAGAGTTGTTGGATGGAGCCAATGGGTTGTCTGCCAGCAGATGGGCTGGATGTCCCTATAGGAGGAGGTTGTTGACTAGGGACGGGGTTCCCAACAAAAGGTTGTCCTCCAACTAGTTGGGTTGATGGCCCTATAGGAGGAGGTTGCTAACTAGGAACTGGGTTCCCAACAAAAGGTTGTCCTCCAACTAGTTGGGTTGATGGCCCTGTAGGAGGAGTTTGGTTGTTAGAGTTGGGGACCACTGTAGTCAGTTGTCCACCTCCTGAGATAGTATAAATAGTGGCCGAAGGTGATCCTTCGGTCCAACCGGAAGATCCAACAGTATGACTAGGTGTTCTTCCGCCGCTGGCGAAATATGATAGTGTGGATTGGCCAACAACGCCAAAAGTACCGATTTGCAGAGGGGGTCTTCCATATCTGACAGGCGAGGATAGGAAAAAAATTGGGTTACCTCTCATAGAATGTGCGCCAAAAATGGGTGATGGCAGCAAATGTGGGGATTTTAGCCCAGGGGTATCGGCGTCGTTCATGGCATGTTCAATGATAGGAGGACCATTGAGAACAGGGTCCGAGTTCATATCCTGGAAAGGGTTTTTGGGATCCGGCGGGGACCTAGGTATAGTAACATTTGAAGGTCTGGAACCGTCTGCATAGGAGTGATGGAACTCTGTGCTAGACGGGATGTTGGGATCCTGAAAGTTAGAAGGACGAGTAACAGGGGGATATCTAGAAGTTGTTGATATCATTTTCTCTATGCTGCGTTTAAACCGTGCCGATATCAACGGGGAATTTGCTAGACTAACCATACTAGAGTGGATGGAAGCCATAATCTCATGTCCTAGAGGAAGGTTGGGTAGAGATATAGTACGAGGTACATTTCTAGAAGAACTTGTTTCCTGCGGATGAACACTGGGTGATGTAGTGATAACAGGCGGAAGCTCTGCCTGGGAAGTGATGAAACCATAATCAGGTTCAAAAGGTGTGTTAGGAAGTTGAATATCTTCAACGATTTTGACGTACCCACCTGCGAATGAAATTAAGCCAGGTATATCCTAGTCGGACCCTTCGGTGGTGCCAACAGATCCGTCTGTGTCATCGTGAAAAGTGTCTGATGGACGGGAGGTGTTGACATCAAGTAAGAGGATGACCTCTGGTCTAGTATTTTGGGTTGTACTAGATTCAGCCGCTGTAATGGTGTCCACTATGACAGATAAATCTGGAATAACAGTGGGTGAAGTGATAGTGGAAGTCTTAGATATGCTAGTGGTTGTAGAGGCTGCAATAGATTTTGAGACTGTGCTGTGAGTAGCAGTTACAGGAGGAACTGATGATGTGGTATGTAGCGGCGGTGGAATGTTCCCTCGACCAGCACCGCGGCTAGGGGGAGCAGGAATGCGTGATGCAGGTGGACCAGAGGTCCGTGGCGGCGGTGGTGGTGGAGGGATTTTGCCCTATAATCATCGTGATCTTCATGGTTGTTTTGACATGATGACAGGAAAATGAAAATCGGGGGTAGTTTTGTAAACAAAGAACTCAAAAACTCTAATGCAGCCGAGTGTGCAGAAGAGGAGCTAGAAAAATCAAGGCTCGCAGGCAAAAAAAGCAAGCTATAAAATCTATACTGAGACTGGTGTCTCAATAAGCGAGCTGATAAAAAGAATGGCCAGAATGCCAACAAGCAGTCCTAAAAAGAAAAAATGACCCTCTACAAAGATGAGATAACAAGAAAACTCCTAACTAAGAGCTGGAGACCTCAACAAGCTGTATCCTTCGCAAGGTGATGAAATCCAAGTCAAATAATACAACATGAGAGACCGATATAAGAAGGATATCCCTCTACCGAAAGGGATCCTAGGTAAAAGAGCCCTAGTAGAATAGTCACTAAGCTACCTCGTTCATGACACGTTGGAAAAGGTTTTGGGCACTTCAGCCTTCCGAGGAAGACAATAATCGATGTTGCCTTGGGGCTAAGTGGAGTGCGGCATTCCACAGAGTCCTTCCGGTTCACAATCTTGCGACCGTTTAACCCCTGAAAGTTGGAAACAGTCAGGAGGCCCCTCCACAAACTGGCTGTGACCATGTCAATAAATACTAGAGGATTTTAGTTCCCTAGAGGACAACAACTATGTTTCAGATGAAAATGAAAAGGGGGAATTATTTTGATGCCTATCCCCGATGTCCTACCTAACTACCAAATTCTTTTGATTTCCTCAAGTGAGGTTAATGTTGGTTTAATTAGGGAGATTAATTTTAGTGCCTGTCTTACTCAATCAGGTAGTGGATGTGAAACTTGATGGTGTTATGACGACTCAAACCATGCAAATGAGAATGAATAAAAAATAAGCCTTTGTCTTCGATGAAATCTAGCTAAGGAAAAGAGAGAGTTCTTCGATAAAAAATGCATGAAATTTTTCACAAGCAAAAAATCAAAGCAAAAGATTTTTTCTTTTCTTTTTGTAAATAGAGCCAAACTGAAATAAACACTCTTTTTAATGCACTCATTCTACAACTAAAATGCTTCAAATATGAGAATTTCTGTGGCAATTTCAATGGTTCATTTCCTAATGCAAAATACTACTAGACTTTTTCAATTCAAACAACAGAATTGTTCTCAAATGATAATTTTTTAATTACTGAAAATGATGAACACAATGTGACTGTAAAAGTTACAAAGTTCAGTAAAAGAGAACAGTGGTTTTGGGTTGGTTGTGGTGAAAAAATCAAGCCAATGCAATCAAACTGGAAAAATGACCCAATATGTCAAAAATGCCACTAATTCACACAACAATCAAGATCACAAACAAGTAATAAACACACCACACAGACTGTAAAATGACCAGGATGCTAACAGGCAACAACAAACACTACCTAAGGCAGAGAAAGACTCAGGAAACCAAGCGAGGATAAAAAATTTAAAAAATTGCAGACACTACCGCGGGGCAGAATGAGGCTAAAGCGCGGTACTGCTAAACTAACGCTATGGTACTAACTCAGGGGACGCGGGTACTACCACACTGTAATCAGTTCAGAGGGTGCGGTACTATGGCAAGGTAAGAAAAAAGCACAATTTGAGAAAAGAAAATGGAGTTTTCAGGGTTGCTGCGAACCCAGGGGACTCAGTGATCATACAGGGAGAAAAAATACAGCGAGGAGGGGTGAATAAAGGTCAAAAAAGACCAAGATTCAAACTGGTTTGAAGTGCAATAAAAAATCACAATCAAAATATGGATGACAGTGAACTGAATCAATCAAGCAAAAATCAAAACCAGCGGAGTCGCCATTCTTGTTTGGTAGAATTTTTCCCTACGGATAAGTCAAAATTCACTCAACTTAAAGCAGATTTCTAACTGACTCTAAGGTGAGAACAAAACAAAACAAATGCTACCTTGAAATTCCTGAACTAACTTTCACAACAAGATTATCTGCATTCAGAAACAATGAAAGATGTGACTCACCTTTCAATCTAACATTTGTCTCGCTTCTAGCTCTTGATCCAAAAAGGTCCAACATAGAACCTGTTGAAATCAACCAAAGAACAAGCATACAAGCTTCCAAATACCTTGAAATAAAGATTAGATTCAAATCTAGATTATATACATTCCATGCTAAGAACTTATGCTATACACATGAAATGGGAAAAACAAGACAAGTTATCTTATTACAAACTTGAAGAATGCTTACAAAGGTTGCTTGATGTCCAAGCCAATCCTCTAGCTCCAAGTGCTTCCTCCTCTAGCTATCTCCACAAGGCTGCAAGACCATAAGTTTGATACTACCAAGAGTCCTCTCCCTTTCCCATGGAATGCCTCTCTTTTATTGTATATGGTAGGGTTAACAAACAAGAGAGATGGGTGGATCTAAGGAGAGGTAAGTGGATCAAGGTTTCTAATCACAGAAAATGAGTTGGGATCGAATCAGGGATCCCAATCCTCCAATATCTCTCGAAAATCCAAAATCCCAAAAGCCATGGAAAAAAGACTATAAAAAGAGTATTGCGCCCTGTGGTCTGAGCATAACGTGGTAGTACCGCGTGTTGGGGACAAATCATAGCGCGGTAGTGTGGACTACCACGCACCTATAACTGAGAAAGGCGCTGTAGTGTGGGTAAATAAAGTCTCAGCTAGGTGAAAACTTGTCATGGTAAGTTTACCTTCAAGGTTCACTCATCATTTTTTCCTTCTGAGTGGTTTAAAGCAGTAGGGGAAATGTCGTCAGCTCTTTTTGTAGTGGAGATGCGACACTGTGGAATATGGAGGTATAACATCAGGTTAGCTCTGATACCATGTTAAGATTTAATATGCTAAAACAGAAAATAGCAGCATTACATTCCATTTCACAATAATAGCATATACAGGATCACTGAAGAAACAACAAGCACAACATAAACACAAGAGACACATATTTATCCCGGGAAACCCTCATGGGGTAGAAAACCCAGCAAAGCTTCCTCAATATAGATGACCAGCAATATACAAAGATGCAAACCAAAGACATGATCTCCTCCTCCATCATAGCAGACCTCTCGTCCACAAGTGTGCTATTCTCAAGTGAGTGAGTGTGTGTGTAATGAGGAATACACCTCCTCTATTTATACACTACTTCGACTTGTCTTTTACACAAATCATGTAGGATTGTATTTAACCAATGGGTTAAATACCCCACTACAACTGACTGGGCCGACCCCTCTAGAGTGGTCTAATAACCCTTTGACGCATATAACACATATAGGGCCGACCCTCACTAGGGAAGTCTAATAACCCAAGCTACCACATTTCGATGGAGGAATAAACATCTCTGGATACACAATAAGATCTTCAAGGAGGAATGAAACATCTCCAGAATAATAAAGTACAAATATAATATTCTTTGAAGTTACAATATCTCAACAATCTTGTCTTATGCCAACTTATCCAACCCTAGGGCTTCCATCATTGTGTTGGGATAGAACATTTTGACCTCAGAGCGGATGGCATCCTTTAGACAACTGATAAAACAACTCCAGTAAAAGTCATCAGACAATCCTTCGGTGTGGTTGGCTAGATTCTCAAATTCGGTTTGATACTCTCTCAAAGTGCTAGTTTGGTGAAGTTTAGTGAGGGCTCCTATGAAGTCATCAAAAGAACTAGGACCAAATCATTGCAAAAGGAGCTGGCAAATGTCTGGGCATTTGGGCTCTGGATGAGCCTTGATGTACCAACGGTACCATTGAAGAGCTTCCTGTTCCAAATTAAAGGATGCCAGCGAAACTTTGTTGACATCAAAAGTATTATGCAGACTGAAATATTGTTTTGCATGATAGATCCATCCAGTTGGATCGGTACCATTGAAGCGAGGAAAATCAAGCTTGACCAAGGAAATTGCTGGAAGAAGAGAACACATTGTTTGATGAAGACTCGGACTGTCGTTTGTTGTTCATAGCTGAATGTTCAAGATGGAGGTTGAGAAATTTTTCATCCAGATCCTGAAGTTTGGCTTGGATGGCTGCAAGTGCATCCTCCATGGTTTTTGCTCCTGCACGGGTGACAACCATAACCAGGAGGTTTTTTTTATTTTTATTTTTATTTTCAGGTTGATTGGGTAGGAAAACAAAAACAGAAACTACTTCAGTAAAGGAAAATCTGGAGTTGGGAAAAAATCTGAAGGCTAATTGGGGTTTGACTAGGTTTTGGACACTGTCAAATAGACAGGGAAGCAAAAATGAGGATTTCAGAAGCAGGGTGAAAGAATGGGAAAATTTGGTAGAGGGAAACAAAGAAGCAGAATTCAAAAAGGAACTCTGTGGTAAAATTTGAAGGGAATTGGGTGAAATCTAAGGAAGTTATGGAAAACCCTAAAAATAGACAAATGTGGGATTTGGGGCTTTGGGAAGGGGAATTGGGGATAGGGTTCTCACGAATGAAATATGCAGAATGGGATGACAGGGGTTCCCCAAAAATTTCAAGGGAAATAGAGTGAAAACAAGGGAGATATGGAGAAAAAACTGAATTTTTTATTTTTATTTTTATTTTTTAGACTGAAGCGGCTACAACTCGGAAGGGATATGAAATGGTGCTGAATGGGTTGAAAATGGCCAGATCTGGAACGGCTTGCAAAATGGATGTGAACGATTGGATCTAAAACGGCGGAGCAATGATCGACAACAATTTAGTTGAAAATAGATATGGACCCCAGGTATGTGCGACTTCCTAACAGTTCAAGGGTTTCACTTGGCCACCAATGCTGTTTGACGGCTTGCGTATTGGGGTAGTACCCCTCACTCCATGGCTCAAAGAAAAATGATAACCGCTTTGCTACAAATGACAGCTCTTGGTTTACTTCACGGGTGGGAACTAGTCAATCAGGTAGAGGCCATTTCCCTTTTCGCTGGTAGGTCCTCTCAATGGGCCATCTACTTTGGGGTTCCTGTGGTACTCCTCACAATGAGTTCTAGGGATTATGCCCAAGTACTTCCCACAATTAAGCGGATAAGGATTATTCCCAAATCCGAACCTGCAACAGATGCGAAAAAAAAATTTGGCAGAAATTTCACCCAGCGATCCCAAGAAAGTGCTCCGATACCAGATGATACGAACCGTTACACCAAAATCCCGAGGTTTTATTGAAGGCCACCCACTAGGATCTTAACATCCGGATGCATGAAGTGTCAGCAAGAAGGTGTGTGCAGCTTACGAAATCACTGCGCTGGATCGGGAAGGAGGTAAGTCCTATTCCCAAATATCATGGTTCTGCTAATGTTTACAATTTCATCTAGAAATATACTGCAGCCATTACAGATGAGCATAGATTACCATCATTGGATATGGAATTGTGCAACACACCCGCCAGATGGTGGAATGCACATAAGTAGACATTGACCACTTGGGATCAATGCAAGGTTAAGATGCAGATCCAATTTGGCTAAAAGGGTTACCTTACCCTTTGAAAAGTTTAATGGAAAGACAGATCCTAGTAAACACATTGAAGTCTGTTCACAGGAATGGGTGGAAAGGCCACACACAGAATGGGTACATCTATTTGTACATACGATGGATGATGACATTCCAAAGAAATGGTACCTAAACCTGGAGTTGCGCAGGGAAACCACTGATTCATACATGCTGACTGCGAACTTCCAGAAGGATTTTAGCTTTGATGATGAGAATCCATTGATCCATGACATGTTGTAGATAATTAAGGAACACATATTCAGCGAAGATTGTCCTCATAGAAATATGACATTGGAGGAATTCTTCAGCACAAATCGCGTTCCTGTGCACCTACAGTCAGAATGGAAGGAACACGAAGAACACCTCATCGAATGTTACAACCTAGCGGAAGACATTGACGATAGAAATGAAGACAATGACGATGACCCGTGAAACATAGACATACTAGAATCGGAGGGCACGCGTGACATAGAAGTACCTCTGCTAGAAATCCCAGATATGAGTGGACCAGTAAAGACGCAGAAGGTGAATATTGGCACAAGCGAAGAATCGAAGTTCGCAACAATAGGAGACTATTGGGACATTCAGACTGTTGCAGAGATCGCAGACACCTTGCATGAATATTAGGAATTGTTTCCAACTAAATTCACAGAAATGAAAGGAATTTTGGGAGACCTAGGGGTCATGAAAATACCTTTGAAGCCAGGCGTAAAGTTTGTGAAGCAGAGATCGTACAGACTAAATCCACGCTACACAGAAAGAGTACGCACAGAGCTGGATAAGATGCTTGAAGCAGGAATTATTGAACTTGTCGAAGAGTCTGAGTGGATTATCCCCATGGTCGTTCAAGAGAAGAAAAAAAAAGGTGAGATCAGGACTTAAGTGGATCTCGGAAAATTGAATGATGCTTCCATACACGACCCATTCCCTACTTCTTTCACGGACGAAGTGCTTGATAATGTTGGAGGGAATGAGGTCTATTTTTTTACTGATGGTTTTTTGGGGTATCATCAGATAAGGATTGATCCCGCAAACAGGTATAAGATGACTTTTCCTACAGAATGGGGGTCGTTCTAGTACACAGTAATTGCTTTTGGCCTGAAGAACGCACCTGCCATATTTTCCAGAGTGGTCATCGCGACATTCAAAGAGTTTATGCATAAGTTTCGCAAAACCTATTTTTATGATTGGACTATGTTTGGTCTATTGAAGAACCATTGTGCGAACCTCAGAATGATGCTTGGGAAGTATCGACAACATCAGATCTCTTTAAATCTAAAGAAGTGTATTTTTTGTGTTCCTTATGGGATTCTACTTGGACACATTGTTTGTAAGCAAGGATTGATGGTGGATCCTGGGAAGATCACAATAATTGTGAACTTGCCAACACCAAATTTAGTCAATATGTTGCGCTCTACCTTAGGCCATACTGGATACTACAAGAAATTTATAAAGGGTTACACGTAGATAACCGCAACAATGGAAATGCTACTAAAGAAAGACGCACCATTCATTTGGAATGCGGAATGCGAACAGGGTTTTGATACACTAAAAGAAAAGATGATTACTACGTCGGTTCTAGTCTTTCCAGACTAGACGAAGCCATTCCATGTCCATGTTGATGCATCATGCATTGCCTTGGGAATCGTATTAGCTCAGCTAGAAGAAGGAGGTATTGACCACCTGTTGATGCCTCGGGTGTGCAGAGTAAGTGCAAGGTGCTGGAATGGGTTCCAAGGCACACAATAGGGGATGAAAACCCATCCAAAGGCTTCAAAAGACCCTACGCAAGGGAAATTCTATCCTTGATCTGTTTGGTGTAGTAATCACCCATGGATATTCGGCCTCCGCTGACACTCTATGAGTAACTAGTTTGATCGGTAAGATTAGTTTCCCAACTAAGGGAAACAAATGTATGGAAAACAATGAACAATTCTAACTCAATCTATTTAGAAAAAGAATCTAATCTTAAGTCAGACCTATTCTAATATGAAAATATTTTGGTTTATGCAGGGTACCCCTAAGGTATGAAGAAAAAATAGTTCACCACCCTTAATAGAAATGCTTTCAGATGAGATATTTGTTAACTTAAATTATGATTACTTAATGAAAATCAAACAATGATAATTCAAGCTTGAAGACCATCAAGATATAAGCTGTTACCTCTTTGTTGATTGAAAAATCAACAATGATTGAATGTATATCCGATCAATATCATAAATTGACAAAGAAAGCATTTAATCAGAGAAATTGAATCAAATGTTTTCATACACACATCAGTTATACAGAAAAATCAATACAACATATTTATGCATTCATTATATATCCAACAAGAGATCACATATATATAGTGGATGACAATTTGGAATGTAAAGTCAAAAATTCCCAAAGAAACTTGAGTAACAATCAGAAGATGGATCCAAAGATAACATTACTGTATTAAGATGTCTTGTACAAAAATTACAATGACTCTGGACATAGAGTATCCTCAGTCTTATCTTCTGCTGAAGTACAATTCCAAAAATTCAAAACCCTTCCCTAGAGAGGTATTCCTAAAATAAAATTATTACAATCGAGTACAATAAGAGAATCCTAGGAAAAAGAAACTATAGATCCGAATTCGACTATTGATCCAAGGAATCTTTCCCTTTCTCGGACTATAAAAGGGATTCTTGGAGATATATTCTTTCATTGAAAATATCCTCAAATCAAAATGAGAATTACACTCCAACCTGCGCATTATCAACAATAGATGATTCAGTTTGTAGAGAATCTACCACAGGAACTTCTGGATGAGAGAACAAGTTCTCTAAAACAGAGAAATCCGTCAGAGGGTCCACCTCAGAAGGAGTTGGTGGAATTTCAGGTTCTTCATTGATTATATAAGCTCATATAATATCATCATCATGGTTAGCCAATTCCTTCGAAACTTTCTTATCTTTCTGGCCGATAATTTGCATGCAAACAGATGGGGCATCAGAATCTTCTTCATCACTATCACTACTTAAATCAGGAACACCTGCATCAAAAGGTGGTGACATAGGTTCTTGATGTCAAAATTTGAGCATTAATTCACAATACTCTTGGATCTTTACTGAGAGAATAACATATCCAGTATATCAATGCATAACAATCACAATAAGCATGACAAGCATCCAAAGAATCAAAAGCATGAGAGACAAGAGACAGAGAGTTTTCGTGGGGAAAACCCTAAGGTGAAAAATCCCACAACTTCCTCATAGATAGAAATAGCAATGGATCAACCAAAGTACAACCAAAATACACTTGAGATAGTCTCCTAGAGCAGATGATCCTCCTCCTCACTAGTGCGCCACTTTTTGAGTGAGAGAAGTGTGTCTTTCCGAATGATCCAAATAGAGATCTCTCTATCTCTATTTATACTTAACTTGTTTGCCCAGTTACACTATGGGGCCGACTTGTCTATCTAGATACATCCACAATATAATATATATTTCAGGGCCGACCCCACACATGGTGGTCTAATAACCCATCGACAAGTACACACACTTGCGACACTTGTCAATCCACATGACGACACTTCCTGATAGAGGAATAACACATATCTTATAAGGGTACAATAAATATATATGAAATACATAGATGAAATACATTTCGAAGTTACATATACATCAACACTCCCTCTTAACTAGGAAGGTATTTATTGACACAGTTCTACTAGACAAGTCTTCTTCTCGGGATCATCGTCATCATCATCGTCACTGTTGCTTCTATCTCAACCAATCTATGACTCTACTCATCATTGGAAGTTCTATAGAGCCAGTCCTTTTTCATACTGGATGTAGGCCCACCACCTACAGGTCTTCATCATCTGTGCGAATGGTCTGATAGAGGTGGCCTCTCAGGACTAATTTTATGTGCAGATGCAATACCGAAAAGAGTATCCCAGGAACATTTACGTGCCTAAGCAAGAATGACAATATATCCCAGGACTGATTACATGCATCGCCTCCACAATGCCTTTAAAGAGCATCCTAGGAACATTTATGTGCCGCAACATGAACGACAAGATCTCTAAAGAGCATCCCAAAACTAATTACAAGCACACAGCTCAACCTCTCGGATCTCCAGAACTAATTACATGTCTCTGTAGTAATACCTCATCCCAAGACTGATTACGAGCACAAAACTCAACCTATTGGATATCTGAGGACTGATTACATACTACATAGCAATACTGGAAAGAGTACCCAAGGAACATTTATGTGCCACAACACTGCCGGCAAGATCTCCCAGGACTGATTACATGCTATTTGCACAACCTACCACATATCATCTCTGACCTCCAAGTATCAACTTGATACTCATGATCCAACGGATCATCATCGCACGAGGCATCATCTTGATTCCCTTGATCATACTGATCATCATCATTTGTACCATCCTGGTACATATCATCTGGAGCAACATCCTGAAGCTCATCATCATGATCAACCTGATCATACAATGCATCCACCTAATGCACACCAAGTATCTACCTGATACATATCATCATACATGATCCACCTGATCATACAGTGTATCCACCTGATACAAATACAAATACATGATACATATCAACATACATGATCTACCTAATCATACAATGTATCCACCTGATACAGATACATGGTCCAAGCATCCAACATGATGCATATACAAATACATACAAATGATCCAACTAATCATATCTAGCATCCAACATGCTGCGTACATACATATAAATGATCCAACAAATCATATCAAGCATCAACACAATGCGTACATACATACAAATATAAATGATCCAACTGATCATATCCAGCATCAACAGGATGCATACATACATACAAATATAAATGATCCAAGTGATCATATCCAACATAAACACGATGCATACCCACATACAAATATAAATGATCCAACTGATCATATCTAGCATCCAACATGATGCATATACAGAGCAGTAACTGGAGCATCGTCTTGATACTCATCATCCAACACTTACATCCACAGCCATGTGAAGGATCCTCCTTCCAACATGCTTGGGATGGCTTCAGCAAATGTGTCCATCACTTCTTCCTCGAAGTGTCATCGATCTGAAGAACACCAAGCCTCTCCTTGAAGTACTCGAACTTCACCCTGGCTAGTGGCTTCGTCAACACATCTGCAATCTGCTCGTCCGTCACAACATACATGAGCTTCACTGCCCCTCTCTGCACCATATCCCTGATATAGTGATATTTGATCTCTATGTGTTTCGACCTGTCATGAAACACTAGCTTCTCAGACAGCTTCACACAACTCTGGTTATCGCAGAATATACCAGTAGCATCCAATGGAATATCAAATAACTCAGACAGAAGCTTCCGTAGTCATAGTGCCTCACAACTAGCTGAAGCTGAACACGCTGCAACATACTCTGCATCAGTTGTACTCAGTGCTATGCAGGACTGCTTCTTGCTGAACCAAGAGATCACACCTGATCCCATACTGAAGCAGCACCCAGATGTACTCTTCCTATCTGCAGCACTGCCATCCCAATCTAAATCAACATAACCCTGCAGGTTAAACTTTTGATTCGCTTCATACTTGAGCCCATAGTCCATTGTTCCCTTTAGGTATCTCAGAACATGCTTTACAGCAACCAGATGAACACTCCTCGGATCTGTCAGGAACTGGCTCAATGTGTTCACTATAAAGCAAATATATGGTCTTGTGTTCATCAGTTACATCAAGGACCCAATCCTCTGATGATACATATAGACATCAACCGGCTCAGATGAAGCATTACATAGAAGATTTAGATTCGATGCCATGGGAGTGGCCATGGCCTTGCAATCCATCATCCCAAATCTCTTCAGAATATCCACTGTGTACTTCCCTTGACCAAGGAAGATCCCACCTAAATTGTGCCACACCTCCATACCTAGGAAATAATACATCATTCCCAAATCTTTCATATCGAACTCAGCAGCAAGCTTCCTCTTCAACTACACCATTCAAGAAAGCAGTCTTGACATCCATCTGGTGTATTTTCCATTTCACTGCTACAGCCAGGGCAAGTATTGTTCTGATGGAAGTATACCTAGCTATAGGTGCAAAAGTTTCTTCATAATCTATTCCCTCTTTTTGTTAAAGTTTAAGTATTAAATCACAATACTATAGGATCTTTGCTGAGAGAATAACATCTACAGTATATCAATGCATGACAATCATAATATGACAAGCATCACAAGCATCACAAGAATCAAAAGCATAGAGACAAGAGACACAGAGTTTCCGTGGGGAAAACCCTAAGGTGAAAAACCCCACAACTTCCTCAGAGATAGAGAGAGCAATGGCTCAACCAAAATACAACCAAATAATACAGAGATAGTCTCCTAGCAGATGATCCTCCTCCTCCTCACTAGTGCGCCACTTTTCAGAGAGAGAGATAGATACTTTTCCGAGTGAGTAAAATAAAGATCTCCTATCTCTATTTATACTCACCTTTTTGCCCAGTGACCTACTGGGGCCGACTTGTCTACTTGAGTACATCCACATTATATTATATATTAATTAGGGCCGACCCCATAAGGTGGTCTAATAACCCATAGGCAAGTACACACACTTGCGACACTTGTCAATCCACATGGTGACACTTCCTTATAGAGGAATAACACATCTCTTATAAGGGTACAATAAATATATATATAATACATAGATGAAATACATTCCGAAGTTACATATACATCAACACTCCCTCTTAACTAGGAAGGTATTTCTCGACACAGATCTGCTAGACAAGTCTTCTTCTCTGGATCATCGTCATCGATGCATCGTCATCATCATCGTCACTGTTGCTGCTATCTCATCCAATCTCTGTCTCTACTCGTCATAGGAAGTTCTACAGAGCCAGTCCTTTTTCATACTGGATGTAGGCCCACCACCTGCAGGTCTTCGTCATCACTGGCCATACTGTGGAATCCTCAGGACTTTTACATGCGTCACAAAAACTCGAAAGAGCATCCCATGCTGTTACGAGCACACAGCTCTACCTATAGGATCTCCCAGGGCACCGAATTACATGTGACCTCACCACAAAACCTCGCAAGAGCATCTGCTAGATATCCCAGGGAATCGAATTACATGCCATAGGCAAAACCTCGAAAGACTATCTGCAGATCTCCCAGGGCACTGAATTACATGTGGTCATGGCAAAACCTCGCAAGAGCATCTGCCAGATATCCCATGGAACCGAATTACATGCCATAGGCAAAACCTCGAAAGATTATCTGCAGATCTCCCAGGGAACCGAATTACATGCCATAGGACAAAACCTCGAAAGAGCATCTGCCAGATATCCCAGGGAACCGAATTACATGCCATAGGAAAAACCTCGAAAGACTATCTGCAGATCTCCCAGGGCACCGAATTACATGTCCTCCCAGAGCAAAACCTCGAAAGAGCATTTGCCAGATGTCCCAGGGCACCGAATTACATGCCATAGGCAAAACCTCGAAAGACCATCTGCAAATCTCCCAGGGCACCGAATTACATGCTCATCTGCACAACCTGATCCACGGCCACAGAGTATCAACCTGATACTCACCATACATCATCCTGATGTATCCATGATCATCCCGATCATCATCACTGCAACATCCTGCTGCATGTCATCTGGAGCAACATCCTGAAGCTCGTCATCTATGATCATCCTGATCATCACTGCAACATCCTGCTGCATGTCATCTGGAGCAACATCCTGAAGCTCGTCATCTATGATCATCCTGATCATCACTGCAACATCCTGCTGCATGTCATCTGGAGCAACATCCTGAAGCTCGTCATCTATGATCATCCTGATCATCAATGCATCTACTTGATGCATACCAAGTATCTACCTGATACATATCATCATACATGATCCTCCTAATCATATAATGTATCCACCTGATACAAATACATCATCATACATGATCCTCCTGATCATCAATGCATCTACCTGATGCATACCAAGTATCTACCTGATACATATCATCATACATGATCCTCCTGATCATCAATGTATCCACCTGATACAAATACAAATACATGCTACATATCACCATACATGATCCACCTGATCATACAATGTATCCACCTGATACATATACAGATACATGATCCAAGCATCCAACATGATGCATACATGCATACAAAATGATCCAATTGATCATATCCAGCATCCAACATGATGCGTACATACATACATAAAAATGATCCAACTGATCATATCCAAGCAGAAATTAGAACATCATCCTGATGTTCATCATCCAGCGCTTACATCCACAGCCATGTGAAGGATCCTCCTTCCAACATGCTTGGAATGGCTTCAGCAAATGTGTCCATCACTTCTTCCTCGAAGTGTCCTCGATCTGAAGAACGCCAGGCCTCTCTCTGAAGTACTCGAACTTCACCCTGGCTAGTGGCTTCGTCAGCACATCTGCAATCTGCTCGTCCGTCGCAACATACAGGAGCTTCACAGCTCCTCTCTGCACCATATCCCTGATATAGTGATATTTGATCTCTATGTGTTTCGACCTGTCATGAAACACTGGGTTCTCGGACAGCTTCACACAACTTTGGTTATCACAGAAGATACCAGTAGCCTCCAACGGGAG
Source organism: Larix kaempferi (assembly GCA_027924585.1). Lineage (NCBI taxonomy): Eukaryota > Viridiplantae > Streptophyta > Pinopsida > Pinales > Pinaceae > Larix > Larix kaempferi. The sequence continues at coordinate 8,641,008 of BSBM01000809.1, read as the reverse complement.
ATCAAATAACTCAGACAGTAGCTTCCGTAGCCATACTGCCTCACAACTAGCTGAACAGGCTGCAACATACTCTGCCTCAGCTGTACTCAGTGCTACGCAGGACTGATTCCTGCTAAACCAAGAGATCACACCTGATCCCATACTGAAGCAACACCCAGATGTGCTCTTCCTATCTGCAGCACTGCCAGCCCAATCTGAATCAACATAACCCTGCAGGTTAAACTTTTGATTCGCCTCATATCTGAGCCCATAATCCACTGTACCCTTCAGGTACCTCAGAACATGCTTTACAGCAACCAGGTGAACACTCCTCGGATCCGTCCGGAACTGGCTCAATGTGTTCACAGCAAAGCAAATATCTGGTCTCGTGTTTGTCAGGTACATCAAGGACCCAATAATCTGACGATACATAGAAACATCAACTGGCTCAGATGAAGCATCACAAAGAAGCTTCAGATTCGATGCCATAGGTGTGGCCATGGCTTTGCAATCCATCATCCCAAATCTCTTCAGGATATCTACTGTGTACTTCCCTTGACCAAGGAAGATCCCACCTGCATTCTGCCATACCTCCATACCTAGGAAATAGTGCATCATTCCCAAATCTTTCATATCGAATTCAGCTGCAAGCTTCCTCTTGGTATCTGCAATCATTCTGTCATCTCCTGTCACAAATAGGTCATCCACATATAGTAGTAGAATCACAGGATTCCCTTCCTCAACCTTGTAGTAAAGGTTGGAATCCGCTTTACTCTTGGTAAAGCCCAAACTAGATAGGAAACTGTCCATCCTACCATACCAGGTTCTGGGAGCTTGCTTCAAGCCATACAAGGCTTTCTTCAATCTGCATACATAAGATTCCCTGTCATGTATTTCAAAGCCGAGAGGCTGTTCCACATATACTTCCTCTTCTACTACACCGTTCAGGAAAGTAGTCTTGACATCCATCTGGTGTATCTTCCATTTCATTGCTGCATCCAGGGAAAGTACTGTTATGATGGAAGTATATCTGGCTACAGGTGCAAAGGTTTCTTCATAGTCTATTCCTTCCTTCTGAGAGAAACCACGAGCTACGAACCTTGCTTTATATTTTTCCACACTGCCATCTGCAGCATGCTTGATTTTGTAGATCCACTTGGAAGTCACAACAGACTTCATTTTAGGTCTTGGGACAACATCCCAAACATCATTCTTCATTATTGATTGGTATTCTTCGATCATAGCATCCTTCCATTCTTTCTTTTCCGCTGCCTCTTCATAACTGGAAGGCTCTTTATTCATGATGTCACAGAGTAAAGCAACATAACTGGTGTGTGATCTGGTTCTCTTCTTTGCTCTGTGTTCTTCTTCTGGAATGCCAAATCTTTCTGCATCATGAATGAGCTCTCTAGCCCATACAGGTTTCCTTTTGTGAGAGTTATCCTCACGGGGTGGATCTACAGGTTCTTGTGGATCTTCAAACTCACGAGCAGTTTCTGGAACTGCTTCAGTCATGGTAGTGTCCTGAAATCTTGTTTCCTTAGGTTCTTCATAAACTTCGGTAGGTTCCTTTCTTGATTTGATGAATGCTGAATTCTCATCAAATGTTACATCCCTGCTGACATCAATCTTCTTGAACCCTGGAAAATATATTCTGTAAGCCTTCGAGCTTTCACTAAAACCCACAAAGATGCCCTTCTTTCCTGAAGGATCTAGTTTAGTCCTCTTTTCCTTCGGAACATGAGTGTATACTGGACAACCAAATATTCTGAGATGGCTGACTTCAGGTTTCTTACCAGAAAAGACTTCTTCTGGTGTCTTGTTGTCCAATATCTTATGGGGTGTTCTGTTCTGCACATATACAGCTGTTCTAGCTGCTTCTGCCCATAGATGCATAGGAAGATCCTGGTCATGCAACATTGCCCTTGCTGCTTCCATGATAGTTCTGTTCTTCCTTTCTGCAACTCCATTCTGTTGAGGATTATAAGGAGCAGTCAACTCCCTCTTAATCCCTGAATCACTGCAAAGCTTCTTGAAGTCATTTGAGGTGAATTCTCCACCATTGTCAGATCTGAATGTTTTGATTTTCTTGTCAGTTTGATTCTCCATCAAGGTTTTGAATTCCTTGAATTTATCAAACACCTCATCTTTGCCCTTCACGAAGTATACCCAAGTCTTCCTGGAGAAGTCATCAATAAATGATACATAGTAAACATACCCACTCAGAGAGCTGGATGACATAGGGCCACATACATCTGAGTGGATGATTTCTAGGATATCTTTTGCCTTTCTTTCACTGCTTGGGAAAGCCTTCTTAATGTTCTTACCTTTTGCACATCCTTTGCAAACACCTTCATGTTTGGTCTTGATTTCAGGAAGACCCTCTACAGCCTTGCTTGCAATTGGAAGTTCTCTATAGTGCATGTGAGCAAGTCTTCTATGCCAAAGTTCACTTGGCTCCATGGATTCATGTACCATGGCATGTTCAGGTTGACCCTTTAATTTATATAAGCCTCCCTCTTGCTCTCCAATCACTACCGCATCATCCATGGTCTTTCCCTTTGGCCACATTAGTACTTGGCCATCAACAAATGCAACCCTCATACCTTTTGCATCTAAAGCAGAGATGGAGAGTAAGTTCTTCTTGAGTCCAGGTACATAGAGGACTTCCTTCATCTTCAGAGATTTTCCAGAATCTAGGTTGTAAGAAGCTTCACCACTTCCTTTGATTGGGTATTGATAATCATCCCCAAGTTTCACCTTATGGGGTGATTCATGTTCAGAAAGGTTCACAAAAGATTCCTTGAACCCAGTCATGTGTTTGGAAGCCCCACTATCAATCAACCAATCATTACAACCATGTGAGATGGTACCAGTGAGTGCAGAGATCAGAACATACTCTTCTTCACTTGATGAATCATCATCACTACTCCTTTCTGCCTTAGCCTTCTTCTTTGGGGGTTCATCATCTTCAGCAGCATGAGCATGAAACCTTCTTTTGTTGCCCTTCTTCTTCTTACTAGGATTTTTGTTATTATCCCTTTTATTCTTAGGACAATCTGAAGCAAAGTGACCCTTCTCATTGCATGTGAAGCATCTTAGGTCTTTCTTATTCTTTTGATAGGATCTATTGTGGCGAGGGTAATCCTTCTTGGTTTTGCTTCTTTTGGTGTGAGCTGTAAGAGCTTGATCTTCTCCTCCCATCTTTTCCTCATGAGCTATAAGTCTAGCTTCTTCTTGAGAACATTCTTCCCGAAGTCTACTGAAGGAGATCAACTTCTTCCTTGCACAAATTCCTTGGATAAAGGAATCCCATGACCTGGGTAGGCCATTTAGAGTGGTCATCACCACTTCACCATTCTCCACCATTTCATCTACTGCTTCTAATTGTTCCTTGATCTGAGAGACCCTTGAAAAGTAGGATTGAATGGTTTCTCCATTCTGAAACTTCACTGCTTTCAATTGGTTCCGCAGGGTCATCTTCCGATTTATGTTCTTTCCTTCAAATAGCTTGGTCAAAGATTCAAACATCTCTTTGGGTGTCTTGAGAGAAGACACATGGGGTATGAGATGGTCTTTGATAGAATCAGCAATGATTCTCTTTGCCTTGACCAAGTTCTTCTTGTGCAATACCTTGGCCTCTTCATCCTCTGGGATAGGGATGTCTTCTTTCACATATGAGTCCAACTCATTCTCTTCCAGGATTAGCCCAATCCTATACTTCCAGGCTCGGAAGTTATCAGCCCCTTCAAGCTTATCCTCAAGCTTGGTGTGAAGAGACATCTTTAAGAGTACTTCAAATGGAAATAGAAAAGATTTAGAACTTACCAATTGAAGTGCTGAAAACTAGATCTGGTCCCGGATTGGGGTTTGTCAGAGAAACCCCAAAAATTCAAAATGTGAATTTCAAAATTCCGAAAGGATAGAAAGATGCACCTTGGAGAGCTGATCAGCCTAGTACATTCAGAATTTGAGATCAGCAAAGTCTTGCCCTTCAAAATTTCCTTTTTGTCCTCCCGGGTTCACTGGGGAGAGCCCTGAATTAGGGTTTGAGTTTTCCGGAGATCTACCCAGCCAAAATTCTCGATCCAAAGCTCAAACCTTCGATTTTTGCAAGGAGCTTCCAGCTGTACCTTCAGTTTCCAGAAATTCCTATTTTTGTGGAAACCCTAATTTTTAGGGCCAAAACTGAAAATGCTCGGAACTGAAATCTGATTGGACAGAAAGATGCGCCTTGATGAGTAGATCCAATCTACTATACTGAATTTCAAAAATCTGTGGAGAGAAACCCAATAAACAAGCAATACAAGCTTCCGTCACTGCAAAATGTCTTCTTCTCAGTTAAGCTCTGATACCATGTTAAATTTTCAGTATTAAATCACAATACTATAGGATCTTTGCTGAGAGAATAACATCTACAGTATATCAATGCATGACAATCATAATATGACAAGCATCACAAGCATCACAAGAATCAAAAGCATAGAGACAAGAGACACAGAGTTTCTGTGGGGAAAACCCTAAGGTGAAAAACCCCACAACTTCCTCAGAGATAGAGAGAGCAATGGCTCAACCAAAATACAACCAAATAATACAGAGATAGTCTCCTGGCAGATGATCCTCCTCCTCCTCACTAGTGCGCCACTTTTCAGAGAGAGAGATAGATACTTTTCCGAGTGAGTAAAATAGAGATCTCCTATCTCTATTTATACTCACCTTTTTGCCCAGTGACCTACTGGGGCCGACTTGTCTACTTGAGTACATCCACATTATATTATATATTAATTAGGGTCGACCCCATAAGGTGGTCTAATAACCCATAGGCAAGTACACACACTTGCGACACTTGTCAATCCACATGACGACACTTCCTTATAGAGGAATAACACATCTCTTATAAGGGTACAATAAATATATATATAATACACAGATGAAATACATTCCGAAGTTACATATACATCAACACTTTTTGAGAGAAGCCACGAGCTATGAATATTGCTTTGTATTTCTCTACACTTCCATCTGCAGCATGCTTGATTTTGTAGATCCATTTGGAAGTCACACCAGACTTCTCTTTAGGTCTTGGGACAACATCCCAAACATCATTTTTCATTATTGATTGGTATTCCTCAACCATAGCATCCTTCCATTCTTTCTTTTCCATTGCTTCTTCATAACTGGAAGGTTCGTTGCTCATAATGTCATAGAGCAAAGCAACATAGCTGGTATGTGATCTGGTTCTTTTCTTTGCTCTGTGTTCTTCTTCTGGAATACCAAATATTTTTGCATCTTGAATGAGTTCTCTAGCCCATGCAGGTTTCCTCTTGTGAGAGTTATCCTCACAGGGTGGATCTATAGGTTCTTGCGGATCTTCAAACTCACGAACAACTTCTGGAATTGCTTCAGTCATGGTAGTGTCTTGAAATCTAGTTTCCTTAGGTTCTTCATAAACTTTGATAGGTTCCTTCCTTGATTTGATGAATGCTTAGTTTTCATCAAATGTTACATCCCTGCTGAAATCAATCTTCTTGAATGCTGGAAAGTATATTCTATAAGCCTTTGAGCTTTCACTGTAACCCACAAAGATACCCTTCTTTCTTGAAGGATCTAGTTTGGTCCTCTTTTCCTTTGGGACATGAGTGTATACTGGACAACCAAATATTCTGAGATGGCTGACTTTAGGTTTCTTACAAGAAAAGACCTCTTCTGGTGTCTTGTTTTCCAATATCTTGTGGGGTGTTATGTTCTACACATATATAGTTGTTCTAGCTGCTTCTACCCATAGATGCATAGGTAGATCCTGGTCATGCAGCATTGCCCTTGCTGCTTCCATGATTGTTCTATTCTTCCTTTCTACAAATTTATTCTGTTGAGGATTATAAGGAGCAGTCAACTCCCTCTTAATCCCTGAATCACTGCAAAGCTTCTTGAAGTCACCTGAGGTGAATTCTACACCATTGTCGGATCTGAATGTTTTGATCTTTTTGTCAGTTTGATTCTCCATCAAGGTTTTGAATTCCTTGAACTTATCAAACACCTCATCTTTGTTTTTCAAGAAGTATACCCAAGTATTCCTGGAGAAGTCATCAATAAATGAGACATAGTAAACATACCCACTTAGAGAACTGGATGACATAGGACCACATACATCTGAGTGGATGATTTCCAGGATATCTTTTGCCTTGCTTTCACTGGTTGGGAAAGCCTTCTTAATAGTCTTACCTTTTGCACATCCTTTGCAAACACCTTCATGTTTGGTCTTGATTTCAAAAAGACCCTCTACGGCCTTGCTTGCAATTGGAAGTGACCTATAGTGCATATGAGCAAGTCTTCTATGCCAAATTTCACTTGGCTCCATGGATTCATGCACCATGGCATGTTCAGGTTGTCCTTTTAATTTATACAAACCTCCCTCTTGCTCTCCAATCACAACTACATCATCTATGCTATTTCCCTTTGGCCACATTAGGACTTGGCCATCCACAAATGCAACCCTCATACCTTTTGTATCCAATGCAGAGATGGAGAGTAAGTTCTTCTTGAGCCCAGGTACATAAAGGACTTCTTTCATCTTCAAATATTTTCCAGAATCTAGGTTTTAGGAGGCTTCACCACTTCCTTTGATGGGATATTGATAACCATTCCCAAGTTTCGCTTTATGGGGTGATTCATGTCCAGATAGATTTACAAAGGATTCTTTAAACTTAGTCATGTGTTTGGAAGCCCCACTGTCAATTAACCAATCATTACAACCAAGGGAGATAGTTCCTGTGAGAGCAGAGATTAGAACATAGTCTTCTCCACTTGATGAGTCATCATTACTATCATCACTTTTTTCCCTAGCCTTCTTCTTTGGAGGTTCATCATCTTCAGCAGCATGAGCATGGTACCTTCTTTCGTTATCCTTCTTCTTCTTGCTGGAGTTTTTTTTTTTGTGTTTGTCCCTTTTGTTCTTGGGACATTTTGAAGCAAAGTGACCCTTCTCATTACAAGTGAAACACCTTAGATATTTCTTGTCTTTGTGAAAATGATGAGAAGATTTCTTCATGTGATGGGATGGCTCCCTCTTGAACTTGCCCTTCTTAGTGTGAGCTGTGAGAGCTTGATCTTCATTTCCCTTCTTCTCTTCTCTTGCCACAAGCCTTGCTTCTTATTGAGAACATTCCTCCCATAATCTGCTGAAGGAGATTAACTTCTTTCTAGCACAGAACCCCTGGATAAAAGAGTCCCATGACCTAGGTAGGCCATTCAAAGTAGTCATAACAATTTCACCATTCTCGACCATTTCATCTACAACTTCAAGTTGTTCCTTGATCTGAGAGACCTTGGAGAAATAGGATTGAATGGTTTCTCCATTCGACATCTTGACCACTTTCAATTGATTCCGCAGGGTCATCTTTCGATTTATGTTCTTTCCTTCAAATAACTTGGTCAAAGAGTCAAATATAGCCTTGGGTGTCTTTAGAGAAGACACATAGGGTATGAGATGGTCTTTGATAGAATCAACAATGATTCTCTTTGCCTTGACCAAGTTCTTCTTATGCAATACCTTAGCCTCTTCATCCTCTAGGATAGGGATGTCTTCTTTTATATATGAGTCCAACTCATTCTCTTCCAGGATTAACCCAATCCTATAATTCCAAGCTCAAAATTTATCAGCCCCTTCAAGCTTATCCTCAAGCTTGGTGTGGTGAGACATCTTAAAGAGTACTTCAAATGAAATAGAAAAGATTTAGGTCTTACCACTTGAAATGCTGAAAACTGGATCTGGTCTCGGATTAGGGTTTGTCGAAAAAACCCTAAAAATTCAAAATGTGAATTTCAACTTTCTGAAAGGATATAAAGATGCGCATTGATGAGCTGATCAACCTGGTGTATTAAGAATTTGAGATCAACAAAGCTTTACCCTTCAGATTTTCCTTTTTGTCCTCCCGGGTTCACTAAGGAGAGGCCTGAATTAGGGTTTGAGTTTCTCGGAGATCTACCCATCCAAAAATCTTGATCCAAAGCTCTAAACTTCGATTTTTGCAAGGATCTTCCAGATATGGCTTCATATTTTAGAAATTCCTATTTTTGTGGAAACCCTAATTGTTAGGGCCGAATCTGAAAATGCTTAGAATTGAATTCTGATTGAACAGATAGATTCCCCTTGATGAGTAGAGTCAATCTACTATACTGCTTTTCCAAAAACTGTGGAGAGAAACTCAATAAACAAGAAACTCAGGTTTTCGTCACTGTAAAATGTCTTCTTCTCAGGTTAGCTTTGATACCATGTTAAAATTTTAGCATTGATTCACAATACTCTTGGATATTTACTGAGAGAATAACATATACAGTATATCAATGCATAACAATCACAATAAGCATGAAAAGCATCATAAGAGTCAAAAGCATGAGAGATAAGAGACACAGAGTTTCCATGGGAAAAACCCTAAGGTGAAAAACCCCACAACTTCCTCAGAGATAGAGAGAGCAATGGCTCAACCAAACTACAACCAAAATACACTTGAGATAGTCTCCTAGAGAAGATGATCCTCCTCCTCACTAGTGCGCCACTTTCTGAGTGAGAGAAGTGTGTCTTTCCGAATGATCCAAATAGAGATCTCCCGATCTCTATTTATACTTAACCTGTTTTCCTAGTTACACTATGGGGCCAGCTTGTCTATCTAGATACATCCACAATATAATATATATTTCAGGGTTGAACCCACACATTGTGGTCTAATAACCCATCGGCAAGTACACACACTTGCGACACTTTTCAATCCACATGATGACACTTCCTTATAGAGGAATAACACATCTCTTATAAGGGTACAATAAATATATATGAAATAACAAGATGAAATACATTCCGAAGTTACATATACATCAACACTTGATAAAGTAAGGGGTAGACTTATTTATCCTTGAAGTGGGCATTAAGAGATTCATGACCTGTCTGCATGTTGCCTTTATAAAACACGTTAAGAAGGAGGCTCACAAGATTGTCATATAGAAAATTTCCCCTTAAGGATATAAAGGATGCACTGAAGGCTTCGTGTCCGTTGCCAATTTAAAGCTAACAAATAGGATTGAAAATATTTAACAGAGCCAGTCATAATGGTTAAATTATTATGATTAGTACACTACAATCATTCAAACTGTAATGAAGCGAGCCAAAACGTGCATTAACCGGATCTGGATCTATGTGAAAGTACAAATCTAATCAAGACTTGCATGACTTGAAAAGCATATGAAAACTCATCATTACAAACCTATTCTCATCAACAATCATGAGCTTATAAAATAAAAGTGAGAGTTACGGTGAAAAGAGACGTCTGTGAAATGGATAAGACAAGAATTTCAATACACCAACTAGCGGCCTGATTTCACTCATGAAACTAGATCCAGATCGTTAATCTAACAGGAAGACTAGAGCTGCACTGCAGAAACTAAAAAGAAAATTATAATCTACAAAAGCCTTGAAGAGTCAAACGAAACAAGAAAAGGCCATTGCTGAATCCCAAAATAACCAAATTACTGAACACGGAATGCAGCAATGGAAACAACTCAACCTAAAATAATAGAAAAACTGGCAAAAACGATCCTTAACAACCAAATTCTCAGTAGAATCAGTATAGCGGGGTCATTTTTGGTGAGTAAAAATGATAACAAAAATAAAAAAAAAACCTATATTTATCAATTTACCCAAGTTAAATCATGACCGTAGGATGGAGAACAACTAATGGCTGAGATTAGCCAATGTGAAATGCGGGATTGGGTTCAAAAACAAAATAAAAAGTTTTATTTATCACTCCCAAAAGCCGAAAACCGACAGTGGTGGGTTTCGGGTTCCAAAATATAACCAAAACAAAAAAAAGTTCCCAAAATCCGCAACTCGACAATTGCGGGTTGCGGGTTTCGGGTTGCAATCAAACGCAAGATTAATAAGGCAATTTACGAATTTTGAAACGCAACACTGTCGGGTTTCGGGTTTATTAAAACTTATAAATGAAAATATGGATTCCCGCAACACGACATTGTTGGGTTTCGGGTTTCGGGTTTACATAAAACATACTTCGAAAAGAATGAAATCCAAAACGAGAGCACCAATTTCCTGCACCCGAAACTTTCGGGTTTCGGATTTCGGGTTCTCCAAGTGTCGGGTTTCGGGTTGGTAGAGAGAAAGGTTAAAATACTCAAAATTGAAAGATCTCTGCAAACCAAACACTTAGAGATAATCCAAATCAGGAAGAAACATGGAGCAAAAGGTATGGGCGTTAGATTTAAAGACCCCTAAACTGAAAACTCATATTCACAAAGGGAAACTTACCCATATACCTTCGAATTTATTGAAAATTGGGGCTCCCGTGCTTTTGCTAAGCATGGGATCTGTTGTGGGCACAACACCACCCCATTGCATTCTCGAGCAGGAATCTCTCAACAACAGAAAAGAACTATAATACTACCAAGAGGAAGGCCTTGCGATGGTATATGCTCTACAGAAATTCAGACATTACTTACTTGGTGTGCACTTCCTTATGTTCACTGACCATTCTGCATTGAAATACTTGGTCAATAAGCCAGTGTTAGGGGGACGCATATGTAGATGGCTACTACTGTTCCAGGAATATGAATTTGAGATTATTGTTAAGCCAAGTAGACTGAAACTGGGACCTGACCATCTGTCAAGGATCGAGTCTGGAGAAGAGCCGACGAACATTGAAGATAGTCTGCCTGATTCACAGCTATTTGCTATACAGGTTCCTAATGATTATTATAAGGATATCATTAATTTTTTGACAACAGGGTTGGCACCACAGGAATTATCTTTCCAGCAGAAAAAACAGCTAGTGGTGCGCACCGCAGACTTCACTATAATTGTAGGTCAGTTATATAAACTCAGACTGGATGAAGTCCTGTGCAGATGCATACTAGATCATGAGAAACCATTTATTCTAGTAGATGCTCATTCAGGGATTGCGGGAGGTCACTATGCAGGAAGGGCTACCATGTAGAAGATATTGCGTGCAAGGCTATGGTGGCCCACGATCCACAAATATTCCAGAGAACACGGCAGGAACTATGATGTCTATCAGAGGATAGGTAAACCTTCGCGAAGAGATGAGATGCCATTGAATTCATAGTTGACCTTGTAGGCGTTTGAAAAATGGGAAATTGATTTTGTGGGTCCTATAAACCCACTAGGAAAAGAACTGGTGCGAGGTATATTATTACTGCTACTGATTACCTCACCAGATTGGAGGAAGAAAAGCCTGTAAAGGACTACAACGCCAATACTGCTACACAGTTCATTTTTGAAGAAATATTGTCAAGATTTGGCTGTCCGAATATTTTGATGAGTGACCAAGGTACTCACTTTTTGAACAAGACCATTGAGGCACTTACAGAGGAATTCCACATTCTTCATCAGTGCAGTACTCCATATCATCCACAAGAGAATGGCACTGTTGAGGATTTTAATAAAATACTGGAGAACACACTCACTAATGTCTGCAATGTAAATAGAGATGATTGGGATCTGTGTGTCTCCTCTGTGTTATGGGCATACAGGACTACATGCAAGAAATTGACAGGACATACATCTTTTCCGTTGGCTTATAGGCAGGAAGGTATAATGCCAATGGAATATATTGTCCCTAGTTTGAGGATCACTGCGTTCACAGGGATGGCAGACCGCGTAGCATTAGAAGAAAGGTTGCTACACCTCATGGGGTTGGAGGAAGATTGCTTCATTATTGGCTTCCACCAACAAGCTCAGAAGGACTGCGAGAAAGCCTGGCATGATCGCCATATAAAGAACAAGTGATTTCAGGTAGGTGACCTGGTCGTCCTATATGATAGCAAATTCATGAAGTTTCCTGGTAAATTTAAGATGTATTGGCTTGGCCCATATACTGTGATACATGTTACTAACACTGGTGTAGTCCAGTTAGCCAATTTAGCTGGTGATACCCTACCAACTGTGATAAATGGAAGTAGACTAAAGCTGTATCACAATAGTCTTGCTTCGCAGAACCTTGGATAACAATCAGAGGAAGAGATTCTAAGTGTCAAGTACAGTTGAAATTGGACACTAGAAATGTAAAGGAGTCTGTACATGTATGATAAGAGGAACAAGGTATCATAAGAAGGGCGATGTATGCACCGTGCAGCACTGCTGAAGATACGCAAGGAAAACAAATAAAAATTTGAAACCGCACAGTTGAAAATTTTGGCACTGCAAAGTAGCTGTGCAGGATCGCAGATGGCTTGCCGTGCAGCTTGGTGCAAGACTCAGAAAAATTTCTGTTACAATGCATTTTGAGAAAAATAGCCATTATATGACCGTTGCCATGAACCACTTGAGCATTTAACGAAAAGAAAGCCGTTCTAAACATGCTAACGACGGAAGGGACTAAAAGATTCACTCAAAATTCACCAACGGACACTACATTAAATGCCCATCTAGCTGTTGGAAGGCACCTGGAGAACCCACCTGCGCCTATAAATAACGTCGCATAAGGACTCGTGGGTGTTACCAGACACTTAGAATTTTCATGCATTCCATACTGTGTTAGCAATCCTTAGCCACACTTCTGAATATTTACCTAATTTCACTACTAAATGTACAAGCCGCCATAGAGAGAAGAAGAGCTTACACTTGAAGAAGCAATCGGAGTCTTTCAGTACGGGTGAATTACAGAGTTAGTGAAAACCCCTGCCAAGAAGATTATACTCGAACCCGATCAAGCGTCCAGAAGATCACCTCGCCATAATCGAATCATGCAGGACAAATGTCATGTCCCAAATTTGGTATTGGGTCACAATGGCCTAATCACATTGGCTCTATTCATTAGAGTTTGTCAAATTGATGCTAAAGGTCAAATAATTTCCAAGGAGGAAAATTACTAGTTTCCTAGGTTTGGGGTGGAAGCTTTGAGATTTGGAATAATGGGGATAATAAATGATGTTTGAACATTAGAATGGCATAAATATTTAATAAAGGAGCTAAATAAATATATACAAGTGAAAATCAAAGTGGCATTTCATCATGAAGACACATGGAGGAAGTGGGACCCACATATGGCTAGATTTCCCCACTACACTTGGCATCATTCTTTCACCAATTCGAATTCAAGGTGAATGGTAACATACTTGGGGGAGTCCAAAAGGTATTATTCATGGCATGAATCATCCAAGGTCGAAATATAGAGGAAGAGTAACTCCCATGGAAGAGGAAGAGGCAATTTGGAGCTAGTGAGACACTTGGGCTAGATTCCCTAGCTCTATGACAACAATGATGAAGATGCTATGACACCTATGACACAAATCAGACTTGAAGGCTGACATATGACATATATGACATGTCAGGGCTAAAAATAGACTCCAAGAGGGTGCTCAAGGGTGTTAGGGCAGCTAAGATGCTTCCACATGTGATTTGGTGGAAGTGGGAGACTGGGAATTGTTGTACAAGTGGCGTTCTTTGGAATCTCTTCCCAACTTGAGTTGGCATGAGTCTCTTGGAAGGAATTCGACCCATGGAGGACATTAGAACTTTATAAATGTCAATAACAAAGAATAAAACCAGCTTTTGATCATTTGTAGAATTTGCAATTGCATTTGTGAAGAGGGAGAGCTAGTGGATGACTAGTTTCTTGCCTTAGCCAATTTCGAGGGTGAAAGATTCCCATCCAAGTTGGTAATTGGAAAGGTCATTTAGAAATTTAATTTGGAGCTTTAATTGAGTCTTTATTTGCAGGTGTAAGCTACAGGGAAGCTCATGGTTTCTTCTATTGCAGCTCACTCCTTCAACCATTTCCATTTTTGATGGCATATTCTTGATCCTTGAGGGAGGGCGTTTTTGGTGAGCTATTGTACTCTTTGGGGAATCTTTTAATTCCCCATTTCTTTTGTAATATGAATTAAATACTCTGTTATTCATCTCCAAAAATTTTCAGGTCAAAATTCCAAGTAGAAATGTATAAATCTCATTTTTAATGGAAGAACAATGCCATTTCCCCACTACCTTGTTGTGAACCAATGTATTGATGATGATTTCGAATGAATGGATGATTATCTGATATATTTATGATCAATATATGGCCATGGATGTCTTATACAAGTTTCATATATTGTACTTGAGCATTTGAAGCATTTTTACTCAGTTTAGTTGTATTGGGAGGTGAAATAGTGCCATTTCCCCAAGGGTTGAATTGGGTATTTTTGCAGTTGAATGGGAGAGGGTGAGAACAGTTGTAATAATCTATTAATGGTGGATATGAGAATTTAATAAAATAATCAACACATTACATACCTCTGTTCATAAATTTGAGTGGGTTTGGAGGCATTTGGGAAGCCATTTCCAGTACTTACCCCAGGGGGATTTGAACCCCAAATCACTAGTAAAATTGCATAATTGGTCCAGAATATTAAGAGATTTTTCAGAGGTCTTTTGGTGGAAATATGTCATCCATAAACATCATATTAAATTTATAATATCATTCATACACCTTCCTTTAATATTTGAAGGCATTTCGAGTCAATTTGAGACCTAGAGGCCAATACTAGTCAAAGGAAAATCACTAGTAAAGTTACCTACATTGATCATAATTGAAAGAGGATTTGCAGAAGTATTTTAAAGGTACAAAGGCATCCCTGAAACACATATTTATGTTCTAATATCATTCATATAACTTCTCAGAATATTTGGGATCATTTGGAGCAAATTTGGGACCTAGAGATCAAAACTTGACAAAGGTCGAACTAGGGAAAAAAAGTGGAAAATTGCAATTTTAATAAAATTCATAACAAGGCACATTACAGTGGTATCAGAGCATGGTCTTGGCACCTGATGTTGTAGAACATTAATAAAAATCAGGAGTCAAATAAATAAGCCACCACCCTTAGAAACCGAAACTGGATGTACTTTGGTGAAAGGGAAGAAGTAGGAGAAGAAGCGCATTCATTGGTCACCATGAGTAAGGATGAGAAAGGAACCTTAAAGGAGAATGAGGAGTTTAGGAAATTACTTGAACCATCCTTTGAAGACAAGTGGAGACAATACTTTCAAGAGTTCAGATTGTTGCTTAGTGAAATTGGAAGCAACTCGGAAAAAATAATGAGCAATGGTTCTCTTTTCAAGGAAAAGGATGAAACAATTTATGCCACAAAAGAGTAACCTAATGTAATTGTGGAACATGAGGTACATGTTGATATGCAGGTTCTTTAAGATGCTACACTAAAACAAGAAGAAGGACAAGCACTTGTCCTTGTTCAAAGGGATTATGAGTTGCGTCATGGAGAGAGTTGCAAAGCCTTGGAAGAGGTACATGATCTCACAATAGTTGGACCAGCCAATTATGGAGAAGATGAATTAAATATTTCAATGGGTAAGAGTTGTAAAGAATTAAAGTTGGTTCATAATTCCTCACCCCACACTTCTTTTCCAGCCACATCACTTTGGGATGAAAATTGGGTGAAAGGTTTTTTCCTAGTGGTGCCACATGAGGGGTATGAAAATCCTACCTCTTCTTTTGATGATGACATGAAGAGAGCACCTCATTATTTAGAATTGAAGTAGCATATTGCTTTACCTTATGATGATACATATCCTCATGGATGTATGGATGAGACTTCTTTGAGTCCTTTGAAATCTCCTCGTTTTTCCTGCTCATTATTTGGTTCAGATTTTAGTGGAGATTCTTGATTCACTTCTTGGATGAAAGAATGTATGGCTGAATATTTTGATGCATATCACATTCTCTCGGAGCAGCACTATCGGACATGGGATCCTCACCTATGTCATTGGAGCAGATTTGATGGGTCACTTGAAGATTGTATGCACTTGGAAAATGGTGGTCTACATGCTTGGAGGTATAAGCACTTTCATGACTCTTTGATGAAGCATCTCCTTTATGTACATTTTCATTATGTCGTTACGTACTTTGATGATATATATTTTGTACTCATGATGTTTGGAAGAATGCATACAAGAAAATGGGATCTAGGAATCCTCTTATCTGATGGTATGGGTTGGAGAGCACTTTTAATTGTTGGGGTGCAATACAAGCAATGGGACCCTGGAATAATTTTTATCTCATTGGTTTCATATTTTTGGGGAAGCAAGCAGTATGGGAGATGGATTCCCCACTTAATAAAGTGATTTTAATCAGAGTAGTGCAGCAGCAAGCATGGTGGTTCCTCTCTAAAATCTTCATGGAAACTCAAAGACTCAAGGTTGGGCAATTCAATGGCAACTTCAAAGAATTATATAGAAAGCAGGTTCTTCAACACCCACATTTAAAATTGCTTGAGGACAAGCAATATTGGTAAGGGAGGATTTGTCATGTCCCAAATTTGGTATTGGGTCACAATGGCCTAATCACATTGGCTCTATTCATTAGAGTTTGTCAAATTGATGCTAAAGGTCAAATAATTGCCAAGGAGGAAAATTACTAGTTTCCTAGGTTTGGGGTGGAAGACTTGGGATTTGGAATAATGGGGATAATAAATGATGTTTGAACATTAGAATGGCATAAATATTTAATAAAAGAGCTAAATAAATATATACAAGTGAAAATCAAAGTGGCATTTCATCATGAAGACACATGGAGGAAGTGGGACCCACATATGGCTAGATTTCCCCACTACACTTGGCATCATTCTTTCACCAATTCGAATTCAAGGTGAATGGTAACATACTTGGGGGAGTCCAAAAGGTATTATTCATGGCATGAATCATCCAAGGTCGAAATATAGAGGAAGAGTAACTCCCATGGAAGAGGAAGAGGCAATTTGGAGCTAGTGACACACTTGGGCTAGATTCCCTAGCTCTATGACAACGATGATGAAGATGCTACGACACCTATGACAAAAATCAGACTTGAAGGCTGACATATGACATATATGACATGTAAGGGCTAAAAATAGACTCCAAGAGGGCGCTCAAGGGTTTTAGGGAAGGTAAGATGCTTCCACATGTGATTTGGTGGAAGTGGGAGACTAGGAATTGTTGTACAAGTGGCGTTCTTTGGAATCTCTTCCCAACTTGAGTTGGCATGAGTCTCTTGGAAGGAATTCGACCCATGGAGGACATTAGAACTTTATAAATGTCAATAAAAAATAATGAAACCAACTTTTGATCATTTGTAGAATTTGCAATTGCATTTGTGAAGAGGGAGAGCTAGTGGATGACTAGTTTCTTGCCTTAGCCAATTTCGAGGGTGAAAGATTCCCATCCAAGTTGTTAATTGGAAAGGCCATTCAGACCTTTCATTTGGAGCTTTAATGGAGTCTTTATTTTTAGGTGTAAGCTACAGGGCAGCTCATGGTTTCTTCTATTGCAGCTCACTCCTTCAACCATTTCTAGTTTTGATGGCATACTCTTGATCCTTGAGGGAGGGCGTTTTTGGTGAGATATTGTACTCTTTGGAGGAGTGTTTAATGCCCCATTTCTTTTTTAATATGAATTAAATACTCTTTTATTCGTCTCCAAAAATTTTCAGGTCAAAATTCCAAGTAGAAATGTATAAATCTCATTTTTAATGGAAGAACAATGCCATTTCCCCACTACCTTTTTGTGAACCAATGTATTGATGATGATTTCGAATTAATGGATGATTATCTGATATATTTGTGATAAATATATTTCCATGGATGTATTATACAAGTTTCATGTACTCTACGTGAGCATTTGAATCATTTTTACTCAGTTTAGTTGTATTGGGAGGTGAAATAGTGCCATTTCCCCAAGGGTTGAATTGGGGATTTTTGCAGTTGAATGGGAGAGGGTGAGAACAGTTGTAATAATCCATTAATGGTGCATATGAGACTTTAATAAAATAATTAACACATTACATACCTCTTTTCATAAATTTGAGTGGGTTTGGAGGCATTTGGGAAGCCATTTTCAGTACTTACCCCAGGGGGATTTGAACCCCAAATCACTAGTAAAATTGCATAATTGGTCCAGAATATTAAGAGAGTTTGCAGAGGTCTTTTGGTGGACATATTTCATCCATAAAAATCATATTCAAGTTCTAATATCATTCATACACCTTCCTTAAAGATTTGAAGGCATTTGGAGTCAATTTGAGACCTAGAGGCCAATACTAGTCAAAGGAAAATCACTAGTAAAGTTACCTACATTGATCAGAATTGAAAGAGGATTTGTAGAAGTATTTTAAAGTTCCAAAGGCATCCATGAAACACATATTTATGTTCTAATATCATTCATATAACTTCTCAGAATATTTGGGATCATTTGGGGCAAATTTGGGACCTAGAGATCAAAACTAGTCAAAGGTCAAACTAGGGAAAAAAAGTGGAAAATTGCAATTTTAATAAAATTCCTAACAAGGGACATTACAAGAAAGGGAAAGACATAACTGGACCATGAACTAAGATTCCAAAGACAAGCCAGACGGTTCCAAGATCGCCGATCTTTCAGAAGGAACCCTTGAATCTCACACCGAAGTATATAACACCACGGGCGTTGGATGCCCCAGTCTTTAAATTGGCCAAGAATGCTAGATATGAAATCCCATTGTCACCGATTTCAAAACATGTAGAGGTTGCCAAGAACCTGCTCGAAAAGATCCTAGACTGTAAATGGGAGGATTATGACCTCCTAGGCGTGCAGAAGGAAGAGCCCCACATGCCCAAGTACCCACAGTTCCGGCATGACTAGTACATGTGCTGGAATAAAGATGGCAAGGGCACTTTTAACTTGGTTGGCGAAAGCTGGCTGAAACCAAGAGTTCAGTCAGGATTGTTGAACCTCCTCAGACTGCCACACTTTGATCGCTCACTAGAAGTTAATGCCATGGTTCTCACTTTGATGGCGCAACTCCATCAAGGATACCTGTGTCTAGATAGAAATATTGATGCCAACATTGATTTAATCCACCGTGTCACCGGGCTAAGCAAGCGCGGCAAGGATACCAAGCAGTTCTTCCAAGGGAAGAGTAAGGAAAAATAAGTTGTCAAGAAGATGAATAAAATCCATGCATTGGTGAAAGGAAAAAGAGGTTTCCCGACAAACAAAATCGAAGATAGAGCGACAAAGTTTGTCACGCAGTTGCTCGGAGAAAAAATCCTCAGAACAACTAGGACTCTGGAGGTGCCTGCGAGCGCAATACTACTTGGTGCTGTAGTGGCTGAAGGCACCCAATTCAATTGATGTCAGTATCTTCTTAATGAGTTCCTGGATGAACTCAATGATACACAGGAGAATGGAGGACAGTTCCATTTCACATGGTTGATAGTCCTCATTGCTTTTGTCGACTGGAAAGAGCCAAAGGACTATGTGGGTGTCATAACAAAAAGCAATTATCCTAGATGATTTTGCTATGCCAACCTTTGGGAAAATTTCAACACATGACCGCAAAAGTATTCTATCAGTACTACACTCAGCTGCATGAGGCAATCACCCGGACATCACGCATCACAAAGCAGGTAACGTTGAAGTACATTCACGTTCTTGATTTCATGGCGGACATGTGGTGTATCTTTAAGTACGTGGGTAACTACCATATGTACAAGGAAGACATTTAAATCCTCATGAAGGACTGGCTGGCTGAGTTCTGTGTTGAAGTCATGGATGTTGAGACAAACTCTGAAGAAGATGAGCCAATCCTGCTGTCATGCCCGATTGTTGAAGAAACAAGAAAGCGGAAAGAGCCTAAGACCTTGCAGAAGCCAAAGGAGCGGAAGAAGATGAAGGCCACAAAGACTCAATTTGAGACAGTGCTGAACGAAGATGACTTTGAGACGATAGCAAAAAAGGTCACAGAACAAATGCAGGAGCTCATGGCTGACAAAGACAAAAAGGATAAGGCCATCCAGGATGACCTGCAAAAGACTAGGCTTGCACTGCAAGGTCTTATGAATAAAATGGACGATGTCCAGAAGAGCCCAACCTTGCCGCGTGACACAGGAGCTAAAGGGAGGTCGGTAGGAACCTCATAGCAAACACCGTCGTAGCCAGCCATAATGCTACCTTCTAAGACTAGGGTTGTGCATTCGGACCCATTGGCAATTTCATTACCAATGACAGAACAAATCATCCTGGTCACAAAGGGTGTCGAGCAGGTAGAGCTCGACCTGGCCAAAATCCCCTTGCCAGGCTTACATTTTATGCACATGCAGATAGTGGAGGAGATGCATGAATGAATAGTAGAGTCCATGAAGTCACAAGCAGAGTTGCATGCAACAAACAGGCAGCTTGAGGACTCTCGGTCGCGTGCAAAAATGGAGCTACATGATGAATAGGTCTGCTGGCAACAATTGGAGACTACCATATCTACTGTTGTGCAAGATATTGAAGATCTAGAACTCCAGGACGATCCTACGAAAATAGTTTTGAGGATTGGAGAAAAGGTGAGATCTTTGAAGATGGAGATGCAAGATAAGGACATCCTCTATGAGACCGAGCTTACCGCATTAAAGGAAAAACTTAAAATGTAGACGCCATTAACTAAGCAGCAGTTAAGAGAGCAAGCAGTGAGTGCCGCCATGCAGAGCATAACAAGTGAGATGGCTAAGTGCCAAGATCTCTTGGAAAAGGTTTCAAAGGAATTCACTTCCCTTGAAGAGGATCAAAGGCTACTGCAGGTGAATACTGCGGTAGAAGAAAAGCAGACTGCGCTAGAAAAGTTAGACGCAAAGGTTAAAGCTCTGCCACCCAGGGAGAAGCTTCTGAGATATAAGGATATATTTGGATTGAAGAAGGAAGTCCAGGAACTAAGAGAAAAAGAGACTGAGATGGATAATCAGTTGCAGCAACTCCTAGAGGATGCCACAGCGGTGTCACAGCAGATAGAAGACAAGCTCAAGGAATTGCGTTACAACCAAGAGCCAGTACAAGGATAGATTGGAGAAGATATAATGCCAACACTGCTTGAGATAGTAAAACAAGTTGAACAAGAAATCCTTGTATGGTTTGAAGCAAGCACCCAGGACTTGGTGCAACAGGATAGATAACTTCCTGTCCAGTTTGGGATTTACCAAAAGTAAAGCGGATTCCAACCTTTACTACAATCTTGAGGAAGGCACTCCAGTGATACTACTATTATATGTGGATAACCTGTTTATGACAGGTGATGATAGATTGATTGCCAACACGAAGAGGAATCTTGCTATTGAGTTCGAGATGAAGGACTTGGGTATGATGCATTACTTTCTAGGTATGGAGGTGTGGCAGAGTGCAGATGGAATCTTCCTTGGACAAAGGAAGCATGCAGTAGAGATCCTGAAGAGGTTCGGGATGATGGACTGCAAGGCCATGGCCACACCTATGGCATTGAACTTGAAGCTACTGTGTGATGCTTCATTAGAGTCGGTTGATCCCACGGTGTATCATTAGATGATTGGGTCCTTGATCTACTTGACGAACACGAGACCAGATATTTGCTTTGCGGTGAACACCTTGAGCCAGTTCTTGACTGATCCTAGACATGTTCACTTGATTGTTGTAAAGCATATTCTGAGGTACCTAAAGGGTACGGTTGATTATGGGCTCAAGTATGATGCGAATAAAAAGTTTAATCTAGAGGGTTATGTTGATTCAGATTGGGTGCTATGGGCATTGTAGTCGGGCACCCTGGGGCCATTCAGGGAAACTTTGGGCATTTGCTCCACGGACTTGGAACCCAAACTGGTGAGCAGACTTGGATTTTGTCAGTTCCCATAGGTCCACGTGGCCATAGTAGACCTGTCCACGGTGGCCACGCATGCCCGGGGGCCTCCGGACGAGAAATGGCCCCCTTGAGCGAATTTGGAATGGCCTTCACTGAGGAAACCCTAGCTCCGGGCATGGCCCATTGGCACCACTTCTGGGTCTTCGAGGCATGCTCTGGGGGGTCCCCTAGTTGAAACCCGATGTCTCAGACCCACCATTGTCGATGAATTCGCAAACAGAGCCACGGTTCAGGCGCTATAGGAATTCTAGTCGGGCACCCCAGGGCCATTCTAGTGGTGATAACAAGTTTATTGTCTGTTGAGTCTGATAGTACATCCATGAGGCGCTCAACAAACTTTGAGATAGAAAGATCTGTAATTTTAGGATACCGATTCAACCACTCATGCAGTTTCTCACCTTCTCGAGGATCTAAATTTATAATTTCCTTTTGGGTAGATTCAGGCATTCTTGAGGATCTAAATTTATAATTTCCTTCTGGGTAGATTCAGGCATGGAATAATATTTTTCGGCACTTCCAAGCTCC
This sequence comes from Larix kaempferi, assembly GCA_027924585.1. Lineage (NCBI taxonomy): Eukaryota > Viridiplantae > Streptophyta > Pinopsida > Pinales > Pinaceae > Larix > Larix kaempferi. The sequence goes on along the minus strand of BSBM01000809.1, from coordinate 8,618,821 downwards.
CGAAACCATTTGGTTAGCCATAATATGTGCAAATACTTTGAGGAAAGATAAATTCTAGTGTGGATGGCAGCATTTGATACACTAGCCAAATTTATGTTGTTGGAAGAACTTACATATTTCAACAAAGGAGCGTTTTGCAGGTGACTTGAAAATCCCTTCCATTTTTTAGCAATAAAACAAAGAATTTCAACGTATAGATTTTCAGGAAAGCTTGTTAACCAATTAGACAACCGAATACATGGAGATAACCATGCCCAAAAAATTCAATCTATTATAAAACTCTTGTTTATCAAGATAAGGATGGACTGTGTACATTACAAGAATATAGATGAATTAAGTTGCTTTGATGAACTTGTCCTCTTTCTCTCTCCATAATGCATTTACAAGCAGGGAGTATTGTCTGATCTTCTGTTGGTTTACATAAACGTTTATTCCAAAGCTGACGTCACATAAAATCACTTTGTCAACTTTCAATTGGATCTAAATGGCATCTCTAACTTGTGTTAGCTGTGGATAATGAGGAATATGAAATGGAAGGTACCTATAGACCCAAGTTTTCGATGATAAGGTGAATTACCAATTATCAGAGCACGGAATGCTGAACAAAAGGCTAATAGAACACAATGAAGGATTCCCTGGTTCCACTTGTTATTGAAAATGATACTTTCTCTTGATGAAACCAGTAAAAAATCTGTCTGTATTATAAATAGAAATCATATTACAATTTCCGTCGGAAGAAAAACATAGATACCTACGGCTGCCATATTTCCTTATGTAAACCGCTTGCCCATCAGAAAAGCTATTGTAATAGCCCATTTCACAACATCTTTCCTCTGCTCAACCCTACACTCATTTTCCATGGGAAATCGCTGCCTCCACATTTAATAACTACATTGTTTTGTCGAAAATTGATCTTCTTCTGCTAACAAATGCAAAATGAAGGATTCATTGTCATTGCTACGAGAAGTTCTAAGGTCAGTTTCTCGTACAACAAAGATTGTATAAATCCTATTAATATCTATATGTTCTAGCCGAAACCTCCCTAGACACACTTTTAGGACTCCCCAGAACTAGGTTTTGCTGCACGGTTGGAGTTCTATGCCCCGGCAGGTATCCAACGGGTGTCCCTGAAGGCCTTTTGGATGCGACACGGAATGAGCTATAGAATGACGACCGTGGCTCCGATCGATAAACCGTCAGATCCGTTGGATTCAAGACGTTGGGATAGTTCTAGGGGTGCCCCTCTCCTCTTCTCCCATGGTCCCGGTGTCACCTTGTAGGTCCATTGTGGAAACTAGGGTTTTGCTCAGTGAGGGAGTGTGCAATTTTTGCACAATGGGGTCAAATTTTCAAAATCATCCACCAAGCACTTGTGGCTAGCATCCCCAGCCAGAACCTCCCTAGACACACTTACAAGACTTGCCGAAATCTGGTTCTGTTGCATGGTTGGAGTTCTATGCCCCCAGTAGGTATCCATCAGGTGTCCATGAAGGCCTTTCGGATGCGAGACGGAACGAGTCATAGAACGACGACCATGGATCCAATCGACGAAGCGTCGAATCCATTGGATGAAGATGAAGATGTTGATGATGATGATGATGGTGATGAAGATGATGTTGATGACGAAGAAGATGATGATGATGAAGAATATGATGATGATGATGGAGATGATGTATCTAAGTGGGTTTCTATAGGAATCAAGCATCAATCTTCAACCATAAATTAGCATGTTTTAAAATAAATTGTTAGGATACATATCTAAGAGTCCAGAAGATCTCTATGCATTTGACCATCAAATGTTCTCAAGGAGATGATGAAGTAGCTCAAGACAATATGGAAGTTGTTGCATCACATGAACCACATACATATTCACATAAATCATAACTTAATCATAACTCATGGACATCAAATAAACAATATAAGATAATGATATCAAATTCCTGTCTAACATGAATAACATTGATCATGCATGAATAAACAATCACATGGCTATAAATCATAACTTAATCATAACTCAAACATCAAATAAACGATATAAGATAACGATACCAAATAAACTATCTAACATGAATAACTTTGGACATGCATGAATAAACAATCACATAATTACTATACTATGTACCTCAATCAATTAGGCCTTCTGGATCCTCTCGGTTTTTTATTGTCTCAAACAACCTCTCGTGCTCTGCATGAGGTAGTAAGTAGCATACCTTGTTTGATGACTTTGTTGACATTGTTTGTAGTTGGATGTTTGTACCAACGATCAAGTGTGTAAAGTGATACGCATGTGACCCTGGTCTATAATCCGTGTATGTGTAGCCATTGCTCTTTGGTCCCTTTCCATCCATTGTAAGATATTCCCCTTGAACAACCATTGATCCATTGGGAAAGGTAATGCCTTCACTAGCCGTTAATGATGCGAGGAGGGTTTTCTTCCCCTAGATGCATTGTGCCAAGCAATAATTCATCCCAATTGCACTGTCTGTCAGGGCGACAACTGCGTAGTTGTGTCCTGCAAAGATGCATTTTATGGTCATATTGCAACAAGTAGTGGTTTGATAACTTGGATAATTACATATAAACAAGGAGGGAACCAGGCTATGCATGCAAAAATGTTTACCTAGTTGTACTAGATCATATATATGATCATATTCATTCGAAATAGAGGAATGGCCTTCCTCTAACTGGATTGTTTCAACAATTGCACGTGGGTCCACTACAAGTGATACATGATCCCATTCATCAACCCAATCCATTGATTCACATTCATCCCATTCACAACTACTACAAGGCCCACAAAAGCAAGCAAGTTTTCGTGTCCATATTTGAAATAAGGGGTTGTTTGAGCTTCGAACCGAATGAAATCCATGAGTTCCTTGCACATTACTGCAACTATAAGAACATGGTTGGTCTATATCAACTACATGGTAGAAATTTCTGACAACATGTCCTCTACCTATTGGTATGTGTTGCTCCATGGTTCGATCTGACATTTTTGCAGAGCACCATTGAACTATGGTTTATGCATCCCAAATATGAGGGTTTCTCATGCACCTCATCTCTTCCCTTCATAGGGAAGTTTTGAGATATACCCCAACACTGTCATGCTCTCCCTTTCCATGCCCAGTCTCAAAATAGTTCCACACATGCAGCACATCACAAGTCTTGTGCAAAATACTCAACCACTGGAATACACGTGCATTTTTGAACTGGCCTGCACAACCATCTGACCATATCCAATGTTGATCCATCTGTATACCTATCTCCTTCAGCTGATCATAGAAAATTTTGAAGCAATGTTGCACGTAATGCAAGTCATGGCACATGTCGTCACAAATGTAGAAGTTGGTCTCTTTCAATATTATCCTCCTGTCGTTGCTACTCTCTGGCATGTGCTTATACGTGATATGGACCATTATGCTAACTTGGTCTAAATGGTAGTATTGACTTTGAATCTCATTCTCTGGCTGAAGGGTGTATTTTTCAGCAAACTCCACAATCGACAATATTGTGCCATTGGGGAAGGTCTCCCTGCACTGTCTGTACTATTCATCCTTCCATTGTGCACAATGTTAGTATGCAAATCAAAAAATATATGTCTATATGTATCATAAAAGTACTCAAATTCTACATCGTATCTACAAAAACATGGATTGCTATCATTGCAAATTTTAACATACTAGGGTTTGCATTTTTCAAAGGACCTTTGGCCCAAGTTCAATTGTGTGTGCTCATTCTTGAACCTCTCATAGAGTTTTGTTTGTGTCATGTCAAGGAAGTGCTTGACATGGGGTTCACCCCCCCTAACACCTTTTCTCAACTTTAAAACATCTCTTTGATTCGATGACGGTCTAGTGTTATCATGCCAAAACTTCTACACTAGTTCTTTAACAACATCAATGAGCTTCATGTCTAAACGAGGTAACCTACCAACAAAGGCCCAACAATCTTTTTGGCTTGGGGTCTCAAGTTTTTCTCTAATGATAGAATACTTTTGAAGAGTCTTTCTGTCTACTTTAAATATTTTACATATGTGTGATAGTAGGCGACGTTGCCTTGTGGATTTGTCTACAATCGATTCTGACAGTACACCACGGGCCGCATTAAAATATTTTGTACAAGAAGTTTTTCCAATCAAATTAAATGCAGATTGTAGATTTCTAACAACATGATTGTTGAAACATAAACTTCTAACTACCTTTATGCCCAAAATTCTCCTAACATCCACTAGACAATGTGATTTTAACAAAGCAAGAAACAATTGACATTTTGATGCATCGGTTTTGGATTCAAAAAATTATTTCGTTATCTTGCTACAATGGAAATCAATAGTGCGTTTGGGCATCTTACCTTCAAGTCCTGAAAATGAACTTTCATCCACATGAATATGTCTGGAAGTTCTTTGTCGTCTGCTTGATATTCGAGGCAACGGATTCGGAAAGGAAGTATGAGTCCCGTCAATGGCTTGTTGTGGCCCTTCATTCACAACTTGATCTTGCAAGGGAGTGTGTTCTGCATGTGTGTGCTCTTCTTGGGGAGGTTTCCAATTAAGAACTTGTTCAACGTCCATCCCTTCATACTCGACATCAGGCAAGATTTGATTGGCTTCAACCACTTCGTCATTGCTTCTTGATGGATCTAAGGCACTAACATTTTGATTTCTACGGTTTTGCATGTACAACCTGGCATTTTCTCTTATCTCATGGGCCTTTTCAGGGGGCATCCCTGTCCTTTTAGACTTTATTTTATTATTACATATGTTGCCCATATTCAATGTGTTTAAAAAAAAACAAAAATATCACCCCTGCAAGAATGAACAACAAATAAGATATTAAAACTCGATGTGCACATGATTATTAAAGCTCGATGTAGCAATTGATTATGTACAACAACATCTAGTGAGAATGTTTTCATATAGTCTTAAAAGCTATTGGGAATTCCCTACATATAACTGCAACAACAGCTCTAGGAACTCGGTAGGATGGTATTGAATGGTGGTATGGGATGTTAGTAGGAGCAACTTCCCTATGAGGGAAAATAGCCCCAAAAGACTAAGAGTTTTCAATTCTCTAGGTGTTTGTGTGAGTTGTTGTAGTGAAACCATGAGGAATTCAATAAATGTTTGTCTACTAGATGGAAGAATGTGATTATGAAATGTTATTGGTGGTGATGCAAGTAATTTTTTTTTATTATCTTCATGAAAGGTTGAAAGCATTGCTTGGTGCATTTTCTAGTTTTTTTTTGGTAAGATGTTTTTATTGTCTATGTTGAAGATTAAGAAAACTAAAATAGATCTATCATACAATTCATGAGGAAAAACCAAAATAGATGCCATTCAAACAAGTGAATCAAGACTAAACTACATTTAACAAGATAAAATTATCACCATACCTCAAGGATTATGATTGCTCTTTGCCTCAAATGTCAAATTCTCTTTTGATGTGTCCACTATATGTAAGAAGACTTCGTGTGTGTCCAAGTAGCATGAGAATTCAATCCAAGGTGCCAAATAGAGTCCAACTGTTGTGTATTCACTCATTGATCCAAATAGAGCCCAAGAAGTGTGTATTCAATCCAAGGAGCCAAATAGAGCCCAAAATGTTGTGTATTCTATCCAAATGGTCAAGGAATCACCAAATGGTGTATGAATTCAATCTACCATGTAAATGCTTGTCAGACTATGCGTGAAACCAACGAAGAGAACGCGAAAATGAGGAAAAAATTTCTGGAGAAAGAACGAGGGTGATTTTCTAAATTTTATCTTCAATAGGGATGCGTACGCGCATCTAGTGCGCACACGTTATTAGCGTGTGCGTGTCCCTTCTGAACGTTGTATTGTTTGGTGGGTAACATTCAGTGCATTTATTACCCAATAGATATAAATGTGTCGGGTTATTCCTAGAGCCCCTCCCCATAAAGAGTCCCTCCCCCATAAAGGCCTTTAGGACCTCTTCTAACCCATAATCCCTATGTGCATTTAAGTGCTTCTAGGTGTTTAGGGGTTTAGGGGTATATTTACAAATATGTATTTTAATTTCAAAAAATTAATTTAATTTTGAATTATAAACATATGTATTACATCAAGAATAATGCTTCTAGGTGGATGATGATGATGATGATGATGAAGACTGTGATGATGACTAATGGAGATGATGATGATGATGATGATGATGATGATGATGTTGATGATGATGATCATGACAAATATGCAGCACATCATCCTCATCATCATCATCATCTTCATCATCTTCTTCTTCATCATCATCTTCATCATCATCCACAACATGATCATCATCACCATCTTCATAGTCATCATCATCATCATCATCATTGTGAGGACGAGGATGATAATGATGATGATGGTGATGATGATGATGATGACAACACTGGTGGATGATAATGAATATGAGTACAATGATGAAGAAGATGATGATGATGATGACGAATATGATCATCATCAAAATCATCATATTCGTCATCATCATCTTCACTAGTCATCATCATCACCATCATCACCATCGTCATCATATGATCATGGTCACGATCATCACTATCTTTGTCATCACTGTCTTTAGTCATCTTCATCTTCGTCATCATACTCGTAATCGCCATCTTCCGCCTAATCATCATCATCATTGACATCTTCGTCATCATCTTTGTATCATCATCATCATCATTGACATCTTCATATCATCATCATCATCATTGACATCTTCGTATCATAATCATCGTCATCAATGACATCTTCGTATCATCATCGTCGACAAAGATGATGATGGTGGATGATGATGAATATGAGTATGATGATGATGATGACTAATTTTGTTATGTTGATGATGATGATGATGATCATGAAGATGATGAGGAATACGCAGCACATCTTCATCATCATCAACAACATGATCATCATCATCATCAACAATATGATCATCATCAAAATCATCATACTCGTCATCATCATTATGAAAATATTTTGATGCATGATGATATGATGGTGATGATGATGATGATGATGATGAATACGAGTACGATGATGAATCATCAACAACATGATCATCATCATCAACAACAATATGATCATCATCAAAATCATCATACTCGTCATCATCATCTTCACTAGTCATCATCATCACCATCATCATCATATGATCATGGTCACGACCATCATTGTCTTCGTCATCACTATCTTTAGTCATCTTCATCTTCGTCATCATACTCGTCATCACCATCTTCCTCCTAATCATCATCATCATCTTCGTATAATCATCATCATCATCATTGACATCTTCATATCATCATCATTGACGAAGATGATGCTGCTGCCGCTGATGATGATGATGAATATGAGTACGATGATGATGATGACTAATTTGGATATGATGATGATGATGATGATGACGATGATTATCATGGTGAATATGATGAGGAATATGAATCACATCATCATCATCTTCCTCATCATCAACGCCATGATCGTCATCATCAACTTCCTTATCGTCATCATCATCATCATCATCATTGTGAGGACGTGGATGATGATGAGGATGATGAAGATGATGATGATATGATGATGATGATGATGGTGATGATGATGGATGATGATGAATACGAGTACGATGATGAAGATGATGATGTTGATGACGAATATGATCATCATCATCAGCAGCAAAAACATCATATTCGTCATCATACTCATCTTCATTAGTCATCATCATCACCATCTTCATCATCATCATCATTGTGGGGACGGGGATGATGATGATGATGATGATGATGATGAAAATGACGATGAATATGGTGATGATGAGTAATGGAGATGATGATGATGTTGATGATGAAGATGATGATGAATATGCATCACATCATCCTCATAATCATGATCATCTTCATCATCATCAACAACATGATCGTCATCATCAACTTCCTCATCATCGTCATCATCATCATCATCATTGTGAGGACGCAGATGATGATGAGGATGATGGTGATTATGATGATGATCATGGTGATGATGGTGATGATGATGACGATGGTGGATGATGATGAATATGAGTACGATGATGAAGAAGATGATGATGATGATGACAAAGATGATCATCATCAAAATCGTCATATTCATCATCATCATCTTCACTAGTCATCATCATCACAATTGTCATCATATGATCATGGTCACGATCATCACTGTCTTTAGTCATCTTCATATTTTTCATCATACTCGTCATCGCCATCTTCCCCCTAATCATCATCATCATTGACATTTTCATCATCATCTTCCTATCATCTTCATCATTGACATCTTCATATCATCATCATTATCGTTGACATCTTCGTATCATAATTATCATCATCATTGATATCTTCATATCATCATCGTCGACGAAGATTATGATGATGATGATGATGATGATGATGGTGGTGGTGGATGATGATGAATATGAGTACGATGATGATGATGATGATGATGATGAAGATGATGATGATGAAGATGATGAGGAATATGCAGCACATCATCACCATCTTCATCATCATCAACAACATGATCATCATCATCAACAATATGATCATCATCAAAATCATCATACTTGTCATCATCATCTTCACTAGTCATCATCATCACCAACATCACCATTGTCATCATCATCTTCACTAGTCATCATCATCACCATAATCACCATTGTCATCATATGATCATGGTCATGATGATCAGTGTCTTCATCATCACTGTCTTTAGTCATCTTCATCTTCGTCATCATCCTCATATCATCATCATCATCATTGACATCTTTGTATTATAATCATCATCATCATTGACATCTTCGTATCATCATCATTGACGAAGATGAAGATGATGATGATGAATATGAGTACGATGATGATGATGACTAATTTGGAGATTATGATGATGATGATAATGATGATGATGATGGTGAAGATGATGAGGAATATGCAACACATCATCATCATATTCCTCATCATCAACACCATGATCGTCATCATCAACTTCCTCATCATCATTATCATCATTGTGAGGACGCGGATGATGATGAGGATGATGAAGATGATGATGATATGATGATGATGATGATGATGATGATGATGATATGATGATGATGATGATGATGATGACAATGGATGATGATGAATACGAGTACGATGATGAAGACGATGATGTTGATGACAAATATGATGATGATGATGATCATCAAAAACATCATATTTGTCATCATACTCATCTTCATTAGTCATCATCATCACCATCTTCATTATAATCATTATGGGGACGGGGATGATGATGATGATGATGATGATGACAATGATGATGAAGATGGTGATGATGACTAATGGAGATGATGATGATGTTGATGGTGAAGATGATGACGAATAAGCAGCACATCATCCTGATCATCATGATCATCTTCATAATCATATTCATCATCATCAACACCATGATCATGATCATCAACTTCATCATCATCATCATCATCATCATCTTTGTGAGAACGAGGATGATGATGATGATGATGGTGATGATGATCATGATGATGATGATGGTTATGGTGGTGATGATGACGATGGTGGATGATGATGAATATGAGTACGATGATGAAGATGATGATGATGATGAAGAATATGATCATCATCAAAATCATCATATTTGTCATCATCATCTTCATTAGTCATCATTATCACCATCATCATCATCATCATCATCATCATCGTCCTCCTCCTCCTCCTCATCATCATATGATCGTGGTCACGATCATCAATGTCTTCATCATCATAATTTAGTCATCTTCATCTTTGTCATCATACTCGTCATCGCCATATTCCTCATAATTAGCATCATCATTGTGTGATGATCCTGCAATAAATAATTAATGAAAACACATGAAATAGCAAAAATAACAAAACTCAGAATCCCTTTTATATTGATCAGAGGCCACTTCGAGGGGGCAACCTCCTTTGAGCAAGCTCAATACAAATAACTTCACGGTGCCTTCATTGGTCTCAACACAAACTTATATAGTAAGTCTAGGCGCCAATACCATGGGTCAATACCATGTGTCAATACAAACGATGGGCCAATACAAAATATGGATCAACAATTACTATGGGATGACTTACAAAGCATATGCGTCCAACAACAATAATACAAACTATGGATCAACAAATACTACGGGACAACTTACAAAGCACATGCGTCCAACAACAATATATTAACAAAGTAAATAGAAGGGTTCACATGGGTTCCTAACACATTGACATCTTTGTCATCATCTTCGTATCATCATCATCATCATTGACATATTCATATCATCATCATCATCATTGACTTCTTCGTATCATCGTCGTCGACAAAGATGATGATGACGATGATGATGATGGTGGTGGTGGATGATGATGAATATGGGTACGATGAAGATGATGACTAATTTGGAGATGATGAGGAGGAGGAGGAGGAATATGCAGCACATCATCATCATCTTCATCATCAACAACAACATGATCATCATCATCAACTTCCTCATCATGATCATCATCATCATCATTGTGAGGACGTAGATGATGATGAGGAGGAGGAATATGCAGCACATCATCATCATCTTCATCATCAACAACAACATGATCATCATCATCAACTTCCTCATCATGATCATCATCATCATCATTGTGAGGACATAGATGATGATGAGGATGATGAAGATGATGATGATGATGATGATGATAATGATGATGATGGATGATGATGAATACGAGTATGATGATGATGAATATGAGTACGATGAATATGATCATCGTCATCATCATGACCATCAAAATCATCATATTCGTCATAATAATCTTCATTAGTCATCATCATCGCCATCTTTGTCATCCTCACCATCATCATCATCATCATATGATCATGGTCACGATCATCATTGTCTTCATCATCATAATCGTCATCCTCATCATCCTCATCATCCTCATCATACTCATCATACTCATCATCGCCACCTTCGTCATCATCTTCATCATGGACATCTTCGTCATCATCTTCCTATCGTCATCATTATCATTGATGATGATGATGATGATGATGACGAAGATGTTGTTGATGAGGAAGAGGGTGATGATAAAGATGATGTTGATGATGATGATGATGGTGGTGGTGGATTATGATGAATATGATTATGATGATGAAGACGATGATGATGTTGATGGTCATTGTACTCATCATCAACATCATCATCATCATCATCACCATCAATGGTGATGATGAGGATGATAATGGTGATGTTGATCTGATGTTGACAATCAAGATGACGACCTAGATGTTGATGATGATGAGGAAGAAGAGGGTGGTGACGATGATGATGATGGTGTTGACAATGATGATGATGATGAAGATGATGATGATGGTGATGATGACAAGGATGAAGAAGATGATGATGATGGAGATGAAGATGTTGATGATGATGACGATGGTGATGATGATGATGATGATGTTGACGAAGAAGATGGTGATGATGAAGAAGATGACGATGATGGAGATGTTGATGAGGAAGGGGGAGATGACAATGATGATGAAGATGTCGATGATGATGGTGATGATGATGATGAAGATGATGATTATGATCATCTTTATCATCATCATCATCATCATCATCATCATCATCATCTTCATCACCATGATGATGATCATCATCATCACCATCATCACCACCACCATCATCACCATCACCATCATCTTCATCATCATATTCATCACCATTGTCACCATCATCTCATCATCATCATCATCATCATCATCATCATCATCAACATCTTCATCATCATTGTCATCTCCCCCTTCCTCATCAACATCTTAATCATCATTGTCATCTCCCCCTTCCTCATCAACATCTCCATCATTTTTATCTTCTTCATCATCACATCTTCATCAACTTTATGTATCCCCTTAACAAGGGAAATTAAATGAACCATATAGGACACAATAACACGTACACACAACTACACATGCGCGATGTTAACCATGCATGCGTGCTTTCATGGATGTGTGCACATACTTACGCGTGCGTGCTTCTATGCGCGCACGCGTGTATGAATTCAAATTGTTTTTGGTGCCCTTGTAGGATTGGAATTAGCTTCGGATTGCACCTTTAGGCTCGGTCTGATTTATCTGTGATTTATGGCAGAACACATCAAATGCTGCAACTTCCTGTTTTTCACAACTAGTTCTGCATAAGCTCCACGAGTGCACTACAGATGAAATTGCACACACTTGTCGAGCTCTATGTGTAGATTCTAAATATATAATTTTTTAATAGATCAGTTGTTGTTCTCTATTTTTAATTCATTTTAAATTGCACTCATGTCAAATTCGTAAAAAACATAGGTCGTTTATTTGGCCTATAACTTTTGATTGGCTTACCTATTTCAAAAATGGGAAAGAACTTGCACAATAGCACGAAAATACCTACAACCTAAAAAACTAATCTATTTTGATTATTTTTAGACCATGATATAATGGCTCAACACTTGACCATGTCGTTTTAGGGCTTCACTGACTTTGGTAATTAAAAGAAAATACAAAATTGACTTTTAAAATTTTGGAAAAATAGCCCCGCACAAGATTTTTCTATTTCCTATGCCTCTACATATTTTTTCTCGTAAATTGAAAATTTACATAGCAAACAGGTGGCTCAACAAAAATATGTGCATTATGTTTTAGAAACAAAATAACATACTAATATTCGAATAATGACATTTTGGGGTGGTTGTACAATGTTTCCATAAATAAAAGTTATATAGTCTGGAAGTTCTTCCGTTTTTCTACATTTCATCCTTTTACACCTAATCCAAAAAAAGTTTTGTAGGTACCCCTAGTAATTCATTTTAATGATAATATTTCTGTTTTTCCATAAATTTATTGCAACTAACATGTCATAATTGAGTATCATTACCTTGCACCAGCCCCAAAACAAGTAAAGATAGATCACTCTCTTCATTATAAGGAAACATTTAGTATTGAGTAAATATCATATATAATAAATAAATGTTATCCTATATGTATTTAAATAATTTATCTTATGATAGTGATGTAAAATAATGAAAAAGTAACGCAATTATGCTATATATGTATATGTCTTTGATGCCCACACAAGTAAAGATAGGTCACTTCATCATAAAGAAACATAGAGGGTAATCAAACAAACAACATACACAATATCTTTGATAAATAAAATAATGTTTCTATTAACAGTTTAGCTTTTTCATTTTTCAAATCTCAATAATTTATACAATTAATATTACAAATTACATTATTATTATTATGAAATTTATTTATAAATAAGAAAAATAAATCACTCTAAATTTTTATAAAATCAAAATAACTATTTTATTAAAAAATAATTTTTCTTTAAATATTATTAACTTATTTCAACATTTATATTTAATTTATGTTATATAAATGTTATATTATTGATTAATTTAATTATTTATACAATTATGATCACATTGCATTATTCTCAATGTATAAATAAAAGTATTTTTTTTAATTCTTATAAAATTAATTTATAAATAAAAAATAACTACTTTAATTCTTATAACATCAATGTATAAACAAGAAATTAAATTCTTTCATAAATATCATTGAAGTACTTATTTAATTAATAGTTTACATTATGTTATGCGTGTGGAAGAGATAACGGTAAACTAAATTTTTTAGATATAAATAGTTTTTTAATTTTTTTAATATTTTATTATATAATATTTTTTTACTTTTAATTTAATTTTAAGAAATAATTAATGAATAATATTTATGTTAATATTAATATAAAAATTAATATTAATGCTAATGCTAATATTAACATTTTAATATTAAACATAAATAATACTAAATTAATAAATAACTAAATATTAATATTAATTTGTTAATACTAATGTAAAAATTAATGTTAATGTTATGTTAACATTGTGTTTCTTTCCGGAATAATATTTTTATATTATTAATCTAATATGTTAGTGTTATAGATATAGCTATATTACATAATAATAAGATGCAATTGCCAATACAGTATAGTTGAATATGAAGATGCCATTGGCAATCATGCATACTCGTTTCTAATCGATAAGTGCTCAAGGAATTAGCTTGCAATAGTAATTATCAAGGAAGAGTTATTGTTTGGGTCATTGCATTACATTATACACGCACCTTACCTTACAAACTGTGGCTAATACCCCATCATAATACTAGTATAAACCCAACGCTGTAAATTAAAAAAAATCAAGGAATAAACTTAAAAGCCTATTTTCATTTGGATATATGCTACGCATAAGTTAAATACATATTAGACAGAACTTCTAACTACAATAATAAGCATTCATAAAAGATTATAATAATGGCTACATATTCCTAGTCTTTGATCTTAACTAATTGTCTTGCAAAAAAACACATCATGTCAGTCTAGCAACATATCAAGCCAAAACTTCTAAGAAAATTACATAATTCATTACAAAAATATTTTAAAGGTTAAAGTGCAGGAGTAGACATTTTTTTTATAAAAGGGTTTGCTTATTGATGTACATAGAAAAAAAAACAATGTGTTAGTGTTTAGATATGTTACACTTCCAACTATATGGATCTACTTTTGAGCTTCCATTTTACCTCCCTTTTGTTTAAAATTTCCTTTTTTATTATATATTGTGTTTAAATCTAGAAGCTCTTCATCATTGGAAGACCCTCTCACATTATTTTCAAAAATAGTGGTTATGTTTCTTCTACTTTTCTAGGTCTACTTGATTTTCTTCCCTTGTCATATTTTCTCTCCCTACAACTAACATCTTAACTTGTTTTAGATTGGAGAAAAAATGAAGTATAATTGAATTTCATCAACAAGAATCATAAAATTTCCATTTTTTTGTAATAAGAAATGTAAAATATTCCTTAGCCAACCAATCATGATTAGATTTAAAGAAAAATGGAGGTTTTCTATCCTCAATTTCTAGTTGTATAAGAATAAGTAGATGATCATATAAGCCATTGTTCCCTACCCAATATTTGTATCTTTCAACCTCCTCCACCAATTTTTCTACCATTAAGAATATATCTATCATCTTAGAGATGCTTGTTCCTCCATGTTAGCAGACAAACTAGCATCTTAAGATTAAATTCATAAAATCAATGACAACTTATGGAGAACTAAGAGGGAGGCCATTGTCACCACACCTAACCTTTTTTGTCTCTTTAGCATATAGCTTCTCTAGGTCAAACGTGGAGTCCCTAGGGTGGGATTACTAGAGTTTAACAATGGAGTACATGCTGAAAATGAAGGGTAACTTAAGAAAAACAAAGTGTTTTAGTTTTTGTAAAATATAAGAGTCATGAAGGAATTGGATACTAGTGTTTTATACAATGATAAAATGGGGTCAACTAAGGATTGCATGAGGCTTCCTTTAGGAAGATTAGAAAGGGACAATATTGCAATGCACGGACATAGATTCTCTCTAGTGGATGGGTTGATGTGATGCACCTGCAACAATTAATTAATAAGAATATGCGAAATAGCAGAAATAATAGAACAAAATCACTTTTATATTGATCACGGGCCACTTCGAGGGGGAAACCTCCTTTGAGCAAGCTCAATACAATTAATTTCACGGTGCCTTCAATGACCTCAACACAAACTTATATACTAAGTCTATGCCCAATACTATGAGTCAAAACCATGGGACATATAATACTACGGGACGACTTACAAAGCATATGCGTCCAATACTATGGGTCAATACTATGGGCTAATATAAACTACGGATCAACAAATACTACAGGACGATTTACAAAGCATATGCATCCAACAACAATATACTAACATAGTAAAGAGAAGGGTTGACATAGGCTCCTAACATACCCTCTCCCTTAGAAAAATCTTTGTCCTCAAAGCTTTGGTTGGAGAAATTGTTGCAGAAGCTGAAGGAGTGGTTCCCCGGTAGCATCCTCGGGTTGCATTTCAGGCCACTGACGCCATTGGAGTGTCAAGGAGGATGGCTTGGAAGGCTGTGGATGAAGAAGAACCCTGTCAGCTGCGTGGAAAATGCACTCAGAATGGTGTTGATCGGCTTGATGTTTCAGGCGAATTCTGGCCATGTGAAGATTGTCCTACATAATAAGAAGAATCTGATCGTAGTTTCGAAGAACCGAGTCAATTGCCTGAACTGGGGAGCTGCTAAGGGTGTATGGAAGAAGAACTGGCGGTGTTTTTCCATAGACTGCTTCATATGGTGTCCTTTGAGATGTGGTATCGTACCACCAAAGCGCTACTAGGAAATCCATAGAAATAGTTGGCCAAAGCTGTGTAGGGATGGGAAAGGGTTTGAGCAATCCCGAAAGGAGTGTTGTTTCACCCTTGTTGACTGGGAAAGTATCATCATTAGCCACCATCTGTTGAATTGTCATTTGTATTCCCTGCCAAAAGAAGTTACATTGTTCCTGGTCATACATGTTGCAGAACCTAGAGTGCCCTGTTGAAGAAGTGTAATGTCCCCAGCTTGACCCTATTGCATTAACATTATAAATGATGTAAATATTGTTATTTAGTCATGGTGAGGAGCTCAAGGACAAGGCCTCGCCATTGATTTATCGATCTATGTATCGACAATTAGAATAGATGCATAGAGTTCTTGTGCTAGCGGTGCACAATGTAAAATCAGACATCATGTAAATATGCAATTTTAATAAAAAACCCACAACCAGCTACACAATGCAACAAAGAGATGGGGGCATGATCTTTATGAGGAATAGGGAGGGAAAATAACCAAACCCTTGAGCCATGGTGTTAAGCCATTTCATTGAGGAAACCATGAACTCTCAACTACCCATTTGGTCTCATGCACCCAATCATTTAATTCTTCCAAGAATTAATTGAGACAATTAATGCCTTGGGATGGGAGAGATATGGCTGTCTTCGTGTATGGGCAAGACAACAACCTAGGAAATAAAGTTTTGGCTTGCTGGGCAAGAAAACCCCCACGAAATTGGCCCAAAGCCATTCTTCACCCATGGCATTCATTCTCTCACGTAGTCTGAGCTTGTTGGGGGTTTTATCCTTCACGTTTTTCTCAATTCCCCTACATTTTCCCATGCTGGTAACTCGTTTTTGCATATATAGTAGCTTGGGAGAGAAGGGCCACGATTTGGGGACTGTATGGAGGTCGTTTTTGCCCTCGAATGTCCAAGGACGTTTTTCTAAAAATGGATTTGGCTTCCCTGGGTTGTTTCCCAATCTTCCCATTTCGTTTTGTGTGTTCCCACGTTTTTCTGAGCTAGTAGAAACCCCATCCTTGGTTTGAGCCTGTGAGCAGGAGATTCAAGAGTGGAAGAGGACAAATTTGGCTTGATGAGCCCAATTAAGTATCCATAGCTCAATGGGTGAGCCACTAGCTAGTAATTCACCTCTGTCCATCTCTTAACAGCTTGAGAAACCCAATTGCTGATTGGCTTGGTTGATTCTGGTATATCTTTGGCTATGTGAGAGCCTGTTTTCCCCTTTTTCCTTGTGGAGATCATGCCCAGCTCGGGGGTGGCAGTGGTGTTGAGAGATCGAGGAGCACACTGGCCTACGGTTGGGTGGAACATTGCAGAAGCGTAGCTGGTTGCTCAGGGACTACTTGGTTTAAAGATAAGTATTCTCATTTTCTATTTCTACAATATCTACACTTAATGGCTATCATGAAAATGCTGGATGTGTGTTAATTCTGCACATGATTTACTTCTGCTGTGTTTTAAAAATCTTTATGCATCTTCATATCTCCATTATATTATGTGAATGCTTATGAAATAAGTTTATGGGGTTGGATGCCCGATTTAACGTCACGATCCTCTCCATCTAGATGGTATGATGGGAGGGGACGTGACATGAAGAAGCATGGAGTTCATAGAAGAGAGAGCCCTGTTGAACATATTGCAACCAATTTGGAACAAGCAGAGAAAGAGTTGTAAGAGAAACTGGTTCATCAATTGTGCAAAAAGGAGCATCTTCCACCATATTGTCCTTACCCTTCTTGTAAGTGATCACATAGGGATAACTCATGAGTTGGATAACCCATTTTAGGTGTGTTGGGGAGGAGACCCATTATTCCAGAAAATTTTCCAGACTCAGGAGATCAGTCTTGATGCAGAAATAATTCCCTAGTAGGTATGGCTACCACTTCTGTATTGCATGCAAAATAGCCATCATTTCCTGCTGACAGGTAGATGGGGCTAAATTCTTACCGGAAAGGTCTCGTGAAGGCAGCAAGCGCATTGGTTCAGCAAAGATACCTGCATATCTATCCAAGGAAGTAGTGGAGACTGTTGATGGGTGCATCTGAATGGAATTGAGCTGAGTGATGACACCATGTGAATTCTTCTTAAGGATTTTTTCCAGGCGATGTGAACTGATGATGCAAAGAGACCATGGTTGTAATCCCATAAATTTGTGTTGTGCCCCGTTGACTTTAAACTGCATCCAAAGTTCAGCAAAATCCCATAAGATGGGGTCAAGTGTGCGTAACCATTGAACACCCAAAACCACATCACATCCTCCTAAGGACAAGAAAAACATGTCAGAGCATAGGTTATAATCTTCCATAGAGATACGCACATTGTGACACTTCCCCTTGCAATGTAAGGTGCCCCCATTGGCAACCATGACTTCAAAGTTGGAGCAAGGATGGACAAAACAATCATCCTGTTTGGAAATCCGACGGTCAATGAAGTTATGAGTGCTACCGGAATCAATGAGTATGGTAAGAGGGAGCTTCTTGAAGTATCCCCTGACCCGCATTGTTTGTGGGGTGGTGACGCCGGTTACAGCATGGAGAGAGATCTCGGGTGGTTCGTCCTGAGATGGGGTGTCAACAGGTGGGTGTTGAATGTCGACCTAATCATCTACTGTATCTATAGATTCTTCACCAATTTCTAAGGCAGGCGGAGAATCCACATCCAAGAGTAAGAGCTTTTGTTGAACACATCTATGTCCCCGAGTGAATTTCTCATCACAATTATAGCAAAGCCCTTTTTCTCGGCGTGCTTTCATTTCTATTTCAGACAAATGCTTGATAGGAGTTGGTTGAGGAGAAGGCATGATGGGAGGTCATTGGGAACCCATATTTCTGAAGGGAATAAAGGTGGGTTTGGAGCGTTGTTGAGCTGCAATCTTGTCCTCGGCCAGCTTAGCCAACCCTAGGACTTCCATCATTGTGTTGGGACAAAACATTTTGACCTCTGAGCGGATTTCATCCTTGAGACCACTGATAAAACAACTCTTGTAGAATTCATCAGACAATCCTTCTGTGTGATTGGCCAATTTCTCAAATTTTGTCTGATACTCTCTCACTGTGCCAATTTGGTGAAGTTTAGTGAGTGCTCCTATGAAATCATCAAAAGCACTAGGACCAAATCGTGGCAAAATGAGTTGGCGAAAATCTATCCAGTTTGGCTCGGGATGAGCTTTGATGTACCAATGGTACCATTAAAGGGCTTCCTGTTCCAAATGAAAGGATGCAAGTGGAACTTTCTGGACATCAAAAGTATTATGTAGACAAAAATATTGTTCTGCTCGATATATCCATCTAGTCGGATCAGTGCCATTGAAACAAGGAAAATCAAGCTTCGGCCCACGAAAATCGTTGGAAGAAGAGAACCCGGTGGCTGCAAAAGATTCTGGCTCTCGGTTATTGTTCATGGCTGAATGCTGAAGATGGAGGTTGAGAAATTTTTCATCCAGATCTTGGAGTTTGGTTTGGATGGCTGCAAGTGCTTCCTCCATGGTGTTTTCTCCTGCATGGGTGAACCCCATAACCAGGTTTTTTTTTTTTTTTTTTTTGTGGAATGGGTAGAAAAACACAAACAAAAGCTGATTTAGTAAAGGGAAA
Organism: Larix kaempferi; assembly: GCA_027924585.1. Lineage (NCBI taxonomy): Eukaryota > Viridiplantae > Streptophyta > Pinopsida > Pinales > Pinaceae > Larix > Larix kaempferi. The sequence continues at coordinate 8,598,922 of BSBM01000809.1, read as the reverse complement.
TTTGGATTGGGGAAACAATATGATGGGTAATTGGGGTTTGACTAGATTTTGGACACTGTTGAAAGGACAAGAAAGCAAAAAGGGGGATTTCATAAGCAGAGTGATAGAATGAGAAAATTTGGTAGAGAGGGACAAAGAAGCAGAATTCAGAAAGGAATTCTGTGGTAAAATTTGAAGGTGATTGGGTGAAATATGAGGAAGTTATGGCAAACCCTAAAAATATACAAATGTTGGATTTCGGGATTTGGGAAGGGGAATTGGGGCTAGGGTCCTCAGGAATGAAAGATGCAGAATGGAATGACAGGGGTTCCTCGAAAATTTCAAGGGAAACAGAGTGAAAACAAGGGAGATATGGAAAAAAAAACTGAATTTTATACTCTGGAACAGCGCCGAATGTATTGAAAATGGTTGGGTCAGGAACGACTTGCAAAATGGAGCTGAAACAGCACAGTAGTGATCGACAATAGTTCAGCCGAAAGTAGATATGGACCCCAGGTATGTGCGTCTTCCTAACAGTTCAGGGGTTTCACTCGGCCACCAATGCTGTCTGACGGCTTGCGTATTGGGGTAGTACCCCTCACTCCACGGCTCAGGTAAAACTGATAACCGCTTTGCCACAAACGACAACTCTTGGTTTACCTCACGGGTGGGAACTAGTCAATCAGGTAGGGGTCGTTTCCCTTTTCGCTGGCAAGTCGTCTCAATGGGCCAGCTACTTCGGGGTTCCTGTGGTACTCCTCACAATGAGTTTTAGGGCTTATGCCCAAGTACTTCTCACAGTTAAGCGGATAGGGATTATTCCCAAATATGAAACTGCAATAGATGCGAAAACAAAATTGGCAGAAATTTCACCCAGCGAGCCCAAGAAAGTGCTCTGATACCAGATGTGATGCACCTACAACAATTAATTAATAAGAATATGCGAAATAGAAGAAATAATGGAACAGAATCACTTTTATATTGATCACATGCCACTTCGAGGGGGCAACCTCCTTTGAGCAAGCTCAATACAATTAACTTCATGGTGACTTCAATGACCTCAACACAAACTTATATACTAAGTCTATGCCCAATACTATGAGTCAAAACCATGGGACATATAATACTACGGGACGACTTACAAAGCATATGCGTCCAATACTATGGGTCAATACTATGGGCTAATATAAACTACGGATCAACAAATACTACGAAACGACTTACAAAGCATATGCATCCAACAACAATATACTAACATAGTAAAGAGAAGGGTTGACATAGGCTCCTAACAGTTGATTATAAAAATCAGACAAAATGAAATTTCTAGAGAAAAAAATTCAAATGGTCTCAAGGAGGTAAGCTACATTGAAAGGAATAAAAAAACACATGATTTATAAACATGAAATATGCACCTAAACTACACTTCCAATTGATAATAATCACATAAAATATAGAAATCCTAAGCCTTCATTACCTTAATTCCATTAACGATTTGAAGATCCATTCACCAACCAAGCACATAAGGAAAATGAAAATCCTTTAATAGAGCACTAGCATCAAACATACTACATCCCGATTGAGTATCAATTATCCATCAAAATCAATACCTCATTCCCTTGTCCCCTTATTTTCCCCTTGCCTCCCCTCCACCGCTTCTACACAAAACTTATGTACTAAAATATACCCTAAATATCTATATTTCCATATAACATAATTAATCCCCTTTAGCCCCTTAATACAGGGAAATATATTTTCTCATTTATGTATCATAGTTTATTCCCCAATATGAATGGACGTGATTATTAGGATATTGCCTACAATTTGAACCCCATGAGTATTATTAATTCCCTTGCTAAATATTAGCAATAAGTTCAAGTGAAAAATAAATTACAATAAGATAATTTAGGAAAAAACGTAGGAAGGTAATGAGTTGAAGGATTGATGGACTTATTACTTATGAAAATAGAATATATCTTCGTAATTCATTTGATTTGAGAAGAATTATTATGGATGAAATCTATAAAATGACATGTTTGGAAGTCTAGGCTACTAGGAAATGATTTCTACTATATGAAAACAATATTTTTTCTGCTGAGATGAAGAAATATGTCTCCAGATACATTTCCAAATGTATGAAATTCCTCCAATTTAAGGTTGAACATCAAAATCTAGTAGGTTTATTATAGATTTCGTTAATTACATAATGGAAATGGAAAGTAGTAACCATGGATTTTATTACGGGGTTACCAACTACCTCAATAAAAATTTATTCAACCATGGTTGTGGTGGATAAATTAAAAAGACAAACACATTGTATTCCTATTAATTGTACTCACAAGATTGATGTTATAACAAGATATTATGAATGAAATATTCAAATTGCATGGGCGTTTATTCAAAGCAATTGTATATGATAAGGACACCAAGTTTATATCTAACTTTTGGAAGAGTCTCTTTGCAAACTTTGTCACACAATTGAATTTTAGCATTGCATACCATCCATAAATAGATGGGAAAATTGAAGGAGTAAATCAAGTGATTTAAGGCATGCTTCACATGTAGATGATGGATAAACCATCTACACTTGCTAGAGTATTCATATAACAATGGGAATCAAGCATCATTAAAAATGAGTCATTTTGAAGCTTTATATGGTAGGAGATGTCGAACACTATCAAGTTAGATAATACATGGTAAATAGAGTTATATTTGGGAAAGAGATTCTTAAGGAAATGGAGCAAGAAGTTGAAAAAATCATGCAAAATAAGATGATGGTTTAAAAAAAACGAAAACCAGTTACAACTTCATGGAAATAGATTTATTGAGGGTTAAAGAGTAACCAAAAATAAACAAAAAAAGTAATAACGCCATGAGATCCAGAAAAATCAACAAGCAATAAGGCCATGAGGTAAAGATAAACGGAAAATACAAGAGCTACATACTCATTGATATTAATTTATGAAGAAGAGCTACATACTCATTGATGGGCATAGCTCAACATCTACTTTTGAGCTTCAATTTTACCTCCTTTTTGTTTAAAATTTCCTTTTTTATTATCTATTGTCTTTAAATCTAGAAACTCTTCATCATTGGAAGACCCTCTCACATTATTTTCAAAAATAGTAGTTATGTTTCTTCTACTTTTCTAGGTCTACTTGATTTTCCTCCTTTTTCATATTTTCTCTCCCTACAACTAACATCTTAACTTGTTTTAGATTGGAGAAAAAATGAAGTATAATTGAATTTCATCAACAAGAATCATAAAATTTCCATTTTTTGTAATAAGAAATGTAAAATATTCCTTAGCCAACCAGTCATGATTAGATTTAAAGAAAAATGGAGGTTTTCTGTCCTCATTTTCTAGTTGTATAAGAATAAGTAGATGATCATATAAGCCATTGTTTCCTACCCAATATTTGTATCTTTCAACCTCTTTCACCAATTTTTCTACCATTAAGAATATATCTATCATCTTAGAGATGCTTGTTCTTCCATGTTAGCACACAAACTAGCATCTTAAGATTAAATTCATAAAATCAATGACAACTTATGGACAACTAAGAGGGAGGCCATTGTGACCACACCTAACCTTTTTTTGTCTCTTTAGGATATATCTTCTCGAGGTCAAAGGTGGAGTCCCTAGGGTGGGATTACTAGAGTTTAACAATGGAGTACATGCTGAAAATGAAGGGTAACTTAAGAAAAACAAAGTGTTTTAGTTTTTGTAAAATATAAGAGTCATGAAGAAATTGGATACTAGTGTTTTTTAAAATGATAAAATGGGGTCAACTAAGGATTGCATGAGGCTTCCTTTAGGAAGATTAGAAAGGGACAATATTGCAATGCACGAACATAGATTCTCTCCAGTGGATGGGTTGATGATAAAAATCAGACAAAATGAAATTTCTAGAGAAAAAAATTCAAATGGTCTCAAGGAGGTAAGCTACATTAAAAGGAATAAAAAAACACATGATTTATAAACATTAAATATGCACCTAAACTACACTTCCAATTGATAATAATCACATAAAATATAGAAAGCCTAAGCCTTCATTGCCTGATTCCATTAATGATTTGAAGATCCATTAACCAACCAAGCACATAAGGAAAATGAAAATCCTTTAATAGAGCACTAGCGTCGAACATACTACATCCCGATTGAGTATCAATTGTCCATCAAAATCAATACCTCATTCCCTTGTCCCCTTATTTTCCCCTTACCTCCCCTCCACCGCTTCTACACAAAACTTATGTAATAAAATATACCCTAAATATTTATATTTCCATATAACATAATTAATCCCCTTTAGCCCCTTAATACAGGGAAATATATTTTCTCATTTATGTATCATAGTTTATTCCCCAATATGAATGGACGCGATTATTAGGATATTGCCTACGATCTGACCCCCATGAGTATTATTAATTCCCTTGCTAAATATTAGCAATAAGTTCAAGTGAAAAATAAATTACAATAAGATAATTTAGGAAAAAACGTATGAAGGTTATGAGTTGAAGGATTGATGGACTTATTACTTATGAAACTAGAATATATCTTCCTAATTCATTTGATTTGAGAAGAATTATTATGGATGAAATCTATTAAATGACATGTTTGGACGTCTAGGCTACTAGGAAATGATTTCTACTATATGAAAACAATATTTTTTCTCCTGAGATGAAGAAATATGTCTCCAGATACATTTCCAAATGTATGAAATTCCTCCAATTTAAAGTTGAACATCAAAATTTAGTAGGTTTATTATAGATTTCGTTAATTACATAATGGAAATGGAAAGTAGTAACCATGGATTTTATTATTGGGTTACCAACCACCTCAATAAAAATTGATTCAACCATGGTTGTGGTGGATAAATTATAAAAACAAACGCATTGTATTCCTATTAATTCTACTCACAATATTGATGTTATAACAAGATATTATGAATGAAATATTCAAATTGCATGGGCGTTTATTCAAATCAATTGTATATGATAAGGACACCAAGTTTACATCTAACTTTTGGAAGAGTCTCTTTGCAAACTTTGTCACACAATCGAATTTTAGCATTGTATACCATACATAAATAGATGGGAAAATTGAAGGAATAAATCAAGTGATTTAAGGCATGCTTCACATGTAGATGATGGATAAACCATCTAAGTCGAAGGATTATCTACACTTGCTAGAATATTCATATAACAATGGGCATCAAGCATCATTAAAAATGAGTCATTTTGAAGCTTTATATGGTAGGAGATGTCAGACACTATCGAGTTAGATAATACATGGTAAATAGAGTTATATTTGGGAAAGAGATTCTTAAGGAAATGGAGCAAGAAGTTGAAAAAATGACGCAAAATAAGATGATGGTTTTAAAAAAACGAAAACCAGTTACAACTTCATGGAAATAGATTTATTGAGGGTTAAAGAGTAACTAAAAATAAACAACAAAAGTAATAACGCCATGAGATCCAGAAAAATCAACAAGCAATAATGCCTTGAGGTAAAGAGAAACGGAAAATACAAGAGCTACATACTCATTGATATTAATTTATGAAGAAGAGCTACATACTCATTGATGGGCATAGCTCAACATCAACAAGCTAGCGAGCGCTAGATTTATGAAAATACAAGAGTTTAATAATTTATTAATTGATGGGCATAGCACATCATCAATTAATTTATTACTTGAAGGGCATATCACAACATCAAATAATTTATTAATTGATGGGCATAGCACAACATTTATTAAAGTACTTGTATTGATGCTAAAAGAACTTGTATTGTTTGTAGTGTATGTAACAGTTAGCGGTACTGGTAACTTGAGCACCGATGGCCTAGCCGCAAAGGCTGAAGATGTTGTTCCCAATGTGAGCAAGACAGGTGTTGCAATCAATCGATCTAGCTATGAATACTTTTTTTCTTAAAACAAGTAATACTTTTGCAACACAACAATGCTTTAAAGAAAAAGTTTACAAAAATATAGTTCAATATATGATAATATAATTGTATATCGGAAAACAAGTAAGACTTTTGCAAACTTCATTTTTATTACATAAACAAGACCTCCTCTTAACTATAACATAATGAAATTGTCTTCATAAGGATCTTTTGACATTTGTTGTATTAATAGATTTGTTGTATAATAATATTATTTACATAATAAATATAATGATTAAATCAAGCACACACACAATGAGAAAAAATGTTTACGTTTAAATATGTTTCTCGCCTGAAAAACCATGAACTACACATATATTTTATTCTCTAACCCAGTCATGCACATGTATTTGATTGTTTAAATATGTTTCTTCACAAGAAATACAATGGACCATTACCATGGGCCCCAAAAACCATGAACTACACATGTATTTTATTCTCTAACCTAGGCATGCACATGTATTTGATTCTCTAACAGAACCAAGTTTACTTAAAAGGAAGAAAGTTTACTAACAAAAACAAAAATTTCCATATTAGAAAAATAAATATAAAGAGAATATATATATATATAGTAATAAATAATTAGTTATTCCGATATATATATATATATATATATATATATATACATATATATATATATATATATATATAGATATATATATATATATATCTATATCTATATATATATATATATATCTATATATATATAGATATATATATAGATAGATAGATAGATAGATATATATCTATATCTATATATATATATATATATATATATTCTCTTTATATATATATATCTATCTATCTATCTATATATATAGATAGATATATATATATATATATATATATAGTTTCCTATGTTATATATTTATTATTAAATGAACCTTGCTCATTTCAGTTGGTATACAAGCTTCATTTTTTATCCATCCTTGGCCACTTTATTTTTTTCACTGTTTCTTTGACCCATCTTTTTAACCACATGTTGACTTTAACAATTATGATTCAAAACTTTGGATAAATGAAGATAATTCCATTGCAAATTGAAGACTAGAAAATAATTTCAATACTAGGTAAAGGTTTAAAGAAAAGGAGACACCATACTTACAATGCCTTAATCGCTAAGAGATAGCTAACATTAATACATAGAATTTGTCATAAACTCGATAATCAGAGTAACTATTAGATAATATTGATCAATAATTAATTCAAGTCCAGTCTACGGAATAATAAAAGCCAAAATACATACTCACTAAAAAGTAGTTGGAATAGGTTATCAACCACTAGAATCATAGCACATATATTTCTAGCATTTACAAATGACTATGGGAATAATACTTCACATATTTATAACCAGCTAAGGTAAATTGCATGTTTTCCACTATCAACAATTGCCATTTGAAATTCAAATAGAGACACCATTTTTATATTTGTGGATGGGAAATATCATCGCATATGTGTATCGTTGGGAAGATGAACAATTCCATTATCCCTAATTAAAATTAGAGGGTATCAACCATGGTAGTGCAATGACTGGTTAAAATTGTGTAGTCATCATGCTCCAATACAAGGCTAAACAAGTGAAGGCTAGTAAAAAGATAAAGCACTTAGTTAAGGTTGGGCGCCACACCTAGTTTTCATCTCAGCCGTCAGATTAAAGAGATTTCCCAACTGAAAGAATCGTACAATGACTTAGATTTCGAAAGTTTTTTTGAAGTTAAAACACTTAGTTAACATTTTATTTTTAATTGAATTTATAAAAGAAACTGACAACACCACAGTGAAAGTCCAAATGTTTCAATAAAAAATATATGAAAGCATTATTCTTTGAGTGCAAAAGGGTAACAAAAAATATATCAAAGCATTAAGTATATCCTTTAATGATTATGACATAAGTGTAATGATGGAAAACAAACCTGTAAAATGTGTTGGTTATTAAGTGTATAGGTGATTGTTTTGTATATTGAGGTATTAATAAATTGACCTTAAAATGTGTTTGAGATTGTCTTATTTGTAATAAAGTGATGTATTGTAAAAGGGATTAATAACATGATTATTGAGAAGTTGCATGATTTTAAGTGAGGCGATTGAGTAGTGAATAGTGAGAAAAGTAAGGGTATGTTATTTGATAGAGTTTAGATGATTGGTGATGAGATCATATCACATGATTCAACGTGGACAATGGCCCAAGAGACATTGAGCTAAAGAAAAATGAGTGACTTAACATAGCATGTGGTTCAATATGGAGAATGGTCTCAAAGACATTGTGGTAAAGATAAATGAGTGGCTTAAAAAAACTATTGAACTTTATCACAATGTTTTTATATTATTTTTCTTTAAATGATTTTTCCTTATTGTTCCTACAATGTACATGGGGACATGTTCCGTGTTTTCTTAATTATGGATCTTTCATAGATTATGCTCACATGTAACATAAATTGCTTCATCTCACACAAATTTCTCTTTTTCTTTCTTTATTTATCACACTACAATTTCTTCTTAATTTTAGATGTGATAGTATTATGAATTTAACTAAGTTTGTGGTAACCGTAGGAACTCGAGCTTGTTTTTTTAGTGGTATTCTGCTTGTATATTAAGATATGACATATTGCTTTCAATATTAATATTATAAAATATAAAATCATTTTGGATTTGCTTGATCTTCTTCGACCACTCTTTTGAGACATCACATCCATATAAGTAATAAGAATGATGTGTGTCCCAAAGAGAAGTTTAATTTTTTCCATAAACAAAGGTTTGCTTCTTTTTAGTTATTTTCAAGACCAAAATATGGTTTCCACCGTTCATTAATCATTTTCTCAATATGGTTTGCAAATTTAGGGAGGCAAGTATCTTAGGGAGGAAAGGGAGGCAAAATAAGAAGATGGTTTAAAAAAACCAAAAATGAAAACCAATTACAACTTCATGGAAATAGATATAGCTCTAATATGTTATTATATTATTAATCTAATATGTTAGTGTCATAGATATAGCTCTATCACATAATAATAAGATGCAATTGCCAATAAAGTATAGTTGAATATGAAGATGCCATTGGCAATCACGCATACTCCTTTCTAATCGATAAGTGCTCAAGGAATTAGCTTGCAATAGTAATTATAAAGGAAGAGTTATTGTTTGGGTCATTGCATTACATTGTACACGCACCTTACCTTACAAACTGTGGCTAATACCCCATCATAATACTAGTATAAACCCAACGCTGTAAATTAAAAAAAAAATCAAGGAATAAACTTAAAAGCCTATTTTCATTTGGATATATGCTACGCATAAGTTAAATACATATTTGACATAACTTCTAACTACAATAATAAGCATTCATAAAAGATTATAATAATGGCTACATATTCTTAGTCTTTGATCTTAACTAATCGTCTTGCAAAAAAACACATCATGTTAGTCTAGCAACATATCAAGCCAAAACTTCTAAGAAAATTACATAATTCATTACAAAAATATTTTAAAGCTTAAAGTGCAAGAGTAGACATTTTTTTTATAAAAGGGTTTGCTTATTGATGTACATAGAAAAAAAACAACGTGTTAGTGTTTAGATATGTTACACTTCCAACTATATGGATCTACTTTTGAGCTTCAATTTTACCTCCTTTTTGTTTAAAATTTCCTTTTTTATTATCTATTGTCTTTAAATCTAGAAACTCTTCATCATTGGAAGACCCTCTCACATTATTTTCAAAAATAGTAGTTATGTTTCTTCTACTTTTCTAGGTCTACTTGATTTTCCTCCCTTTTCATATTTTCTCTCCCTACAACTAACATCTTAACTTGTTTTAGATTGGAGAAAAAATGAAGTATAATTGAATTTCATCAACAAGAATCATAAAATTTCCATTTTTTGTAATAAGAAATGTAAAATATTCCTTAGCCAACCAATCATGATTAGATTTAAAGAAAAATGGAGGTTTTCTATCCTCATTTTCTAGTTGTATAAGAATAAGTAGATGATCATATAAGCCATTGTTTCCTACCCAATATTTGTATCTTTCAACCTCCTTCACCAATTTTTCTACCATTAAGAATATATCTATCATCTTAGAGATGCTTGTTCTTCCATGTTAGCACACAAACTAGCATCTTAAGTTTAAATTCATAAAATCAATGACAACTTATGGACAACTAAGAGGGAGGCCATTGTGACCACACCTAACCTTTTTTTGTCTCTTTAGGATATATCTTCTCGAGGTCAAAGGTGGAGTCCCTAGGGTGGGATTACTAGAGTTTAACAATGGAGTACATGCTGAAAATGAAGGGTAACTTAAGAAAAACAAAGTGTTTTAGTTTTTGTAAAATATAAGAGTCATGAAGGAATTGGATACTAGTTTTTTATAAAATGGTAAAATGGGGTCAACTAAGGATTGCATGAGGCTTCCTTTAGGAAGACTAGAAAGGGACAATATTGCAACGCACGAACATAGATTCTCTCCAGTGGATGGGTTGATTATAAAAATCAGACAAAATGAAATTTATAGAGAAAAAAATTCAAATGGTCTCAAGGAGGTAAGCTACATTAAAAGGAATAAAAAACACATGATTTATAAACATGAAATATGCACCTAAACTACACTTCCAATTGATAATAATCACATAAAATATAGAAAGCCTAAGCCTTCATTGCCTTAATTCCATTAACGATTTGAAGATCCATTAACCAACCAAGCACATAAGGAAAATGAAAATCCTTTAATAGAGCACTAGCGTCGAACATACTACATCCCGATTGAGTATCAATTGTCCATCAAAATCAATACCTCATTCCCTTGTCCCGTTATTTTCCCCTTTCCTCCCCTCCACCGCTTCTACACAAAACTTATGTAATAAAATATACCCTAAATATTTATATTTCCATATAACATAATTAATCCCCTTTAGCCCCTTAATACAGGGAAATATATTTTCTCATTTATGTATCATAGTTTATTCCCCAATATGAATGGACGTGATTATTAGGATATTGCCTACGATCTGACCCCCATGAGTATTATTAATTTCCTTGCTAAATATTAGCAATAAGTTCAAGTGAAAAATAAATTACAATAAGATAATTTAGGAAAAAACGTATGAAGGTTATGAGTTGAAGGATTGATGGACTTATTACTTATGAAAATAGAATATATCTTCCTAATTCATTTGATTTGAGAAGAATTATTATGGATGAAATCTATTAAATGACATGTTTGGACGTCTAGGCTACTAGGAAATGATTTCTACTATATGAAAACAATATTTTTTCTCCTGAGATGAAGAAATATGTCTCCAGATACATTTCCAAATGTATGAAATTCCTCCAATTTAAATTTGAACATCAAAATCTAGTAGGTTTATTATATATTTCGTTAATTACATAATGGAAATGGAAAGTAGTAACCATGGATTTTATTATTGGGTTACCAACTACCTCAATAAAAATTGATTCAACCATGGTTGTGGTGGATAAATTATAAAAACAAACACATTGTATTCCTATTAATTCTACTCACAATATTGATGTTATAACAAGATATTATGAATGAAATATTCAAATTGCATGGGTGTTTATTCAAAGCAATTGTATATGATAAGGACACCAAGTTTACATCTAACTTTTGGAAGAGTCTCTTTGCAAACTTTGTCACACAATTGAATTTTAGCATTGTATACCATCCATAAATAGATGGGAAAATTGAAGGAGCAAATCAAGTGATTTAAGGCATGCTTCACATGTAGATGATGGATAAACCATCTAAGTCGAAGGATTATCTACACTTGCTAGAATATTCATATAACAATGGGCATCAAGCATCATTAAAAATGAGTCATTTTGAAGCTTTATATGGTAGGAGATGTCGGACACTATCGAGTTAGATAATACATGGTAAATAGAGTTATATTTGGGAAAGAGATTCTTAAGGAAATGGAGCAAGAAGTTGAAAAAATGACGCAAAATAAGATGATGGTTTTAAAAAAACGAAAACTAGTTACAACTTCATGGAAATAGATTTTTTGAGGGTTAAAGAGTAACTAAAAATAAACAACAAAAGTAATAACACCATGAGATCCAGAAAAATCAACAAGCAATAATGCCATGAGGTAAAGAGAAACGGAAAATACAAGAGCTACATACTCATTGATATTAATTTATGAAGAAGAGCTACATACTCATTGATGGGCATAGCTCAACATCAACAAGCTAGCGAGCGCTAGATTTATGAAAATACAAGAGTTTAATAATTTATTAATTGGTGGGCATAGCACATCATCAATTAATTTATTACTTGAAGGGCATATCACAACATCAAATAATTTATTAATTGATGGGCATAGCACAACATTTATTAAAGTACTTGTATTGATGCTAAAAGAACTTGTACTGTTCGTAGTGTATGTAACAGTTAGCGGTACTGGTAACTTGAGCACCGATGGCATAGCCGCAAAGGATGAAGATGTTGTTCCCAATGTGAGCAAGACAGGTGTTGCAATCAATCGATCTAGCTATGAATACTTTTTTTCTTAAAACAAGTAATACTTTTGCAACACACAACAATGCTTTAAAGAAAAAGTTTACAAAAATATAGTTCAATATATGATAATATAATTGTATATCGGAAAACAAGTAAGACTTTTGCAAACTTCATTTTTATTACATAAACAAGACCTCCTCTTAACTATAACATAATGAAATTGTCTTCATAAGGATCTTTTGACATTTGTTGTATTAATAGATTTGTTGTATAATAATATTATTTACATAATAAATATAATGATTAAATCAAGCACACACACAATGAGAAAAAATGTTTACGTTTAAATATGTTTCTGGCCCGAAAAACCATGAACTACACATATATTTTATTCTCTAACCCAGTCATGCAAATGTATTTGATTGTTTAAATATGTTTCTTCACAAGAAATACAATGGACCATTACCATGGGCCCCAAAAACCATGAATTACACATGTGTTTTATTCTCTAACCCAGGCATGCACATGTATTGATTCTCTAACATAACCAAGTTTACTTAAAAGGAAGAAAGTTTACTAACAAAAACAAAAATTTCCATATTAGAAAAATAAATATAAAGAGAATATATATATAGTAATAACTAATTAGTTATTTCGATATATATATATATGTATATAGTTTCCTATGTTATATATTTATTATTAAATGAACCTTGCTCATTTCAGTTGGTATACAAGCTTCATTTTTAATCCATCCTTGGCCACTTAATTTTTTTCACTGTTTCTTTTACCCATCTTTTTAACCACATGTTGGCTTTAACAATTATGATTCAAAACTTTGGCTAAATGAAGATAATTCCATTGCAAATTGAAGACTAGAAAAGAATTTCAATACTAGGTAAAGGTTAAAAAAAAAGGAGACACCATACTTACAATGCCTTAATCGCTAAGAGATAGCTAACATTAATACATAGAATTTGTCATAAACTCGATAATGAGAGTAACTATTAGATAATATTAATCAATAATTAATTCAAGTCCAGTCTATGTAATAATAAAATCCAAAATACATGCTCACTAAAAAGTAGTTGGAATAGGTTATCAACCACTAGAATCATAGCACATATATTTCTAGCATTTACAAATGACTATGGGAATAATACTTCACATATTTATAACCAGCTAAGGTAAATTGCATGTTTTCCACTGTCAACAATTGCCATTTGAAATTCGAATAAAGACACCATTTTTATATTTGTGGATGGGAAATATCATCGCATATGTGTATCGTTGGGAAGATGAACAATTCCAGTATCCCTAATTAAAATTAGAGGGTGTCAACCATGGTAGTGCAATGATTGGTTAAAATCATGTAGTCATCATGCTCCAATACAAGGCTAAACAAGTGAAGGCTAGTAAAAAGCTAAAGCACTTAGTTAAGATTGGGCCCCACACCTCGTTTTCATCTCAACCGCCACATTAAAGAGATTTCCCAACTGAAAGAATCATACAATGACTTAGATTTCGAGAGTTTTTTTGAAGTTTAAACACTTAGTTAACATTTTATTTTTAATTAAATTTATAAAAGAAAGTGACAACACCACAGTGAAAGTCCAAATGTTTCATTAAGAAATATATCAAAGCATTATTCTTTGAGTGCAAAGGGGTAACAAAAAATATATCAAAGCATTAAGTATATCCTTTAATGATTATGACATAAGTGTAATGATGGAAAACAAACGTGTAAAATGTGTTGGTTATTACGTGTATAGGTGACTCTTTTGTATATTGAGGTATTAATAAATTGACCATAAATTGTGTTTGAGATTGTCTTATTTGTAAGAAAATGATGGATTGTAAAAGGGATTAATAACATGATTATTGAGAACTTGCATCATTTTAAGTGAGGCGATTGAGTAGTGAATAGTGAGAAAAGTAAGGGTATGTTATTTGATAGAGTTTAGATGATTGGTGATGAGATCATATCACATGGTTCAACGTGGACAATGGCCCAAGAGACATTGAGCTAAAGAAAAATGAGTGACTTAACATAGCATGTGGTTCAATATGGAGAATGGTCTCAAAGACATTGTGGTAAAGATAAATGAGTGGCTTAAAAAAACTATTGAACTTTATCACAATGTTTTTATATTATTTTTCTTTAAATGATTTTTCCTTATTGTTCCTACAATGTACATGGGGACATGTTCCGTGTTTTCTTAATTATGGATCTTTCATGGATTATGCTCACATGTAACATAAATTGCTTCATCTCACACAAATTTCTCTTTTTCTTTCTTTATTTATCACACTACAATTTCTTCTTAATTTTAGATGTGATAGTATTACGAATTTAACTAAGTTTGTGGTAATCGTAGGAACTCGAGCTTGTTTTTTTTAGTGGTATTCTGCTTGTATATTAAGATATGACATATTGCTTTCAATATTAATATTATAAAATATAAAATCATTTTGGATTTGCTTGATCTTCTTCGACCACTCTTTTGAGACATCACATCCATATAAGTAATAAGAATGATGTGTGTCTCAAAGAGAAGTTTAATTTTTTCCATAAACAAAGGTTTGCTTCTTTTTAGTTATTTTCAAGACCAAAATATGGTTTCCGCAGTTCATTAATCATTTTCTCAATATGGTTTGCAAATTTAGGGAGGCAAAATAAGAAGATGGTTTAAAAAAACCAAAAACCAAAACCAATTACAACTTCATGGAAATAGATTTCTTGAGAGTTAAAGAATAACTAAAAATAAACAACAAAAGTAATAAAAAGCCATGAGATCCAGAAAAAAACAAGCAGCAATAATCCCATGAGATAATTAAGATAAACAGAAAATAATACTCATTAACATTAATTTATGAAGAAGAGCTACATACTCATTGATGGGCATAGCTAAACATCAACAAGCTAGCTAGCGCTAGATTCCTGAAAATACAAGAGTTTATTAATTTATTAATTAATGGGCATAGCACAGCATCAATTAATTTATTAATTAATTGGCATGGGAGCGCATCGTATTGATGCTAAAAGCTGTACTATTTGTAGCGTAGGTAACAGCCAGCGGAACCATAAAACTAACTTAATACTAAGGAAAGAAGTTGTACTGTTCGTAGCGTAGGTAACAGCCATCGGAACTGTTAACTCGAGCACCGATGGGCTTGTAGCCGCAAAGGTTGAACACGTTGTTCCCAATGTCAGTAAGACAGGTGGTGCAAACAGAGTCACTGGTAAAATAAGGGCACTCTGCGACCCCGTAGGCTTCCGTCCCGCCGGGCGGTTTAGCTTCTTGTAGTCCATGATATACCTCCATATTTACGAGCAGCTCTGCGAGAGTGTTAAGGAAAGGATCTCCACTTGCGATTTGCTGCGGGTTACAAGCGTAGATATAAGTGACGCCTGCCGCACTGTTTGTTAGCACCACGATTAGTACTACTACCGCTAAGGCAACGCCCAATGATCTGATCATGGTCGCCATGGCTGCCTCAAATATCTCTTCAAATGCCAAATGTTATTGCAATGTTATGAACGTGCCCGGGCGCCTCCATTTTTATAGGATAACCGATGATCTTAGATTAGGTGACGTTTTTTTTGAATGGTAATTGAAAGCAAATTTAGGGAGGCAAGTATCTCAGGGAGGCAAATTTAGGGATACATGTATCTTGTAAGCATAGTTTGAAAGTACAGGAAGTATATATTATTATTAGTATTAATAAATATTATTAAATGATTAAAATTAGTATTAAGAATAATTAATATTAGTATTAAGAAATATTATTAATATTGATGTTAGTTTTAAAAATTATTAATGTTTCTTAATATTATTATAGATTCATTTAATTTTGGTTGTACAAAGTTCTAGACACACATTTCTTTCACCATTATGCTACAATTCATTGATGGGTGTATTCTTATTTTTTATTTTTTTATTTTTTATCGGAGAGATGGACACTTCCCTCTAATTTTGGTTGTACAAAGTATCTAGACACACATCCCTCTCACCACTATGTTACAACTCATTGATGTGTGTATTCTTATTTTTTATTTTTTATTTTTTATGGGAGAGATGGACACTTCCCTCTCACTACTATGTTACAACACATTGATGCGCCTTCTTGGTGCAGTCAATATTAATGTTAATATTAGTTTTATTATTAATGCTATTATCAATGCTCTTAATGTTCTTATTGTTAATTAATATTATTCTCTTATTATTGTTAATTTTTTTGGTGGAATGCTAGAAATTAGATTAGAGACAATGTGCAAAAACATAGAGGCTAACCTACCCAAAGGGAAATCAGGTTGCCTATAAAGCAACTTATAGCTCAGAAGAGGTTGAAGAACAAAACATGAATAAAATTGTCCCTACTAAACCAACAAAACCATAGATATAATTGTCTACAAAGATAATAGAAGCAAAACAAAAATCCTCCATACCAAGCAAGTCAGCAACGCTAGCATCACAGGGGTTGGGGCATCAAATTTTTTTGTTCAGCACTTGTCGCGACAACATGCAGGTATGGGATGGAGAGGAAGTGGAATCAAGCCTAAGTCAACTAGAGCCTTGCAACTCACTGCATGTTTGAGTCTCAACACTCTGCCTTTTAAATTGAACCACAACACCAAAAAGAAGTTTGTTAATGGTTGGATTTGATAAAATTCTATATGTAAGTAATCAAGAGCTCAAAGCTCTAAAATTTGTTGGGTTTTGTACCAATCCACGATTCTACGAATTCATAGTCACTTGCATCAAATTTAAGTTATTTAATGAAAAGAATTAATGTACTTACCTCATTTTCAATGTTGATGTGGGCCACTACCCTCCTTATTGTATTACCAAAAGCCATGAAAATGAGGAAGAATATTTAAAATTGTGGACTTCACCTTCAAAGAGTGCATTACAATCACATTGATAAGGAGTGATAAGAATATCACAACAATCCAAAGTGTCAAATCTTAATTGATATAGTGTCAATTAAATACTTATATGGTAAATTTACTATAAGACTTACTTATAGTTGTCTCTTACTCTTTGCATCTTGACACATTTGATATTTTATGGTTGTCTTTGAGCCCTAACCCAATTAAATTATAAGGTGAGGATGTGAATGCATGATAATCCTTAGTTATGACTATGAAATGATGATTTAAAGAGAAAAGGATGTAAATACATGTAATTTTTATATGTATTTTGGTGGTGTCGACCAAAGACAAATTTGGTGAGAGTAATAGTTAGTTATGACTATGAGATGAGGATCTCAAGAGAAGAGGATGTAAAGACATGTAATTTTTATATGTATTTTGGTGGCGAGCACTGAAGACAAATGTGATGAGAAACCACATATGTTTGGAAGGATGGGGGGAGATTATGTCATGATCATTCCACCCATCAAATTAAGACCAGAGTACTTTTTAGGGGCGAAATTTCGCCAATTGGCTATTTTTGGGGCCTTTTTTCAAAAAATAAATTCACTATTTGGTCATTTTTAATCTCTAATATCACCTATATTTACATACAATATGTTTTTTTGTCGTAATATTCGCCAAAATTTACACATTTCAGTAGTAAATTGCATGTTTCATATTTAATATTCGCCTACCTATCTATAGACATGTTTTTTTCAAACCAAAATAATCGCCTATGATACTATACTTAACTATAATATTAGACTCCTTAAAAACTACCTTGATTAAGACTATTCCTCAGCCATTTAAAAAAAAAAATTAATAACCATTGTGGTGCTTTGGTCCAAATGTTTTTTCTAACTCATCGTTTCTCCATATCGTGTGCCCAATGCCACTTCTCTATATCAATGCATAAATAGACCTCTACATGGTTTGTGGTCCTAGTTGCATATCATTATTTGTAGTTGCATGCCATTGAGTGTTGCTTAGAGTTTCCATGAGTCTATGACATTCATGCAAGAAATGAAGTCTTGTAGAGGAGAACTCATCAAACCAGCCATTTGAATTTCATTTTGACAAAAAAAAGTGGCCATTTGTAGACAACTTCACATAGGTAGTAGGGAAAAAAGTTTCGGGAACTCGTTTTGGGCCTAGTAGTAGACTAGTAGTGGTTCTCTGTTGTTACATCCATAGTCGTTGACTTATTGTCACACCTTAGATCATAGCCCGAAGTGACTTGAGAGTTAGAGTTAAATATCAGTGGCTAGTGCATCATAGTCATCAGTCATCACTCATCATCTTGCACTATTGAGTAGTGAGTATGTGACGTGAGCGAGTGAGTGATTATGATTTATGTTATTTCCAATATTTTGAATGACGAGTGGAATTTTATAGCATAGGAATTTCAACATAGAAATTGAAATTTATATGGATGTGTAATTTCGAATGTTTCCCTTCTTTCAAATGTTGATATAAATTATGTCCTTAATTGGAAGGGTAAAATTCAGATTTTAATTTTTTTTTTAAGCACAATTTTAACTTTACACTTCTATGAAAGGCTAGAACCCTTTGGAAGGGTTGGGAAGGGTTCAAATTTGAACACTGGGTGCCATATGTAGGAAAAATACCCCAAGTAGCATGGATGCCTTTATTTGAAGCGTATCCATTCCAATCCTTTTCATCCTAGAATCTAAATCGAATAGTTTCATTCAATTTTTCTTGAAGATGTTTCCAAAGAAACTCCAAGTTGTGAGTAGAATTGTTGAAAATGTGATTATTCCTCTCCTTCCATACTACCCACGAGAGAAAACTTGGGAAAAGTTGGAAGCAATGATTAAATTTACGATTCCCAAATGCATTAGATCTCCAATTTTCGATGGTTAAGACTTAAATGATCTCGATTATAGTCATACTGTGCAAAAATACAAGCATCCCTATCCACAAATTTGTAGTAAAGGAGCATTTGATAAAGAGATGTTCCTGACTCTCCAATGGATCCTGACAAACAATCCAATAAGAGGGGCCTTCTCCTCCTCAATGAGAGATTTTTCCTAAGTCAGAACGCTTGAGGTTTCCAATTTCCAAAGGAATGGAGAAATCTTGGGCCATAAGTCGTGCTTCTAAATTTTTTCCAAAATAGGAGAGCGCTACCCTAAGTTTGGACCCATAATAAAAAAAATGCATTTCTAACTAAGAAATGACCATCCCCTAGAGCACCCCACTGAAAATGTTCACCGCTTGTCTAAATCCCAATGTGCCTCAAAGAGAGGGAATCCCATAAGCTTGTGAAGGTAGGTAGGGTAGACTCTACCTACCATTCTGGTGGTTCAATCTGGCACCTCCATTGAGAGTTGTGGCAATTATCTTCCCAATAGTGTGACACTTTGATTTTTCCATTGTTATGGCATGCGTGCTTAATGGCCTCAAGCTATGGATGTTTTCCAAGACATTGCATTTGTTTCCAAGAGTCCTCCTAGAAGAGGGAATATTGAGCATTTGTAACTTCCCAAAAGTGTTGTTGATGTACCAGATCCCTATTACTCCAAGCAGCATTCAGCATACCAAACCCTTGAATAGAACTTGTGGGACAAATGCAGTCATTCTCCGTAGTATCTGGGGAATATTTTATTTTCCATAGTTTACTCTAAAGTGCAGTCCTATTTTGAATCCAATGCCACCATAGTTTAGCCCCCAACTCTTCACTCATTCTCCCTAGAGATCCCCAACTTATGTTATCTCTATAGATTTTATTCGAGGCCACCATTACCCATTTTTTCTTCAATTTTTCCGCATTCCATAAGAAATTGCTTTGAATCAACCTTATTGTAGATACCTTATTGTATACATAATTTTATTAGGAGCCACAATAATAGAGAGAGCATAGGTTGGAAGAGCTTGAAAGATGATATTAACTAGAATAAGGTGTCCCACAATGTTGAGAGATTGAAATGATCATCTATCAAATCTTTTCTCCATCTTAGCCAAAATCTTACTCCAGTAGTTGGGACGTTTAGGAGAGTCTGATAAGGGGGTCCCCAAATATTTGGTGGGAAAGGAAGGAACCCTGGAAAAAGCCTAAGATTATTGATAAATTGTCTTGAACTGAAATATGCACATTGAAGAAGAAAATATTGGACTTACTCATATTGATAAGAGTGCAAGAGGCATCCATGAAAGATTTGAGCGGATTTTGAATAGAACAAGCTTCCTTAATAGTTGGGACCCCCATAATCACTGCATCATCAATAAACTGCAAATGATTCAAGTAGAGATTGGCATAACCTTGTTATATTCCAACTACATTGCTATGAGAAAGTGTAGCTTTGATGAATCTTTCCAAATCTTTGACCATCAATATTAAGAGAAAGGGAGACAAAGGGTTTGCTTGGAAAATACCTCACGTGCAAGAGAAGGTTTTCGATTGAGAACCGTTGACTAGGTTGGAGAAGAAAGAAATAAATACCAACGAAAGAATCATTGAGTCCATGTAATACTTTAGTTTACTAACCCCTGTATGCAGCTAAGTATTGGTACTGTGAACCTATGTAATGATTTCTCTATATGTTTAATATATTTATGGAGATGTGTGAACTATCTGCTTGTGTTGTGGGGGATAAACCATATAAGAGGGGTACTATTCTCGATAGCAAAAATAATTAAGATAAAAAAAGGAAGTTAAATAAGTTAAACATAAAGAATAAGTTAAGCCGAACAAAAAAAATCATAAATTAAATAAAGAAGAGGAATGGAAAATGAAGACTCTTCTAAAGAGTTGCAAATCCTTACTAGGTGGAAACACCTAAGAATTACTATGGATTTTGTATAGATTTACTCTGGATTTGGTCTAGATTTGGTAATCTATCCAAATCACCCTATTGATTCTTTAATTTATTGCTTTGTGTTTCTAGCATCTCAACATGATGTTTTTTCTTTAAAGCCGCACATGTCTTCTTCATAGATATCCATCCCCTCTCTTCATGTGTAATTTACTTTCCCTTCGTGTGTGCCTTTTACTTTAACTAAAGCTTCTTTCTTCCTTCTGCGACATATCCTCATTTTTATTCTCTTTGTCTTTTGTTTTTACTCTCTCTCTTTTTTCTTCTTCTTTGCGTGACAGTTTTTTTCCCACTTACTAAATCTATTACATCGAGGGATGGTTATCGTTGTATAGTTTTAGCTGACTTCCATTGAAAAATCCTTCTATGGTTTCCCCATTCATTTTTTGTAACTGAACAACTGTTGCATTTGTCAGAAATTTTATCACATATGGACCCAACATGTGCATTCAGAACTTACCTGAAACATTTTCTGCTTGATATGTCTATCATTCCTTGCTTTATCATGTGATTTCTAAACCTTTTGATGAAATCCTGTGATGAAGCAATCCTCCTCCATTTCTACTCACTTAAAATATTTTCTTTGCTACGCCATAATTTTTTATACCTTTTCATTGTGGCAATGAAAAAACTCGGCACATTGAACTCCATCGGAATAACTGCCTCTTATCCATACACTAGTTTGAATGGTGTCTATCTTGTCAATTGCTTACATGTTATTTGATATTCCCATAATACTACATGAATCCTCAATTCCCAGTCATCTTGATTTACATTGTACATCTTCATCACTGTAGTCTCCAGGATATTGTTAAATGCTTCTACTATTCCATTTTCCGAAGGGTGATAAGATGTGATATTCTAGTGATAGATCTGAAATTATTCTTTCAAAGCAACTATTTTTTTATTCATAAAATGGTTCCCCTAATCACTCATAAGTATTTTTGAACATCTAAACCTTGTAACAACATTCTCAAATACAAACCATGTAGTTGTATCTAAGCTGCAATTATTGATAGGTTCTTCTTCATCCCACTAGGTCAAGTAATATGTCGTGACGATTATATATCTTGCTCCTGAAATATTTGTGGGTAGGTTGATTAGTCTAATGAAATCAACTGCCCATTTATGAAAGGTTTGTAATGTAACTTGTAGTCTCAATGGAATTTCATCTCTTCTATATGGCTTCCTAACTCGCTAACAGAAATCACCTATATACATCTTGAAATTTGATCCCAACAGATAGTGCCTAAACTTATGCAGTGCATACACCATTGCCAATCCTTCACACTTTGTGGTACTATAGTTTTGTTATGTAGTTGATAATTTTATGCTTGCAAATGCAATGGGATGATCCAAATCTCCTTCCCCTAGCTAAGCTAGAATTAGACCACATGTTATGGATAATGCATCTACATGGACATGGAATTTCTTCTTCAAGTCTGGAAAAACCAAAATCGACACAGTAAAAAAAATTTGTTCCAAAGTATCCAAACTTATCAGACATTCCTTATTCCATTGGAACTTGAACTCCTTCAACGATTTTCCTAGTGGTGCGGTAATCTACACATATCCCTTGATAAAATTTATATAATACCTTGTATGACCCAATGTTGCTTGTACTTGTTGCACTGAAGTAGGTGATGGCATATTAAAAATAACATTGATCTTCGTAATTGTTGGTGTCCATTTTTGTTACCATTTTGATCAGTAAACATGCTCTGATTGGCGTTATTTTTACTATTTTGATATGATAAGTCATTCAGCTTGCCATTCATACCATCAATCAGACCCAGGTATGAACATGCTTTCATATCATGTAAATCTTGGTTAAATATCATCATTTTTATGGTTTATTGACAAACATCTCACATTTCTAGACGTGCTTGGCATTTAGTTTTTGTTCTACAGGTTGTGGTCATAATTCAGACCTTCATTCAGTCGTGCTTTCTCGCCAAAGTCGCCCTTCTGCATTCAAACCATTGTCCAACCCTCCATTCACACCTGCGAAATCGTTGGTTGAGATATTTCGGGCCATTGAAGACAAAAATGATGATGTGGGTTATTTTAAGGACATGGCCCTCATGGTTCATGAGCCTCCATTCTAGAAGATCTGTTCTCTTGTCCGCTTGGATCGACACAGCATCACCTTCCCAGGTTGAAAG
This sequence comes from Larix kaempferi, assembly GCA_027924585.1. NCBI lineage: Eukaryota > Viridiplantae > Streptophyta > Pinopsida > Pinales > Pinaceae > Larix > Larix kaempferi. Next base: position 8,575,607 of record BSBM01000809.1, on the reverse strand, counting down.
GAACCAACGCACAGTCACCCGCGTGAAGGAAGATCAACGGTCGTGGACTTAGGTAGACGGCCTATGCACTTTCGTAAACCAACCTGCAGCCATTTTGTAGCCATTAAGACTTCTATTTTTAGAGAGGTCGACTACATTGACCTTCTCTCTTGTTTTAAAATTTATATAAAGACGTTTTCTGTGAAGAAATGCCACACATATAGATATCATAGCACATAGACGATAGTAGTAACTTTTATATAGATGCTGTGTAATTTTTATCAGTTAATGGAAGTTCCTGATTCTAGCTTTTGATGTTTCATTGGTGGTGAATAATTTGAGCTAAGCTTCAATCCCTCATTGCTGAGAAGGTCCCTTCAACAACTAGAGGTTGTACTATATATATTCTACATTTCTTTTCTGCAAATAAATAGTTTTTCATTTCTAGTATTTCATTTGGCTTCTTGTACATGACAGTTCTTTATTTCCTATAAGTCATCGCTTGCTGCTAGTTTAATTTGCTAGTTTACTTTACAAGTTAAAGTGGCCGGTCATGCTTAAATCTTCTTAGTTTGCTTTCAGTTTTTTCATTTGCAATTAGATAAAATTAGTTAGTTACTATTTCAGAGTTTAATTCATAGTTAGAATTAATTCTGCTAACTTTTCCTGTAGCTATAGATTAGTTCCATTTACATCTCAAACTTGTTTTATTATGCCATAGAAATAGTTCATTTCCTTGGATAATGATTAGTATATATGGCTTTTTGTTATTTCAGCTTTTAAACAATCTCTTTACTGCTTTCCTTTCACTGTAGGTTCATATGCATCAACCAACTGGCGTTAAGATCATTCAGTCAGCTTCTTTCCTTAGTTTATATCGTTTTCTTCCATCCGAACTGTCATTCGAACTATCTTTCAGATTGCCATACGGATCGTCATACGGACTTTAATACTTTCTGCATTGTTTTTATGCTTATTTAGAATCCAGTTTCTTAGGTTTTTGAACTGTAATATTTCTTGCAATGGATTAGCATTCATATATGTAATTAGGACCTTCTTCTGCACTACATAGAGTTTTAATTAAGTTTCATATCTATCCTTAGTTCTTGTTTCACTCTCTTAACTTTGCTTTAATTGATTTTCAAAGTATGTCTTTTATATCTAATTTATTAATAATTTATTGTTCTAGGACTTATCAATTTCATTCTTAGTTTAGTTTACTTCAAGTTAAGATTGATTTTGGATTAAACTTAGTAATTTTATTGTCCAAAGTATGTTAGTTTTGATAGTTTCTTCGTTTAAGCATAGGATTAGTTTTCTCATTCATGTAGTTAATGAAGATGTTCACAGAGTAGGATTCAATCCAGAAATAAAATATCTTTATCAAGTTTTCTACTTGCTTCTCAATCAGATTCATTTTTAAGTAAATATTTTTGTTAAGTTTTCTACTTGTTTCTATATTACATTTTTGCCATGTCATTTGCTTATGGATAGAGAATAGATTACAATGTCTAAAGTTAGTTGTAATTGGACACTCTTTAGTTTGCATTTATTTGTAGAAGTTAAACTAGATTTGCTTCCATTCTGTTTCCTTGTCACATTTGAAAGTCATTTTGATACATTCTCTCCCGATCCTATTACAATTGATACATTTCCTCAAAATCCTCAAGGAGAATGGAATTAGGTAGTTTAGTTTGATCTTGAGTTGAATGTATGAATAGTTTTTTACTTCATTAAGTAGTTTGTAGTTTTGCTTAAGTTAATATAGTTTCTTGTTTCCATAGTTAGTTGTCAATTGAATCATTTCATATACAGGTTTCTAAACTCATTTATAGTTGTTTTCTAATTCCTACACAAGAGTTTGAATAATTAGTCAATAGTTTCTATTTTTCATTAAAATAGTTTTGCTTTTGATTAAGTCTTGTTCCTAGAGTAATATTTGTTGTTTTTATCTTTTCAGTCATTTTCCATAGAGTAGAGTAGTATAGATTGATACTATTCTAATCTATTGGTTTAGTTAGGTTTAACCAGTTCAATAGTTGTATTTTTAAAGTTTGACTTAGTTTTTCATTTTGAAAGATCTTTCGATCTTTTCATTATTAAACATTTCCAAGGTCTGTCGAGCCGAAGCCTTAGGTCCCATTCTACCTCAGCATATACTGTTCCACAACTCTAAGATTACCAACCCTAGTCGATAATCAAATATTTGGTGATTGCTTAAGATAGTAAATACACCTCCTCAGTAATCCTTGTTTACATACTACATGACCCAACAAGATACTAAATGGTTCGCAAAAAATACACTTCTTAAAATTTAAGGAAATTTGGTACTATTGACATATGTCCAACATCAAGCGTAGAACCTCAATATGAAACTTTAACAAACTAAACAATGTCCAATCATCCAAAACAACCTCTAGGAATTTATGAATGAATTCTTTAAATGTCTTGACAAAAACCCAAAAATTATTGTTGGCGTGTTGTTGAGTCGAAAAGGCATCACCATGTATTGAAAGCATCCCCATTTTGTAGAAAAGGTTTTCATATGTCAATATTTCTATGCAATCTTGATCTAGTGATACCTAGAGAATCCATCAATAAATGAATAAGATTCTTGTCCTCCTACATTCCCAAAAACTACATCTGTGAATGAGGTAGGAAATGGGTCATGTAAGCTAGCATCATTCAATTTCCCCATATCAATGTAGATTCTAATTCCACTCGTTTTCTTATAATGAGCTACCATTGACCTAATCCATTTTGATTTTGCGACTGGTTCAATAATTATGGCTTCCGACCTCCTATCTATCTATGCTTTCACTTTCTACTTATATATTGGGTTCGATCGATATAATGTCTACTTTATTGTCTTGGAATCAGGATTCAAAGGGATCTTCATTTATCCTAACTCCTCATTAATGCATTTAATTTCTAAAAATGAGGTCAAGAACAGATCTTGGCATTCACTAAGTAATTCTATAATATTCTCGACAATATTTTCATTCCAGTAATTTCCAATGTTTGCGAACTTCAGATTATCCTTTGTACAAATATTCACTTTGCGTGTTTTCAACAGCTTCGCAAAATCAACAGATTCAACCTCAGGACCCTTTACTATGCACTCTCCTTTATTTTAAACTACTTGCAAGTTCCTTGGTTCCTGTACCTTTGGTTCTTCTCCTATAACATTATTGCATTCCAAAACTTCTAGGATAGTTGTAGGCCATTTAGGTGCACTCCATACAACTATTGGTTCCTCCATTGTAAATATCTCACTTTTTATAATATGTAAAGCTTTCTAGATCAAAGGATTATCACCTTAAACTGAAGGTTATCTTGAAGTTGCAAACCAACTCTTCCTAGCCTGTGTTGTTCCTTTATGCACTTCCAATTATGTATACCAATTCCTTGGAATCATATCCAGAGTATGTATAAACGAGTGTGTCCATTATTGCTTAGGTACTAAACTCCATGTCGTGGTTCACTATGCAATATGATCTATAAGGAAATTAAAACAAGTATACTTCCGCATAGTATATTTAGTTTTTGATATGAATCTAACTTGTAACAACCTTCTACAATATTGTTTCCAATTACCTATTATTCCTTTGTGTGTAGTCCACCATCTCATCAAAGTCAATTTCAGCACGACATCTAAAGCTATCATTCTTTGTTGTTATGGTATTTTCATACAAGTTCTATTATAAAAGAGCCTATCTTTGTTAGTCCATCATATCTGAGAGGTTCATGTATCTCTGATCTAATCTAGACCAAACTGCATTCTTTTTCACTGTACATGGTTGACTACTTGTTTTGCATCAGGTGCTTGCTTATATTCTACACATTAGTTGATAGCCCAATGTAGTACTTTTAATGTTGATTAATCCTTTATTAGTTTTAAGCATCTCTTCAAGAAGAATTTTATGGTACTTACCTTTTGGGATGGCCTTTATGGAATTGAGTGATCATATACTAGAGGCATGTTGTACATAGGTGGTAGAAATTAGGTTGATGCTCCCCAATCTAGGAACTCATTCCTTTCTTGAACATATGCATATTTTTCTCCTTGAGGATCGAATGTCATAGGCTACCCTATCAATTTTCTTACCCATGGAATGTTTTGATTTCCTTGTCCTGTTGCATCAACCCCTATTCTATCCCCTTTGCACATAACTCCAATGATGTTTGGTTTATTGTCACATTGTTATGTTGCTATCAACTGCATGTTTTGGTTCTGGTTCCTTTCTTCCTACCATTTGTGATTAGCTGTGGACAGTATTCCATCACATGATCAAACTATTTTCATTATGTGCATCTGAGGCAAGGATTTGGACAGTATCACATAAAATTCCCAACATGGTTGCAATTGTAACAAATAATCGTTCCTCTTCATCGACCTATGAATCTTCCTCTTCCTCGATTGTATCCCATCAGAGTATTATATTGTGGTACTCCTCCATCTAATCCTTATTTTCCTGGTAGTCTATATGGATTCGAGGTGTGCTGTCTCATCAAGTCGAGTGTGTGACAATTATATTCTTCATGTCCTACAAATTTACATAAATTACATAATATGTTTTTGGTATTGTTCTAGTACTTTCCCAACATAAGGAAAGTTATTGTATGATGACCTCAAGTTCTGTAGATCTCACACCATACACCCAGGGCTAAGGGATTTGGAGCTCATGTAGCCAAATGCCCTTCAAGGGTCAGACACTCATTCTTATGATGTCCTTCTTTTCTATGTATGACACACCAAACTTCTTCATGATTTTCAGTTCCTACAATTGGATTGTTAATGTTTATATTTGCGATTGAACCTAATCCATCCCTACGCCATTCACTCCTACAAGGGATGCTTCTAGCTTCATGATAATCTTGAGTGCTTCTCAATGTGACATAATCTTCTACTGTGTTAATGGTTGGAATATATGTGGTAACAACACTGTAATGAAACATTCCCTATCCTTCTCATCGAGAATCTATAAAGTAAACCAATCTATAAATATATTGAATCTTTTATCAAAGTCCCATACTGATTCATTTTTCAACTACTTGGTCTCTTTCAGTTTTATAATATACTGCGACTCATGGGTTGAACATTTGGCTGACATCATCAAAACCATATGCTACAAATTCCAAGAAGAGGGCGCGGGCATCCGATACCCGCCCTTGGTTGTTTGGATTGCTATGGCTCACCTTAGGCCGATAGGAGGCACGAACTTTGCAGCAGATAGAAACGTACTAATGGAAAATTTCCATTATTTCACATGCGGATGAAGTCGGCTTGGAACTTCGACAGTGAAGCTTTGGTTGGAAACTTGGTTCCAAAATATTAAAGTCCGAACAACAAGATGGAGGGTGCCTCAAAAAATCCGATGAAGTCTACCTCCAATAGCACATATCCAACTAGCGCTAGACCACACCTCGGTCTGGTATTTGCAGGTTGCAGTAGGCACAACAAAACCACTTGACTACTATCCTTCGACTGAGGAAGTATTCAAAGATCTCAGTAGAAAGTCAAGCATGATAATGGATATTCCTTCCCAGGCATGAAAAGATGACTTAACCATAGTCGAACCTTTGACAGATGCAGAGAAGGAAGAGGATTTTGAACACCGAATTTATATGAATACTTTCACCCTCCAAGATGAGCCAATTGTTGAAAACAATTCCCTCGCAATCATAGTAATTGCACCTCAGGGCCCCCCATAGACAGTTGAACACTCAGATGAGAGCACTCAGTCAAATAATCCAGAATACACTCTCACTAATGAGAACATCCAGCAGTTAGCAGAATAAATTTCTAAAGCCCGACAACAAAGGAAGTCCAAGACATAGGGAAAAGCGAAAAGAAATCTCATCATTCAAGAACCAATAGAGGAAGATGAAGCTGAACTCTACGATAATGCAACTCAGATTTTAGCCGACGCTGCTAAACTCAAAATACCTGTCGAAGACCAGTTTAAGAAATTCATGGAAGAGGACAATTCCCACATCCAATCAGCACCACAGAAGAAATTTAATATTACGGTTGAACTCCATGTCGACCTAACTCAAATCCCCCCTCCACCATCTCCGACCATTGTGATGGAGGACAGAACTCTTCATGCACTTCCAACATCCATTAAACCTGCAACTAAATCAACTATTAATATTCCAGATATAGTGCAGACCATTCCCCTTCCACTCCGATAAAATATTCAAGATGACAATGGTATAAACCAGTTCATATCCCAGCTTCCATCCCTCTTTCCTAACTAGTGCGATCTTGTCACTAAGAAATCGATCCTCGTCGATTCCAAATTCTCGACCTATTTTGATCCCCCCAATGTTTATGCATCCGAATTCCCCCCCCCACCCAAAAACACAGCACCAAAAGTGATTAGAATTCATCAAAAATGACTAGAAAGAAACCCTGACCTGACCAGTAATATTGTCGGAAAAGAAACCAGATATTTCATGCCCTTTCTAGTCATATCAATAGTGGAAGACCCATCATCTCCTAGACACTTAGTCAACCCACCAGAAGGTCTACCAGAAGTTGATAACCCTATCAAAGAAGAAACACTTAACCCCGAACTCTTGTCACCCTTAGTCATTATGGTTCTGTCTAGTAGCCCCGACCCCCCTCCACCTCCAACAGTAAATGAAGTTCCGTCTTCGCTGTCGACTTTTTCATGCTCGACTCAAGTTGACCCCAGTCATATATCCCCTACCAGTGGAACCACACAAAACACAGTAGCTCAACAGATTGGAAATCCAGTAGAAGTAGCAGACACAGTCGATACAAAAGAAACAAAGATAGCTGCACCAGAGAAATCCCTGACAACAGAACCTGGAGAATAAAACACAGTAGCTCTAGGACAAGCCAAAACTTCATCACGGGAATAAACAAGAACAAAATCAGCACCAACCAACAAAGCACAGAAAGCACAAGTTTCCGCCACCATACAAGAAGATGCAAATAAATCACCAGCAACAGTGGATCAACAAAAATAACCAACACCACTGACAGAAGCTACAGATAAATCACAAGGAAAGAAAATGAAGAAGTATCAAAAAGAAGACAGGTGACAAGAAAAAGAGCGACAAAAGCAAAGGCAACAACAACACGTTGATTATATTCAACAAGAAAGTCACCTTTAAGTTCATCTAGACCAACTCAGGCCAATTTCTACATATGATCCAAAAGAAGCAACATAGGAGGAACTTGACCTACGTGTAGATGTTACTATCAAAGAACATAGACATATAAGAACTAAAAATTGAGAGCCCATCCACAAACTGCAAGAGGAGAAAAAATCATTTTTGGCTAACTGTCAGAACTTAGCGCAGCAAGTCCTCCTGTTACCATTGAGTTCTGACGCGACAAGTCAAATCGACCAAACATATCAACTCTTTAAAAGTGTCATTTCGACATTACAAGACGAATTAGCTGAGAACTGACGCGACCGGGCTACAGACACATCTACCTTGATAGAAACTTAGTATATAGCATTCATAGAGGCCCATAGCCTACTCACACAGTATTTCCACGAAGCTACCAGAGTTGTCGAAGTATTGAGCAATTGGTATACTCATTATGGACAAGTATTTAAATAATTTCAAGGGACGTGTAAGGTACTCAATACATTGCACATACAACGACATACCGCCAACGAGACACTTCTTCAATCTGTCGATGCATAGATTATCCTGGAAAATATAAAGCTTGAAAAACTAGAAAAACATGAAGAATAGTGGATGAGCCAAGTGCGCACTAGCCTCTTGAAACTTGAAAACATCCAGCCATATCTTCAAATACTACTTATTGCTAGCAACAAAAAAATCAACCTCTTCAGCCATGACTTGATCCATCTGCAAAACAAGTCGACACAAGAGAAAATGGAAAGTTTGTCGAGCTTAACCTCATTAACCATAGACATTCAAAATATGTTGTGCACCTGGGAATATTTTCAGCACCAGATTTCTGTCTTTGCCGAAGCTATCGTCGAAGTCCGTGTCCAGCAATAATCAACGTCCAACTCCAGTCTTCACCAATAGTAACAACTACATTTATTTTTTCTTGCACAGTTGAGAATTCTTTGTATATCCTCATTTCTTTGGGATGAAGAAATATTTTGAGGTGGGGGAGATGTTGGAGGAGCCTAAGTTGGCCTGTCTACTAGGCCCTCCTCCCGACTTAGTGTAAGAGATTTAGATAGTTACACCGACCAGAACATGTCGTGTTTGGTCGGTCGGTTGAACCTACAAACGTTTATATAACTAAATGTAAAGCATATATATAGGCTAGTGAGATGATCCATGAGGTTAACATAGATCTATTCTTATATGTACTATTTTGCATTTTGCTGAGTAATAAAAGGCTTGTGTTCTATCCATATTCTTGAATACTTGTATCCATATTTTGTGTGCTTTCTTATATATAATGTGTATCACTGGTAATAATGCAACCCCCTCAACTACAACAAGTCACATGTAAATAAGTTCTATGAGTCGCACACTAAAATCATTAAGTTCTAAGACAATCATATAATGGTAGCGTGTTTCTTATATCGGTTTTATCATTGGTTTCAAGGGAATGGAGAAATCAAATTTTGGAACTGGTGGCATTCCTAACTACTCCATGTGAAACACATCCTTAAACTCATCTACTATCAAATGTAGTCCTAAAGAAGGGATGTTATTTCCATTGATTGCTTTCACACTGTATATTTCACACCCTTTCTTCATACATATATTAACCTTATTATTTGATATGAAGCATAACAAAACTTCTCTCTTGATTCCCTAAATCACTACATGGTTCACCATACCATCATGGTAGTAAAAATTCTTGTTGGTTGTGGAGCTTGATCTTCCTGATTCAGAAATATTGTTTCAGCCGTGTTTGTACCCCATTTTTATATGATATGCAGGTGGATTGTACACTCATCCCAACATGAAGGTGTGGGGGTTGGGGGGTGAATCCCCATAAATAATTTTTTTGGGTTGTTAGTTGGACAAAAGTTTAGGGCCCATAGTATTGGGTATGCCGTGGTATTTTCCCATGGTAATTCCACTTTATTAAGAAGACATTGTAATGCGGATGTGTAATAGATTGTAGCATTGTAAAGATATATGTGATTGTGTAAGAGAGACTAAGAGAGGGTGACGAGGAAGTTGCAGTGGATGTGTTGTAGGTTTTATCCCTTCATTTTTTGGATGGTATAATAATAAAAGGACTGGAAATTTCTCTGGACATAGCCCATATTGGGTGAACCACGTTATATTGGTGTCTCTCTTTATTGTGCTTTTGTGATTTATATTTGCATCTTGTTTATTGTTTATTTTTATTTCTCTAAGATCCTATTTTTCAAACAATTGGTATCAGATCCAAGGATCTATTTGGCAGATAAACTCACAGGAAAGAAGGGTTCCTAGTTCGAGTGGGAGCAATGGCCGAAGAAGGAAAGTTTAAGGTAGAGAAATTTAACAACCAAAATTTTTAGTTATGAAAGATGAAAATGGCGGACTATATGTATCAGAAGCATCTATTCCTATCGTTGGGAGTAAAATAAAAACAACCGGCGACTATGAAGGATGAAGAATGGGATTTTCTTGAAATAAAGGAAATCGAAACAATACGATTGTGCTTGGCTTCGTCGGTGGCTTTCAATATCTCAAAGGAAACCACAATGGAGGGTATGATGAGCACATTAGTAACTGTATGAAAAACCATCTTCTTCCAAGAAGGTATTTCTAATGAAGCGTTTATTCAATATGAAGATGTCAAAAAGTGGATCTGTTGCTGATCATTTAAATGAATTTAATATGATTAGAAATCAGCTAAGTTCTATAAAATTGAACTTTGATGATGAGGTTAGGGATCTTCTAATATTGTGCTCATTGACAAAAAGATGGAATGAATTGGGCATGGCTGTAAGTAACTCTGTCTCTAGTTCAAACACTTTGAAATTTGATGATGTTGTTGATGTTATTCTTAGTGAGGAAATGAAAAGGAATATCACAGGTGAGAAATCTAGTAATTCATTGACCATGGAGAGCAGTGGAAGACAAAGGGAGAGAGGAAAGATCCTAGGTAATCGAAACAAGTCCAGAAAGGGAAGATCCAAGTCCAGAATGGGAAAGATAGAGTGCTGGAAGTGTAGAAAGAAAGGACATATGAAGGAAGACTGCAAATCTCAAAAGAAGAAAGGATATGGACAACAGGATACTACTGAGGAAGCAAATGTAGCAGGTAATGTGTTACAGGATGCTTTTATTTTTGTATTAGATAATACTAGTGGTATTAGATAGTAGAGCTTCATGTCATGGTACAACCCATAGGAAATTCTTTCATGATTATGTTCTAGGTGATTTTGGACATGTTTTATTGGGTGATGATGACCCATGTAAAATTGTTGGAATGGGTAAATTACAGATAAAATTAAAGAATGGAGGTGAATGGCTATTGAAATATGTAAGGCATATTCATGCAATGCATATAAATTCGATCTCAACATGGAAGTTGAAAGATAGTGGTTGTTTATCTACATTCCGATAAACGTGGTGGAATATCACTAAAGGATCAATGGTGATAGAAAAATGAGATAGGATAGGTACATTGTATTTATTTCCTCACAATACTGATGGTTCTATCTCTTTAGGTTTTACAGGAACAAATACAACATTGTGGCATCATAGGCTTGGCCACATGAATGAGAAGGGGATGCAAATTCTCCACTCAAAGAAGTTGTTTCCAGATCTAAAGCAGGTCATTTTGGAATTATGTGAGAACTATGTTTATGGAAAACATAAGAGAGTCAAATTTCTTAGGGTTGGGAAACAAAAAAAGAGTGAAAATTTAGAGCTCGTGCATGGAGATGTATGGGTTCCGAGTTAGGTACAATCTTTTGGTGTCTCTCATTATTATGTTACATTTATTGATGATGCAACTAGAAAAAATTGGGTTTATTGCATTAGATAGAAATATGATGTGTTTGCTACTTTTAAAAGTGAAAAGATTTGGTTGAGAATGAGACATGAAAAAGGTTGAAGTGTCTCAGATCTTATAATGGAGGTGAATTCTGCAGCAAGGAGTTTGATAGTTACTATTCATACCATGGGATTCGTAGAGAGAAGAAAGTCCCAGGAACACCACAAGAGAATGGCGTGTCAGAAAAGATGAACAGAACAATCATGGAGTGTGCAAGTTGTATGAGATTGCATGCCAGGTTTCCCTTATAGTTAAACATATGGCCTTCGAGCACTTTGGATGGTGGTATTCCAAAAGAGGCATGGACAGGTAAAAAGGTAAACTACTCATTTCTGAGAACTTTTGGTTGTGAATAATATGTCCATATTGATATAGAAAATAGATCAAAGCTTGAGTCTAAATCCAAGAAATGCATCTCTATTGGATATGGGGTTGATGATTTTGGTTATCTCTTATGGGATTATGAAAATAATAAAATCTCTAGGAGTAGAGATGTGGTATTCAATGAAAAGGTCACGTATAAAGATCAGTTGCAGGGAAAGAAATGGGAAAAAGAAAACACAGAGTACATAGTGCTTGATGAAATCAAAGAAAATGAAGTTCCAAAGGTGCTAGAAAATAAAGAACAACAACAGGTACCTCAAACTCCTGTAAGTGTTAGAATATATACCAACTTAAGTAGACCCCTTAAGCGATACTCTCCTTCAATGTATTATTTAATGATGGATGATTATTGTGAACCAAAATGTTATGAGGAAGCAATGTAGGTGGAAACTAGAAAGAATTGGAAGAAATCAATGAATGAGGAGATGGACTCATAGGTAAGAAACCATACTTGGGATTTGGTTTAGTTTCTTGTAGGTAAAAGAGCATTGCAGAATAAATAGGTTTACAGGTTGAAGGAAGAAGATGGAGGAAATAAGTGGTACAAGGCCATACTTGTTCTAAATGGGTTTGCAAAAAATAAACATATAGATTTTGATGAAATCCTATTGTTAAAATGACTTCATTTAGAACTATTTTAAGTCTAGTGGCGGCAGAAGATTTGCATCTTGAATAGTTAGATGTAAAAAAACCTTTCTCCATGGGGATTTGTTATGCAAAAAATTTCTTAAAAGAGTATGAAAAGAGAAGAAATATATAAGAAAGAGTACTCCACGACTTGATTGAATAAAATAGGTGAATAAAAAGACTCTTCAAGGGGGCAACCTCCTTATACAATGCACTAAGGACACAAGACAAGACTAGAAAAGATACTCCAAATGAAAGGTATCATTCCTATATATTGGAGACTAATGGGTACAATCCCAACTAACTGATCCAAGCCGACATAACTAATATAACCATACTAATGACAATTACCACTAATGGACCAAAGATGACATGAAAACTAATTTAATGAAACAAAATATAGGGGCAAATGTGCCCATATTTAGGGCTTAACATGCCCCTTCCCTTTAGAAAAGTGTTTTCATCAATGCTTGATTAGTTGCAGATGCCTCTGTATGAAGGACACCTCTTCCCATGTTGAATCTTCAACTAGTAAGTAATTCCACTTTATGAGGTACTCAGTAATAACCCAATTTCGTAGCTTTTTAGTCCTTATTTCAGTGATTTGTTCAGGTTCCAATATGAATTTTCCTTCTTCATCCAGATTTGGTAATATTGTTTGAATTTGGATCTTGTCTCCGATTACCTTCTTTAAGCAAGAAACATGGAAAACTGGATGTACTCTTGAATATGAAGGGAACTCCAATTTGTAAGCCATACTACCAATATTTTGCAATACTTTATAAGGGTGCTAATTTATTGTCCTTATTTAGTTGCTTGAGAGACATCTGCTTGTACTGATGTAGCTTGATAAATACCCAATCCCCTTCTTCAAAACTCATTTCACTACAATGTTGATCAGCTTATTGTTTCATCCTATTTTTTGACATAGTCAGGTCGCCCTTATGTATCCAGAGAACTTCTTGCTTGTGTTCTATGTGATCTTCAATGGATTGAAATTTATATTTTCTTGTTAAGAGAGATGTGATAGATGGAGGCTGGTACCCATAAAGTGGCATAAATGGAGACATTTTTTATGATGTATGGAAGGAAGAATTGTACCACCATTATTCCAAAGACAACCATTTCACCCACTATGATTGTTTATCAGATGTAAAGCAATGAATATAGCCTTCCAAACACGTGTTGACAAAGAAACTATCAACATGGGTTCACTGCACACTATCACCAATAAAAACCAACCCAAACTCCGTTATGCATCGACCCAGAAGGGTGTTAACCCTTTCAGCAACACCCGCAGAGTGAATGAAGTATCACCCGAGATGCACAAGGGAACTGTAGGAACCATGTTTCCACATTGGATTTGAGGACATGCATCCAACACACATTACCTTTGTAGAAACCAGAGATTATATCTTCCGCAGTAAACTATTAACTCATCATTCTCACATTAGTCCATTCGCAGATTCAACAGATAATAAACATTTTGCATCAACAATAATCATTTAACCGACAGAGTATTAAACATGTTGCAAACATTCACATTCATCATCACACAGAGACAGAGACAGAAATGGAACCATAATCAAACATCTTCATGTATTCATTAAAAACTATAGAATGAACTTCATAGAAATAGTCAATACACCATGTTGCAGATACAAAACAGATCAAAAGATGGATCAACTTCTTATCACTTGCTTCTATCATCGATGCCCTCGGGCTTACAAATCTACTTCTATTTATATTCTACTTTGCGATTACAAAATGGTCCACATGACCAATTCTAACTAATTTAAATATTCTTGCACTTTGTCAAACTCCACGAATGGTCCTTCTTTTGTGGATTGTCCCTTTCGCACCTGTCGGCTTCCGCACTTCCTACGGACTTATCCTGTGCAAATAGGCCCCCAACAAAAACTTGTGGCTCACCCTCGATCCACCTCAGCTGGACACCACTGGTGCATCTTGTCTGTCGCTTCTGAAGCTGTTGTTGACATCTGGAGCTCGCTATCATGTACTTCTCGAACTCATCCTCCAATCTCTTGCAACCTTGATCATCTACCTCAGACTCATGTTGCTGTCTCTTGCAACCTTGATCATCTACCTCAGACTCATGCTGCTATCTCTTTCAACCTTGTTCATCTACCTCGAACTCATCCTCCAGTGTCTTGCAACCTTGGTCATCTACCTAGTCTGCTCTTTCTCTGGCACTTCAGGCTTGCTACAACTTGGCGACAAGTTCATTTTCATTTCCAAATTGTGAAACAGGGTAGTTGCACCGGCACATTTGTTTTGCACCTTTGACAGTCCACTGCTGGAGCCAGCGGGTCTCCACCCTTGGTGTGTTGGTGGTCAGGACAACCATGACTCTTATAACCACTACCACACTCTTAGACATCTCTGGTGAGACCTCGTCTTTGTTCCTTCCGAGTGTCTTGATTGCTTTCTTCGATGGTTGTTCATGCATAGTCGTCGTTCTGGCTCTTAGTGCACTTGGAGTGCTTCCACTCGAAATGAAGTGCACCATTGCAACTATCTCACTACCCTTTTCCACAACTTCCATGGGATTCCCTACTGAACTTCCTAACTCTCTGCATCAAACCTATAGACTCGCATCATACAACTTACTACTTCCCTTCTATGAATTTCCTAGCATGCGTTCTTCCCCCCCGACGCCGGTATTTATGATTCCCTCTTGGTACTTGATCATTATTTTCAAATCTTATCCACACCCAACCGAATCCATCATCATACCCTTCCACTGTACTTTTGGGATTCCGATACGCAGTGATCCTACTCAGATGTGAATCCCATGTGCCAGTCATGCGAAGCATCGGTGAGTGAACTGGCTGGACATGCTTCCCGCATGCTTCCCACTTTTTTTCATCATGTTTTTTTTTTAATCGCATTTCTCAACCGTTATGCTCTTGATCATGATGATAGGGTCTCAACCGATTCCTGTTTACCAGCTTAGGAAACACCGTGCCATCTAAGCTCTTTAGATGCACTGCACCTCTGTAAATAACAAAATCAATAACAGATGGACCTAACCAATGCATCTGCAACTTCCCTGGATGCTTCACAAACTTACTGTCGTATAGCAGAACTGTATCCCCGCACTAAAAGTGCTTTTGTTTAATATGGTGATCATGCCACGCCTTTTGTCGATCCTTTTCCACCTTCTGGTGAAATCCTACAATGAACCTGTCCTCATCGAGTTGTACTAATTGGGCCAATCGTTCCTCCAGAGCTCCATTGATCCAGATTTTATGAGCAGAACGAAATGAATACAGATTATTATCAGATGCTTAACACAAAATAACAGAGATACAGTAAAACTGGTTTTCTATTCAATAAGGAAATAAGCTAGAACAGTAAAATGCAGCGGAAAACAAGCTTGCTAGAATGGTGGCGGCTGCGCTCATTTTGCAAGAAGATGGTTACAATGAGGCTCTCAAGGCCTTTTACAATAAACAAGAATGTCAAAAACCCTAGACATCCAAAAACCTAACCCTAGGAGATGAAGCGCCAAAATTCATGTGGGCCCCGTTTGGGTAAGTTAGTACATCAACTTCCCGGGGTCGTAACTTTTGCATACGATCTCCGTTTGGGCGCTCGGTAGCCTGTTGGAAAGGTCTATCCGAGATTTACAACTTTCGATTGGGGCCAAATGTATGCCAAAGGCAATCATTTGGCCCCCCAAATTGCCAAAAAAAGGTCGTTTAGGGCCTCAAAACGGCCCCGAAAGTCCAGGACCCAAAAAACTGCTAAGAATAGTACAATACCAAAATTGCCATAAAACTGTTTTGAGCCAGTTGGAAAGGTGGGTGGCCACCAATATCCACCTGGATCAATCCTCCCTCCTTAGGAAGCAATGGTCTTCATTGCGTTGAGTTCCCCCATCAGATGAGGAAATTTCTACTAAATTTGGCCTCGGGTGAGCCACTTGCCTTGGTGCAGTAGCTGCCCTGCTTTGACAACTCGATAAAGCTGGATCCTTTGATGTCGAGAGCCCTTGATCTGTGTGTCTGCAATATGATCATTGGATGCTTGTTGTAGGCAGTCAGGGTTGAGCTCTGTTGGTGTCAACTTCTCTGCTATCTCTGAGGTGTCTAATAGTGGTGGGAAATATGGCTGAAGGAGAGCCACGTTGAAGACTGGATGCAGACCAAGGAAGGGGGGAATGTTGAGCTTAAAAGCATTGTCACCCACCGCCTTGGTGATGGTGTACGGCCCATAACGGAGTGGACGAAGCTTTTGATGGGGCCCTGTAAGGCGTTCTTTCTGCAAATGTAACCAAACTTTGTCGCCCACCTAAAACTTATGTGGCACCCGATGTTGATCATGGCGCTGCTTGTACTTGGAATTAGACTTCTATAGAATATCCTGAACCTGTTGGCGGATATGCTGGATCTGTTCAATGAACCGGGCGGCTTTTTTAGCTTCTGGGGACGAGTCGGCCGAGGTGGTCGCAAGGGGAAGTGCAACATCCATGGGGCCCAATGGTTGGAATCCCAACCCCACCTGAAAGGGGCTGTGGCCAGTTGAGCTATGCAGGGCTTGGTTGTAGCTATGTTGGACATAGGGGAGACTCTAATCCCATGTGCGGGGGTGTGTTGAATTGTACATGCGCAGGATATGTACGACCATCCGGTTGACGACCTCTGTTTTTCCATCGGACTGGGGGTGGAAGGCAGTGGATTTGGTGAGCTTGGTATCCAGCAGTGACCAGAGGCTTGACCAGAATGAGCTGAGGAACCGACTGTCATGGTCTGAGATAATGGTTTGTGGGATCCCAAAATGTACCCATACTCGTTCAAAGAAGAGCTTGGCTGTGGCTTCTGCTGTGATGTTCTTCTTGCAAGCGGCTAGAATCGCCATCTTGGAAAAGCGATCAACAACCACGAAAACACAGTCATTTCCCCTCTTGGTGGACGGGAGGCCCAACATGTAGTCCATTGAGATGGATTCCCACGGCCTGTCAAGAGTAGGAAGAGGGGTGTATAGGCCCTGTTTCTTAGTGGTCAGTTTGGCAATAGTTCAAGCGGTGCAGGACCTGATATACTTGCCGACATCCTGTCGAAGTTTCGGCCAGTAGAAATGTTTCTGCAACACTGCCACTGTCTTTTCGACGCCAAAGTGTCCTGCCACCCGACTGTAGTGAGCTTCCCAAATCAGCTTCGCGCGCTCGCTTGATGGAACGCAGAGATGGCCCAGACGACACAACAACCCGTCCTGAAGATGGAAATTAGCAACCACTGAGTTGGTGCCCAACATTTGATAGGTGGTGGAGAAGTCAGGGTCTGTCTCGTAGAGGTGGGGCCATCCGGAGGTCTTGTGGCCACAAGAGTCTAGCACCATGGTAAGTGCTGCGACTGGAGGTCAACTAAGGCAGTCAGCAACTCGGTTGGTACTCCCTGTTTTATATTTGATGTTGAGGTGGAACTACTGTAAATATGTTGACCACTTCTGATGACGATCATTCTGCAACTTTCCTTGGGTCTGCATGAACTGTAGTGGCTTGTGATCAATGTGGATGACTGTCTCCTTCCCAAGAATGCAATGTCTCCACTGGCGGCAGGCTTGTACAATGGAGTACATTTCTTTGTCGTAGGTAGGGTACTTGCGGACAGCATCTGAGAGTGTCTCACTATGATATGCCACGGGGTGGCCGTGTTGAGTGAGAACGGCGCCCACATCATAATCTGAAGCATCTGTCTCGATCTCAAAGGGATGTTTCAGGTTCGGTAATGAGAGTACCGGCGATGAGCACAAATGCTTCTTCAAGTCATCGAAGGCTTGTTGTTGGGACATGCCCCACACAAATTTTGCCTTACCACCACCCCTGGTCACTTGGCTGAGGGCCCATGCGATATGAGAGAATCCCAGCATGAACCGGCGATAGAAATTGGCGAGGCCCAAGAAGCTTCGAAGTTCAGTGAGTGTGGTTGGGGCTGGCCAGTCACGGATGACCTAGATCTTGGCTGGATCCACATGCACACCATGTCGATCAACGATGTAGCCTAAGTAATGGACCCTGTCCATGTCGAAGGAGCATTTTTCCAAGTTTGCATATAGTTTGTGCTTCTTCAGGGTGTGCAGAACCTGCTGAATATGCTGCAAGTGTTCCTCCCAAGTCTTGCTATAGATGAGGATGTCATCCAGATACACCACTACAAAATTGTTGGTGAAAGGTCGTAGGATATCGTCCATCATCCTCATAAAAGTTGCTGGAGCATTTGTTAAACCAAAAGGCATGACCAGCCATTCAAAAAGACCTTCTTTTGACTTGAAGGCAGTCTTCCATACATCTCTCTGTTCTATTGGGACCTGGTGGTAGCCAGACTTCAGATCAATCTTACTGAAGTATTTGGCCCCCGTGAGCTGATCAAGGAGGTTGTCGATTCGGGGAATCGAGTACCGGTTGCGGACTGTGATTTTATTCAGGGCTCGGTAATCAATGCAGAGTCACCAGGTCCCATCTTTCTTCTGCACCAGCACGATTAGGCTCCTACAAGGTGATGAACTGGGACGGATGTGCCCTTTGTGGAGCAATTCTTGGATCTGCCTCTTGATCTCCTCGTTTTCCAATAGAGAGCGGCGATAGACTGGCCCATTGGGTAACGGTGCGCTCGGGGTCAGATCGATGGGATGCTTGACCTGGTAGTGCAGAGGTACCCCGGTCGGAGAGGAGAAGATATCTGAGTATCCTTCCACCACCTTATCTACTTGCTTCTGTTGTGTGGATAGATCGGTCATGGAGGCCCGAGATGTGGCTGCGATCTTTCTTTCACTCTGAGAGCGAATCACGAAGAAGACAAATTTCCCGGTCTGAGAGATGACCTTCCTGCATTGCTTGGCAGAGATCAAGGAAATAGCACTAGGAGGGACTGCCTCGGGTATCCTATACAATTTCCTGTTCAAATAAATAATAACACTACAAGGCCTAGACTCGTATACAGCATGACGTTTCCATAAATAAGGTTGGCCCAAAAGAACATCTGAAACTTCGAGAGGAGCAACATGACACAATACCTCATCCTTGAAGGGCTTGATGCCGTATGGCAGTCGACACTGTTGGTTGACGCGGAGATCGCTTCCCTTGCGGAGCCATCCAATGGTGTAGGGTTGTGGGTGCGGCGTTGTCGGCAGGGCCAGGCGCTTGACGACCTCTGTTGAGATGAGATTCTTCTGGCTACCGCTATCAACGATGAAGTGCAGTGGGGTGCCTTTTACCCACATCTGTGAATGGAAGAGGCGTTCTCCTTCTTCTGGCTCGTCTGGTTCATCAGGATGGAGCTTGGTGGTATCAATGGTGGCACTGGGCTCTGCGTCAATGATCCGTCTTCCCCTTTCTGGTTCGGACTCAGAGTCAGAACCCACATCTGATTCAGATGCTTTCACTTCGGCCACCAGCGACTGCTTTGAGCAGCAATCAGCAGTGTTATGCCAAGGGCTCTTATGGAAGTCGCACCACTTCCCGGTATCTTTCTTTGTTTTTTCGGTGTCCTTCTTTGCTTGCGGCTTGGACTGGTTGTCCTGATACTGTCCATCTTTGCTCTGTCCTTTATTCTGTGGGTTGGGACCGCCCTTTCCTGTCTTTTGCTGTGAAGGGTTCCCAGGCCCAAATTGCCGCGTCTTTTGTTTGAGATTCTGCTCAATTTTGACGGCATATCGGTAGGCCGCACCCAAGCAAGAGATGTCTAGAAATTCCATTTCGGTCTAGATGTATCTATGCAAACCACCGTGATACTCGAGAACTAGATGTCGCTCTGAATCTTTGATACCCAGCTTGGTGCGCAAGGTATGGAAGATATTTGTGAACTCTGGCACTGCTTGGTCTCTTTCTTGTCGTAGTGTGGTCCATTTGGTATACAAGTCGTCATAACTTCCAACAGGGTAGTATTGTTCCTTAATAACATCCCTGAAGGATTCCCAGGTGGCCGTGACAGAAAATAATGAGGCTTCTTCTGTGTCCTTTTGCTCGCAGAATGTTTCCCACCAATCTTTGACATGGGGAACGGCTTTGAGGAGCGCAAAAGTAATCTTTTCTTTATTCGAAAAGTTATGGACAGAAAAATACCCTTCTAGTAGATTCAACCACTTATCTACAGCATCTGCGTCTATCTGTCCTTCAAATATAGGGATATCGAAGTTGATTTGTACCTTGAAGGGGGCGGTGCCTCCGCTCAAGGAAGATGCGTCGCCTGTTGGTAGTCGCCAAAGGATTTGCGTGAAATTATCCATCATCTCATTCCTCTGCTGCGTGAGGGCTTCCTCAAGCAACATTTTGATAGGATCTCCTATCCCGTCATCTTTATTTTCTCCTGCCATGAGAGGTCGCTTGGGCGTGCGAGAGCTTTTGTCCTCAAGAGAAACAAGCTCGAGACCCAATTCTTTGTACCCTGACCTCGTTGGGGACATGCATTAAGACGACAAGGAGCAGACCGCTCTGATACCACTGATCCGGATTTTATGAGCAGAACGAAATGAATACAGATTATTATCAGATGCTTAACACAAAATAACAGAGATACAGTAAAACTGGTTTTCTATTCAATAAGGAAATAAGCTAGAACTGTAAAATGCAGCGGAAAACAAGCTTGCTAGAATGGTGGCGGCTTATCTCTGAGAAGAGATGTGACGGTTGCGCTCATTTCGCAAGAAGATGGTTACAATGAGGCTCTCAAGGCCTTTTACAATAAACAGGAATGTCAAAAATCCTAGACATCCAAAAACCTAACCCTAGGAGATGAAGCGCCAAAAGTCATGTGGGCCCCATTTGGGTAAGTTAGTACATCAACTTCCCGGGGTCGTAACTTTTGCATACGATCTCCGTTTGGGGCACTCGGTAGCCTGTTGGAAAGGTCTATCCGAGATTTACAACTTTTGATTGGGGCCAGATGTATGCCAGAGGCAACTGTTTGGCCCCCCAAATTGCCAAAAAAGGTCGTTTAGGGCCTCAAAACGGCCCCGGAAGTTCAGGACCCGAAAAACTGCTAAAAATAGTACAATACCAAAATTGCCATAAAACTGTTTTGAGCCAGTTGGAAAGGTGGGTGGCCACCAATATCCACCTGGATCATCCATTGTCGCTCATGCTGGTTAGAACTACAATCCGCAGACTGGGGACAATGTACTCCATCAGCATTATAGCTTCCTTCCCGTAGATGAGTTTGAATGGTGTTTGGCTAGTCAGATGTTTGCAAGTTGTGCAATACACCCATAGTATCGCATGGATCTTCAAATCCCAATCATCCCAATTCGTGTTGCAAAATTTTCTGAGTGCATGCTCCAGGATTTTGTTAAATGCTTGCACTGTTCCATTTTCTTGCAGATGGTAAGGGGTGATCTTGCGGTGTTGTATTTGAAATTCCTCTGTCATTGCTAGGATTGTTTGATTGATGAAGTGGGTCCCTTGGTCACTCATCAGCATTTTGGGGCACCCAAACCTGGTGACTACATTGTCGAAGAGGAACCTGGCTTATGTCACAACAAAGCAATCCTTTACTGGCGCTTCTTTGGCCCATCGCATCAATTAGTCTATTGCAGTAATTATGTAGCACGACCCTGTTCTCTTTCCTAGTGGGTTGATGGGTCCCACGAAGTCAACTTCCCATTTGTCGAAATACTGTAATTTCAATTGAGGTACTAGTGGCATTTCATCCCTTTGTGACGGCTTCCCTGTCTGTTGACATACGTCACAGCTTTTAGCATAGTCGGCAACATCCCCATGCATCGTCAACCACCATAGTCTTGATTGCAAAATCTTCCTCATAGTGGCGTGTCCTCCATAGTGTCCCCTAACAATCAAGTCATGAGCTTCTGCAAGAATCCACTCCTATTCATGCGGAAGGACATATCATCGTAATATCTCGTTAGGACCCATTTTATGCAATTGTCCTGCAACTAACTAAAAATCGATAGCCCTGGCGACAAGCTGCTTATTTTGGTTGGTAGTGAAGCATGTCGGCACTTCCCCTGTGGCCAAAAACTGAATGACTTGTTCATAATGGTTATTGACCATGTCAACCCTGAATAGCTGAGCATCTGGAAATCCTTAATCAATGCTCCTTGGCTCTTCCCTTAACTGAATTCGTGATAAGTGATATGGTCCTGAACTCATTCGTCCTAGCTTTACGATGATTTTGAGATCAAATTATTGGAATAACAACAACTAGTGACAAATCTTCCCCCCCAACACAGGCTTGTTCACCAGGTATTTTAATGCTAAGTGATCAGTGAACATTTTAAAGTGGCCCCCGAGTAGGTAGTGTCATAATTTTTGTAGGGTGTAGACCATCGCCAACCATTCTCGCTCTATGGTGGTATAATTCTTCTCCGTAGTAGACAACTTCCTACTTGCGAAGGCTATCGGGTGGTCGATGTCGCCTTCTCCTAGTTGGGCCAAGATAACTCCTAATGCAACTAATGATGCATCAACGCGGACATGGAACTCCTTCTTCCAATCCAAAAATGCCAAGATAGGTGCGGCAACCATCTTTCCTTTTAGTATGTACAGACTCTTTTGGCACTCACCATTCCACTCGAACTTGGCATCTTTCTTCAATAACTTCTCCATGGGTGTTGTGATTGCTACGTATCCTTTGATAAAATTCTGCTAGTAGCCTGTGTGACCCAGCATGGATCTCAATTGTTTGACTGTCATTGGTGGTGGGAGGTTGACAATAATGGAAATCTTTTCCAGGTCAACTAGCATACCTTCCCTACAAACAATGTGCCCCAGTAAAATCCCGAACAAAGCGCTGAAGATGCACTTTTTCAAGTTCAATGAAATCTAGTATTGGCGACATTGTTCAAGCATCAGTCTCAGGTTTGCGATGTGATCTTTGACCAACCCATATATTGTCTAGTCATCCATATAGACGGCAAGAAATTTATGAATGTAGTCTTTGAACGTCGACACTGCTAATCTTGAGAAGATTGCCGAAGCGTTCTTCAATCCAAATGGCATTACTGTATATTGAAAGGAGCCCATTCTGTGACAAATGTAGTTTTGTGTCGGTCTTCCTTTGGAATTTTGATCTAATGATAGCCTGAAAACCCATCCATAAATGAGTAGATCTCTTGACCTCCTAATCCTTCCATCACCTCATCCGTGAATGGTGTTGGGAACGGGTCATGTAAGCATGCATCATTCAATTTCCTCAAGTCGACATAAATGCGGACTTCACAGGTTTTCTTGTCCTGGAACACCATTGGGCTGATCCACTCAGATTCCTCTATGGGTTCTATGATGCCTTCTTCTAGCATCCTTTCAATCTCATCCTGCACTCTTTCCTTGTGCCTTGGGTTCAACCGGTAGGGGCATTACTTGATTGGCTTCGCATCGGGTTTCAGGGGAATCTTCATTTCGCCTAAGTCCCTGGTAATTCTTTTCATCTCTAATAATTTCCTTGGGAACAGATCCTGAAACTCATGCAGCAAATCCGTCATCTTCGCAATGGTGGAATCATCCCAATAATCCCAAATACTTGCAAACTTCGGGTACTCCTTCGTCCCAATGTTTACTTTCTTGATCTTCAGCGGTTGTTGGAATTTGTCGGAAGGAATTTTTGGTACCCTAACACTGCAACTACTTTTTGATTTCAGCACATGCGTAGCCCTCAGATTGTCCTCATCATCCATCTCTCCTGTGGTCTTGTAGAACTCCATCATCATCTATGGTGTCCCAGTCCACCGAAGTTCTAATGGTTTCTCCGTCGGTACTGCTTCAAATATCTTCTCGCGGATCACCTATAGCGCACTGTGGATGAAGGGGTTCTCCTTTGATAAACAAAACGTTTGGCTAAAGACAATTCTTAGCTACTCCCAAGAAGTCGTTCTGTGTCACTGTTCTGTTGCGACATACCAACCTCACTGTACTTCAACCAAAGTGTGAACGAATGCATGGACCCACTCCTCTTTTGTTCCTAATTCTCATTTTCTTTCTGATTCCGCCAAATGTACGTTCAGGTTGCTTTTGCCATCATACTTCCTTTCGGTACATCCTTCTGCATCGCCGAACCAAACCTTCATTGGGTGGCAATATAGTGGCTAGGTTATGATATTAGACTTATGCGTTTCCCACCAGCATGCAGGAGTAGCCTTCAAGGCTTCCTCCAAGGCCAATAAACGTTTCGACTCTGACACTTTCTCCTCAAACTCAACAAGAAAGGTGCTCAAATTAGGTAATTATTTGTACGTTGGTAGCGCGCACTCCTCTATGGCTACCCATCGTAGTGATTGTATGATCCTCACGTATCTCCTAAATGACACTTCATGCATCCAGTTCTACCAATTCTCGAGTGCCTCATCTGAATTCGATGACGCTGAACTGGCACTGAACCAAACCAATTCACCGTCTGCTGTAATATTTATGTAATCCTTCGATATATTGTATATGCTATCCCATCCCTCCATAAATTCATCTATGGCCGGTTCAACGTATTGCTGTTGTTTTGCAGGATCCAAAGGTGCAATGACCCTCATCTGACAATTTTCAAATGACATCGTCCACTTCTTAAAGTTGATAACCACTAGATTTTCGATTGCCCAGTTGATCCCTATCAGTGCTAGGTAGGGACTAGTGTTGTCCATAATCTCAATGAAATCAAAATTAGCATAAGACTTGAGGCCCTCAATATCGACAGGAAGTTGGTACACCTAACCAATTGGAGTAGCCTTACTTTGGTTTTCTAATCATAACTGTACTGGTGACTAGGCCAATTGTGGTTTCCCCGTGGTATCCCATGTTTGCTTGGTTAGAATGTTGACATCTAACCCCAGGTCCAAGATAATTGAGTCGACATCAAAAGCTCCAATTTGTGCCGACATTTGCATCTCTCTCCCTGTCTTCCTCTTGTGTATGCGATTAACTCTTTGTTCCTGGCATATGCCCTTCCGTCGATTCAACATATTGGATATCTCATCTAGCTCATCCTGACATCTTGATCATTTTCCAACTCTAGGAAACTCTTCAATAAGGATTTTATGGTATTATCCTTTCCCTGCAACTTCGTTTTGTCAAACGTCGGTGGCATATTGTAGATAACTTCTTCTTGAAGAGGTAACTGCCTCCTCTGTCTCATCACCTCTTACGCTTCTAAGAAGATATCCCTTTTAGCCTCCACATCAAAAGTGACATGTTTTCATACTTTTGGTCGGACAGTACTCCATGGCCCATTGGATCTTGTCATCGCTCCTCCTCACGTCACCACTCCAATAGTTAGATGTTGTTTTCAAGCCTCCGTCGATATCATCTGCAGAGACGGTGGATTCTGGTTTTGGTTCTATGGAGGTGGTGGCAGATGCCTGGTCTTCCATTTCACGATGAGTTGTAGACAATATTCAATGCCATGATCCATAATGCTACAATACGTGCACTGCTGTGGTGCTAGATTCGGGCAATCCCTCTAATAGTGCCCCTGCTGCCCACAATTGTAGCATATAATTGGTCCTTGCCCTCGTCCAAAATCTCCTCCTCATCTTGTGTAATCCCCTCGATCTCCACAGAATCCACCTCTAGCCCCTTAATGTAGTGGGCCATATGGTTGGTACTGCGACTGCCCATACTGCGGCTGTTGCGGTGGTCCATATGGTGGGTACTGTGGTCGAGGATATTGGAGAGCCAGACACTCCGATATTGGATACTGCACTGTCGGATACTACATTTGCCCATACTATGCCTGATCATATTGCTGTGGTTGGTGATTATACCAGGCTGGTAGCTAGTTATACTGTTGTTGTGGCTGACCCGGTGCATGTTCTTCTCCTGCCATGAAATATGCCGCTGCAGTTCTCTCTTGGAGTAGGCCATAAGCTCTGCAGTTATTTTCATTGTGGCCAACTGATTTACAAAACTTGCAATAGAAGTTCTCTGGTTTTGACACCATTTTCTACAGATAAACACACTCTTCTAGTTGATGGCCTCTTGTTTGGAAGACACGACACCAAGGAAGCCCTCCCTACTTGAGGGGATTTGGTGAACGGATTTGAAATAGTCTTAGAATTCTGGGAACTGATCCTTGTGGTGTTCCCTTGTCCTACACCTAGTACACCAGATATCTTCGCAAGCTTCTTTCCCTTTCTTCATGTCTTGCAATTGGATCGTCAAGTTTTCTAGCTGTTCTTGTATCCGATCCATACCCAACCCTATTTCATCTATTCGTGAAGCCTCCAGCTTCATCACAATATCCAATGCTTCTGCTTGGGTCGCAACCTTCTGTTGCATTAGTGGTCCGCGGATGTGTGGTACTAGTCCTATGATGAACCACTCCTTGTGTTTCATATCATTAAGCCCCAAACTCACTTTTTCTATCAACGTCTTGCACCGTTGATCAAATTTCCACACCATCTTGTTTGGGAATTTCTTAATCTCCTTGAGCTCAATAAAATAATGTGACTTCAATTTTGGTTTTTTAAATTCATCAATCATCGATGTTCTGATCTGTGCCAACATATTGGCTGGTGTTCACGTTGGAACCCTTGTAAACTTCATGAACCAGTCTAACACCCGAACCCTAAGGGTTGTTGCTATCTGTCCCATTTCTATGGCTTCGTCCTGGACCTACTTCACAATCTAGACTGCTTAACATATGAACAAATACTGTTCGGGATCCTCGGTCTTGTTCCCTTGAAAGGTAGGCATCTTTGCCTCGTCTTCCATCCTAATGTTCCTACTGTTATTGTTTAATGATCCGCTACTTTTACTGTTGCACGTCGAGCAACTTTGTGAATAGCTTGGGTTTCTTCCTGTATAATTCTGGGTAGTGTACGGGGTTGCAGGTATGTTGTAACTTAGGATCCATGTCTCTTATGCTTCTGGGGTAGCTTGCTCACTGTCCTCATCGCAATAGGGTCTCTTTCTACCATATGGTCCTGTTTCACAACCTTCTGTTATGGTCCTCTCAGGAGACTCTCTCTCGGTCCTCTTATTCTCAGGACACTGGAATATCACTCCACTCCTTAAGGTACCACACTCTTAGTCAGCTTCCCATACAAACTCATCATCTCTCATGTCCATCTACCCCACATCTTTCTATCAGATTTGCATTCACGCGACACCTACAACCTCCACACACTGATCTTTCTACTCGTCAGAAGCCATCCTCAGAATTCCCTTTTCACACAGGAGCCTCTTAATCCATGGTTTAGCAACAGTGAGAACCTTCCCGTTGGTCCCTTGAAAATGCTCCTCTCCGCATCGCTATATGACTTGATTGTGTCTATTGTGAATTCAGTGATATATCCCTCTAGGATACTATCCACCCATAACTAAACAACCCTTGATACTGTGTTGTCGACACGTTTCTGTTGTCGAATCAGTTCTGGCATCCAATGCTTAGGTTTAGTCTCTTGGAAATGGTGCTTCTGGAATGTTAGTTGCACTAACCACTCCTGCAGCAATAATGGGAATTTGCAGAAAAATATTTCGTGGATATCTGAATAAATGTACTTCTGCAGCCAACTGCTTACAGTCTGTCTAGGATTTTTCTTTTCTCCTTCTGCGAATTCTTCTATCTTTTTGTCAAACCTCTCTTGGATCTCCAGTTTCATCGGCTGCCACATCATATCCTCTTCTTTTCCTCTTCAAGGTCCCGACAACAGAACCATTTGTTGACACAGCGACTATAAACAAGGGTTCACTACACACTGTCTCCAACAAACACCAACCCAAACTCCCTTACACATCGGCCCGGAAGGGTGTTAACCCTTCCAACAACACTCGTAGAGCGAATGGCGTCTCACCCGAGATGCAAAAGGGGGCCACAGGAACCGCGTTTCCGCAGTGGAATTGAGGACATGCATCCAACACACATTACCTTTATAGAAACCCTATATTATATCTTCTGCAGTAAACGATTAACTCGTCATTCACACATTAGACCATCTGCAGATTCAACAGATAATAAACATTCGCAACAACATATTTAACCTACTTATCCGCATCGATAGTAATCATTCAACCCATAGAGTATTAAACATGTTGCAAACATTCACATTCACCATCGCACAGAGACAGAGACAGAAATGGAACCATAATCGAACATCTTCATGCATTCATTAAAACCTGCAGAATGAACTTCGCAGAAACAGTCAATACACCATGTCGCGGATACAAAACAGATCAAAAGATGGATCAAATTTTATCACTTGCTTCTATCATCGGTGCCCTTAGGATTACAAATCTACTTCTATTTATATGCCACTATGCGGTTACAAAACAATCCACATGATCAATTCTAACTAATTTAACTATTCTTGCACTTTCTCGAACTCCGCAAATGGTCCTTCTTTTTCGGATTGTCCCTTTCGCACCTGTCGGCTTCCGCACTTCCTATAGACTTATCCCGCTCCAAAAACACATGTTCACTATCTCAGTTTTCCCATCAATTTGAGAGTGATAATATGAACTGTGAGCCAATTGAGTACCCAAAAAATAAAAAAATCCAGTCCAAAATTTTCCAGTGAAAATTGGATCACTATCACTTACAATAATCTTCATATTTCCATGTAACTTCTGAACAGTTTCCATAAAGGCTACAACTACTGTACTTGTATTAAAAGGCTGAGAGAGTGCACAAAAGTGTGCATACTTCGTGAGTCTATCAACAACCACCATAAAAATATTATTTCCTTCAGACTTGGTTAGAACTGTGATAAAATCCATGGAGACTTCAACCCAACACTGGCAAGGTATGTCTAATGGCTATAGAAGTCCTAGGGTCTTAATTGTTTCACCCTTATTCCGTTGGAAAAGAAATCATTCAACCATGAACCTTTGCACATAAGATTTAAGACCTTCCAAAACAAATTCCTTCTTAACCCTGTGGTAAGTTTTTAGGAATCCTGAGTGCCCACCTCTAGGAGAGGGGTGTAATTCTAAAAGGACCATCTACTTGAGTTGGGAGTATGGATAAATATAAGCGATCCTTATACCACAATGAATCATTTTTCCACACAAAAGTATCTGATACACCGGGGTCATTTTGTAGCTTTTGAATGAGCATCCACATGGATAGGTATTTTTTCCATTCTTCTCTCGCTTCTACTACCCAATCTGGTTGTATAATGGAAATGGAACAAAGCAATGCCCCAACACATTCATCTTTTCTGGAGAGTGCGTCTGCCACCACATTATGTTTCCCCTTTCTATAAATGATTTTGAATTCATATCCCAACATCTTGGTTACCCACTTTTGTTGTTCTTCAAAAAATAGTCTATGTTCCAAGAAGTATTTAATATTATCATGATTTTTTTTTACCTTGAAGTGCCTACCCATTAGGTAAGGACACCATTTCTTAAGAGCTTGTAGTATTGCCAACATTTCCTTCACATAAATGGGTATTTGTAATTTATTTCCCTTGATTGGATGACTTGTGAAAGAAAATTGGTGTCCTTCTTGCATTAGAACAACACCAATTCCATTTCCTGAAGCATCACATTACACAATAAAGGTTTTTGTGAAGTCTGGTGTGTCCAATACAAGAGCTGTGCACATTTCTTGTTTAAGTTGTCAAAAGCTTGAATTGCCTCTGGAGTCCAAGAAAATGCATCTTTCTTCAATAATGTTGTTATAGGATCTGCTATTCTTCCATAATTTCCAACAAACTTGCGGTAGTACCCTATCAGAGATAAGAATGCTCGAAGATTCTTTAGGTTTCTGGTAATCGGGTAGTATATCATGGATTTATTTTTGTTAGGGTCTACCTTGACACCTTCATGACATACAATATGACCCAAATAATCTACCTCCTTCATCCCAAAGAAACATTTTGAAGGTTTTGCATATAGTTGTTGCTCCTGTAGTAGTTTTAGTACCCTATCAACATGTTGAACATGTTCTTCCCAAGATTTTCTATAGATTAGTATATCATCAAAGAATACTAGCACAAATTTTCCAAGAAAATGATTGAAAATGGAATTCATCAAACCTTGAAATGTGGAAGGAACATTCGTGAGACCAAATGGCATGACTAGCAATTCATAATGACCTTCATGAGTTATGAATGTTGTTTTTTAGATGTGTTCATCTCTTATTCTAATTTGATGATTCCCAAAACGAAGATACAATTTTGTGAAGAAAATTGCTCCATGTAATTCATCTAGCAATTCATCAATGATAGGAATGGGAAACTTATCTTTAATGGCGATCTCGTTGATCTCTCAATAATTTGGATGCATACGCCATGATCCATATGGCTTGTGTACCATTACCACTGGTGCAGAGTAAGAACTTTGGCAAGGCCTAATTATGCCAGCCTCTAACATTTCTTCAACCATACGCTCAATTTCACTCTTCTGTCCATATGGGTATATGTAAGGTCTGATGTTAGGAGGAACACTTCCTGGGATTAAGTGAATAACATGATAAAAATCTCAAAAAGGTGGAAGACCTTTCGGAATATCTTCAAATACCTTGTAATTCTTATTAATGACCATTTGGAGATCTCGAGAAATATGAGGATTATATGTTTTGACATTTAATGAGCATAATTGTGCAATTACACCTTGATGTCCCTTTTTCATCAATTTTTTCATACCATTAGAGCTTTCCACCTGGCTTGGTTTCCCTATGATACCCTATAATTAATATTCCTTTCCTTCCCATAAAACTTTCATGAAAAGCTTCTGAAAATAAAATCCACAGTTCTCAAGGATTGTAAGCATTGAAATCCTAAGACAACATCAACACCACCCACTGGAATAGTAATCATTGGACCATTCAATAAATATTCCCCCATAGTGAGATTTATATTATGCCATTTCCCTGAGTATTTGATAGTTCCTCCATCTGCAATCATTATTTGAAACTCTGGTGCCAGATATACAAAGCAATTGAGAGATTTTTCTAATTTACAGTGAATGAAATTATGAGTACTACTAGAATCAATCAACATTGTCACCTTTTTCTCTTTGATAAATCCTTCAATCTTGATATTTTGAAGAGTGCTAATTCTATCTAATGCATGACATGATATGTTGGGAGTAATCTACTCTGAAGTAGTATATTCTATTTCTTCATCTGGAAATGATTCTTGTTCTTTTGGTCATTCCTCTTCACAATCTATGTAAAATAATTTCTTTTCACCACACTTATGTATCTCATTATACTTGTTGTCATAATTAAAGGATAGGCCTTTTGCTCTTATTTCCTCTATTTGTTGAGGTGTCAACCTTTGAGGTGGGTTACAAGAAGTAACAATATTATCTCGGTAAGTGTTGGAGGTTCTCTTTCTAGTAGCCATCATCATATTTTTACTTTCGACCTTCCTTTCCATCATGAAGGATTTCTCCAAGGATGATGGTTCAAAGAGACACACCTCATGTTGAATGTTATCCTTCAAGGTGCTAATAAAGAGATCCAACATATTATCTTTTGAAATGTTTTTCACTGTAAGACATAGCTTCTGAAACTATTTGATGTGCTCTGCAACTGGACCTTTTTGCTTGAGATTTATTAATTGGATAAATAAGTTATTGCTATTAATATCCCCATAATGTGCAATCAATTCTTTGGTGAATATAGACCAAGATATAATAGAGTCCTTTTTACGGTCACAAAGCCATTGGTACCATATAAATTGATTAGGATCTAAATATAATGATGCAATAGTTACCTTTTGCAAAGTTGAAACCTGGTGTAGATCAAAGAATTGCTCCATTTGGAATATCCATGTTATTGGATCATTTTCATCAAACTTTATCATGTCAATACTGGGAAGTTCGGTACCCCTTGGTGACCATCTCTATTGACTTCCATTACCAGAATCATTTCCTCTTGGAATATTCTTATTCATGGAATGTTTTTCAACATGATAATTACGTTTATCCTCTTGAGTATCCTGGAACACATCATCACCTGTAGGAAGAGTATCCCTTGAGTTTTGTACGAGATTAGCAATATTTGTCATATTCTCCATCAACTTATCCTCTAGACTGATTAAGTCAACTGTTCTCACCAAACCTTTCATAGTTTACTCCATTTTATTCAAATTCCCATCTAAATTATCCAAATCAACATTTCTCATAGACCCTTTAATCATATCTTCCAACTGGTACACTCGAAAAGAGAGGGCTTCCATTTCAACATACATCGATGATGGATCCTATGGTGGTTTGGATGGAGTGGGAGTCTTTAGAATTCCTTTTGGTGGAATTTTGAACAATATAAATTGATATCACACCTTAGGTGTCACCACAATGAGATCCTTCTACTCAATGTTAATCAAAATTAAAAATGACGTACCTTTTCAAACCCTGATTGGAAGACTTTTAAAGGTTGATATGAAACTGATGTAAATTTTAAATGTATGCTCGCCTTGTTACACTATATTTTTTCACCTTGTTAGCATTTATACTCTTTGGCTTCCTGTTTATTGCCCAAAATTCATAGCATCAATCAGCAAGGGATTCTCCCCAGTTAGCAAGCGCAATTAGATCACTCATTGTTTGGTGTGGGGAATCTATCCAGTTAATGGCCTGACTACCATATAAGATTTAAAGATTTGTCTTCTTTCACCGGTTACAGCCCGATCCACCGTTTATGTATTTTATTTTGAAGATGATATGCATGTGCCCTATCTAAATGCATGTTGTTAAAAAAAATCTGATCTAAGAATTAACTAAGCTAATTAATCTATCCCTGCAGGGAGCAAAACTGAAATATGAGCAATACACTGAAACACATCCAAGAATCTCACAAATAGCTATTTAATAGCACATATGCATTCACAACAGAAGTTAAAAGATATCAAAGATAACTTTGATAGAATTTAAAGCATTCGATTACTCATTTAACACAGGATAATTGCACAGGAAAATGAAAGCATTCACAACTAAGAATTAATTCAGGGTAGTAAGGAACGATCTCATAGTATATGTATGAACAATGCAGAAATAGTTCAGCAAACATTCAACACATCCCAAGCAAAACGTAGTGCTCTTTTCCCAGGTAAAATTAAGTCCTTCTTTATTGATGTAGCAAAATAATTCACGTACAACATAAGTCTATCCTTTCACCTGCAAAAAAGTCCTTTTCTTTTCTTCTAAACTTATATTTATAGCTTTTACAAAGTTTTTCTCTTCACATACCCTAACCCTAGGCAAACTCAAAAGTTTGTCCTCTAGTGCCTAAATGAGACAAAAGTAATTTCCAGCTATCTTTAAGAACATTTATACAATAAAAATAGTCCCAACTTTCTTTTTTACAAAAAAATAAAATTATACAATAGTCTCCTGCCTTTTCTGCAAAATACAATAAAATAGGTTTAGATCCTAGATGGTCTCGCTGCTTCAGCTGGTCCTTTTGTTTCAGCTGCCTCATCCACTTCAGCAGGTTGGCTTACTTCAGTAGGTTTGTCCACATCTGCGATGTAGCTGACCCATTGGTTGATTTCTCGTAAAATGGCATTTCCTCACGCAAAAATCATCATCTTCAGTGCTATTTCATGCTTACGCAAATCTAATTTGACATTTTCTATTCCTGTTAATGTTTCCTGGGTGAGATCTTCTAGAAATAGGCATGGATGGAATTTTTCCAAATCAACTGATTGAAGCCTTCCAGAGTCAGGATATCTATCTTGATTAAGTATTCTATTTCTGCATTTTGCTCGCTTTGCAAGTCTAATAAGCGCTAATCCTTTTCTAGAAAGTCATCTATGGTTTCACGCAAGGCCATGTGGCATTTTCCATGGGTCTGTCGGATCTAAAAGTAGAGGTCAGTACACTTCTTGGTGGTATTCTGAATTGCAATGTTTATATTCATACCAGAGTCTCTACAGAACTCCAGGACTCCCAAATCCAAGTCTAATTCATCAGCGGACAAGGCATGTAGGTTTACCGAGAATCCTGATTTCCCTTTCCTCCATTCAAACTGTCCATTGGTTTCTTCTAAATGGCGCACATACCTCCTCCTAAGTCTTAGTGCATCGGTCTCAATCGCTTTCATCCTTGAAATCATTCCTTTTATCTTACAAATATCCTCTGAGATTAGATCTAGCGATTGATGAACTCTCTTCAACATATCACATGCTTGTTCATGGAATGCAGTTAGATCCTGTTTCTTCTCTTCTACCCTTTTCAACTGCTCTAATAGATGCTCGTTTTCTTTTGTCACCCTTTCAAGCTGGGGTTTGTGTTAAATTTTCTGAATTTACTTCAATATGATCTAGGATCTTAACTGAGAGAACAACATGTACAGCATATCTACAGCATATCAATCATGGAGACAATAATGCAAGCACACAAGAGACACAAACATTTACTTGGGGAAAACCATAAAGGTGAAAAACCCCAATAACTTCCTCAGAGATAGATAGAGCAATGATACAAGCAACCAAGAGAGATAGACATAACCTAGCAGCAGATCCTCCTCCTCCATAAGTGCGCCACTCCTCCTTGAGTGCATGTGTGAGAAGTGAGTGAGCAAATAGAGTGCCTCCCGCACTCTATTTATACTTGAATTGACTTGCCTTTTTACCTAACTCATGTAGGCTCGAACTTAACCACATAACATAATGCTGACTGGGACGACCCCCAATAGGGTGGTCTAATAACCCATCAAGTATAAGTTACGACACTTAATATAAATAACGACACTTCCTTATAGAGGAATAATACCATCTCTATAGGAATACAATATACATATATGTGAAATACATTCCGAAGTTACATATACATCAACACTCCCTCTTAACTAGGAAGGTATTTCTCAGCACAGTTCTTCTAGCACAAGTCATCTTCTCTGGATCATCGTCACTGGATAATCGTCATCGAGTCATCATCATCGTCACTGCTGCTGCTATCTCAATCAATCTCTGAATCTACTCGTCATAGGAAGTTCTACAGAGCCAGTCCTTTTTCATACTAGATGTAGGCCCACCACCTGCAGGTCTTCGTCATCACTGGCCATACTGTGGAATCCTCAGGACTTATTATGTGCGTCACAAAACCTCGAAAGAGCATCCCAGGATGTTACGGGTACACAACTCCGACCTGTAGGATCTCTCAGGGCGCTATTACATGTGACCCCACCACAAAACCTCGAAAGAGCATCTCAGGATGTTACGGGTACACAACTCCGACCTGAAATCTCCCAGGGCACAAATTACATGTGGTCATGGCAAAACCTCGAAAGAGCATCTCAGGATGTTACGGGTACACAACTCCGACCTGAAATCTCCCAGGGCACAAATTACATGCCATAGGACAAAACCTCGCAAGAGCATCTCAGGATGTTACGGGTACACAAATCCGACCTGAAATCTCCCAGGGCACAAATTACATGTCCTCCCAGAGCAATGTCTCGAAATAGCATCCTAGGCTGTTACGGGTACACAACTCCGACCTATAGGATCTCCCAGACATGCTCATCTGCACAACCTGATCCATGGCCACAGAGTATCAACTTGATACTCACCATACATCATCCTGATGTACTCATGATCGTCCTGATCATCATCACTGCAACGTCCTGCTGCATGTCATCTGGAGCAACATCCTGAAGCTCATCATCCATGATCATCCTGATCATCATCACTGCAACGTCCTACTGCATGTCATCTGGAGCAACATCCTGAATCTCATCATCCATGATCATCCTGATCATCACTGCAACATCCTGCTGCATGATCCACCTGATCATCAATGCATCCACCTGATGCATACCAAGTATCTACCTGATACATATCATCATACATGATCCTCCTGATCATACAATGTATCCACCTGATACATGATACATATCACCATACATGATCCACCTGATCATACAATGTATCCACCTGATACATATACAGATACATGGTCCAAGCATCCAACATGATGCATACATACATAAATGATCCAACTAATCATATCCAGCATCCAACATGATGCATACATAGATAAATGATACAACTGATCATATCCAGCATCCAACATGATGCGTACATACATAAATGATCCAACTGATCATATCCAAGCAGAAACCAGAACATCATCCTGATGCCCATTATCCAGTGCTTACATCCATAGCCATGTGAAGGATCCTCCTTCCAACATGCTTGGAATGGCTTCAGCAAATGTGTCCATCACTTCTTCCTCTAAGTGTCCTCGATCTGAAGAACGCCAAGCCTCTCTCTGAAGTACTCGAACTTCACTCTGGCTAGTGGCTTCGTCAGCACATCTGCAATCTGCTCGTCCGTCGCAACATACAGAAGCTTCATAGCTCCTCTCTGCACCATATCCCTAATATAGTGATATTTGATCTCTATGTGTTTCGACCTGTCATGAAACACTGGGTTCTCAGACAGCTTCACACAACTCTGGTTATCACAGAAGATACCAGTAGCCTCCAACAGGAGATCAAATAACTCAGACAGTAGCTTTCGTAGCCATACTGCCTCACAACTAGCTGAACAGGCTGCAACATACTCTGCCTCAGCGCAGCACCCAGATGTGCTCTTCCTATCTGCAGCACTTCCAGCCCAATCTGAATCAACATAACCCTGTAGGTTAAACTTTTGATCCACCTCATACCTGAGTCCATAATCCACTGGACCCTTCAGGTACCTCAGAACATGCTTTACAGCAACCAGGTGAACACTCCTCGGATCCGTCAGGAACTGGCTCAATGTGTTCACAGCAAAGCAAATGTCTGGTCTCATGTTCTCCAGGTACATCAAGGACCCAATCATCTGACGATACATAGAGACATCAACTGGCTCAGATGAAGCATCACATAGAAGCTTCAGATTTGATGCCATAGGTGTGGCCATGGCCTTGTAGTCCATCATCCCGAACCTCTTCAGGATCTCTACTGCATACTTCCCTTGTCCAAGGAAGATTGCATCACTCTGCCACACCTCCATGCCAAAAACAAATAGTGCATCATCCCCAAGTTCTTCATCTCGAACTCGGTAGTAAGCTTTCACTACGTGTCGGCAATCAATCTATCTTCACCATACCAAGTTCTGCACATATATGATTTCCTATCATGTGTCTTAGAACCAAGTGGCTACTCCACATACACTTCTTCTTCAACTACACCATTCAAGGAAGTTGTCTTGAATCCATCTGGTGTATCTTCTATTTCATCATTTTTATATTTCTCAATGCTGCCATCTGCAACATGCTTGATCTGATAGTTCCATTTGGAAGTCATAGCAAACTTCCCTTCATGTCTTGGGATTACATCCCAAACATCATTCTTCATGATCGACGGATCATGGCATTTCATTTCTTCATCCCAGATCCTGGGAACTTCAATATCTTCAATATCTTCAATAGATATCTTTGTTGCTGGAACAAATGTTGTAGTTCTTCTTTTGTAGGGGATGGCATTCGATCTTTCCTACACAACAAGTTAAATTGCATGATTAGAAAATATCTCATAGTTTTCAGAACAAATTCTTACACATAAAGAAATATGTCATACAGTCATGCAATTATCTTTGCCAATGCTTCAATACAACATTTATCCATATCCCGTAACTTTCTAGATTCCTTCCAATCTCTACCAGATCATTGTTAAGAGTGTGCACAACTCCCAACATGTCAGCAAAGAGGTTTCATTCTAGATAAGTAGCAATGGAATGTTGTACAGTGCCATAGGCCACTTACCCATGTATATTAGTAGTATATTGTTCATCAATGCAACTATTCTAATATGCACAATACATATCCTAAGTCAAGGAACATGAGCATAAACATCATTGAACAATTTTATTTAAACAAACACATATGCAAGAAATGATAATTAAAAATACTTATCTTTGTTTGGTTACTGGGTGGACTCCCTCTGAGTCTTTGCTTCCTTGTAGGAGCTGCTGAAGTAGCTTCTTCTACACCTTTCTGTTGTGGAATGTAGAAAGATGTTCAACTCCCTCTGAATATCTGCATCCTTGCAGAAACTACTGAAGTGTACTCCCTCTTGATCTTTGCTTCCTGAATTACATGTTCTTGAATTCATATTCATCCTTGGTCCTTATGCATGCTTATTAGTATCATGATTGTGTTATCCTTGTGATCTCATATAAAATCATAAATTCATTAGTATACTATTAAAACACAATAATCTCAAGCATGTATAATCATGATCATTTCAAACAGAAAATAATAAGCATTAGCATTCAAGGTTTATGTAGGATTCTTACGGTTAGTCAAATCATAAGAAACATAACATGTCTAAACCTGTAATTACTCAAACCTATGACTCTTCAGGTTAGTTGAATCATCAATCAAGATAAGAGATATAATATGCATAAAACCTATACCTTCATGATTCTTCTGGTTAGTCATATCATCAATTATGGTAAGAAACATAATATGCATACAACCATGATTATTCAAACCTATGACTCTTCAGGAATAATCATTATCAACAACAGTATAAGATCCTAACACAAGGTAGGATTCTAGCTTGATATAGGAAAAACATACCTGGATTAGCATGCTAGCTATTTATGTCTAACATACCCATAAAATGTCTTTTGTTTCTCTTCAGTGACTTGTGCTAGTAACCTGCATGTCTCATAAGTTAACCATTGTATAAACAAGTTATACATACCTCGAGAGTAGATCTTGTATGAGATCCATGACAATGGATGAATCTTTGTCCTCATGTTATCATGATCATATGTTCTTGGACCAGAACATGATTTGTCTTTCTTGGTGTACCTTTCATGTTAGTAGACAACATAAACCTCATACAACACCATAATGCATTAGTACAATCATAAGTGTCAACACCCTAACCAGTGAATATCTTCTATCATGCATTCATAATTTTGTTAAGGTTATACGACAAATCTAAAATCAAAATTGTACTAACCGTAATAACATGAAGACAAACATACCATAAACTTAATCATGGACAAATATCGAAACATACCTCGATGATTCATACCTGTCGAGATCGCTTGTAATCTTCTTATGTAAGGCCTTAGCCTTATCTCCCTCTGAAACAGGAACTCCTTCACTTATGCAAGTGACCAATCCATCTTCTTCTAGGATTAACCCAATCCACTTGATTTGCAAGAACTGGACCTGGAGCTGGATATGGGTTTGTTAGAGAAACCCCAAAAATTCAAACTTCCGAAAAGATAGAAATATGCGCCTTGATGAGCTGATCAAACTGGTATATTCAGAATTTGAAAACTGCAAAGTTTCACTCCTCAATTTTGCCTTTGAAACTTTCGGATTCACTGGACGTGACCCTGAACTGGGGTTTGATGAATCCCACTCTTCTGCCCAATCAAAAGGTTTAATCCAAAGCTCTAAGCTTCTATTTTTTTGAGGAGCTTCCAGCCATGGTCACAAATTTCAAAAATTCCCATTTTTACAGAAGCCCTAATTTTCCACTTTCCTGATGAAAGTCCCGAACAAGGGTTTGATCAAGCCCGGCCTTCTGCCCAACCAAAAATTCTAATCTTGGTCTCTAAATTTTTATTTTTATGAGTAGCATTCAGCCATGGTCTCTGATTACAAAAATTCCAACTTTCTTCAAATCCCTAAATTCCGGAAGCCATGAATGAAGGTACCAAAAAAAATTATGTTTTGACAGAAATATGTACCTGATTGTTTCTGGTGTAACTCAAAAATTTTCAATCCACAGGGTCCAAAAACGTTTCTTGAGATAGAATGACCTGTTATCTTTCCATCCTGACAGGTCTGACCTCAATTGGATTCTCTGAGAGAGATTTATGCCAAATGTCGCAACGTGACCTGTTTTGGGATAAAACAGGAGAGCGAACTTGTACGGCGTGCCACGTGTCACTGTTTGAACTTCGGCCTCTGAAAACGTTTATTGCGATAGCTCGGCCTTTTACCTTTCCATCCTGACAGGTCTGACCTCAATTGGACTCTCTGAGAGAGAGTTATTCCAAATGTCGCAACGTGACCTGTTTATGGGATAATACAGGAGAACACACTTGTATGGAGTGCCACGTGTCATTGGTTCAACTTCGGCCTCTAAAAAAGTTTTCTGAGATAGTACAGTCTGTGTACTACCTATCACTTTTCACGAAATTTCATTTGGAGCTTCCTAGCCCACGTTATGACCTTTTTCCCAAGGTCACCTGCTTTTGACTCAGATCTGGGAGAGGCAGAAACCCTATATTGTACAGATCATAAATCACAAAGTACAATGAATTAGAGGTTGTACTTTGGACACAAGGTACCTGGAGAGTTAATATTCGACCTGTAACAATTTCAGATCCGAAAACTTTGCAAAAACGGATTTATAGCGAAAGTGCTACGATGACTGGTTTTTGCTATATCAAGCCCTAGCATCGTAAGTGCAACAAGTGTCATACATGCCATATCATGCCTTCTTTCAGGCTAGCTCTGATACCATGTTAAATTTTCTGAATTTACTTCAATATGATCTAGGATCTTAACTGAGAGAGCAACATGTACAGCATATCTACAGCATATCAATCATGGAGACAATAATGCAAGCACACAAGAGACACAAACATTTACTTGGGGAAAACCATAAAGGTGAAAAACCCCAATAACTTCCTCAGAGATAGATAGAGCAATGATACAATCAACCAAGAGAGATAGACATAACCTAGCAGCAGATCCTCCTCCTCCATAAGTGCGCCACTCCTCCTTGAGTGCATGTGTGAGAAGTGAGTGAGCAAATAGAGTGCCTCCCGCACTCTATTTATACTTGAATTGACTTGCCTTTTTACCTAACTCATGTAGGCTCGAACTTAACCACATAACATAATGCTGACTGGGCCGACCCCCAATAGGGTGGTCTAATAACCCATCAAGTATAAGTTATGACACTTAATATAAATAACGACACTTCCTTATAGAGGAATAATACCATCTCTATAGGAATACAATATACATATATGTGAAATACATTCCGAAGTTACATATACATCAACAGTTTGTAGAACTCAATCTGCCGCATGTTGTTGGCTTCATGCTATTCCAATTCTCGAATGCAAGCTTCCAACCCTTTTGTGGCTATTACTTGCTGTTGCCTGCTGTCGGCCACATGATCTTCTAATTATTTTAGGTGAGCTTGTAATTCTTTCTTCTTTCCTTCTAGGACTATTAGATGTGTATTGAGTGCATCCTTTTCTTCTTCGAGCTTATGCTTCTTAGCCACCATCTCCACCTTTTCTTCTTAAAGGTTGTTGTGCTTCCTTTTTAGTTCTTTACCTTGGTGCACTTCTTTCTGTAGATTATCTTTAACCTTGAAGCACCTATCTCTGTATTGCTTTACCTTCTCTACCATCATAACTACATTGTTGGCACTTGCTTGAACCAAAGCTACACTGTACGTTGCCGTGAACTCAGGGTCGCTGTTAGTCCTTTGAAAGAGCGGAGCTTTAGTTATTCTAACTTCCTCTCGGATTTATCCAGTTCTCATTCTCTCTTCAGACCTCTTTATGATAGTCTTCCTTCTTGAATCAAAGAAGATGGTGACCATATTTGACACCAGGTGCTACTTTGAGGGGGTGTATGGGGTGAGAGGGAGTTCTTGAGCTGAGACCGATCCTTCAGAGGTCGTTGTTACTGCACCTAAGTCCAAATCTTGTGTGCTTGAAACCCCTTGATCCACATCTTCATTGGACTTCTCCACTTCTTCTTTCTCCTTCTGCAATTCTGCCGCTTCTTCTTGTTGTGCTGCCGTTTCCTCTTGGAGCTACTTCTTTTCCTGCTCCTTTTGAATTAACCCCATAGGTTTGGAACTGGAGATGGCTACCCCTTTAGAGCAATAGTGTTTTCCAAATTCAGTTGAATTCTTGGCACTTTGAAAGAACTCTTCTTTCTTATCGAAATGGTGCGCATATTCAAAACTAACCTTGAGGTTGCTGCAGTGAGCATTAGCTTTGCCTTCAGGATCTTGTCTCCTAAAAATATTTGTCCCAAAATGGAAAGCTTCTAAATCTTTAGCGAAATCTATACCATCTTTCACCTTGGGGAGCTGGTATGCTCCAATGACAAATGGCATTGGTGGGTATGCGGCCTTCTTCTTATCACTGAGTATTTTGCTGACTCCATCTACAAAGAGTTTCCTTACAGCTTCTTTGTGTACAACATAATATGTGTCACAATGGGGTAAAAGGGATGGAGCACAACTGCCTCCATACATTTTGAAGTCTGTCCCTTCCATAGAGAAGTAGTAATCTTCGTATGTTTCTATGATGGGCATGGCGTTTTCCAATAGGAAACAAGGTTCTTCTATGAAAATCAACTAATATAAGGGAATGCTGAACCTTTCATAGATTTGAGTATAATTGCTCGCATACTTGTGCACCCACATCATCTGATAAGCCACATGCAGGGGGGATTCCTTGCTCTTCCATATGCATCCTAGTTCAGGGAAAGGGTGCCCGACAAGTAAGCAATCCACCAAATAAGAGGACATGAAAAATTCGGCCTTATCCTGGGTCATTCCTCCCTAGGCAGCAGTTATAGCGAGGTCATGTAATCTGATATGATGTTTTCCCAGTTGAAAATCACACCCTGCGTAGCTATGTGGAACATCACAGGCACCCAACCTAGTTTGTACATGTTTCCATTTGGCATACTGAACACCCGACTCAACATCAGGGAGATCAGTTTGCAGGGATTCCTTAGGAGATTGCTCTCATATTCTTGACTGTTTCTTTTCCTTGTTTTCCTCTTGGCGACTATCATCTTTCTAGCGCATTCCAACAGGTCCATCTTCAGCTTGGATAACCATTCATCATTCAGGAAAAACATAGGATGCGACAGCTTGTATGTTGCCATAATATTTTTTGGTGCAAATGATGCAAGGCTCATCCCTGTGACATCCGTGATGAACTGGGAGTTAGTATTTACTTGGGATAGGATCCAACCGATGACCTTAGAGCACGGGAACAATTCAGGGCGGATTACTGCTTTATGGATACCGGATTTCTTTATGTTCCTGTAAACCATTTGTTCCTCCAAGGAGGCCTCAAGGAAGCTTTGATCTTCTATGACTCTCTACAGCTCATCCCATTGATATTATGGGGTACCTTTTGTGATGGACTTCATATCGCCGAACATTGTCTCAAGTGAGGTGTCCAAGAGGATTTCCATGTTTGAATATGACTTGGAAAACTTGGCTTTCTTCCTAGCAGACCTCTTGTGCATATCAGACCTGAAATGAGAGTGAAAGGACAAAGAAGGAGTTTCATGGTTTGCGAGCAGTACATCGTTCTTATTCATGATTATCAAAGAAAAAATGTACTGACATGAATGTTAATTTTCATTTAAACTACCCATTGGAGACTGAAAACAATAAAGACTAGAATTTACACCAAAATTCACTTATGTGGTGAGTTAAAGAGTGCGATTCAGTGAGCAAACAAACTATCAACATTATTTTGTAACTTCAAATACTAGGTGCTTATGCCAAGGGAACATGACAAGCCTCCAAGCAAAGCAGTTCATTCAAGGTTTACGCAAAACATATCTTTAGAGGTGATGAAAAGGGCCTTAGCGATGGTCAATTCGTGCAAACGGGACAACCATGCGGGCAATCATGGCTTGGACAGGATTTACGGTTGCTTGTGATTGACGAAAGCAATGGTGTGTGTATGTGGTGTCATAGACATGGCGGCTATGACGCAACCTCTTCTCAGTGCAGGAAACTTGACTAAAAGACACATAATGCAGTCATCGGGATTGAGGCTTCGGACAGGGCTTTAATGACAACAAATTTTCTTAGCTAAGGATAGGAAACACTCTCGGGTGGGAAATGGGTTAACACTCGACCAACTTCGAAAATGAAGGCTACGACATACTGGGAGA
Organism: Larix kaempferi; assembly: GCA_027924585.1. Lineage (NCBI taxonomy): Eukaryota > Viridiplantae > Streptophyta > Pinopsida > Pinales > Pinaceae > Larix > Larix kaempferi. The sequence continues at coordinate 8,531,859 of BSBM01000809.1, read as the reverse complement.
AAGAAGCTATAGGAACTCATGCTTGTCAAGGATATGGTTCAAAAAACTAGGGACAAAATGCTTCTGCTGGTGCCGTGAAAGCAAGGGAGGTCGAGGTGTTTCTTCAATGGAAAAGGGCTCTACACCTGCCAAACAATGATTTTCCTCTTTTAAAACAAATGAACCTCCTAAAAGTGATCTCAAATGGAACATAAAACAGAGTATAGCTTTCTAGAGCCTACTTGTCAATGATGGAGAGGTTCACCGGTGAAAAACGTGCTTCGGCTGGGTGCAAAATGATGCTCTTCCCTTAGCGCAAAAATGGAGTGTTTCCAACAATGCAAGCGACAAGGAATGGACCACCAATCTCGTTACATATATATATAAATCAAGCACTTAATACACACGAGCCGACAGTTGGTTTTTTTAATGTGAATGGGGTTCAATGAGATCAATAATCCAAGTGCACATAGGAGCGTTAAAGACTCCACCTACCACTTCGATGATTATGCATTTAACACTTGTGCAATGATCGATGTACTTTAAACTAAACCTTGCCACCAAGGAATGTGACGAGGGGTCGAACAATGGTCGGCGACTTAAACTAAAAGTATGATCGGCACGAATAAACCTAACAGCTGCGACCAGGAAATGCAATGGATAATTATGGAGTTAAGTCCAAAGTTTGTGCAATGGTCAGTGGGCTTAACGCCAAAGCTTGCACAATGTCTGGCGGGCTTAAGGCTAGAGCTTAGCGATCGATCAGCATAAGGTAAAACGGAAAACTGTGCAATGGTCAGCGTGCCTAGCACTTCAAACTGCGATCTATCGACGCAATGATAAACTTTATTGATGCACAAAGGTCAGCTGGGTTAACACTAAAATGTTTGACTAGTTGGCGAAGTTAAGAACAAAAGTTGAGCAACGATCGGCGTGAAAAAATTTAAGAATGCGCAATGATTGGTGAAACGAGGGTTAAAAGATGTGATCGGTCGGCGCGAAAATAAGTCAAAAAGGTGCGCCTTGGTCAGTCGAGTTAAGATAAAAAATGCGACCAACTTTCTAAAAAATAGTTGGGACTTGTCTTAGTAAAAAAAAACAACTTATTTTGGAGGAAGGAAAAGGGACAAAATTAGAAGGCAAAACACACTTTTACGAGACTATAAAAACTCTAAAAAAATCAAAGGAGGGGCCCTATAAAATTTAGAATTTTATGCGGGTCAGGTTGTAGCAGCAACAATTGGCGACTCACTAGTGGACACAAATCTCTAAAATAATCTCTTCTCCAAGGTCAAAAAACTTATGAGTTGATGGTCCCATATATAACAACATTGCTCATCCAGTCCAACTTCTACAAAGGGAGTGGTCACTTTCATCATAATGGTCATTGGGACAAAGGAAACTTTGAATCAGACTTCTTTACAACTCTCTCGGGGACAAAGCATGGGGTTCATTGATTGAAATTGTCTTCCGGATGCCAACTGACATAGGACTCCACAAGATTGTAGCAACATCCCACAGACATATTTGTTTGTTCCTCATCCCCATGTTGTCAGTATCCTTTTAGATACCTTCTCTATTTACGACTTTTGCCATTTGAGTCTTTCATGATGACTTTCTTCAATCTTCAACATTAACTTGGGTTCTTCAATCCACAGTGTCCTTTTGTGTGAGCAAGAGATTTGTTTGATTATCGTGGTCACGGATGGAGAAGAACCTTGTTGGGATGACTTTTAGAACAACTTCCTTGATTGGATGTCTTCAATTTTCTCAACCATGCTTTAATGGAGGCGAGAAATTTTGGAAAACAAACTCATTTGTATAAGCTCTTTTGGATTTTGATTTGTAGCATGGGATCATTTTAAATACTATACACTTGTGGGATATGCTTCCCCTCCGTGGGTCCATTGTAGCTAACTTTTTGAGACGATCATTAATGTGAGAGTGAGTGGAGCCCCAAGGTAGTGACAAGGAAATCATAAATCTTAGTTATTTAACAAGGTTTATTATGACACCCATATGAATCGGAAGGATCTCTTCACTTTGGAAACTAGCTAGTAAAAACAAAGTCACATAGAGATACTTTCTTTACAAGTATATTCTGGCCTTTCAAAATTTGAGATTAGTTCAAAGTGCTACTTCCAAACTGAACCAAGAAGTTGGGATGGGGTTTATTAAAGAATAAAGAACTTCAAACAAGAATAGGGTGAAAAGGATAAAATAAACAAACAAATGAAACAAACTACAGACTCCTAGTTGAAAGACAACAACAACTCAAATTAAGCAAAAAAAAGAAAACTAAGCAAAAACAACCAGAACATGGTTTATTTATGTACAAAAAATCATGCTAGGACTATGTGAAGTACTGCTTTATAGCAAGGCCATTGACATGGAGATTTTCTTCCTTCCCTTACAAGTCTTTCAGTTTGTATGTTGATGGGCCAATACTTTCTTAAATTTGGTAAGGACCAATCCATAATTGTTGAAACTTTGTATGCATCCCTTTACCATCATGTGCATGATCCTAGTTCATAACTAAATTACCTACTTCAAAACTCCTCTTGCCCGACTTCCACCTATCAAACCACCTCTTGACAATATCTTGATGCTAGTTGAAACTGTCTTTGGATTTCTTTCGTGACTCTTCAAGCATCAGTAGGGTATCGATTAGTGATTGTAATACTTGGCTGATAGAACCTCAAGAGGCTTGGGCTAATTGTAAGGATGGGAGTAATATGTTTGGAGGGAGTATGGCTTCCTTACCATAGACTAGAGTGTATGGGGAAACTCCTAAAGCATTATTCGGTGTAACTCTATCTTCCTATAAAGCGTTTGGGAGGGATATATGCCAACTTCTTTGATTTTCAATGACACTTTTCTTGAGAATTCGGATAAGGTTTTTGTTTGAGGATTAAGCCAAACCATTTCCTTGAGGGTAGTAGTTTTTTGAATAATGCAATTTAATTCCTTTCTCATAAACAAACTCATTTAATTTATAGACGAAAAATAAGTTGCATTATCAAAGACTAGGGAAATTGGAACCCCAAACCCGTTTCTCATTACCAAGGCTTGAGATCATTTCTTGCTCTCACCGGAAGACCTTTTTGACATTGCATCCCTACATCTTACCGCCTCAGTTTGCATGCCACATTGGCCACTGTCAATTTTTACAAAAATTTTGCATCACAACTTATACATGAGCCCTCCACTCCATCCATACTGCAATTTTGGCATTGTTTTTCTATCATTCATCAACCCGTAAGGAGGCCCCATCATTGTTCCCCCTTAACATGATTCTTGATTCCCATAGTTGTCCCTTGATCGAACACTTCCTCCTTGCCTCACCACTACTTTTGTTCAGTATGATTTTAACCCTTTTTTCGGGCCGATCAATTCTTTTACAAAAAAGGCACTTAGGGAGTTTCTGTTAAGCTCTTTTTTTACTCCTAAAAGAATGAAAAAATTATTGAGCAATCTTGCTTCCTTTCATGCTCATTAAACGTATTTGAAAGGGAGTCTACCTAGTATAATTTTATCCCTTTTCTGGACCTTGTAGACTAATTACGAAAAATGAATACTCTAGTCACATTTGCTAGAAGAGTTCTCCATTTGCATTATTTTACACTTTTTCAGGCCTTCGAGACTAACACACGAAAAAGAATACCCATGGAGTCTACTTACTGCTTTCAGACTCTCTCAAACTCAAGGCAACCATGAGCATGAACTGTCCTAGGCTCATACAAATCCACATGACAGTACCACTATTGAGCACACTTCTATCCCTTCTTGGAGCTCCTTAAAAAATGAAGAAGAACCCAACAGTGCCTCTCAGTGCCACAGCATATCATGTCTAGTAACAATATCATGGAAGCTTCCCCATTATGGTCACCTTTATTCAGAGCATTCTGCAATATGCCACCTTCATAGTTTCCCAATACCATATATCAGTTTACCCTCCCGAATATCCCCCATTGCAATACATACCCCTGATCCCTTAAGCTATGGTCCCCAAAGTTAATTTCATATGCTGCCACGTCAACCATGTGATCATGCTATGAACAGAGGAAGTTTGAGTCCCCCACTCTATTGTTGGAAATGTTATATCTCTTCACATGGTGGCTGCGTGTACAACACGATCCCCTCCCCAGTAGTTTTTTAGGTTTTTTTTTGCTTTTTCGGGAATGTTATATCTAAAAAAAATTTGTGTTGTTTTTTGCTTTTTCGCGATTTCGACCCATTGTACTCTATCTAATCCCGGTAAAAGGGATTAGGGTTGTAACCTAATTTCGGGTAAACGAATTAGGGTTTTAGATGTTGCGGAATACCATATATTGTATTGTAAATGGTTGAATAAACATATAATGGAAAGGAGTAGTGCGGCTCTAAGTTTCGCTGGTTTTTTTTCCCGGTTAAGGGTTTCCAGGTGAAAATCTCTGTGTTATGTGTGTGTCATTGTGTATTTTCTGTTAATGCTTAAGAATCAATATAAGTTCGTACTTCACTGTTAAGGTTTAAAACTTACATCTATGACCCCAATTATTACCCATACCCACAGTATGTCAATCCCACCATCAGTACTATCACACTTTGGTCATACACCTCACACTCCTATCAAGGACACATCATTTCCTTGGTAGTTGTTAGTCTCCCTCTATCGACTCCAACCAATCTATTCCATAAGATAGACCCAGAGGTCCCTATGCCTTGGACTCATCACCATCAATGGTGAGTGCCTACAAATCATTTGGAAAGGATCCCCTTAGTGCCTCTCTAAATGATTGTTTCTCACATGCTCGACGTCAACACCTTGATCGCATCGTTGAGATTCGTACAGGGTATCGATTCTTTTAGTTATTAGTTGAAGACCCTGGATGTCACTCGACTATAGCACATTGATGAGTCTACTTTCGTAACAACCAGATACATGTTCCTGTAGATATCTGGGCTGCACTTGGCGACACCATTCGTAAATTCCCCAGTTTTATACTTCCTCGAGTATACAGTTTCATATACTCTTCAGAAGATTGAATCACAGTTATTGAGTCCCTATTGTTGTTGGATACCTTCAAATTCAGCAGTTCATTAACCTTTTTGACACCTCATTCAGAATGGTTGTTGCTCGTTTCCAGTGTATCAGTTTTTAGATTAGTCATGGTATGACCATGAAGTATGTCCCAATATTGTGTCCCCTTTGGACCATTATGATGTACACAAGAGGTTTATATGCAATGTTTAGATCACCTTCTTGGGCCTCATTGTTATTTATATGTCATGATACGAGCATGGGTATGCCCGCCTCATCCATTATCAGAGATTATTCCTCATTCATTTTGAGGCCATGAATTTTTAGGTTGTGCAGTTTGCATGGGCTCGGTGTTCCAATCTCCAATTGGTCTCTTCTCTCCTCCAAACCCTAAGAAAAAGAAAAAGAAACCATGATGTCTATCAGCCATACGATGAGCTCCTTCCCTCACACATCAGGGGGCAATCTGTTAACACCCAAAAAGTGCTCACTAGCTCATTTCCTTATTCACATGACCCATTTTCCCACTTTTCCTACCATTTTAGCCTCTGAAACCTTTAAAAGGTCACCAAAAAGACCAAAAACCATCTTTTTCTCCTCACAATATTTAATTTTACTAAAAAAATACAACAAACCCTCAAAAGGGGTCCAAAATTTCCAAAAATCAATTAAACGGGAATAATATTCAAAAAAAAAGGAAAAAGAAGGAAAAAGAGAAAAAAGAAACCTAAACCATTTTTACCAATACCATTGGTTTCCTTAAACCACAAATGGTATTCTCCATCACCAAAAAAATATAAAAAGGTGATAGAGGCTCCTCACTATTCATTCACATTCATCCTATCCTTATGCTTCCAAATTCTTTCTTGAGAGCCCTTGCCTCCTTATTAGGTCTCATGTGCACCACTAATCAATTATTAAGTCTGTTCTAACCTTCTCCCAAACATTAGCAAAAAGCACTAGTTTGACCTTGGGGGAAATAGCATGAAATCTTCTTCAAATAAAATAAAAATGAGCAAGATGGATCCAAATGCTTAAGTGATGAACACGAAACATGTAATACTCATAAATGGAATTCCATACATCATAAATATATCAGAGAAATATTCTTCCATTCAAAATCATCATCAATATATTGGCATACATCAATCTAGTGGGGGAATGGTCACTATTTTCTCATTAATAATCCAATTTACATATAACCACTTGGTATTTCGACTTGAAACTTTCTAGAGATGAATAAAAAATTATATTAATCATATTACAACAGAAATAGATCATGAGAAGCTCTCCCAAAGATTACAAGAGATCACCAAAAACGCCCTCCCTCAAGGGCCAAGAATATGCCATCAAAATTGGAAATGGTTGAGAGAGTGTGCCGCATTAGAATAAACCACGAGCTGCCCTGTAGCTTACACCTGCAAATAAACACTCCATTGAAGCTCCAAATGAAATGTCTGAATGGCCTTTCCAATTACCAACTTGGATGGGAATCTTTCACCCTCAAAATTGGCTAAGGAAAGAATCTAGTCATCCACTAGCTCTCCCTCTTCACAAATGCAATTGAAAATTTCTCAAATGATAAAAATATGGTTTCATTCTTTGTTATTGACATTTATAAACTTCTAATGTCCTCTATTGGTCTAATTCCTTCCAAGGGATTCATGCCAACTCAAGTTGGGAAGAGATTCCAAAGAACGCCACTTGTACAACAATTCATAGTCTCCCACTACCACCAAATCACATGTGGAAGCATCTTAGCTGCCCTAACTCCCTTGAGCACCCTCTTGGAGGCTATTTTTAGCCCTTACATGTAATATATGTCATATTTCAGCCTTCAGGTCTGATTTTTGTCATAGGTGTTGTAGCATTTTCATCATTGTTGTCATAGAGCTAGGGAATCTAGCCCAAGTGTCTCACTAGCTCCAAATTGCCTCTTCCTCTTCCATGGGAGTTAGTCTTCCTCTACATTTCGACCTTGGATGAGTCATGCAATGAATAATACCTTTTGAAATCCCTCAAGTATGTTAAAATTCACCTTTAATTCAAATTGGTGAGAGAATGATGGCAAGTGTAGTAAGGAAATCTAGCCATATGTGGGTCCCCCTTCCTCCATGTGTGTTCATGATCAAATGTCACTTTGATTTTTACTTGTATATATTTATTCAGCTCATTTATTAAATATTTATGTGATTCTAATGTTCAAACATCATGTATTAGTCTCCTTATTCCAAATCCCAAAGTTTTGACCCCAAACCTAGGAAACTAGTAATTTTCCTCCTTGGCAATTATTTGACCCTTAGCATCAATTTGACAAAATCTAATGAATATGTCCAATGTGATTAGGCCATTCTAAGCCAATGACAATTTGGTACATGACATAACTGAACCGGTCCAAAACTGGATAGACTCTACTTTGCATGCATCCAGCTGATGCATGCACTTTGTTAGAGCATAGGCCGCAGCTATAGTAAAGCTGCAAATTTTGAGGAAAAAGCACAAGTGTCGAAAGGAAAGTGCTGATTTTGAATAAACGACCAATTTTTGGGAAGAAGCAAATAAGTGCGCAGTACGGTGCCAGATGGATGAGCTCAGCGCAGATCACGGACCGGAAATCGCGGAGCTCAAGCGCACACGCCAAAGAAGAATGAATGTGGCCGAGTAGAAAGCTCAGCTACCGCAATAAATGAAGCAACGGAGTAGAGGGCTCAGCTACCCTCATTAAGGCTAAAGTACAGAAGTTATCTTTGCTCTAACCAAGGAAGAGCAACGGACCAAAAGCATTGAAGACGAAGGACATGGAGCAATAACGATGAAGCGACGCCCATGCCCGCAATCTGCACCGGAAATCACGGAGCCTGCAGGAAGTAGCGACGTGACTGCAAGAAGCGCCTACAGTACACCTAGCCATGTACGTGGTTAGGGTTTTTGGGGAATACTGTTGGGAAAGGACCACAATTTTGTAAAGGTGCGACCCTTAGGGCCACCTATATATATGTATAATTGATAAGGAAGAAGGTTAGCTAGTTACTGGGTTGGTTATTTTGTATGGTGATTGTTTTCTACTATGTTGTTAGAAGACAAGAGAAGAACCGGATAGCTGTGAAGCTAATCCCTGAGTTGCAGATAGTCTGAGTCGATGTCTGAACTATTGTAATCTCTGTTGAGGAAGAGAGTAGATCTAAGAGAAGGGCTCCCAGCTGTGTGCGTGGAGTTTCCTGGAAAGATCTAAGGCTGCAGCTGTGTGCGTAGCATTATTGTATAATTTCCCTTTGAGTAATATATGAAACACTTCCCATGGACGTGGCTTCCCGTGGAGGTGAATTCCTTAAGTCTTGTTGTTATGTTAATGTTCGCGTGAATGCATGTCTGTGTTGTTACCTGTGCTTCCAGGAACATTACGTTATATTTATGAATATGTTAAATCAGTTCTCGAGGCTTCCTTAGACGTTATAATTGTTAAGTATCGAAGAAATCTGTAGAACGTCGTCATTGCGGCACTTGAGCAGTGTGCGGCTGCGTCGCAACGTAGGGCCGGAAACGTTACAATATCGGGTGTCGGAGTGGAAATACCACGCAGCTAGGATGGTACGAGTTTCAGCGCTGTTGCGCTGAGAGATCTACGGAGGGGTAAGACATTCTGTGCCAAGGACTCCCTGGAGAGGGGAGAAGACCGCAGTCTTCACGTCGCTAAGGTTAAGGAAGCCTGATTCCTTAGCCCCCCCATAGCCACTTCGGGTGAGACTTCGAGCTGCTGCGTAGCTCGTTGCCGAGAGGGCCAGTGCGCCAAGGGGTTTTGTTGCTGAGCTTCATTAAAACCCGGGTCTGCCCAAAGAGCAGCCAACAAATGGTTTCGTTGCCTTGAGACTTGTTACTCCGGTGACGCGCGAGATTGTTGCCTTATGGTTGGTTAAGCCAACAAATGGTTCCGTTTCCTTGAGACTTGTTACTCCGGCGACGCGTGAGATTGTTGCCTTATGGTTGGTTAATCCAACAAATGGTTCCATTTCCTTGAGACTTGTTACTCCGGCGACGCGCGAGATTGTTGCCTTATGGTTGGTTAAGCCAACAAATGATTCTATTTCCTTGCGACTTGTTGCCTTGAGGCTTGCTCAACCAACAAATGGTTTTGGTTTCAACACTGTTATTTTGAAGGCAATGTGCTATTGGAATCCTACAGCTAAATAAATTCAAGACTGGTTTGATTCAAAGGCTAGAGAGTTCGTTGAACGAGAAAATAGAAGCTCTAGGCTTCAGACAGAAGACTGGTTGCAGAAGTATATTTATACAGACCTTCACAAAATTTTCTTTGTCACATTTGCACTTGAGTTGCATACGTGGCTAGCCAAGTTAGCAGATACTAGACCCACTGTGCATGTTGCTCAACCCGTCGCTTGGACGCCTCAGCTACTTAGCATTTTGAAGTGGATAAATAATTATGTGTCCAGCGTAGTAGATTTCTGGTTGAACAGTCTGCTGGAAGGCTTCATCACCGAGTTTGCAATAGACATGCGAAAGAGCTTCAGCGAAGCTCAGAGGAACTTCTTCCAAGCACACAGAGGTAAGTTCTTAAATTCTCTGAACTTATGGATTAAAATGCTTCTGTATGAAAAAGGAAAACTATGCATAGCTTCCGATGAATAGCACAGACAAGTAATGTCCGCAAATTCTGATAGTGATCTTGAAGCTATTGGTTGCACTCATAGTGGAAAACGATATAAAGTAGGCCTTGACCAGCATTCTTTTGAGTCTATCCCACAAGATAGTCAAGTTCCTAACGCGAGCCATATAGAGAGACAAGGGAGTGCTCACATCCCTTATCACCCTTTTACACCGCAAAATCCAGACGGGGCTCAGTATAACCCCGAAGTAACACCTTCTAGTAGCCCACACAGTACTTCTAGTACCTCAGCCACACCTTTGTTTAACCATCCTGGAGGCAGCGCTACAGCACCTCCACCTCAAACTAGCGCAAGAAGGATGGGTGATGACATGAGGCTACCAACTTTTAGAGGAATAGGGCTAGAAGACCCTGAGCAGCACTGGTTCCTATGTGAATCCATTTGGACAATTAAGCAAATTAATGACGATGCTGTTAAGCTGGTTCAGTTAGCAACCACACTAAGAGAAAGAGCCTTAACTTGGTTCATGAAATACTCAGCAGCACAGAATAGGACGCTTGCTGATGTAAGAAGTGCTATGATCAAGGAATTCAAGAAACCCAAATCAGAATCATAATGTATAACAGAACTCAAAGACATAAAACAGTTACCTACAGAGTCAGTATGGGACTTTGACCAGAAGTTTAAAGCCTTGATAGATCAAGTAAGCTTTGAGTTTGCACTACAGCAGCATAAGGAGTGGTTCATTGTTGCGCTGCTTCCACACATTAGACTTCCTCTTATGCAGCAGAATCTTACTACTCAGGAACAAGCTCTAGAGATGGCTATGAAACTAGAAGCTTCACCAATTGCTGGAACAAGCAACGATGTTGCGCAGTTGCAGAACCAGTTAGCAAACCTATCCTTGCAAGTCCATGATATTAAGAAAGGCAAGGAAGTTAAAGAAGAAATTTGGTGCACAAAGTGTAAAGCGCAAGGTCATTCAAAGGACCACTGCCCTGTCTTCATAGAGTATATCGCCACTGGAGCACCTAACCCCTTACCACAAGCCCAGGGGCCTTGGTGTGAAATTTGTAGAACTAGAGGTCACAGACCACAAGAATGTCACTTATTACAGAAATATGTACAAACTCCAAAGAATCTATATTGCAATTTTTGCAAATCAGTAGGCCATGATGAGAACAATTGTAGAGCATATGATCTTATGATGGAAAGGAAACATGATGTTTATAGAGTACAATCAGAGGCACAAGGACCCACAGCAGGTCCACCGTATGAACCAGATCACGCAGGTAGAGCAGGAAATTACAGGGGTCGTGGACGCACAGCAGGATTTGCTCGCGGAAGAGGACAAATCACTTGTTACAACTACAGAGCACAAGGACATTATGCAATGGATTGCCAAAATCCTACAACCATCTGCAGATATTGTAAATCTTATGATCATATTATTGAAGAATTCCCTCAGTTGATGGCCAAGATGCAAGCAAAGACGCCACAGGTCAACCAGAATATTCAGTTGATTGGAGTAGAAAAAAGAGCACCAGATCCTACAGTTAATATAGTGACGCGCAGTGGAGCAACTACTGGTACGCCAGAATTGGGAACTGGAAAGCCAGCAACGTAATGGGTGCGTCACGCTAATATTAAACCACCTCCACTCAACCTGCAGAAGCAAAAAGAAGCATTCAAGCAAGCTCATGAGTATTTCTCAGATCCACGAACTTCAAGTTCTGTCGCAATTCCCCATAATAATATCAGATCGCAAGTGCTAAGACAAGAGAACCTGGTACAAGAACAAGAGACTACATCTGGAAGGCCTGATGATGATGAGGATGCACTAGGAAGTGTCCATGTTTTCCTGAGAAACTGTTTAAAGTTGTTGCGCAATGAAAAAGCAACTATGGAACTTCAACACCTATTGGATAAGTGTCAACAATCTACTTCGACGAACACATCGTAGCGTGTTGTTCACCATATTGGAAGTCATATTAGAACTGGAAAAGAAATGAGACTCATAGCGCAGATTGGAGCATTTGAAATGGATGAATTCATTTTAGATTTAGGCTCAGAAGTCAATGTTCTCACCATGCAGACATGGGAACAGATGGGTAGCCCACAGCTTACAAGATCTCCTATCCAGCTAAGACTTGCGAATCAGCAACGAGTTTCTCCATTGGGTAGATTACCCAATGTACCTATTGATATCGAGGGAGTAAGAAGTTCTACAGACTTCGAATTTATCAAAATTCTTGATGATACTAGACCTTATCCAGCACTCTTAGGCATAGATTGGGCATTTGATAATTTGGCTGTCATTAATTTGAAGAAAAAATAGATGACTTTTGAGGATGACCAGATTAGGATCATTGCACCGCTTGATCCCAGTCAAGGACCAAGGTATATTGAACCCATTCGAGCAAAAGAAGAAGCGCGCCACATGGAAAGTTTGTATCAAATGACTGCTAGTCATAGTGACTATGTCAATCCCATAGCAGACGGCCATATCAGCTGGCGATGCGATAGCTCGTGTACATCAGATTCAGATGCTGGATTGGAAAACTGGCATAATCGTTTACATGAGGTTTCTGCAAGGCGATGTGCCATGATGACTAAATCCATTCGATGGATTGGCACAGAATTGAATGACACTCCAAATTTTGATGGTTTAACTAAAATAAGTGAATTCATACATACATATGAACGACAGATTCCAGATGAGCAGCGCATACAAGCTTTGGATGTAGCACTGCGCGCTACGCCCGCAAGATGGTGGGGTGCGCATAAAGAGAATATTCATACATGGCAAGACTGTCGCAGATTGATACTGCGCAGATTTCAGGAAACTACAGCAGAAGTGTTCAACAAATATGATGGACAGAGTGACCCCAGGTCACATGTTGAAGCATGTATTTAGCAATGGTCAGATATTCCAGAAGATGAGTGGGTCCACCTATTCATCCACACATTGGATACAGTTCCAAGGAACTGGTACACTGAAACAGAATTGCGCAGAGGCACTATCACTTGGCCTCTTATGATAGAAAGTTTTCAACTTACCTTCAGCTTTGAGTCAGAACATCCAAGTATCGACCATGCTTTAAAGTGTATTAAAAAGAAGGTATTTGAACAATGTCTAGTACCAGAATATTCTCAACCAGATTGGGCTGTCGAGATAGAACATGCCCTGGAATGCTATAATTTCACCACTGGAGAAGAAGAGGATGATCCTCGCAACATCAATATTCCAGAATCAGAAGGGACGCGCACCGTCGAAGGTCCTCAGCTTGATATCCCTGCCATTACAGAACACATCAAGCTCAAAAAGATCAACATCGGTACAGAAGCTGAACCCAAGTTTGCTTCTATAGGAGATTATTGGGATGATGAAACTGTTGGCCATATTTCAGATTTATTACGTGACTACCAGGATATCTTTCCTACCAATTTTACAAAAATGAAAGGCATTCTAGGAGATTTAGGAGTGATGCGCATACCTCTGAAAGCAGACGCCAAGCCAGTAAAACAACGCCCGTACAGGTTGAACCCGCGCTATAAAGAAAAGGTTAGAGAAGAAATTGATAAAATGCTCGCAGCAGGTATTATTGAACCTGTAGAGGAAAGTGATTGGATTAGTCCTATGGTGGTACAAGAGAAAAAGGCAAAAGGTGAAATAAGAATCTGTGTGGACTTGCGCAAGCTGAATGACGCATCAGCGCATGATCCATTTCCTACTCCCTTTACAGACGAGGTGCTTGATAATGTTGGAGGACAAGAGGCTTACTCCTTCAATGATGGCTTTTCGGGATACCATCAGATCAGAATCCATCCAGAAGACCGCCATAAGACTACTTTTGCGACTGAATGGGGATCATTCCAGTATACGGTAATGCCCTTTGGTCTTAAAAACGCACTTGCTATCTTCTCTAGAGTCGTTGTTGCTGTTTTTAAAGAATTCATTCATAAGTTTTTAGAAGTCTATTTTGATGACTGGACTGTGTTTGTTTTATTAAAGAACCATATAGGGAACCTGCGCATGATGTTAGAAAAATGTAGACAGCATCAGATTTCCCTTAACTTGAAAAAATGTATCTTCTGTGCTCCTTTTGGTATTTTGTTGGGCCATATTGTATGCAGACAAGGACTTCTGATGGATCCTGTGAAGGTTGCCATCATTGCTAACTTGCCTGTGCCCAACTCTGTTAAGCAATTACGCACTACATTGGGACATACAGGATACTACAGGAAATTTATTAAGGGATATGCAAAGATAACTGCGCCTATGGAAATATTGTTGAAAAAGGATTCGAAATTCCAATGGATAGAAGAATGCCAACAGAGCTTGGATACACTTAAAGAAAAGATGATCATTGCGCCTATTCTAGTTTTCCCAGACTGGAGAAAACCCTTTCATGTTCATGTAGATGCTTCTTCCATAGCATTGGGGGTTGTGTTGACACAACCGGGAGAAGGAGGTATTGATCACCCCATTGCTTACTCTAGCAGAAAAATCTCTACAGCTGAGAAGAACTACACCACTACAGAAAGAGAAGGACTAGCTATGGTGTATGCCCTACATAAATTCAGGCACTACCTATTGGGTGCACATTTTAAAATGTATACTGACCATTTTGCTTTGAAATATTTGGTCAATAAGCCAGTGTTAGGGGGAAGAATTTGCAGATGGCTACTACTCTTCCAGGAGTATGATTTTGAGGTTATTGTGAAGCCAGGTAGATTGAATGCAGGACTTGACCATTTATCTAGGATAGAGTCAGGAGAGGAACCTACAAATCTGGAGGACAATCTGCCTGATGCGCAGTTGTTTTCTGTTCAAGCAGCTGACGAGTATTATTATGATATTCTTGAGTTTCTCACTACCGGGAAAGCGCCAGTTGAGTTTTCAATCCAGCAGAAAAAGAAACTTGTTGTCAAAGCTACAGACTTCACCTTGATAGCCGGCCAGCTTTATAAGTTGGGTCCTGATGAAGTCTTACGCAGATGTATCTTACCGCATGAGAAAAACTCCATAATCGCAGAAGCGCACTCAGGAGCCACAGGAGGCCATTTCGCAGGAAAGCCGACTGCACAGAAGATCTTAGCCGCAGGTCTTTGGTGGCCAACATTGCACAAGGATACTAAGGAATTCTGCAAATGTTGCGATGTATGCCAGCGGACAGGAAAACCCTCAAGAAGAGATGAAATGCCGCTAAGACCCCAGATAACATTGCGTGCTTTTGATAAGTGGGCTATTGACTTTGTAGGACCTATCAACCCACCAGGAAAGAGAACCGGCGCAAGATACATCATCACAGCTACTGAATACCTCACCAGATGGGCCGAGGCGAAGCCAGTTAAGAATTGCAACGCTGGTACTGCCGCGTAGTTCATTTTTGAGAACATTATCACTAGATTTGGATGTCCACTAATTCTAATGAGTGATCAGGGCACACATTTTCTGAACAATACTATAGAGGCCCTCACCGAGGAATTCCACATCAGTCACCACAAGAGTACACCCTATCACCCTCAAGCTAATGGTACGGTGGAGGCATTCAATAAGATCCTGGAGAATGCCCTGACGAAGATCTATAATCAACAAAGAGATGATTGGGACCTTAGAGTCACAGCTGTATTATGGTCTTACAGAACCACATGCAAGAAATTAACAGGTCACACACCTTTCAGTTTGGTGTATGGACAAGAAGCAGTTATGCCCATGGAATACATTGTTCCCAGCTTCAGAATCGCGCAAATTACAGAAATGGCAGATACTGATACTATGAGTGAAAGACTCTCACAATTGCTTGCCTTAGAAGAAGACCAACTTGTGGCCGGATTTCATCAACAAGTACAGAAGGCAAGACAGAAAGCTTGGCATGACAGGCATATTAAGAATAAAGTCTTTCAACAATGAGACTTGGTACTCCTCTATGATAGTAAATTCATCAAGTTTCCAGGCAAGTTTCGTGTACACTGGTTAGGCCCTTTCCGGGTGATCAACATAATAGAAGGAGGAGCAGTTCAGCTTGCAAAGCTTAATGGAGAATTGCTGCCCGCAAGGATTAACGAGAGTCGGATCAAGCTTTATCGCAACGGCCACTCCGCCCTTGCGACTTAATCAGCTGCTAAAAGAAGTGCAGATGCCCAGTGTAGTTGAAAGAGACATCGCATTATCACAGTCTACACGGAAGTTGCGAGACACTTTCAGTCTGGCTTCCCGCGCAGTTCCTTGAAACATCCACGCACGTCTATAAAGTTTGTTTTGGAGCGACCCTATTTGCGCTCATGCGAATTTTTCTCTGGCTTGTCAAAACCGTCGCTCTTGCGGAGTTCCCCATACCAATTCGCCGCTTGAGGAGTTCTCGTTGTGGACCCCTCCATATGCACAATTACCTATGATGAAGTGACCCACCGAAAAATTTGAATTACAGCAGTTATGTAGCCGCGTCTGAGTATTAATGCAGGATAAGCCCGCCATTTAATTGTATCCGCTCTGACAGATTCGGCTCGATCTCCGTAAGATTTCCATTTATGTCATGCGTCGAAAGCTTTAGCTTCTCCTGGAAGCCTGTCAGAGCCTGTCCATAACAATTAATGCACCGCAGAGGCACGAGGGATAGGGGGGTTGTCAACTCATGCATAGGCACCTACGGCTATTAACCCCACTGTCCGCATTCACTATGGCCTTTACCTATAAATACCCCGCACTTGTACATTTTCGGGTTACTTTTCTCGAGTTGCATAGTGTCTTGTTTGAGAATCTAAGTTATTGTTTTCAAAGCCGAGTTGTGCAGTCTGCTTCCTTTGATTTCAACGTTCGTATTTCACGCTGTTTCGTCATTCGTCTGTTCAAGTTTTTGTTGCCTACCGGTTCACGACGGAGAACCTGTCAATTGAAGAAGTTGTTCACCAATTTATGCGTCGAGGCTTAGATTTCGGCATGACTACTCCGGTGACGGCCTCGACTTATGTACACCCTGGTTGGACTGATCCTAGACAGTCTCCAGGCACAAGGGCATCTCAGCCACAGCAGCCGGACGAGCCCGTTCCAGAGCCCTTGGCCACTATGGTGAATTATATTCTGCCGCGCCCAGATGATGCATACGAGGTGCATATTCCGAAGAATGCTAAGTATCTGATTCCGCTGCCTCCGATGCCAGAAACTGTGCGACAAGAAGGGTCCCTGCTTGGACACCTTCCACTGGTCAAGTTTTCTGAAATCAACCTTGGAGACTACAAAACATATCCTCAGTTTGTGCCAGATCGCTATCTGACGGTAGTCTATAATACTGATAGAAAGGTTGATGAATTCGTCCCAAAAGAATTCGCAGCAAACCTGGAGAGGCCTGGACTGTTGAACCTGCTGAAGCTACCGCACTTCGGGCGTAGAAACGAAGTCAATGCAGTCATTAGGGCACTGCTGTCATGCGTTCATGGAGGTTACCTTTGGCTGGGGAGGCCAATCGATTTCAATGTCGATTTGATTCATCGTGTTACCGGCCTATCTAAGGTTGGTAAGGACGTCAATATTCATTCTGTTGGAAAAGATAAGGATAGAAAATTGGCTGCATGGCTGGTGCAGAAATATAACTTGACAAGAGGAGGTCGGGCTTATGACCTCACGATAATGGAGGATGAAGCACTTAGGTTTACAGGTAGTCTGCTTGCAGGCAGACTTCTCACGAAGTGCAGACCTAAAGAAGTTACTGGAGCTGTCGTGGAGCTCGCTATCGCAGCTGCGGAGAGAGAGCAGTACAACTGGTCTCTCTTCCTCCTCAATTCTTTCTTGGAGGACTGCCGGAACGTCCAAGACAACCCCGGTCAGTTGTTCCATTTTTCTTGGATTTTAATTTTATGTGCTTTTATCGGGTGGAAGGAGCCCCCGAACACTCAGTTCCTTCTGCGCCGCGCAGCAGAGGTTGCCGTCATGCGCTATGTCAACCTCTGGGATTCTAGTAATCCCGCGAAGCGCAAGATGAACCACGTTGTGTTCTATGAATACTATTATCTCCTCAAGGACACCATTGAAGAAATGCCGAGGCTGAGTAAGGAAACAACCCAAAGATATGAAGGGAAGTTGGTTTTCTCTGCCAACTTGCATGAAATATACCTCCGGCCCTGCAGCATTCAGGATGAATGGGTTGTAGGCCTTTACCGGATGACCACTGATGATGTTGAAGAAACTGTCAAGTCTTGGTCAGATGAATGGAGGGAGGCCACCGAAGTCGCATCCGCAATACCACCCCCTTCTGCGCACGAAAAAGATAGAGGAAAGGAAAAGGAAGTGCAGGAGACTGATGAAATTCCGCCAGGACCACCCCCAAAGAAGCAGAAACTATCGCACCCCGCAGAAGCGACAGAAGACCCCTTTGAGACCCTTGCTGTGGGGATCGGCCATTTCTTTAAGGAACAATTTCGTGAGCTGCGGACCTCGCATGCTCACATCAGAAGTATGCTGGACCAGCAGTTCGTAGAAATAAAAGGTCTCGCATGAAGAATTGCGCAGACCCATGCGCTAGCATCCAGTTCGCAGGCGCCACAGGTACCTACAAGCACCGAGCGAGTGGAAGTACTTGTTGAGATACATACTGTTGTGCACATCCCGCCTACAAGCATGACACTTCCGGATCCTTTGGATGCACTGCAGGTAAGTGCAGTTGGCCCCATTGAAATAAATTTGTCTCTAATTCCAATAGAAACCTTGCAGTTAGTGCAAGAGAAGGTCTCTATTGAGCTGAGAGCTAGAGAGCTTTCCACATTCCATGCAAACCAAAGGTTGCAATCACAGGAAATAGAGTTGAAGGCAGGCTATAAGAACATCTCTGAGAAGATTGCACATTATGAGGAACAAGACACTGGGATAAGAAACATAATTGATGAAATTGCCCAGGAAATCCCGGCTTGCGAAATTCAACCAGACCTTCCTCTGGTTGACAAAGTTCAAATTATTGGAGGAAGGGTGAAAGCCCTAGAACAAGAAATAGTTGCTATGGCTGAAGACCATAGAATGTAGATCACCGAGTTAGAAGCTTGTGTTGCAGCGCATTCTGAAGATGATAGCCAGGAACAATTTGAAGCACTGCGCAGAGCTTCCACACAAATGAAGTCCAAAGCAAATGAAGCTGAGAGCCCAATGACACAAGCTATGGAAGCTTGGACGGAGCTTGAGATGCTCCCTTTCAAAGTCAGCCTTTTGGAATAGGTACAAGCAGCGGAACAGTCCCTAACTGTTCTGACCGAAGAGGCTAAGACCTTAGATGGCTTAGCAAAAATGAGGAAAATGAGCGAAGTGCGCAGAGTACAACAGCAACTGCACAAGCTCAGAAATGAAGATGTTAATCTCACCAACAGCATTCAGCCATTTATGGATGAGTATGCTGAACCTGCTACCCAAGCTGAGGCAAAGATCAAAGAACTTGCTGAATCTCAACAGTTGATTGATGGTGTAACCAAAGAAGAAGCCAGTTCAGACATGGTCCATACAGCTGCGGAGTGCTTGGATGAAATGGACTCCGCTATTGCGCAGTGGAAGAACGCATTTGCCACGATCAAAGCAAGGGCATATGCGTAGCTGAAGCGACCACACGCTAGTGCGAGTGGCTCGGGGATGAGCCACAAGTAAGTGTTAGGGGCCTGTTGGAGCATAGGCCGTAGCTATAGTAAAGCTGCAAATTTTGAGGAAAAAGCACAAGTGTCGAAAGGAAAGTGCTGATTTTTAATAAAGCACCAATTTTTGGGCAGGAGCAAATAAGTGCACAGTACGGTGCCAGATGGATGAGCTCAGCGCAGATCATGGACCAGAAATCACGGAGCTCGAGCGCACACGTCAAAGAAGAATGAATGTGGCCGAGTAGAAAGCTCAGCTACCGCAATAAATGAAGCAATGGAGTAGAGGGCTCAGCTACCCTCATTAAGGCTAAAGTACAGAAGTTATGGTTGCTCTAACCAAGGAAGAGCAATGGACCAAAAGCATTGAAGACAAAGGACATGGAGCAATAACGATGAAGCGGCGCCCATGCCTGCAATCTGCGCCGGAAATCATGGAGCCTGCAGGAAGCAGCGACGTGACTGCAAGCGGTGCCTACAGTACACCTAGCCATGTACGCGGTTAGGGTTTTTGGGGAATACTGTTGGGAAAGGCCCACAGTTTTGTAAAGGTACGACCCTCAGGGCCACCTATATATATGTATAATTGATAAGGAAGAAGGTTAGCTAGTTAGTGGGTTGGTTATTTTGTATAGTGATTGTTTTCTACTGTGTTGTTAGAAGACAAGAGAAGAACCGGATAGCTGTGAAGCTAATCCCTGAGTTGCAGATAGTCTGAGTCGACGTCTGAACTATTGTAATCTCTGTTGAGGAAGAGAGTAGATCTAAGAGAAGGGCTCCCAGCTGTGTGTGTGGAGTTTCCTGGAAAGATCTAAGGCTGCAGCTGTGTGCGCAGCATTATTGTATAATTTCCCTTTGAGTAATATATGAAACACTTCCCATGGACGTGGTTTCCTGTGGAGGTGAATTCCTTAAGTCTTGTTGTTATGTTAATGTTCGCATGAATGCATGTCTATGTTGTTACCTGTGCTTCCAGGAACATTACGTTATCTTTATGAATATGTTAAATCAGTTCTCGAAGCTTCCTTAGATGTTATAATTGTTAAGTATTGAAGAAATATGTAGAACGTCGTTGTTGCGGCACTTGAGCAATGTGTGGCTATGTCACGGCGCAGGGCCGGAAACGTTACAATATTGGGCATCGGAGTGGAAATACCACATAGCTAGGCTGGTACGAGTTTCAGCGTTGTTTCACTGAGAGATCTACAGAGGGGTAAGACATTCCGCGCCAAGGACTCCCTGGAGAGGGGAGAAGACCGCAGTCTTCGCGTCGCCAAGGTTAAGGAAGCCTGATTCCTTAGCCCCCCCATAGCCACTTCGGGTGAGACTTCGAGCTGCTGCGCAGCTCGTTGCCGAGAGGGCCAGTGCGCCAAGGGGTTTTATTGCTGCGCTTCATTAAAACCCGGGTCTGCCCAAAGAGCATCCAACACACTTGATGAGTAAGTCCCAGTTGTCAAATTGGATTTGAGTGATCTGAATATGCCTCTGACTGAACTGCCCTCTCTCTATCTCACTGCTTTGATCTACTCTGAAACTAATGAATCCCTATGATGAACTCGTCCCACTCTGCATGCACAAGTGCACCCTCCTCCAGATGTCAAATGCTCATACCAGACGGTATCTCAACAGATCCGAGCTCTGATCATCCTTAACCTTCCTCCAATGCTGAGGCAATGCTATCATGGAAGTATCAAACTCCGAATCGGTCAATCCAACTCACAATGAGCTTCTCCCTCCTTGGAAAATGCACCCTCCTCCAAGAGAACTCGGCCTCCTCCAAGAGAACTCGGCCTCCTCCAATCAAATAAAAAATCACACTGTTGAGCTCTCTCATCTCACAGTACTTGGTGTCTAGCCTCTCTGGAACTAAAAGTCACTAATCTAGCTCAGATATGACCTTCCAAGCTCTTGCAGCAACTCCTCTCTCTCTCCGAAAGTCATCTGACATGTCCAGCTAGCCCTCCTTACTCTAGCAATATCTTGTTGATGTATATGTAACTTTGGAATGTTATTCATATATATATTTATTGTACTCCTATAGAGATGTATTATTCCTCTATATGGAAGTGTCGTCATTTGTATTGACAAGTGTCACAAGTGTGTTAACTTGTCGATGGGTTATTAGACCACCTTGTAAGGGGTCGGCCCAAATTAATGTAACTAGGGATTATTAGACTAAAGAAGACAAGTTGGCCCCACTAGTTTATTAGGTAGGTCAGACAAGTATAAATAGAGACCGGGAGATGTCTATTTGATCATCTCACTATCTCACTCTACATCACTTGGAAGGTGGCACACATGTGAGGAGGAGGATCAGCTACTTGGAGGAGTCTATCTTTTGTGCTTGGGTTGTACTTTGGTTGTACTATTTCTCTATCTCTCTCTGAGGAAGTTGTGGGGTTTTTCACCTTAGGGATTTCCCCACGGAAAATCTATGTGTCTATTGTCTCTTATGTTTTGCATCTTGTGATGATTGATATGCTTGCTATGATTGATATGCATTGATATACTATACATGTTATTCTCTCAGTAAAGATCCTAGAGTATATTGAATTAATGCTAAAAAATTAACATGGTATCAGAGCTAATCTTAGAAGAAGACATTGTGCAGTGGCAGAAACCAGGGTTTCATGTTTATTGGGTTTCTCTCCACATATTTTGGAAAAGTAATATGATAGATTGACTCTCCTCAGCAAGGTGAATCTATCTGTCCAATCAGAATTCAATTCTGCGCACTTTTAGTTTTTGCCCTAAAAATTAAGGTTTCCTCAAAAATAGGAATTTCTGAAATATGAAGACACAGCTAGAAGCTCCTTGGAAAAATCAAAGTTTAGAGCTTTGGATCGATATTTTTGGCTGGGTAAAAATCCAGGAAACTCAAACCCTAATTTAGGGTCCTCTTGAGTGAATCTGGAAAGACTAAAAGGCATTTCTAAAGGGTGAAACTTTGCAGAACTCAAATTATGAGTATACCAGGATGATCAGCTCATCAAGGCGCATCTTTCTATCCTTTCAGAAAGTTGAAATTCACATTTTGAATATTTTAGGGTTTCTTTGACAAACCCTAATCCAGGACCAGATCCAGTTTTTAGCAATACAAGTGGTAAGACCTAAATCTTTTCTATTTCCATTTGAAGTACTCTTTAAAGATGTCTCACCACACCAATCTTGAGGATAAGCTTGAAGGGGCTGATAACTTCCGAGCTTGGAAGTATAGGATTGGGTTAATCCTGGAAGAGAATGAGTTGGACTCATACATAAAGGAAAAGATCCCTATCCTAAAGGATGAAGAAGCTAAGGCATTGCATAAGAAGAACTTGGTCAAGGCAAAAAGAATCATTTCTAATTCTATCAAAAACCATCTCATACCACATATGTCATCTCTAAAGACACCCAAGGAGATGTTTGAATCTTTGACCAAGTTATTTGAAGGGAAGAACATAAATCAAAATATGACTCTGCAAAACCAATTGAAAGGGGTCAAGCTGTTGAATGGAGAGACCATTCAATCTTACTTCTCCAAGGTCTCTCAGATCAAGGAATAACTTGAAGTTGTAGATGAAGTGGTGGAGAATGGAGAGGTTGAAATGACCACTCTGAATGGCCTACCTAGGTCATGGGATTCTTTTATCCAAGGAATCTATGTAGGAAAGAAATTGATCTCATTCAGTAGACTATGGGAAGAATGTTCACAAGAAGAGGCTAGGCTTGTAGCTCGAGAAGAAAAGATGGGAAATGAATATAAAGCTCTCATAGCTCACACCAAAAGAAGCAATCCTATGAAGGAACACTCTCATTACAAGAAATACTCTCACACCAATTATAAGAATAGGAAAGATATGAGATGTTTCACATGTAATGAGAAAGGACACTTTGTTGTAGATTGTCCCAAGAAAAAAAAGGAAAACAACTTTAACAAGAAGAAGAAAGGCAACAAAAGGAGAAATCATGCTCATGCTGCTGAGGATGATGAACCTCCCAAGAAGAAGGCTAGAGCAGAAAGTGATGATGATGACTCATCAAGCGAAGAAGAGTATGTTCTAATCTCTTCTCTCATAGGTACTATTTCTCATGGTTGTAATGATTGGATTATTGACAGTGGGGATTCCAAACACATGAATTGGTTTAAAGAATATTTTGTAAATATATCTGAACACGAATCACCCCATAAAGTGAAACTTGGGGATGACTATTAATACCCCATCAAAGGAAGTGGTGAATCCTCCTACAACCTAGATTCTGGAAAGTATTTGAAGATGAAAGAAGTTCTTTATGTACCTAGGCTCAAGAAAAACCTACTCTCCATATCCGCATTGGATGCAAAAGGTATGAGGGTTGCATTTGTAGATGGCCAAGTTCTAATGTGGCCAAAAGGAAAAACTATTGATGATGCAATAGTGATTGGAGAGCAAGAGGGAGGATTGTATAAATTGAAGGGACAACCTGAACATGCCATGGTACATGAATCCATGGAACCAAGTGAACTTTGGAATAGAAGACTTGCTCATATGCACTATAGAGCACTTCCAATTGCAAGCAAGGCCATAGAAGGTCTTCCTGAAATCAAGACAAAGCATGAAGGTGTTTGCAAAGGATGTGCAAAAGGAAAGAACATAAAGAAAGAATTTCCAAGCAGTGAAAGCAAGGCTAAAGGAATCTTGGAAATCATCCACTCCAATGTTTGCGGTTCGATGTCATCCAGTTCTCTGAGTGGGTATATTTACTATGCCTCTTTCATAGATGACTTTTCCAGGAAGACTTGGGTTTACTTCTTGAAGAACAAAGATGAAGTATTTGATAGGTTCAAGGAATTCAAAGCCTTGATGGAAAATCAAACTAATAAAAAGATCAAGACTTTCAGATCAGATAATGGTGGAGAATTCACTTCAGGTGACTTCAAGAAGCTATGAAGCGATTCAAGGATTAAGAGGGAGTTGACTGCTCCTTACAATCCACAACAGGATGGAGTTGCAGAAAGAAAGAATCGAACAATCATGGAAGCAAGAAGGGAAACGCTACATGACCAGGATCTACCTATGCATCTATGTTAGGAACCCATGTCTTTACGTTGTTAGTATATTGTTGTTGGATGCATATGCTTTATAAGTTGTCCCATAGTATTTGTTGATCCATAGTTTGTGTTATTGTTGTTGGCGCATATGATTTGTAAGTTGCCCATAGTATTGTTGATCCATCGTTTGTAGTGGCCCATGGTTTTGACCCATAGTATTGGTGCCTAGACTTAGTATATAAGTGTGTGTTGAGGCCTATGAAGGCACTGTGAAGTTATTTTGTATTGAGCTTGCTCAAAGGAGGTTTCCCCCTCGAAGTGGCCTGTGATAAATAAAAGTATTCTGTGATTTGATATATTGTGTATTTTCATCAATTAATTGTTGCAGGTTCTTCACATCTGGTATAAGAGCACTTTCTTGGACCCGCTGGGTGAAATTTCTGCCAATTTTTTTTTTTGCATTTGTTGCAGATTCGGATTAGGGAATAATCCCTATCCACTTAATTGTGGTAAGTACTTGGGCATAAGCCCTAAAACGCATTGTGAGGAGTACCACAGGAACCCCGAAGTAGCTAGCCCATTGAAAGGACTTGCCAACGAAAAGGGCAACGACCCCTACTTGATTGACTGGTTCCCACCCGTGAGGTAAACCAAGAGCTGTCGTTTGCTGCAAAGCGGTTATCAGTTTTACCTGAGTCGTGGAGTGAGGGGTATTGCCCCAATATGCAAGCTGTCAAACAACATTGGTGGCCGAGTGAAACCCCTGAACTATTAGGAAGCTGTACATACCTGGGGTCCATATCTATTTTTCAGTTGAACTGTTTCCGATCACTGCTACGCCGTTTCAGATCCAACCATTCAGATCCATTCTGAAATCCATTCCAGACCCATCCATTTTAGATCTATTTCAAATCCATTCGTTCAGATCCATTCTGAAAGCCGTTCCAGATCCAGCTGTTTCCCTTAAAACTTCCTTGTCTCCATATCTCCCTTGCTATCACTCTGTTTCCCTTGAAACTTCTCGGGAACCCCTACACTCCACTTCTGCATATTTCATTCCTGAGGACCCTATCCCCAATTCAACTTTCTAAAGCCCGAAATCCCACATTTATCTATTTTTAGGGTTTTCCACAACTTCCTCGGATTTCACCCAATCACCTTCAAATTTTACCACATAGTTCTTTTCCTAATTCTGCTTCTTTGTCCTTCTCTGCCAAATTTTCCCATTCTTTCACCACGCTTCTAAAATCCTCCTTTTCTACTTCCCTCTCCATTCGGCAGTGTCCAAAACCTAGTCAAACCCCAATTACCCTTGAGATTTTTTCCCAAATCCAGATTTTCCTTTACTGAAAAAAACACACATTGATAGGATTACAACCAAGGTCTCTCAGCATCATCAGTTCACATCGCATGGAAAAACTCCTAAAAAAGAATTCACATGGTGTCATCACTCAGATCCATTCCATTCAGATGCAACCATCAGTGATATCCCCTACTCCTTTGGATCTACAACAACTTCTAGATCGATATACATGTGTCTTTGCTGAACCAGTGGGATTGCCACCTTCAAGGCCAGAAGACCATCCTATTCAGCTCCTTCCTGGAACCGTTCCTCCGAACACCAGGACCTATCGCTACCCATTTCACCAAAAAACAGAGATTGAAATACTCGTTCGGGACTTATTGAAGCAAGGTATTATTCTCCCAAGCACTAGTTCCTTTTCTTCTCCAATTCTTCTTCTCCGCAAAAAAGATGGGTCATGTTGCCTCTGCATTGACTTCCGAGCACTTAATCACCTCACCATCAAGGATAAGTTTCCAATTCTTGTTGTTGATGAGCTTCATGGGGCTCAATTTTTCTCCAAGTTGGATCTTCATTCTAGGTATCATCAAATTCGGGTTCATGAGGATGATATCCCTAAAATAGCTTTCCGCACACATGATGGCCACTATGAGTTTTTGGTCATGCCCTTTGGACTCACTAATGCTCCTTCTACATTCCAGGCCTTAATGAATAAAATATTTCGGTCCTACTTGCAGAAATTCATTCTAGTATTCTTTGATGATATCCTCATCTACAGTAAAACATGGAATGAACATCTCTAGCATTTGGATCTTGTCATGTGTTCGAGTACACAGGGTACTACCAAAGGACCGAACACCAAGAGCAACCACTTCACACAAACGGATCACAGATCAACACATCGATGTTTTGACGTGGTTTAAACCCTCTTGAGGGAAACACTCCACGGCCCCAGCCAAATAGCTTCTACGGGACAATTTATTATGCAAAGAAAGAAAGTTACAAATGAGCTTCTCATAATCGATCAACTAAACAATGACCCTCCATGCTCTTTAAATAGAGATCATGGACCAATCGGGTGTTAAGCCATGGATCAAGGTTAGGTTTGATCTAAGAGAAGTTGAGCCGTCGGATCACTCTATGTCGGAAACATATCGTGACCGTCGGATTAAGTATTTACAAATGCATACTAATGCATACTAAAGAAACACACTATCCCTAACGGATATATTACACAAGTTGATCTTAACTAACTCCTAAGTGTCTAAATATCCTAACATCCCCTCTTAAGAATAACTTGGGATAGAATTGAAGGATTTACAAAAGTGACACTATTAGGAGAAGGAAGGAGGCATTAGAGCCTATCCCCCCTTAATGACAAGTTCCTGAACTCCTAACATAGATCGAAGTTTAGAAAAATTCGCTTCTGTAAGAGACTTGGTGAAGATGTCTGCAACTTGATCATCTGTAGGGCAAAAGAGCACTTCAAGAACACGATCATGAACAAGATTTTTGATGAAGTGCATATGTAGCTCAATGTGTTTGCTGCGTTGATGTAGAACTGGATCTTTGGCAAGCTTGATGGCACTTTGATTGTCGCACCAAAGTGGAGTAGGCTGCTGCTGCTCGAATCCAAACTCTGAAAGGATCTGTCGAATCCATAAAGCTTCCTGACTGGCATTAACTGCTTCTCGATATTCTGCCTCTGTTGAAGAAAGAGCAAGAGCTTGTTGTTTCTTGCAAGCCCAAGTAATAGGTCCAGATCCCAGACTGAAAACATAACCTGCAGTAGACTTTCGATCATCAGGATCGTCTGCCCAATCTGAATCAGTGAAACCAACCAAAAAAGGTTTCCCCCCTGTACTGTAATGAATCCCAAACTGAACTATACCTCGAATATATCAAAGTATTCTTTTAGCTGCTTTCCAGTGAATTTCATGAGGTGTCTGCATATAACGGGCAACTCGACCAACGGCAAAGGAAAGGTCAGGACGGGAATGAGTCAAGTATAAAAGACTACCAACAAGCTGATGATACAAGGTGGTATCTACTTCAGGTGAAGTACAAGTGGCAGAAATTTTGGCTCCAGACTGGAAGGGAGAAGGGGCTGGTGTACAATCTTCCATGTGAAAGCATCGAAGAAGGTCACAAGCATACTTAGACTCAGAAAGAAAGATTCCTTCTTTGGTTTGCAGGACTTGGAGACCAAGAAACTAATGCAAATGTCCTAAGTCTGACATTTCAAAATTTTGTTTAAGACTGGATTTCACATGGGTTATAAGCTTAGGGTCACTACCAGTAAGAATAAGGTCATCAACATATAGAACAAGTATGATGAGATGGTTTCCTACTTTCTTGGTATAGACATTGGGGTCAGAATGGCATCTAGAAAAACCAGTGTCAAGGAGAAAGTTATCCATTTTGGCATACCAAGCTCTAGGAGCTTGCTTAAGGCCATATAAGGATTTCTTAAGGCGACAAACAAGGCTAGAGTTATTCTGAACATAGCCAGGAGGTTGTTCCATGTAAATTTCCTCCTATAAATCACCATGTAAGAAGGCAGACTTGACATCCATTTGATGGACTTCCCAGTTGTGTAAGGCTGCAAGGGAAAGAACAAGGAGGATGGAGTTCATTTTTGCGACAGGAGCAAAGGTTTCATTGTAGTCAATCCCTTCAACTTGGGAAAAACCTTTGGCAACTAACCTTGCCTTAAGTCTTTCAACACTTCCATCTGATGCATACTTAGTTCTGTAGACCCATTTACATCTGACAAGTTTTCTTCCTTTTGGAAGAGGTACAAGATCCCAAGTATCGTTCGCCATTAAGGAACGATATTCTTCATCCATGGCTGCATCCCAATCTGGATTCCCTGAAGCTTCTGCAAAAGTTTCTGGATCATGATTCTCGGAAACTTGAGCCAAAAGAGAAGAGGCTCGCTGAAACTGAGAACGGGTTCGATGTTAATCTCTAGGATCACCGGCAAGATCACCAGCTGCTTCACATGTTGAACGGACCCATCGAGGAAGCACATGTGCTGGTGCAACTGGAGGAACATGAGCAGGCGGAGGTGGATTTTCATCCTCATTGTCATCATCATAAACTGGAGTTGGAAACCTGTCAAGGAAGTTGGAAGAAGAAGAAGAAGAAGGCACAAACGCCGAATCAGGCTCGCAGGCCACAGATGGCACAATCGCCGAGTTAGGCTCACAGGCCAAGAGATTTTCATCAAATTTAACATCTCTTCTAATGATTATAGCATGAGAATGTGGTTGAAGAAGTCTATAATCTTTTACATCTTCAGAATATCCAACAAATATGCACTTTTCACTTTTAGGCTGCAATGCTTTCCGTTTTTCATCCGGAATGTGAGCCCATGCTTCACTACCAAACACACGAAAGTGACTTACATCAGGTTTAATTTTACTCCATGCTTCTTCCGGTGTTATACCTTGTAATGCTTTTGTGGGGGTGCGGTTAACTATGTAATTTGCACAATTTATGGCTTCAACCCAAAATTGAAGACTTAGTCCGTTAGATTGGATCATACAATTAGCCATTTCTTTTAAAGTGCGGTTCTTCCGCCCAGCTACACCATTTTGTTGTGGTGTATATGGAACAGTGTGCTGTTGTTGGATGCCTTGTTCAGTGCAGAAAGTAGTGAACTGTTTGTTAACATATTCTCCTCCATTGTCAGATCTTAACTTAATAATTGGATGACCAGATTGTTTTTCAATAAGGGCCTTGTAGGCCAAGAACATGTTAAATACTTCGCTCTTAAGTTTTAGGAAATAAACCCAAGTGCGTCTGGTGTAATCATCAATGAAAGTTAAGAAATACTTGAAACCAGAAAAGGAAGCAGATGGAAGAGGACCACACAAGTCACTATGCACAAGCTCCAAGGGAACCGAGGCGTGCCAAGAGGCACGTTTGTCAAAACTGTCCCGATGATGTTTTCCAAGTACACAACCGGAACAAACACCATCTCTGTAAGATACCATCGGAAGACCTGTCACCATATTTTCTTTACATAGTTGTTGCAATGAGCGATAATTTAAGTGACCAAATCGCTCATGCCAAAGTTTTCTCAAGTTATCACTATGAGCAACAAAAACTGAAGGGAAAGGTGATGACCCAAAGTTGTTAAACTTGTACAACCTGGTAATATCATCAACAATTTCGGTAGCTAGGACTTGTTGAGGATCTTTAAAATCCTTGATTACAACTTGGTGAGGTGTAAAGGTCACAGTTTTACCTTCACCAGAATGAGTGATCTGATAGACTGATAACAAATTGCAGAAAATTCTTGGAACACATAGTACATCACTAAAATGACCATTATCTACTGGAACTGTTCCAGCTCCTACAACACTTAGAGATCTATCATCATCAACAAATATTTGTTTGGTGTTACATTCATGCATAGTAGAAAAGATGGCTTGATCCTTAGCCATATGATAAGATGCTCCAGAATCAATGAGCCATTCATTTGAAGTAGAAGAAGAAGATGCATTATAAGAATAACCAGAAGCACAAAGTGCATGTCCATGAGAGGTAGATTCTGAAGATGAATCTAGGCTGATGTGGTGCTTCTTCATTGCTGCTTCCAAGGCTGCCATCTTCTTGAAACACTTAGATTCATCATGATTATCTTTCTCGCAATAGTTGCAATGACGCTCAGTCTTCTTGCCTTTTTGCTTTGATCCTTTGTCATTTTTTAAAGAAGGAGCTGACTGAGAGAGTTTGGGACCCTTGTTTGACTTATTATTGCGAAAATTTTGTTTCTTGGGAGGCTTGGACTTTTCTTTCTGTTGGGACAATAAAGCTTTCCCAGATGTATCTGCATTGTTGATTATTCCAAGATGAATGAGTTTATCTTGTTCTCTAATCAAGGAATCACAAAAAGATTCAAGACTAGGCTCTTGATAGCTAGTTGCATTCAAGGATGCTTTCATGGAGTAAAATGTAGATACAAAAACAAAATATGCTGGTCCAAGTTTGGAAAGAATATGATAAATGCACTGTTTGTCTTCCCTCTCAATCTTACATTCTGCACATAAGAGTTTAAGAGTTTTTTACTTAGATAAATAATCTTGAATGCATGAAAAGTCACTTGGATTTAAAGAAATCAACTCATTTTCGAGTTGGTGACCTCGAATTTCATTGTGTTTACCAAACACAGTTTCCAACTTGTCCCAAGCAGTATTAGGTTCATCAATTCCAGATATATGGAATCGCAAATCAGTAGAGATTGACATCCCAATCAATCCACGAGCTTCATCACATCTATTTGCCCATTTTATTTTCTTATCATCATCAGTGGGTTTTTTTTCTTTCCCTGTGGTAATTCTGAAAAGTCCCCTACTTCGTAGAACATCCTCCATACGAGATTTCCATGAGAAATAGTTGGAACTGTTAAGTAGAATATCACAATGGGCGGCCATATTTGTAAATTAATAGCTGTAAAAGCAGAAACCAATAGTCTGGATATGAAGAGATCGAAAAAATAGGCGGTTTAAAAAAAAACGGCACTGAAAACTGACTCTGTATGATAAAGTTATGCTTGAACAAAGAAACTGTTGAAGATGTCCCCAATAGTGACGTGGCAGCTAGAGAATGTCCAACAAAAAAAAAGGAACCCCCCTCTTCCCAAGATGAACCTTTTGACAATCACTTTACAAGAAAGTTTCTTTAAGTGAACCACTTTTGTAAAATAAGTGATTTCACTTTTACAATGATATTACTTTTAAATAGTGCAACAAAAAAACTTAAGTGACTCACTTGTATTTTTATTTTTTATTATTTAAGTGAGATGCACTTTTACAATAAAGTAACTTGAAAATAGAAATTGCATGCACTTTTCCTTTTAAAAGTAACTTCCTAAGACTTGAACTCAAGACCTATTAAGGAATAAAGCAACTTTGAACCAAGTGAGCTAGATTAAAAGGTATGTAAAATATGGGAATGAGGAAGGGGGCTTTTTTTTTTTTTTTTACTCTTCTTGCTCGGTTTGCATGCTTGCCCTTTTTCCTGCAAAACAGACCACAAAACGAAACAAAAAAAACTTTTCCACACTTGTGGAGTTAGATCTTGTTAGCTTGCCCGGAAAGTCTATGTTTTCTCTCTGTTTCTGATTTGCCGAGATCGCGCAAGGTGCACGGCAAAGAGCATACGCAGTCGAGAAAAACCCTTTCCCTTTCTATTTCTGATTTGCCGAGATCGCTCAAGGTGCACGGAAAAGAGCATACGCAGACGGGAAAGCAACAATCCGAACCAAAAAAAATCTAACAGTGAAAAAAAGATGAAATATGAGATTTTTTCTTTTCAAAAAACGAAATAAAAAAATGCGTCACTGTAACATTATACCTTCAGATCTGATGAAATACGCGTTTCTGGAGCAACCGGGAACCGTTTTCAATCAAACGAAAACTATTTCCCAATGGAAACGACGCTCCAGACGCAATGGAACACCTCCCACAGCCCAGAAATGCACAGAAATACCAGAACTAGAAACCCTTTCGAGTTTCGGCAACAACAGTTCAAGATCTAGATCATAACCGGAAGCGGCACTTCATAAAAGCTCTAATACCATGTTCGAGTACACAGGGTACTACCAAAGGACCGAACACCAAGAGCAACCACTTCACACAAATAGATCACAGATCAACACACCGATGTTTTGACGTGGTTTAAACCCTCTTGAGGGAAACACTCCACGGCCCCGGCCAAATAGCTTCTACGGGACAATTTATTATGCAAAGAAAGAAAGTTACAAATGAGCTTCTCATAATCGATCAACTAAACAATGACCCTCCATGCTCTTTAAATAGAGATCATGGACCAATCGGGTGTTAAGCCACGGATCAAGGTTAGGTTTGATGTAAGAGAAGTTGAGCCGTCGGATCACTCTATGTCGGAAACATATCGTGACCATCGGATTAAGTATTTACAAATGCATACTAATGCATACTAAAGAAACACACTATCCCTAATAGATATATTACACAAGTTGATCTTAACTAACTCCTAAGTGTCTAAATATCCTAAAACAGCTTTCCGCACACATGATGGCCACTATGAGTTTTTGGTCATGCCCTTTGGCCTCACTAATGCTCCTTCTACATTCCAGGCCTTAATGAATAAAATATTTCGGCCCTACTTGCAGAAATTCATTCTGGTATTCTTTGATGATATCCTCATCTACAGTAAAACATGGAATGAACATCTCTAGCATTTGGATCTTGTCATGTAACTTTTCTCTGACCATCATCTCCACGCCAATTAGTCTAAATGTGTTTTTGGACAAAAGGAAGTTGAGTATCTCGGGCACATTATCTTAGCACAAGGGGTTCACATGGATCCTTTCAAAATCGAGGTCATGAACAATTGATCACATCCTCAGACACTCAAGAGCCTTCGTGGTTTTTTGGGGTTGACTGGCTACTACCGCAAGTTTGTCAAGGATTATGGGAAGATTTCAAATCCATTAACTGCTCTATTGAAAAAGGATGCTTTTACATGGACACATGCTACTCAGTGTGCATTTGAAAAACTGAAACAAGCTATGTGTACTACACCTGTTCTAGCTATGCCCAATTTTTCCAAGCCCTTCGCGATTGAGAGTGATGCTTGCAACAATGGACTTGGTGTTGTTATCTTTCAATATAAACACCCCATTGCATTCACCAGTGAAGCCCTTTCAGGTAAGAATTTAGCTACCTCTACATATGAGAAGGAAATGATGGCTATTTTGCATGCAGTACAGAAGTGGCGACCATACCTATTAGGGAATCATTTCTGCATCAAGACTGATCACCAAAGTCTGAAATATTTCTTGGAACAGCATATCTCCTCCCTAACACAATAGAAATGGATTAGGAAACTCATGGGTTATGACTATGAGATAACTTACAAGAAGGGTAAGGAAAATATTGTGGCAAATGCTCTTTCTCGCACATTTGATGCCCAAGGTTCCCTTTCAACTATTTATGTGCCTGTTTCAAATTGGTTGCAATCTGTTCAATAGGGTTATGTCAATGACTCTTCCTTATCTCAAATCATCCAATGCTTGACCAACAACCTCTATTGTACCACATTACTCTTGGGATGGTGCTTCCCTGAGATACAAGGGTCATCTGGTGCTTCCCCAGGGCACAGATATTCAACATGCCGTCTTCTATGAAATGCATGCTTCTCCATCGGAAGGGCACTCTAGGTTCCTCAAAATGTATGAACGGGCACGGCATAAGTTATTTTGGCATGGCATCAAAAGGACAATTCAACATATGCTGGTTGAATGTGATACCCGCTAGTGCAATAAGGGTGAAATGACACTCATTCCAGGATTGCTCGAACCCTTTCCCATACCTACACGGATTTGGAGAGATATTTCTATGGATTTCATGGAATGGCTCCCTAAATTTGGCAGGAATATAATGATTCTCATTGTGGTTGATCGCCTATCCAAATATAGTCATTTTTGTGCTCTCATCCATCCCTATACAGCCTCCTTAGTCACTCAGATTTTCCTAGACTAGATCTTTCGTCTTCATGACATCCCTTCTTCCATTGTCTCGGATCATGATGCGACTTTCACCAGTCATTTTTGGACAGAACTATTTCACCACACTGGCACCAACTGAAGATGAGTTTAGGGTATCACCCACAAATAGATGGTCAGACTGAAATTATCAATAAATGCTTGGAAACTTATCTTCATTGCTTCACCTCTAAACAACAATCTCAATGGGAAAAGTGGCTCCCTCTCGCTGAATGGTGGTACAATACCTCTTACCAAACTTCCTCTAAAATGACCCCATATGAAGCAGTCTATGGTTAGGAACCTCTAGTTCTTCTTCCATACACCTCCAACAGTTCACTAGTTCAGGAAGTTGACACGGTCCTTTGAAACTGCGATCAGATTCTTCACATTTTGCGAGACAATCTTCACATGGCAAGAAATCACATGAAGCAACAAGCTCATCAGCATCGTTCTAAGCGCACTTTTCAAGCAAGCTATATGGTTTTTCTTTGTCTCCAACCGTACAAGTAATCCTCCCTGAAACTCAAAGGGCGTCATAATCTCGCTCCAAAGTTCTATGGGCCATATCGCATTCTTCAGAAGATTGGGTCCATTGCTTATAAATTGGAACTTCCTCCTTCTTCCCACATTCATCCAGTATTTCATGTCTCTTGTTTGAAGAAAGTTCTTGGCACCAACATCAATGGAAAAACTATTTTACCCAAACTGGATAATGAAGGATCCATCCTTTTGGAGCCAGAGGCCATGCTCAATCGACGCACTCGACAGCTTCTCTCTCTCTCTATCACAGATGTCTTAATTCAGTGGCACAACATGCAACCATAGGATGCTACATGGGAACCACTCCTTCAGATTCAACAACAATTTCCACATCTAAAGCTTTGAGGACAAATCTTTTTTTAAGGGGGAGGGGATGTTAGGAATCCGTGTCTTTACTTTGTTAGTATATTGTTGTTGGACGCATATGCTTTGTAAGTCATCCCATAGTATTTGTTGATCCATAGTAGGTGTTATTGTTGTTGGTGCATATGCTTTGTAAGTCGCCCGTAGTATTGTTGATCTGTAGTTCGTAGTGGCCCATGGTTTTGACCCATAGTATTGGCGCCTAGACTTAGTATATAAGTGTGTGTTGGGGCATATGAAGGCACCGTGAATTTATTTTGTATTGAGCTTGCTCAAAGGAGGTTTCCCCCTCGAAGAGGCCTATGATAAATAAAAGTATTCTGTGATCTGATATATTTTGTATTTTTGTTAATTAATTGTTACAAGTTCTTCACAATCTATGGGAAGAAGTAGCTAAGACAACTGTATATGTGCAGAACAGAACACCCCATAAGATATTGGACAACAAGACACCAGAAGAGGTCTTCTCTAGTAAGAAACCTGAAGTACACCATCTCAGAATATTTGGTTGTCCAGTATACACTCATGCCCCAAAGGAAAAGAGGACCAAGATAGATCGTTTAGGAAAGAAGGGTATCTTTGTGGGTTACAGTGAAAGCTCGAAGGCTTATAGAATATACTTTCCAAGGTTCAAGAAGATTGATGTCAGTAGTGATGTGACATTTGATGAAAACACAACATTCATCAAATCAAGGAAGACACCTATTGAATATCATGAAGAACCTAAGGAAACTAGATTTCAAAACACTACTATGACTGAAGCAATTCCAGATGTTGATCGTGAAATTGAAGATCCACAATAACCTGTAGATCTACCCCGTGAGAATAACTCTCACAAGAGAATACCTGCATGGGATAGAGAGCTCATTCAAGATGCAGAAAGATATGGTATTCCAGAAGAAGAACACAGAGCAAAGAAGAGAACTAGATCACATACCAGCTATGTTGCTTTACTCTATGACATCATGAATAAATAACCTTCTAGTTATGAAGAAGTAGCGAAAAAGAAAGAATGGAAGGATGCCATGGTCGAAGAATACCAATCAATAATGAAGAATGATGTTTGGGATGTTGTCCCAAGAACTGAAGGGAAGTCTGTTGTGACTTCCAAATGGATCTACAAGATTAAGCATGCTGCATATAGCAGCATAGAGAAACACAAGGCAAGATTCCTATTTCATGGCTTCT
Source organism: Larix kaempferi (assembly GCA_027924585.1). Lineage (NCBI taxonomy): Eukaryota > Viridiplantae > Streptophyta > Pinopsida > Pinales > Pinaceae > Larix > Larix kaempferi. The sequence continues at coordinate 8,495,679 of BSBM01000809.1, read as the reverse complement.
CTTAGAAAGAGGGAATAGATTATGAAGAAACTTTTGCTACTATGGCTAGGTACACTTCCATCAGATCAGTACTTTCTCTAGTTGTAGTGATGAAATGGAAGATACACCAGATGGATGTCAAGACTTCTTTCTTGAATGGTGTAGTTGAAGCGGAAGTATATGTTGAGTAGCCACTCGGTTTTGAAACACATGACAGGGAGTCATATGTGTGCAGATTGAAGAAAGCCTTGTATGGCTTGAAGCAAGCTCCTAGGACTTGGTATGGTAGGATGGATAATTTCCTATCTAGTTTGGGATTTACCAAAAGTAAAGAGGATTCCAACCTTTACTATAAGGTTGAGGAAGGAAATCCTGTGATACTACTCCTGTATGTGGATGACCTGTTTGTAACAAGAGATGATAGATTGATTGCCGATACAAAGAAGAAGCTTGCTGCCGAGTTCAAGATGAAGGACTTGGGGATGATGCACTATTTTCTAGGTATGGAGGTGTGGCAGAGTGTAGATGAAATCTTCCTTGGACAAGGGAAGTATGCAGTAGAGATCCAAAAGAAGTTTGGGATTGTTATTGGACAATCCACTCGAGCGGATGCGAGCCGGATCTCCCTAGCTCAAAGTGAGTCTAGAACAAATAGAACAGACTACTAGTGCATTTCCTAGATCTAGTTAAGGATCGAGTACTATATGTCTTACCTTTCACTTTGCAATCCTTTCTCCTGAATGTTTCTCTACGTCTTCATGGTCGTCAGATCCAAGCTACAAGACTTGTCAAGACAAGAAACAAGAGAAACCAGTAAAAGACATCTATACAATAAGAGATCTTAAGTAAACAGTTAAGCAGGTAAACTAATCAATATCATTGCACACATGAACAATATTGGTGGAAAGCATTTGTATTACTGCAAATAGAGGAGTACATAATAGAGATATAGAACCACAACCAAGGCTTAACGCTGTATCCCTTCTCCGACAAAGCCGATTGCCATATCCTTCCAAGGAAGTATGAGTTCTCCAATGGGTGAGTGGAGATGTTCTAAAAGTGATTTCACCAGCATGTAGATACCATAGCCTTCCTCCCTTTGGGATGGGAGTGAGCTTCATTTATACAGGGCTAAGTGGATAGGGTATGGATAGGATAGGTTGAGAGATGGCAGGAGAGGCTTAAGGGATCTCTCCAAAGGTTTAGCAACCGAGTGCCAACTCTTCCAAGAGGTTATGGATAGGGTCCCAAGTTAGCAAGCTTTGAGATGGACCACGAAGAAGCTATTTTTTCCATCTAACTGACTTCGTCGCACCCTGTAATGGAGCATGGTACGACGTCACATGTTTCCAGTGTGAAACCTGGGATGACCCTTCAAAACTTAGCACAATTGGGTACAAATCCTCTCAGGATGATTACTTAGTCCAAGTATCTTCAGGGGTGCATTAGAGAGATTTTGAGGTCAAAAAATGGCCTCTTAAGAGATGTACTACAAAAATATGAGATATATTAAAATATTATGAATTGGGGGTTTTATAGGGTAGGTATCTATGACAAGTCACCTCCCACACTATTTTCTATGCACAATATAAATAACCATGGTTGAGTTGCTTTTCAAAATTCACCAAAAATAAAATTAATAAAATAAGTCTACATTGATGTGACTAAGATTCACTGTAAATTCCCAAAAATTTATTGTCCTTTAGCATTTATTTGTCTTGAACTTGCAAATGAAATTAAATAATAAAAAATATTTTTAAGAGCTATTTTTTAAATTTTATGTTGACTTTTTATATTTAGTACTTATCTCATGAATTTAATATAATGTAATTTAATTGAGAATTTATTTACATATAAAATGTTAATAATATTATTATAATCCACATTGCATTATTATTATTATTATTTATTAAATCTATTATTATTCTTGATTAATTTGACATTATGTTATTAAATAGAATGGAATGAATATATAATTTAAAATTAAAAACATAAAAATGATAATATATTATTTTATAAAAAAATGTGAAAGGACTTTCTTTATGAATTAAGAGTATTTCACTTGAAAATGACAATAATATTATTTTATGAGAAAGTATGAAAAGACATTCATTATGAGTACTTTACTTGAAAATGACAATAATATTATTTTATGAAAAGACTATCATTATGAGTACTTTACTTTATGACTTAAAAGTACTTACACCACTACCTTGGTTAACTATGTGTTTTCATCCACCATAGAAAATTTAACAAATAAGCATTCTTAACTCATGCAATGCCACCTCACCAAGGGGGATAATGTCATCTATTAGAATGTGATTGGTTGTTTTTTATAGTACATTTTCTTTGTTTTGAGGCCATTTTTTGACCTCAAAATTTCTCTAATGGTATACACTAAATCTCATGATGAGTAGATTTTGGGTGTAACAAAATGCCCCTGAAAGCATGAAGCTGTTGAAGATAGACAGATGAAGTGCTTTGATAGAAGGAATGGCAATAGACTCATCGGACGAAGGACACTGCTGCAGTACAACTGACTCTGAACTGACAATCTCATATGAAGTACAACATGGTTGCCGACCAATACATTGCAGATCCATGGTAGTAAGGACCAACTGAACACAATCATGGCTACTAGACACATGCGTAGATCCATGATGAGATGATAACACAGCCACAACCAGTACAAAAGTGGATCCGTGTGATATAACTCAATACAAACTCCATCGCAACCTGGGTAAAACATGACTCCCCAGGGTCTTCAAGCCGAACCCGCAATGATACAAATCTATCCATGTGATTACAAATGTCCTGACATCGAACGTGGTAGAAACCACTTGATTATCGACCATTGATGTAAACCGTTAACAAGTGTGAGGGAGATCACCATTGATGTCAATGATTCCTAAGGTATCATGGTACATATCATCAAGCGGGAATAAATGAGTTGAAGTTGAACGCGAGATGAAATATTTAAATCAAGAGCCAGTGATGTAAAATCAAGATGAAAGCGAGGTAACCTACCATTGAGGCATGCAGGGCCAAGGTACTTGACTAGTTTCTAGATTCGATCCTCAGATGATGAGTTGAAGTTGACAAGGATGAATCCGTCCAAGGAGGGCCATGATGAATCCCCCATCAATCGAGATGAAACACGACAAAAATGTATAGGGTAGATCGGATGGTACAGTAGCATGTGAGACTGACACAAAGTAAAACGACATGGTGATGGGTGTACTGACTGTAGATGACAAATGATAGACGTGTTCTTGAACATGAACATGGCATGACTTGGCCGTATTGACACAATGAGTATGACACAAAATTCTAATGCAACTGATGATGGGAGATTTCTTTGAATGACTCAAAAGAGTAATAGGACTCAGAAAGTAAGCGGGGACTCATAGACAAATGGATGACCCAAGTACAGCATGCAAATGCAGATGAGTGCCATGTTCAATAACGACTACATATTGCCACTAATAAGGTATGTAACACAAAACCCTTTCCTTTTTCCCCATCATGAATGATGAGTTTCTCATGTGTTTTTCATGAGCTTGATGTGGGTAACCAGATGCTCAGTATAGCTCATCTCATAGATGAGTCCAATCCCAAATATTTTCCAAACCTGGGATAGGAGGGGTTCGTCCCATGATGGGCCCTTCATTGTGAAAATTTTAACCAGTCGATAGAAGGTAAGGTTGGTCATCATTTCATGTTTAGAGAGTCTCAAAAAAATTTAAAAAGACTCCAACGGTCCTTTTTTGGAAAGTTAGCCTCGTCACTCAAAAAAGTGTAAAACAACGCGGGAGAGGATTCTTCTAGTCATGATTAGCTAGAGTATGCCTTTTTTGTAATTAGTGCCTTTGGTTTGAAAAATGGGTAAACTATCACCAGAAAGACGACCAGTCAAATACTTTAACAAGCGTGAACGCGAAAAGTTTGCTTGGCAATCTTTTCTTTTTTTGAGAGCCTTAAAAGAGCTTAATGGCAGACTCTAGGGGTGTCCTTTTCCATGGAAGTTTAACGAGCCCGAAAAAGTGATAAATCATAACTTGGTACTTGTTCTCATAGTTCCGTGAGTACGAGAACAACCAAAGAGTAAACTCATCATCACGCAATAATTACAGACTTACTGTTGTAAAAATAATGACAAAACGTTCAAGGGAGTGTTCATACTTGTGATGACCATTTTGATACGAGAAACAACACAAAAGACCACTTACAACTCCTGCACACTAGAAAATGTGTCAAATAGCCTCAAATATGACAAAAAAGGTCAAAAACCATGATAAATGGCCCAAGAGCATCAAAATATTTGAAAAGGAATATTCCATTATGATTATAAATAGAAAAATGGGCCAAAATAGATTTCATTGTTTAATTTTCCAATTTGGGAGGAGAAGTACCAATTTGGAGCCAAAACTTCCTTTATCGATTCCGGGAGCTATGATCTGCCATTTCACCCACCATCAGGAGCAGGTAAGCCTAAACTTCATCCAGCAACTTTCCAATGGATTAGATTTTGTTTTTAGGTTCAAATTTTGGGTCTTTTTATGGATTCATGGAGGGCTACTGCACTCTCGGCTTATTGTCGTTGGTGCTTTTGGGAACTGCGATGAGACCTACTCGGCGCAGGTCCCAAATGGACAAAGTGCAATGACATCGCACTGTACGCAAATGTACAGTGCAACGATGGAGCTGCACTTCCCAACCACCAAATTCAATCCAAAAAATGAACTTGCAGAGGTTGAAGTAGGACCTAACAGTGTTTAAATGCCCTTCTTGGTAGGTTTCTTTCTAGCCAACATGGTTTTAGAGTGGCGATAATGAGAACACGAAGTAGAAGATGAACAAGCTTCCAATGATCCACAATGCATGGATTCCTTGAGGAACTGTGGTTTCCTCAAGTTCTTTGAGATTCAGGGGATGAGATCCCAAATCCCATTTCTATCACACATGCTCCAGAGTTGGGATGCCACCCAATAGTATTTCGTGATTGGTGAGCACATCCTCACAATAGATGTTGAGGACATCTATTTTATCACAGGTCTGTCCCGGAGAGGGGAACCTATACATATTATTTGAACACGGGCCAGTGACTGCACAGTTGATGACATGGTGTCACGGCATTGTACTACTCTTTCTCGACCTTCCAATGGGAAGATTCTTATCAGGGATGTGGTGAGCCGCCCACTGCGTACCATATTGCACTAGAGCGGGGGGTAGCCAAGCCCCACACATGGCTACTCGGACCCAGATTCTTTATGCTGAGGACTACATGTCCCCCATGGTTTTCAACTGGTGCGAGGGTCTCCTCGCAAACCTCCTAGCTCAGCTGACCAAGTGTCGACGGGGAGAGCTAAAGAAGTTTGGTTATGGGTCGATCGTGGTATCGTTCCTCTTGGAGTGGATCCCTCTCTTGCGCCCACAGGTGGAATTAGATGATAGGGAGCCTAGAGATCCCCACATGCTCAAATGAACAGAGGTCATGAATCATGATGGTGGAGGACCCATCATCAACTTTGCTCCTATGTTCTTCAGCTGGCTAGAAGGCTAGTTACTCATCGTTGAAGACTTCCCATACAATGGTATGGATTTCAGAGAGGATTCTTACTTGGTGCTGCCTAAGGATGCAGCATGGGGTGACATAGGTGAGAAAAAAACCCTTGTACTTTTGATTTTGTATATTTATCATTTTTTTGATGCAGTGTTGACAAGTATATAACATGTATGTGCAGATGTGGGGCTCATACGTCCGATAGAACTTTCTCTCTTGGACAGGAAAGATAGAGGTGGGGAAGCAGTTGTGCCCCCAGGTGCTCATGCTGCCATCGAGGAGATGGAGGATGCGGATGGCCAAAGTACTGAGGGGGACAAGAGAGTCCATGAGAATGGTGGTGATGTGTCATGGGAGCATACGAATTGGTAGCTCCGGACTGTGATGTAGCTCGCGAAAGGTTGGGGCCATGGCTAGGGCGTGCTACGGAGAAGGGTTGGAGATGCGAGGAGATACGGCCAATGATGCTGTCTGCGGCGTGGGATGCCCCCAGCGCATCGTGCTGGGAGGACTCGCCACGAGGGGTGTTAGGTATAATGGTATAGAGGTAACCTGACTGGGCGTATATGAGGTCAAATTGTTGGGCTTTGAGGATGGCCTCTTCTTCAGACTGGGGTCGTTCAGATGCCACATCCTTGGCAATGACAGGAAGGAGGGATTTTAGGAACCAATCTAGGAAGATACGGTCGTCTAACTTGATCTTGCAGAGGCTGCGGCGTCGACGCCACTCATGAATGTGGTCAGTGATGTGGGTAGCTGTGTTCTGTCTGCAAGACAGTAAGATCTCAACTCCCGCGTCATAGCGGACAGGTAACTAAAAGAACTGCAGGAAGGTCGAGGCAAGGGAGGTAAAAGTGTCATGGGCCCCATGGGGCTGCTCGATGTACCACTTAGCTGTAGAGCCAGTGAAGGTGCGCTGTAACAGACGGAGGCAGACAGAGTCATCCACTATGGAGTTGGAGGAACACCATAGATGGAAGGACATAATATGGTTCTGGGGGTCCTCACCTTCCTTGCCCTCAAACTTAGGAATGTCAGAGGGGAGTTTGGTGGGCATGTGAGGCCATGTAGGGTCATGTCTGATAGGATCGTTAGTTAGTCTGGCTAGGTCAGGAAGGTTGAGGCTATCCATGAATGGCAAACTAGTAGAAGGATGTGACATACTAGTGGGTGTGACCAAATTGGGGCCAATGCCCCCAAGTGGAGGGGTTGGGTTCAGGATTTTGCCCCCAAGGGGGGGAACGAATGTGGTATAGGATGGTACGACACCACCAAGGGTAGCGTGAGTCACTGGTGGAGTGGTGATAGGTATGCCAGCTACTAGAATGGGTACGGTGACTGGAATGGTGGACGTGGCCCCCATCGAGGGCATACCCAAAACAGGTGTGGTAACTGGTGTAGTGGTGGCTGTGCCACCAATGGTCCCTACAAAGAAAGGAGTGGAAGTCACACCAGCCATGGGGCTAGTAGGGGCAGTGTAAATGGGGTTCTCAGACTCTGCCTCAGAATCGAAAGTAAAGTGAGGGGCGTTAATATCTGGTGACGGAGTCCTATGCCGTTGACAAGTGGAGTCAAGTGACAAAGCTCAAGATCTATGATGAGTGGTATCAAGTGATGATGATCTAAGTCTATGACGGGTGGTGTCAAGTGAACCGTGCTGTGGGGTCTCGCCCCTAAGGCACCGAGAATGTCTCGGGGACTCAATGGTGACAGATGTTTTCAAATATCTGGGGGTTGTGTTGAGTGAAAAATAGCTCAAAAACCCTAATGCAACCGAGTGTGTAGAAGGAGAGCTCAAAAATTATGGCACTCAGTCCAACAACAAACTCAAAACACCTACTGTAATAGTTGTGTTACAATAAATGGAGTATCAACAGAAATGGTCAAAATACCAACAAGCAGCAGGTTTCCTAGAAAATACAAATAGTTGACTCACTAGACCAAAAGGAGGTAAGGGAGCATGCAAACACCTAAATAAATAGTATTCTAACTCAACTAGACATATCCTCTGCAAGGTGATGAAATCCAAGTCAGACAATATGGATAGGAGAGCCAAGTGGCTAAAGATATCCCCCTACCGGGAGGGACACCGGGTAGTCAATCCTAGAAGAAAGGCAACTAAGATACCTCGTTCATGACACATCTAGAAAAGGTGAATTTTCCATTTGGTCCTTTTACTGCAGTACCCCCATACAGGGATACCCCGAGAACTGCAAAAGGTAGCCTTCGGTTACTGAATGGATTGCGGTATTCCACTCAGGCCTCCGGAACCAGTCTGGCGACTTCAACCCTCCTAGGGGAGAGGCCCTCTGATAAACTAGTTGTGACTGTGCCAAAAAATACTAGGGGATTTTGGTTCCCTAATGGACAACAGCTATGTCTCAAGTGTAAGCAACCAAGGGGTGTTATTTGGATTCCTATCCCCCCGATCCTACCTAACTACAAAAATTCTTATGTGTTCCCCAAGTGGGGTTAGAATGTTGGTTGTGTTAAGTACTTTTTAAGGCTCACTTGAATTAGGTGATAGAGTGTGTGCTTGTGATATGATGATGAACCCAAGTAAAAAGTGCCACTAGGGTGGGCAAATTTCTAACTAGCAATAACGAGACAGAAATTAACCTTTGAAATGCAAAATTTTCCTTTTTTAAATTAAAAATGCTGAAAATGTAAAAACGATTATGTAAATGAAACAGAAATAAAACTGTAGAAAAAGGTTGTAAGGAATGGTGGCTGCGGGTAGGACAGATGGTTGTGCTGGTGCAGAAAATAGTGCAACAAAGTGTTGGGTTCAAAATAGAGAAAAATGCAGAAAACAGACCGTGGGTTTTTGGCAAATATGGGCAGTTGGACCGCGGAAAACAGCTAAACAGTCGTAGTCGGGTTGCGGGTTTTAGGCTGAAAAACGCAGTTGGTTCGTAGGAAAAACGTCAAATGTCGCAGGTGGGTTGCGGGAAAATGGCCGAAAGCCACAGGCGGGATGCAAGAAAGACGCCGAAAGGCACCGGTGGGTTGCGGGAAAATGGCCAAAAGCCACAGGCGGGACGCAGAAAACAGGGTAATACCCGCAGTCGGAACACAGGTAAGTGCCTGAAAGACGTAGTCGGAGCGCAACTGCAGGGGGTAAAAGATGCGGTTTATGGCGGCCGAAAGGGACAACCGAACAGATAAAATATTTAAAAATTGTAACCAGAAATTCAAACCTAGGGGAGTCACCAAAACTGTAGCTAGGGTTTTCACCCTAGCTTGTGCAAATGAGCACCTACTAAGGAGAAGGGACTCCTTAGTAGCAGTTCAATAAACAGTAATTAAAAGACAAGGTATTAAAATGAAAATTATTCTAAGCAAGTACATGAAACATAAAAGACAAGATATAATATAAATTGTTTTTTGTATTAAAGCTTTACCTCCAATGTGAAGGTTGGTGAAGTTCTTTCAATTGTCTAAGAGGGTTGCTCCAAACTCCAGCTTTGCTCCTTCTCTTTCTCCAAATGGTTGGGAATGGGCCAAAGAGGCACTCAATGGTGAAAGTAGCTCAAGGGTGAGCTAGGGTTTCAAGAGTGATTTTGGTAGAGTAAGGGTATACTTGATTGTGGATGTGAAATTAGGGGCCTCCATCACCTATTTATAGGTTTTTGGTGGTGGAGTGCTGGCCCATGGTTTTGGGAACCATATGGTTTAGGTCAACTGTATAGGGTTTTTCCCTCCTTTTTCCTCATTATTTTATATTTTTTATTCCCCTTTTAGAGGGTTTTTGCTATTTTGGAGGAATTTTGGATATTTTTGGAGGGAAAAGGGTTTTTTAGCCTTTTTGAGGCTTTTTTGATGGTTTTGTGGCCTTTTGGAGGCATTTTTGTCCTTTTGGAGGCTTTTTAATGGGATTTGAGGGTTTTAAAGGCAAATATGGTAGGAAAAATGGACAAATGAGTCATGTAATGGGGTAGATGAGGTAGTGAGCACATTTTGGGTGTTAACACCTTCAAATATCATCTTCTTTGTTTTTAAATTTATAATGGCCAAATTGTCAATAGCCCAGTCGATTCCTAACAGTGCAGGAAAGGGATGGCTATTGTCAACAATTTCGATGAATTCAAAGTCCGCATGGCTTTGTACTCTGTCAATATCAACCACAACACTGGCTAAGCGGCCGAATGGTATAAATTTCTCTTGGTTGGCCATTCTCAACTAGATAGGTGACCATGACAGCTTTGGACGACCCATATGCTGCCATGTCTGCTTGGTCAAGACATTTACTTCTGACCCTAGATCAAGGATCACTTCGTCCATCTCAAAGTCTCCTATCTGCGTAGTGAGCCTCATTTCTCGGCACGACCTCTTCTGTTTCTTTATATGGTGTAGTGCACCATCAGAAGTTTCTGCTTCTGTTTGTGGTTCATACATATTTATGAGCTTCTCCAGCTCTGCTATCGTGTTTTAATTTTTCAACAACTTCATGCAGCTTCTCAGGAACGTGCAATAGAGGTGCTAACATCTGATGTGTGTCTAGTCTTGTCATATGCAGTAGGTGTGTCTTCAATATATGGTACATCGCTGCGCAACGAGATCCTTGGTGATTTACGTGTTAGTTCTTTGAAGGTATCCCACGCGTCAACAAAAGCTTCTTTGTTCTTCTTCAGATCCAGAGCAGGAATCTTCCCTGGGGCTTTTCTTACCCATACTATTTCAAGAGGGCTCTGCTTCGCATGAGCTTCTCCGGAATTGGAAGCCTCTGCTCCCCTATCACGGCTTGTCTCGACGCCACTGTGTGTGACTACTTTAATGCTAGGATTCACAGGTTTGTTCTCTGCTGCGATCCATTAGATGTTCGGGGTTGGCGCGTTTGTTCTTCTTCATTTCTGCATCTCTACCTCTAGCACCGGGCAATATTCTATAACATGATCAAATGATTTACAATAATTACAGGCGGTGCATGGATTTACACAGTCTCTGGATACATGACCTGGCTGGCCACAGTTATAGAAGATGACCCTGTTGTGGCCTCTTTCCTGTGTCGGGCTGGTATTTCTTCCTCTACCGTGGTATCCACCACCATGGCCTTTGTAAGCAGATTGATCATAGTGCATGTTTTCTTGCTTTGGCTGGTTATCTTCTTGCACTCTGTACAAGCCAGTGCCTCTCATTGAATCCATGTCAAACTTTCTTTCATTCATTAATTCATAGGCGTGGCAATTGGATTCATCATGTCCAACTGATTTGCAGAAATTGCAATATAGATTCTTAAGTGTCTTCACATATTTCTGTATCAGGTAAAAATCTTCAGGTCTACGACCAGTAGTTTTGCAGATCTCACACCAGGGTGGCCGGTTCTGATTGATGGGGTTAGGCGCACCACTGCCGAGATAGTCGCGGTATAGGGGACAATGCTCTCAGTCATGACCTTCTCATTTTCAACTTGTGCACCAGATCTCGTGATGAGGTTCATATCGCTGCTCTTTTTCATACTTCATGCTCTGTAGCTGCAATGTCAGGGTGGTAAGCTAGTTCTGAATCTGTGTCATCCCAGAACTAGACTCACCAATCGGCGAAGCCTCCATCTTCATCGCGATTTCCAAGGCCTTTGCCTGGGATGTAACCTTCTGTTGCATTAATGGTAACCTAATGTGTGGCAACAATGCAGCAATGAACCATTATTTATGTTTTTGGGTGCTATGACAAATCTCACTTGGTCCAAGAGTGTCTTGAACTTCTGGTCGAATTTCCAGATCGATTCTGTCACTCTCTGCTTGATTTCCTTCAGCTCAGTTATACACTGAGACTCAAACATTTGTTTCTTGAACTCTATTATCACATCAGCTTTAATCTCTCTAAGTGTCCTGGGCTGTGTGGTAGAATACTTCATGAACCGAAGCAGCGCTCTATCTCTAAATGTAGTAACAAGCTGGGTTTTCTTCTCATCATCATCTCGGATCTGTCTGACACTCCAGACAGCTTCGCAAAGGAACCAGTGCTAGTCAGGATCTTCTAGACCCATCCCTTTGAATATAGGAAACTTCATATCCATATGGGCCATGGCTCTAGGGGGAGGTATAGCGCTCAAAGAGGCACCTTCAGGTGTGCTCTGAGGGGTGTTAGGCTGTAGTACAAGACTCTGCGCAGTAAAAGCAAATGGGCGTATAGGGGTAGATGTACTAGGCTATGTATTCGGCGGGTTGGGATCTACAAGTGGAGGGTTTTGAGGAGTAAATGGAGGTGCGGCTTCGTTTTCAATATCAGAAGGAATCTCAGTATCTATGTGGAGTCTAGAGCCTCCAGGATTCTTATTGAACTTGTATCTTTTCCCACTTCTTAAGTTGTGAGTATCTTCATCGAAATCGCTATAAATGTTATTTACCATGACAACTTGAAAAGATTACTGCATTCTTAAAAAACCTTTCTCAGGCAACAGCATCTTAATGTATAGACTAAGATTGTTCAGGAACATACCTTGGAAACCTCCGAAAAAGGGTGCCTCTACTTGGCTATAGGATTTGAGCGTATCCACAACAAACTCTGTGACAAATCCTTCTAGCATATGATCGACCCAAAAGTTGACTGCCTGGGTCAGTGAACTATCTATCACTTTGAGCTGCGCTACTAGCTCAAGATTCCACTCTGTAGGAACTCCTCCTTGAAAGCAAGTTTTCTTTTCTACGAGCCGCGAGATCCATGCGTGCAGCTCGTCCAAAAATGTAGCCCAGAAAATTTCGTGAATGTCATCCAACAGATAGATATTCGACCACTATGTGTCATTCAGACGCGGATGTTTGTTCTCTTGTTTTTTAAAGTCTCTTATGGTCTTATCCCACCAAGCCTGGATTTCTGTCTTCTCAGGATGCCAGTTCAATGCACTTTCTGGGAGCTCAAACTCTTCATCACTCATCACGACTGGAACTCACCACAGATTCTAGCACAGCAATAGAACCATTTGTTGGCTTATCAAATACTTACCAGAGGTTTTATGAAGACCCAGGTTCTACGCGGTTACCTTAAACCAACAAAACCCCTTCACACTGGCCCTTTCGGCAACAACCTGCGAGCAGGCTGAGGTCTCACCCGAGGTGTTTCTAATGGGGCACTACAGACTCAGATGTCCACAGTGAGTGATGATTTGATGATTGTGACGATGTTCACGGTAGCACACCAATCAAGCGCTATGAAGGTCGAACTGCGCAGTGATGGCCAACACCACAATCCGCACCACTACCTTCTTCCTTACTGCGAGACTCAATATTGTTCTGCGAACACTGCCACTTGAATTCCTACACTTAGATCATTCGCAGAATACTTAAGGAAAAGGGGATAAGTGTCAACTATCCACTCAGTTATACACTTAACTAGATGACTATTTAATGCTCAGAACATACCCTTAAGTGTTACTATTTTAAGCATAACCCTCAAGTGCGAAATAACAGTTATACATTCATCGACTACATCCATTAAATATGTAAACAATTCCCTCTATGCTCAAGCAGATGATAGATTCACTATCCTTATAAGCATGCTAATACTAACCATACATCTATTCATGTAGACTTAACATATCATTCTATACTCTCTTGATGGAAAATGCATATAAAAGCCTTCTCATAATAGACTATAAGTAAACATTCCAACATCCAACTACGGAACAGATAACTATAAATGTAGACACATAAACATACAGTCTCACAACGCACTATTTAACATGGTTCACTCCCCCGGGTGGGATGCTATGTCCACAAGAACTGTGTTTGATATTTCTTTTAAGGAAGGGTTCATAGTTCTTAGACACACACTCAGTTGCGACTCTCTTCTTGCTCAGATAGGTCTCTGCGCACTCAGCTGCAGAGCATTTACAATCTATTCAAATGATATTACAATACAATATTCAACAGTAGCCGACAGTGAGCAACCCTTCCTATACAAAAAATTGTCTTCTTAAATAGATCACACCCGAAGGTCGTGTCTTTACAACATTGAAGACCGAAACCCTTAGGGTTTCCAAATCACTACGGTCCCTCTGAACCGTTGTGCCATCTTTTGATAGCGATCCTGCTGTGATGGCAGTCCTCCATGCCTTAGATCCATCGCTTTCAACCATCCTGTTGCATACACTCCAATAGGTCATCCACTTCGAGCCGCCCTTCCACTGACTGTCTCGTGCGACTAGCTCAGCTCTTGGTCGCTTTCTCTACAGGTCGTCCCTCTCTTAACGGCCATGTACAACTAGCTCAGCTCCTAGTCGCTTTCCTTCCGTCATTTTCCTCTTAATGGTCGCGTACAACTGCTGCATGCCAAACTGTCCCTTTCCCAATCCATCCTCTACTTAATGAACTCATACAGTTGGCCACCTTCCCGATCTGCTTATGCCCGCAACTCGACATCTTTTCAGCAGCCTTACCAAAAATAGACCACTGCTGGTCTATCCGCTATATACGGCCATCCTCTGTCTAGTACACAACTTTACTGGCTCCACGTGGCCTACTACCTTCGTAGCACTGATATTGCACGGCACTGATCTTCATGGCATCCTTCAAAACTTGGTACTGCGCACATCTTCACAGCACTCCCGCTACTTAGGCAAAATTCATTATTCTGAACTGTGCACAACTCAGGTCCCTTCAGCATCAAAAATGTCACCAAAAATGGCCCTGTTGGGAAAGGCCCAACATGCTAAAAGCGACTCTGATGAGATGGTGGACTGCACACAAAGGAATAATAGATAATTGGAAGCAATATTATAGAAGGTTGTTACATCTTAGATTTGGATAAAAAACTAAATATACTGCATAGAAGTATATTTGTTTGAATTTCCTTGCAGATCATATGGCACAGGGAACTGCGACATGGAGGTTAGTACCTAAGCAATAATGGATGCACTTGTTTATACATACTTTGGATATGATTCCAAGGAATCAGTATACAGAACTGGAAGTGAATAAAGGAACAACACACTAGGAAGAGTTGGATTGAAACTTCAAGATAACCTTCATCTTTGAAGGTGATAATCCTTCGATTGACAAAGCTATACAAATTATGAAAAGTGAGATATTTACAATAGAGGAACCAATACCTGTATGGATTGAACCTAAATGGCCTACAATTGTTTTAGAAGTTTTGGAATGCAATAATGTTACTAGAGAAGAATAGGAGTTCTAGGACCCAAGGCACTTGCAAGTAGTTTAAAATAAAGGAGAGTGCATGCAGTAAAGCATCTTGAGGTTGAATTTGTTGATTTTGCAAAGATGATGAAAACACACAAAGTGAATATCTGTATGAAGGATAATCTGAAGTTCACAAACATAGGAGATTACTGGAGTGAAAATATTGTCTAGAATATTATAGAATTACTTAGTGAATGCCAATATCTATTCCTGACCTTAGTTTTAGAAATTAAAGGCACTAAGGGAGTTAGGAGAAATGAAGATCCCTTTGAAGCTTGATGCCAAGCCAATAAAGTAGACACCATATCGATTGAACTCGATGTATAAGTAGAAAGTGAAAGCATAGATAGATAGGATGTTAGAAGACATAATTATTGAACCTGTCACAAAATAAAAATGGATTAGTCCGATGGTAGTACATTATAAGAAAATGAGTGGAATTAGAATCTGTGTTGATATGAGGAAATTGAATGATGCTAGCTTACATGACCCATTTCCTAACTCGTTCACAGATGTAGTTTTGGGAATGTAGGAGGAAAAAAAGCTTATTCATTTATTGATGGATTCTCTAGGTATCACTAGATCAAGATTGCGTAGGAATATTGACATATGACAACTTTTGCTACAAAATGGGGATTCTTTCAATACATCGTCATGCATTTTTTACTCAAGAATGCGCCAACAATACTTTTTGGGTTTTTTTCACGACATTTAAGGAATTCATTCATAAATTTCTAGAGGTTTATTTGGATGATTGGATAGTGTTTAGTTTGTTAAAGTGTCATATTGAGGTTCTATGCTTGATGTTGGACAGATGTCAATAGTACCAGATTTCCTTAAATTTTAAGAACTGTATTTTGTGTGCACCATTTAGTATCTTGTTGGGTCATGTAGTATGTAAACAAGGACTATTGATTTATCCTACAAAGATCATTGTTATTGTTAATATGCCACCACCTACTTCAGTGCAACAACTATGTGCAACATTGGTCATACAAGGTATTAAAGAAATTTTATCAAGGGATATGTGCAGATTACTGCACCACTAGGAAAATTGTTGAATAAGGAGGTAAAGTTCCAATGGAATAAGGAATGTTTGATAAGTTTGGATACTTTGGAACAAATTTTTTTTACTGTGTCGATTTTGGTTTTCCAGACTTGAAGAAGAAATTCCATGTCCATGTAGATGCATCATCCATAGCATGTGGTGTATTTCTAGCTTAGTTAGGGGAAGGAGATTTGGATCATCACATTGCATTTGCAAGCATAAAATTATCAACTACATAACAGAACTACAGTACCACAAAGTGCGAAGGATTGGAAATGGTGTATGCACTGCATAAGTTTAGGCATTATCTGTTGGGATCACATTTCAATATGTATATGTATTTTTTTGTGCTAAGATTCTTAGTCAATAACTCAATGTTGGGGAAGATATTCCCATGGCTATTGTTGTTTCAAGAATATAATTTTGAAGCGGTTGTGAAACTAGGAAAGTTGAATTCGAGACCTAATCATTTTTCGCATATACTCACAAGTGAATATGTAGGAAACATATATGGCAGTCTACAAAATGAACACTTATTTGAAGTACAAATGATCGATGACTACTTTGGAGACATTATTCATTTTTTTAGCTAGGAATAGTTCCACCGACTTTATAGTTGCATAGAAAACTAGCTAGTAGTAAAGTTCGCATATTACCAACTAATAGTAGGGAATTTGTATAATTTAGGCACATAACATATTCTTAGGTGATGTGTATTGCAACACGAGAGGCCCATAATATTTTCATACGCACATGGAGGAGTTGCGAGAGGCCTCTATGTAGGGAAAGCAATGGATCAAAAGATTTTGCAATAGGATTTTGGTGTCCTACCCTTCAGAAGGATGCTCATTTTGTGACACGATTTTTGTGTCCTACATTTTCAGTGGGGTGCTCAGGGGGATGGTCATTTCTTAGTTAGAAATGCATTTTTTTATTATGGGTCCAAACTTAGGGTAGCGCTCTCCTGTTTGGGAAAATTTTTAGAAGCAGGATTGATGGCCCAATATTGCTTCATTCCATTGGAAATTGGAAACCTCAAGCGTTCTAACTTAGGACAAAATCCTTCATTGAGGAGGTGAAGGCCCCTCTTATTGGATTCTTTGTCAGGCTCCATTAGAGAGCTGGGAACATCTCTTTATCAAATGCTCCTTTACTACAAATATTTTGGATAGCGATGCTTGTATTTTTATACAGTATGATTGTAATTGAGACAATCTAAGTCTTAACCATCGAACATTGGAGATCTAATGCATTTGGGAATCTTAAATTTAATCATTGCTTCCAACTTTTCCCAATTTTTCTCTTGTGGGTAGTATGAAATGAGAGGAATAATCACATTTTCAACAATTCTACCCACAACTTGGAGTTTGTTTGGAAGAATCTTCAACAAAAATTGAATGAAATTGTTCGATTTAGATTCTAGGATACAAAGGATTGGAATGGATACACCTCAAATAAAGGTATCCATGCTACTTGGGGTATTTTTCCTGTAGATGGCACCTAGTGTTCAAATTTGAACCCTTCCCAACCCTTCCAAAGGGTTCTAGCCCTTCCTAAATGTGTAAAGTTAAAATTGGGCTTGAAAAAAAATTAAAATATGAATTTTACCCTTCCAATTAAGAAGGACATAATTTATATCAACATTTCAAAAGAAGGGAAACATTTGAAATTACATATCCATATAAATTTCAATTTCTATGTGGAAATTCCTAGGCTATAAAATTCCACACGTCATTCCAAAATTTGAAAATAACATAAATTATAATCACTCAATCACTCACATCACGCACTCACTGCTCAGTTGTGCAAGATGACGAGCGATGACTGAATACAACGAGGAACTAGCCATCGATATTTGATTCTAACTCTCAAGTCACTTCGGGCTACGATCTAAGGTGTGACAATAAGTCAACGACTATGGTTGTATCAACATAGAACCACTACTAGTCTACTACTAGGCCCAAAACAAACCCGAAACTTTGTGCCTACTACCTATGTGAAGTTGTCTACCAATGTCCACCCATTTTTTTGTCAAAATGAAATTCAAATGGCTGGTTTGAGGAGTCCTCCTATACAAGACCTCATTTCTTGCATGAATGTCATAGACTCATGGAAACTCTAGACAAAACTCAATGGCATGCAACTACAAATAATGGCATGCAATTAGGACCACAAACCGTGTAGAGGTCTATTTATGCATTGATATAGAGAAGTGGCACTGGGAACACGATATGGAGAAACGAATAGTTAGAAGAAAACATTTGGACAAAAGCACCACAATGGTTATTAATAGAATAAATAAAACAATGGATGAGGAATAGTCTTAATTTGATGGGTGGAATGATCATGACGTAATCTCCCTCCGTCCTTCCAAACATATGTGGTTTCTCACCACATTTTTCTTCCGTGCTCTTCACCGAAATACATATAAAAATTACATGTCTTTAGATCCTCTTCTCTTTAGATCCTCATCTCATAGTGATAACTAACTTTTATCCTCACCACATTTGTCTTTGGCAATCACCACCAAAATACATATAAAAATTACAGGTATTTACATCCTCTTCTCTTTAAATCCTCATTTCATAGTCCTAACTAAGGATTATCATGCATGCACATCGTCACCTTATAATATCAATTGGGTTAAGGCACAAAGACAACCATAAAATGTCAAATGTGTTAAGATGAAAAGACTAAGATGCATCTATAAGTAAGTCTTATAGTAAATTTACCATATAAGTACTTAATTGACACTATCAACTAAGATTTGACAATTTGTATTGTTGTAACATTCTTATCACTCCTTATCAATGTGATTGCAGGGCACTCTTTGAAGGTGAAGTCCACAATTTTAAATATTCTTCCTCATTCTCATGGCTTTTGGTAAGACAATAAGGAGGATAGTGGCCCGCATCAACATTGAAAATGGTTTCGACATAGAGGTAGATACATTAATTCTTTTCATTAAATAACTTAAATTTCATGTGAGTGACTACGAATTCGTAGAATCGTGGATTGGTACAAAACACAACAAATTTTAGAGCTTCGAGCTCTTAATTACTTACATATAGAATTTTCTCAAATCCAACCATTAACAAACTTATTTTGGTGTTGTGGTTCAATTTAAAAGGCAATCTGTTGAGATTCAAACATCTAGTGAGTCGCAAGGCTCTAGTTGACTTAGGCTTGATTCCATTTCCTCTCCATCCCATACTTGTATGTTGCTGCGACAAGTGTTGAATAACAAAATTTGATGCCCCAACCCATGTGATGCTAGCGTTGTTGACTTCCTTGGCATGGAGGATTTTTTTTTTTGCTTCTATTATCTTTGCAGACGATTATATCTATGGTTTTGTTGGTTTAGTAGGGACAATTTTATTCATGTTTTGTTCTTCAAGCTCTTCTGAGCTATATGTTGCCTTATAGACAACCTGATTTCCCTTTGGGTAGGTTAGCCTCTCTATTTTTGTACATTGTCTCTAATCTAATTTCTAGCATTCCACAAAAAAAAATTAACAATAATAAGAGAATAATATTAATTAACATTAAGAACATTAATATTAACATTAAGAGCATTGATAATAACATTAATAATAAAAACTAATATTAACATTAATGTTGATTGCACCAAGAAGACCATCAAAGTGTTGTAACATATTAGTGAGAGGGAAGTGTTCGGCTCTCCCATAAAAAATAAAAAATAAAAAATAAAAAATAAGAATACACCCATCAATGACTTGTAGCATAGTAGTGAGAGGGATGTATGTCTAGATACTTTGTATAACCAAAATTAGATGAATCTATAATGATATTAAGAAATATTGATATTTTTTAAAACTAACATCAATAATAATAATATTTCTTAATACTAATATTTGTTAATACTACTAATAATATATACTCTCTAAATTTGCTTTCCATATAGCTGCAATATACATGTATCCCTAAATTTGATTTTAAATACCATTAAACTAACGTCTTAAAAGTTTTCTGTTGAAAAAGATGTCACCCAATCTAAGATCATCGGTTCTCCTATAAAAATGGAGGCGCCCAACGTTTTCCAAAGAACATTGATTATATCATTAGCGGTAGATATATTTGGAGATATATTTGAAGCAGCCATGGTCGCCATGATCAGATCATTAGCGGTAGCGGTATTAGTACTAATCGTGGTGCTAACAAACAGCGTGGCAGGCGATCTGACTCCAGGCGTCGTTTATAATCCAATCGTTTGTAACACGCAACAAATCGCAAGTGGAGATCAAATCGTTTGTAACACATTTTTTTTTGTCTTAAGTTGAGACAATTTACACAAATATTGTCTTAATACCCCCCTCTGTGTAGTAGTGTATTGAGGTAGTTGGTAACCAAGTAATAAAATCCAAGGTTACTACTTTCCATTTCCATTATGTAATTAATGAAATCTACAATAAACCTACTAGATTTTGATGTTCAACCTTAACTTGGAGGAATTTCTCACATTTGGAGATGTATATGGAAACATATTTCTTCATCTTGGGAGAAAAAATATTGTTTTATATTGTAGAAATCATTTCCTAGTAGCCTAGACATCCAAACATGCCATTTTATAGATTTCATCCATAATAATTCTTCTAAAATAAAATGAATTAGGAAGATATATTCTATTTTCTTAAGTAATAGGTCCATCATCCTTCAACTCATAACCTTCATACATTTTTCCCTAATTATCTTATTGTAATTTATTTTTCACTTGAACTTATTGCTAATCTTTAGCAAGGGAATTAATAATATTATATTGACTTAATATTATCATCAAGTTTATGTTTTCTTAGAATTATAATTTATATATTTAGATACATAGGAGATAATTCATCATTGTAACATCCTTTTCATAGTGCTTACATTTCAAAAGACATAGACATAATGCTTACATTTCAAAACAAAGATATAAAGTTGGAAAGGTTAAATAAACACTATGCCTCTCACCTCTTTCATAGTCTTTCCTTTCCATCATACGGTGGTATATGTTATATAAACACATAGCATGATGAAATGGGAGGAGCTTGATTTTACTTTATCGGGGTGGTGGGATTTGATAGAATTATTAGCAAGGTGAAATCAAGAGGAGCTTTAGACATGATATAATGGAGAATTTGTTGAAAAGCAATCCCAATGGAAGTGGCCCAAAGGAATAAGCCTGATAATTTTATCGAGGAGACGAGGTCAAGGGGATCTTTCAATGATTTTTTTCATTAAATGTGAAATCTCAATATCAAAATCAATATATTAAAATTTTGACAAAACAAATCTTATTAAGTATGTGTCCGATGAAGAAGCAGCTCCTATAGTTGGTTGAGGATTCTATACTTGTGTCAAATAGGTAACTCCGTCCTAATGTGGTGGTTGACCATCGTTAGAAATGGCTCCCTTGAAGATGTGGCAAATTATACCTTGTTTTATAGGTGAACTCATTGGAGCTCTATGACAATGGCTCATAAGTGTCGATCCTCTTGTTTGGAGGAGGAGATCTGTGGCTTCGAGACAGAATTGAAATGGTGCGAGAAAAATAATAGTGCAAACAACATAAAAGTCACGTATTTGGATTTGGTGACTCATCCTTGGAACGATAAAATCAAATCCATTGTATTAGATAGGAACAAAGAGAGTGGATCCTTCATTCAAAAAAACATATATGTACTCTAGACAAGTGGAAACAAGGATGCCATACATTTTGAGTATGTGGAGATTTGAGATTCATATGCATTGTTTGAAGCCATGTAAGGAATTCGGGTATGCTACTCTCGTTTTGTAAATTTTATGTGTTAATAGATGATATTTAAGATGGAGAGTGTGAAGAGTACCAAACCCAAAGAGATGATCGTAGTTGGGAATTTGACGGAATCAATGTCTCATGATTTGAGAGATTTGATCGTAGTTGGGGAGATATCAAAGAGAGGTCTCATGATTTCAGATTTGAAGGTCCTCGAAATTCTCAATCATGAAATATAACTAGGAGAAGAGCGCAATTTCAACCTTTTAATAGTAAAAAAAAGCAATTTTTCCATTGAAATAGAGGTAGAGATATTGGAGGAGCCCAGAGAAGTGGTGATCATTTAGCAAAAAGATGAAGAATGATGATGCAAAGGGCTACTGGTGGAGATTTTATCTTTAAACCAATAGGTGTTTATATCTTAGAATTTTGGGTGGACTATCATCTATGCTTTTCGTAGATTGAAGCAGGATAGGACAAGTGTACTATCCAGATTGATTTTATGGGCATCATTCAAAATTCTAAATAAATAATTATTATATATATATATATATATATATATAGCCTATGCATGAATAACTAGTAACTAATGCATGAAAACTCATTTAACTAAAGAATATAACATGTATATGAGGCATAGACAACAGGTGATTACAACTAAAGCATGGAGAACAACAAATAACTTGTTCATAACACTTACCTATCGGTGTTCACCACCCGCAAGTTAACTAGTTGTGCTAGTAGTAGAAATGTGAGAGGCATTGTAACATGAAAGTGGAATAAAACAAGAAGACAAAATAAAGTATTAGTTATAGATTAACAATAGAGGTGGAAAAATACGAAATAATACTATGCCTGACATTCTTATATTTTGACTTATAAATTTTATACCATTAAGAACTGCTCTTGATCTTATACCATTAAGAATAAGATGTATTTATATTTGTATATGTACCATGTATTAAGCTTGCCATGAATGCTTAAATCTATTTAAATATTTCTATTGAAATATAATATAATAGTTTAAGATGACTATATATAGAGCACTAGAGGGGATATTATTCCAATAGAGAGGAATCATATGGTGCATATGGGACAACAAACATTGTTTTGTTAAGCATAAGCCTTATAACTCATATATTATCTACCATGTTCCTTAAATGATCCATTTAACTCATTCCAATTATTAAAGCCAGTCATTAAATGAATGTGAGAGGTTGGTGGGGAATTCTTCACACGCAGTTATGGAAGCATGGTTGAGTACACTTCTTAAGGAAATTATAAGAATCTCACATTCTATAGTTAAAAGTAGTGTCTACATCTTTTCATCAATTCTCTCATTGTCATTCGACTCTAGCACTAACTCCATGCATGATATGTTCATGCTTTACATTCTGTGTTCTCCGTCGCCAACATTTCCAAATATAGAAATTTACCAAAATTACTATAGTGAATAGGAAATTGTAGACATTAGAATAAAAAATGATGGATGTATGTGAGCATGGAGACAAGTAAGTTATAAAACCTTCACCAACTATATATTCATTCTCTTTGGATACTTCATAATCTAGCTATTATCTTCTTAGACAATCATTATGAACCATTCAATAGGTTGGACTCTTTTTGCACATGTTGAAAAGCACTTTAAGGGAAGGGTGCTTTGAGAGACTCTTGAGCAAAGAAAGGGTGGGCCTTGCTTGTGTTGTGTGGGGTTGTGGAAGAGAGGTCCATGGTTGTGACGACTAAATGTGATGCTTGTAAACCTTTATGGTGTACATATTGGTTAAGTATGAGAGTAAATAAGTTGGGCTAAGAAACAGAGAGAGGGAGTTTGTAGTTGATTCCTTCACCATGGTGGTTTTATAGTGAATATCTTATATATGTAAATACTAAATAAATAATAGTATTAAATAATGATTATTAATAACAAATCAATAATATTGAAAATACACATGTCTTGATTACAAGGACATGTCATATCAACCATGGTGACTAGTTAATGTTAATATAAGCATAATATCCTATGGCCTTGTAACATATACTATAATTCAATCTTTTTATATATAATATTTATTACAAGGTTTTTTTTCAAGAAGATACTTTATGAATTTAGGTTCACTATCTTTCCTATATTATATATTTATTATTAAATAAACCTTACTCTTCATTTCTAATCCAAGCTTTTTTTACCAAGGTTTTTTACTACATATTGGTTAGGATTCAAAATTTCTGCAAAACACATTCCACTACAAATAGAAGATTAGAAAAAACATTAAAAAAATTAAAAAAAAAAGAGAATCGCTAAGAGACAATTGACATTGATACAAAATATAACAATAAAAAAAACGTGATCCGGGTAACTATTAAATAATATCAATGAATAATAAATTCAAGTCTAGTCTGTGTAAGAATAAAAGACAAAATAAATCTACTACATAATCGCTAATGGCTAGTGATAACTAGCACTCAAATCGCCCCCTCTCGGTGATGAAAAATTTTCCAGTGAGGCACAGTTCCACCCTTTCTAGTTTTTTTTTTGGAATTTTGACGATCTCGCTCGTCTTAAAATAGGCCAAAACGCCTAGCGACATAG
This sequence comes from Larix kaempferi, assembly GCA_027924585.1. NCBI lineage: Eukaryota > Viridiplantae > Streptophyta > Pinopsida > Pinales > Pinaceae > Larix > Larix kaempferi. The sequence goes on along the minus strand of BSBM01000809.1, from coordinate 8,471,604 downwards.
TTCTGCAGTAAATGGGGTAGAACTACAATTCTGCCAGTTTTTATAACCGAATCTAAAGAACAGATCACCGAAAAAGCGAAATGATTTGAGTGTCGATCCCATGCCAACGCCATCCCCATCACTAACAAGCAGTTGGAATATAGTTGGAATAGGTTATCGTGTCTCACGTGTTGTCGTTTCAAAGACTTCTCCAATCACATGTTTCTGACGACATGGCAAAACGTAAAAAAGGTGTTCTAAATAATAAATTGAACGGGTATTGAGGAAACGTGGGAACGAAAATTGAGCCACACGTGAAACCAATTTTCACATTATCATAATCTCAAACAAAGTGTCGAGGAAATCAAAGTCAACCATCTTATAAAATAGCAAAGGAACTACAGTGAGCCAAATTTGAGCATATTATTATTTTTAAAAATATAAAAATCATGGACAGGCATATGGACAACATAGGGCCACACAAACATGTCGTGAGACAACATGAACGACCGCATTCTCAAAATAATTCCTTTGTGACATCTGGCCTGGCGTGTTGTCAATTTAATTCCTTTGTGACGTATTGACAAACAGGCTACGATCCATTACGACTACTATGAATCATGGAGTGTTGTGTCAAAATATTACGTATTGAATATTACGACTCAATATTCTCGCGTGTTGTCTGGTCTGGCGTGTTGAGGTATTGACAAGCACGCTAGGATCCACTATGAATCATGGCATTCTCAAAATATTACAACTCACGGCATTTAATATTCTCAAAATATTACGACTCAAGGCATTTAATATTTAATATTACGACTCACGCCATTTAATACTTAGAAACAAAGAAACAAACATGCTATACGATCCATCACGGCAACGTCAATCTCAAAATATTACGACTCACGGCATATAATATTTAGACATTGACAAATTTCATTTTGAACTGGTCAACTGTTTTGTGGGGAAGCAGAGTCCCCACTTAAAAAGAACTGGCATTGATACCTGGACATTAACATCCGATCATGTGTCATATTCCTGCCGTGTCAAAATAAACGACCCAATCATTGAGGATTCCTGTCTTCTTCAAATCTAGGGAGGCAAGTATCATGCAACTATTTGTTTCAACTTGGTTTTTTATTTAATTTGTTTAAAATTTCTTATAGTTGTTGGCATTGTAAATATAAATGGTTCAAATTGAATTTGTGTGAGAAAGATATTTGTAGACTGATTCATTTTTATAATTAAATTTATTTAATTTTTAAATTATTCTATTTTCAAATTAAAATATATATTTTTAAATAAAATAATGGAAACATGCTTTAAATAAAATAATGGGAATATGATACAACTATTAATTTTAAACAAAATCACTATTATGACAATGATGATGAGGATGACAATGATTTCTTGTGTTTCTCAGAGCACAAATGCCACCAGAAATGATTTTAGGGGCGAATTTTAGTCCATGGGCAAAATTAGAGGAACTTGGAAAATTTGGTGGGCAAATTTTTATATGTTTTTTATTTTCAAAATTTTAATTAATTCGTCCATAATTTATTTAAAAAATAATGTTTAATATGGAAATAGCTCTTTCATATAAGGAAGGAGAGGCCCCGAAAACGGATTTCGCCCCCCATAAATTATGTAAATTCCTTTCTTTCGCCCATCAAATCAGTAAAATGTGTTATGAATACCTCATTCGCCTCCGGATTTCTCGCCATGGAGATTAATACTTGCAATTTTGCCCTCGATTTTGCTGGTAAATGCAAAATACCACTGTTATCGCCCCCTGATTTTCCCTTTGGAGAATTTATTTGGAGAAATTTGTCCATAAATCGTGGAAATGGGGACACGATTTTGCTGGTAAATCCAAAATACCATTGTTATCGCCCCTCGATTTTCCCTTTGGAGAATTTATTTGGAGAAATTCGTCAACAAATCCTGGAAATGGGGGTAGAAAGGTAACAATTTCATCATATATAATGACAAAATCTAGTTTCAAAGGTGAATAATGTTTAAATTTGGAAATTGGGTGTTTCAATTTGGGTTATTTGGGAGTTGCAGGCTCTTGGCACTAGGCTTTTTTGGAGCTTATTCAGAATTTCAGGATTTTCCAAGCTGAGGCTCTTGTAATCATGTCCGTCGTCCAATCTTAGAAGTGCAGTCATGTCCGTTGTCCAGGTTTGCAATCGCATTTGTTGTCCAAGCTTAGAAGTGCAGTCACGTCCATCGTCCAGGATCAAAAGTGCAGGTATGATCAAAAGAATTTGGTTTTGGATTGGAGATATGTTGAAGTCATTGCAAAATTAATTATATGGCTAGTTTGTTCTAGATATGAAAAAACCTGAAGACTTACTGAACTACCCCACACTTACTACTTTGCATCTACTTCCAGATATAGTTTTTGGTTTGAAACCGCTAGACAACCAACATTCATCCCCATCCCTCTAGGCTGAGACCGCTAGAGCAGAGGTTTGGGTTTGATTTGCCATATATTCAATAGCGAGGAGCCATACTGCCTGGTTTTTATATCTTTACTACCAGCCATTTTTTTACTGCCACCCGAATAGAGTGTGAGGTAATATAATAGAGTGCAAGCGATGTATGCTCACCCGAGCTACTAACTACAAAATCCCCTCCCTTAGTAGCATAGATTCTTGGCGTCAACTCTTTTAAGTATTTAGCTATTGGTCGACCATTTCTAATTCAGAAGAAATAAGATTATATTAATAGCATAATATTAATTACAGAGGAATGAGGGTGACCTACACAGGAAGAACGAAGTTAATTATACACACAGGAAAATAAACTAGTTAAATGCAGAAAAAAGAATAAATAAAACCTCCGGTTGATGAGGGGCCCTTCCCAGCAATCAAAGGTGAAACTAAATCAGCTTAAACGACTATCAGCAAAGCATGAATGTACTGGAACTTCCATTAATTCTGAGAAAATTTTACAATGCAGAAGTAACTGCTATCTCCTGTGTATTCCTACTCTATCTTATCTCATACATCTGCTGTGTTTCTCCAAAGGAGGCATCTATTTATAAGTTACAATGGGTGAGAGGGTCGATAGAGTCGACCTCTCTAATAATAGAAGTGTTTTTAAGACTGTAACTGTTGGTTTAATGATGTGTAACAATGTAGGGAGCGTCTTTCAAACTTTAACGGGGTTGATTCCTTCACCAAATTGCTCCAGCGTCGATCCCCCCTTAGACGTGGAACGGATAATGTGTTGGAAGGCTCGAGCAAGGGCAGATGGGCTTCTTCCAAAACAATGGCGTGAGAAGTCATGAATAGGCGTGCTTGGTCGTCGGCTGAATGCACAAACAAATCGGGGCTTGGCATGTTGATGAAGACGTGGGATGCGTTGTCACGTTGGGAAAGTACAGGAACAGATATTCTAGAGAAATGACTCATTAACCATTAGTACCACATGGCCAACAGAACCCATGTGCCTCCTTTCTATTTTAACGGTCTGAGATATGCCAACCATGGATTTCGCGAGTTGAATGTGAGGCTGAACAGTGGGTTGAACACATTTGAACTTAGCATTATAAGCACGTGATTTGAATGAAGGGTTGTTTGAGAAATGTAGCTTGCAAATTAAAACATAAACATCAATTATGTCCAGAAAATGTCATTTGAACATAAACAAATCATAATATAATGAAATATAAACAAGATTTGTATAACAAGTAAATATATGCATACCTAGGCTGTTTGATGCGCTAAATGGTAAAGAAAACAACTTACTATAGCAAAAAAATGATATAAACAACGTCATTCCAAGCAGATTGTTGATAAAAAATGGTGATAAAATGGACACCAACATGTGTCTTGGGAACGAGTTCTTTACCTTCACTGTCAATGTCTCGAACTTCAACTAGTTTGTTGGGTCTCGGAAACGTACTTTCAATTAGAGGAAATTTGAGGTCTAAAATGGGCCTCCTAAGAAAAATAATAAAATAATAGTTAAAATAATGACCTAGTAGTTAAAATAATAAAATAATATTTCTTAATTTTGGAGGAAGAAAGAAAAAAAATACTTTTTTTGTCCATATTTTCAACATATCTCCTTGTGTTTTTACTCAAATTTCGAGCGGGAGCACTCATTGGATGAGGAATTTTATTCCGCATCCAATGAGTACCCACACTGCACACTTTTGACGTACCCCACTGCCTCCAAAACAAGAAATACCTGAAAACGTCATGATGATGTCATCATGACATTTACGTCATCATGACGTTTTTTCATGTATTTCTTGTTTTGGGGGCAGCAGGGTACATCAAAAGTGTGTAGTGTAGGTACTCGTTGGATGCAGAATTAAATTTTGCATCCAACGAGTGCTCTCGCTCGAAATTTGAAGAAAAACATAGGGAGATATGTTGAAAATACAAACAACAAAAGAGGTTTTTTTATGACAAATATCTCAAGTCAATCATTATGGTTGACTCATTTGATTGAAATTCTACTGGTTCTTGAAATCCAACTCATCAAGAAGTTATGGTTGGCTCATTTTCTTATGTGACGGCTCATTTTCTTATAAGGCCCATTTTAGACCTCAAATTTCCTCTAATCTTCGACTACTCGTGTCGAAATCTGGGTGAAATTATGCTCAATGGGGATTTCACCTCTTCTCAGTAGTTTCGATGAACTCAACAATTCATTCAATGATGGTATTAGTAGGGGGGTACTTCTGCATGCTCTGAATACAGTAGATGAAAACTTTGTTGGAAAACTCGGACTGAAAAGTCACCTAGTTCCCTTCTTATGGTCGATGAATCAACAATCTATCGACTTCATCACCTTAATTATTTCGTCGACTCCTTGTGCTTGACTAAACAACATGAAGTCCCAGATATTCTTTGACAATATCCTACACTCGAGAACTCTAAGTTAGATGCAGCGGAGAAGGTGTCATTATTACCTTGGGTATATTAACTTGGAGATCACTACCATGTTCTATCCATAAGTCTTCATCCATCGGTGACATTTCTTCGTCGATGTCACTTTCATCTCGGGCTCGACTCGAATCCGGCAGATTTCCTTCTACATCTGTCATGACACTTGGTCCTCGTTTCTTCCGGAGCGCATTGGCCTACTCCTTCAATTATTCTCTCCTTATTCTCCTCTTCTCCCTCTCAATCTTCTCGATATCTTGAGTGCTTTTGTGACTCATTGCTTGATCTTTGTCAAATTTATTGGATCTTTCACCGCTGGTCATGTCGCTTTTTCATCCGTCAAACTTCTTCATGCATCTACTCAATTAGAACATGTTTGGATACCCCCGCAATGTTGGCCCGAAGTTATTTATGCAACTAGGGAAGTAAAAGACTTCATTTGCTCATGAAATACTCCCACTCGTGCTTTTGTATGAATTTCTTCCATGCTTATTCTATTTATTCCCACTTTGAGTTTGGGAGCGACAGAAGCAAAAAGGGTTGAGTCTCAACAATATGCATGGCACCTTTGTCGATCGGGAAATTAATAAAGAGTGTCAGCAAAGAACACAAAAAATGGTCGGTAAGGTTGGTGAAAAACCATTTCCTGATGTCGTCATGAGACACTCATTCTTCAATCACACATTCTTCACAGAACTTGTCAACAATCTTCTCACACCATTCTGACAAATTCGTACGATCACCATTAATCAGCTTTGAAATCAATTCGTGCTCCTTTTCATCTGGTTGTTTTCTCATCCAAGAGTTTCTTCAGCGTGAACGACATGGATTCTACAAACTTCTCATGAGTCTCAAAAATGAATTTCCCCCTTGCTAGAGAAATCGTCAGCTTGTTCCTTCTCGCATAGTTTTATAGGTGGTTAGCGGTCTTTCTCCCCCACTAATATTTAATCTCTTGCTCTAATATCATTGATCCTGCTTGCTATTTCTTTATGTATGCATCAACGACAATGAAACCAATGTTGTAGTTGAGGGGGTTGCATTGTTACCAGTGATACATATTATATATAAGCAAGCACACAAGATACAGATACAACTAGAAAATAATATGGAGAGAACACAAGCCTTTTATTACTCAGTAAGATGCAGAACAATACATATAAGAACAAATCTAAATTAACCTCATGGATTGGCTCACCATCCTATATATATGCTATACATTCAGTTATATAACCGCTTTTCGGTTCAACCCACCGACCAAATCCGACATGTTCTAGTCGACATAACTGTCAACATTTCTTACAATAAGTCGTGTGGAGGGCCTAGTCGATAGGATGACTTAGGATCCTCCAATAGGACTCATAATGCCTAGTGTGTCACTTTGGGGAGCACCTGTGATATTCGTGAAAATGAAATATGGGCCCATTAGGATCTCATTGGATTTTGAGATCCAAATAAAGAAACTATTAGAAATAGGTATGTTATGCCTCATATTGATGACTTGTTTGATCAAATAAAAGGTATTGTTGTATTCTCCAAGATCAACTTAAGATCAGAGTACCATCAACTAAGAATTGAGGAAGATATACCAAAATCTTCCTTTAGGAAAAATTTCAGCCATTAGGAATTCGTCATGGTACCATGTGTGTTGACAAATGTTCCTACACCATTCATCAATTTATTGAATATTGTATTATGAAAATACTTAGAATGCTTTGTTCAAGTATTTTTGGATGACATCCTCATTTATTCATGGAATGGGAAGGAGCATTAAGAACACCTAATATTGGTACTTTAGTGTCTTAGGGAACACAAATTGTTTGGGAAGTTGTCTAGGTGTTCCTTCTTCCAGAAACAAATCCAATATATTTGTTGTATAATTAGTGGGGAGCATATAGATATTGATCCCAGTAAGGTTGAGAATATAACGAATTGGACAGCTCCTAGGAATGATAAGGAAATACATAGTTTTATGGGGTTCGTTGGTTACTATAGAAGGTTTGTGGAGGGTTTATTCTGTATCACCTACTGTATTACCTCTCTCCAAAACAATGAGTTAAATTCGAATGGAAAGGTGAGTGTGAAGAAGCATTTATAGAACTAAAGTGATGGTTAATAAGTGCCTCGACATTGATAGTGACCAACATGGACAAGGACTTTTACATTTATATAGATTATTTAGGGAAAGTCTTGGGGGTAGTTCTAATGCAATATGGATGAGTTATATCTTATGATTCATGTAAGCTCAAAATCCATGAAATCAACTATGCCCCCTATGATCTCATGTTGAATCTCAAGTTTTCCCTATGTACACCAACAAAGGGTTCTGTTGTGGGTACCATGACTTGTAAATGAGGGGAATGCGGAGGCCAACTAAGAAAGAAGTAGAATGGTGGACAGAGATGAATTAAAAAGAGTTTTATAGAGATCATAATAGGAAACTATATTACAATTGAGAGTAGTGGTTACAAAGGTAAGTATTTAGATATTTTCATGACATTTTCTTTGTCAAATTCCTTATCATCTTGGCTAAGTGGTTACAAAGGAAGAAGGAGATATCTGTGCAAGATTACATATCGAAGAAATACCATACACAGAAAAGGAAGAGGACTATCATCTCAGTTCAACAAAAGGATGATTCCTTGCTTAGGATAGGATTTGCATTGAACCCACGACCCCATGCACGTCTCTAAAGTCTGAGTTGAGATATGATATTTTGTCACACAAACGAGTAGTTAGTGAAGGAAGTAATGGTAGTAGTAAAAATATTCAGAGTAGTGGGAATATTAATACAACCTTGACTTAATCAATGATACCAAAGAATAATATTGCACAGAACACCATGGTGGGGGTTGATCCCACTTGGAGAATGCTTGTTTTCAACCGAGTAGGAAATAAAGATCTAAAACTATATCTATTTATATGTGAAGCAATATGGATTGTGAAGAAATATGGATTGTGAAGCAAGTCCAAAATGATGACACAAAGATCATGCAGTTAGTGATGACATTAAGGGACTGAGCGTTAATATGGTATATGAGTTATCAAACCACTACGTTTCCAAGAAAATTTGAAACGTTAGAAAACATCAAACAATCCTTGATAACAATGGTCTGAAAACCAAAGTATGAGTCACAGTGTATTATAAAACTGAAAGAGACCAAGTACTTGAAAAATGAATCATTATGGGACTTTGATAAAAGATTCAAGATATTGATAGATTTGTTTACTTTATAGATTCTCAACGAGAAGGATAGGGACTGTTTCATTGTAGTGTTGTTACCACATATACTCAAACCAGTGACATAGTAGAATATTATGTCACATTCAGAAGCACTCAAGATTATCATGAAGCTAGAAGAATCCCTTGTAGGAGTGAATGGCGTAGGGATGGATTAGGTTCAATTGCAAATATAAACATTAACAATCCAATTGTAGGAGCTGGAAATCATGAAGAATTTTGGTGTGTCATATGTAGAAAAGAAGGACATCATAAGAATGAGTGTCTGACCCTTGAAGGGTATTTGTCTACAGGAGCTCCAAATCCCTTATCCCTGGGTGTATGGTGTGAGATCTACAGAACTTGGGGTCATCATACAATAAATTTCCTTATGTTGCAGAAGTACTAGAACAATACCAAAAACTTATTATGTAATTTATGTAAATTTGTAGGACACGGAGAATATAATTGTCACACACTTGACCTGATGAGAGAACACACCTCGAATCCATACAGAGTACCAGGAAAATAAGGATTGGATGGAGGAGTACCACAATATAATACTCTGATGGGATACAATCAAGAAGGAAGAGGAGGATTCATAGGTCGATGAAGAGGAACAATTATTTGTTACAATTGCAACCATCTTGGGAATTTTATGCGATATTGTCCAAATCCTTGCCTCACATGCACATAATGCAAATAGTTTGATCATGTGATGGAATACTGTCCACTGATGATCACAAGGTGGCAGGAAGAAAGGAACCATAACCAAAACATGCAGTTGATAGAAGCATAACAATGTGATGATGAACCAAAGATCATTGTAGTTAAGTGCAAAGGAGATATAATAGGGGTTGATGCAATAGAACAAGGAAATCAAAACATTCCATGGGTAAGAAAATTGATAGGGTAGCCTCTGACATTCGATCCTCAAGGAGAAAAAGATGCATACTTTCAAGAAAGGAACGAGTTCCTAGATTGGGGAGAATCGACCTCATTTCTACCACCTATGTACAACATGCCTCAAGTATATGATCACTCAATTCCATAAAGGCCATCATAGAAGGTAAGTACCATAAAAATCTTCTTGAAGAGATGCTTAAAACTAATAAAGGATGAATCAACATTAAAAGTACTACATTGGGTGATCAACTAATGTGCACAATATAAACAAGCACTTGTTGCAAAACAAGCAGTCAACCACGTATAGTGCAAAAGAATGAAGGTTGGGATAGATTAGAGCAAAGATACATGAACCTCTGAGATATGATGGACTAACAAAGATAGACTCTTTTATAATATAACTTGAGTTGAAAATACCATAACAACAAATAATGATATCTTTAGATGTCATGCTGAAATCGACTTCAATGAGATGGTGGACTACACACAAAGGCATTAAAGATAATTGGCAACAATACTATAAAAGTTGTTACAAGTTAGATTCGGGTCAAAAACTAAATATACTACGCAGAAGTATACTTGTTTTAATTTCCTTACAGATCATATTGCATAGTGAATGACGACATGGAGTTTAGTACCTAAGCAATAATGGACACACTTGTTTATACATACTCTGGATATGATTCCAAGGAATCGGTATACAGAACTGGAAGTGCATAAAGGAACAACACAAGCTAGGAAGAGTTAGTTTTCAACTTCAAGATAACCTTCAGTTCAAGGTGATAATCCTTCGATCTAGAAATCTCTACATACTATCAAAAGTGGGATATTTACAACAAAGGAACCAATACCTTTATAGAGTGCACCTAAACGGCCTACAACTGTCCTAGAGGTTTTGGAATGCAATAATGTTATGGGAGAAGAACAATAGGTCCAGGAACCAAGGAACTTGAAAGTAGTTTAAAATGAAGGAGAGTGCATAGTAAAGGGTCCTGAGGTTGAATCTGTTGATTCTGCAAAGCTATTGAAAACACACAAAGTGAATATTTGTACGAAGGATAATCTGAAGTTCGCAAACATTGGAGATTACTAGAATGAAAATATTGTTGAGAATATTATAGAATTACTTAGTGAATGCCAAGATCTTTTCCTGACCTCATATTTAGAAATTGAATGCATTAATGGGGAGTTAGGATAAATGAAGATCCCTTTGAATCATGATGCCAAGACAATAAAGTAGACACTATACCGATCGAACCCAGTGTATAAGTAGAAAGTGAAAGCAAAGATAGATAGGATGTTGGAAGCCATAATTATTGAACCTGTCGCAAAATCAAAATGGATTAGTCCGATGGTTGTACATTATAAGAAAACGAGTGTAATTAGAATCTACATTGATATGAGGAAATTGAATGATGCTAGCTTACATTACCCATTTCCTACCTCATTCACAGATGTAGTTTTGGGAATGTAGGAGGACAAGAAGCTTATTCATTTATTGATGGATTCTCTAGGTATCACTAGATCAAGATTGCGTAGGAATATTGACATATGAAAGCCTTTTCTACAAAATGCGGATGCTTTCTGTTAACAACCAAAAAAGTGCTCACTAGCTCATTTCCCTATTCACATGACCCATTTGTCCACTTTTTCACCATTTGAGCCTCTGAAGCCAACAAAAGGTCACCAAAAGACCTTATTACATCCCTTTTTCCACGCAAAAAGATTATTTTTCCTAAAAAACCCTCAAAAAGGGTCCAAAATTCCCAAAATATTAAAAAGGGAATAAAAATAATGAATATATTCAAAAAAGGAAAAAGGAGGGAAAAGTACCTAAACCATGTTGGTCAATACCATTGGTTTCCACAAAACCACAAATGGTATTCCCCACCACCAAAACCTATAAAAAGGCTGTAGGGGATCCTCATTTCACATCCATCCATCTTCCTATCCTCATGCTGCCAAAATCTCCCTTGAGTTTTTGGCCATTGTAGCAACCTTGGAGAAAGGACCCATTGGAGTTTGGAGCTGCTCACCATTGGAGCTTCTCAACTATCTTCATCACTTGGAGGTATTATTATTGCAAGCACTTGCTTGCCCCCCATTTTCAATACAAATTTATTTTCTATATTTTTCTTGTTCTTGTTTTTTAATTCAAAAATGCACATGCTAGTTTAATTTTAGTTTAGATTTAGTTTATTGTTTTTGCTTAATATTGAAACTGCTGCTACTAGTTAGCGGGTGCCCATAGCACTAAGCTTGGTTGCAAAATCAAGCCAACAGTTTTTGGCGACTCCGCTGCTTTTCGAATCTTTAGATCTCACTTTTGCTTTAGATATTAGTTTTTGATAGTATTAGGTAGTTTAATTCATAGATCTGCCACCCTAGACAGCAGATCCATTGCTGTTCTAGATCTTGGCCCATTTTTTGGCCATTAACAGCCTGAAATTCTCAATTTTCGGGTTCATTTTTGGTGTCCGCATATGGCTTTCGCCTTGCGGATTTTTTCCCAACAGTCGCGCGGCTCATCGCGACTGCGTGGCTCTTTTCCGCGCGGTTCACCGTGGCTTCGCGGTCCTTTTCCATGCTGCACATCGCGACTGTGTGACGAAATCCCGCGCTGCACATCGCGGCTTCGCGGTCAAAACCCGCGCTACCCATCGCGACTGTGCGACAGAAACCCGCGCGATCCATCGCAGCTGTTCTGTCAAAACCCGCGATGCCAATTTTTTCATTCAACTGATCCGTTTAAAAAATTAATTTTTTACTGTATTTTCTGCCCACATAGCTATTTTACAGTATCCAAAAATTCCTACATTATTACAACCATTTAATCTTTTTACTATTTAGAATGCACATGGAAAAAGTCTTTTTAAAAATTTTCAGAAATTGAAAGAAGGATTTATTTTGCATTTTATCTAGATTAAAACTTTTTGCTATTTGCTTCTTTAATATTTTGCCCATAGCAATTTTTGAAAAAGAAATCCATTTATTTCTTAAAGAAGTTATATTATTTGCTTTCCTATTTCAAAAGATCCTTTGTTTCTTGAATAGTCTTTGCAAAGCATTTAATTTCCATTTATTGAAAAAGTCATATTATTTGCTTTTCTATTTCAAAAAATCATTTGTTTTTTGAATATTTAGCATTTACTTTTTCAATTTCAGTTTAAAATATCACACGTGCACCCACTCAAACACATAATTTAAACTGAGCCTTAAAAATTACCCTAATTTCAACCCACTTTTAACCCCACTTGGGGAGCATTAAAAGAACTTTGTAGCTAGGTAGTATTGAGGGGATAGGTGTTCCAATAACACCCCTCAGTTATTACATCTGAGACATAGTTGTTGTCCATTAGGGAACCAAAATCTCCTAGTATTTATTGGCATGGTGACAACCGGTTTATGGGAAGGCCTCTCCCCTAGGAGGGTTGAAGTCATGAGGATGGTTCCGAAAGCCTGAGTGGAATACCGAAATCCATTCAGTAACCGAAGGGCTACCATTCGCAGTTCTCGGGATATCCTTGTATGGGGGTATTGCGGTAAAAGGACCAAACGACAGATTTACCTTTTCTCGACGTGTCATGAACGGAGTATCCTAGTTGCCATTCTTTAGGATTGATTACCCAGTGTCCCTCCCGGTAGGGGGATATCTAGCCGTTGACTCAACACTCAATATTGTCTAACTTGGATTTCATCACCTTGCAGAGAATATAGTTTATTGGTTCACAATACTTTTAGTTAGGTGTTTGCATGATACAATCCACCTTTGGTCTAGTTACACCTATTTTTTCTAGAAGTTGTTTGCATGTTGGTACTCTGACCATTTTTTGCATCCCTCCACTTATTATACCACATCTGCTATAATAAGTGCCTTTTTTGAGGTTGATTTTTTTTTGGCCTGAGAGCCTTCATTTTCACTCGCCTTCTTGGACCCTTGGTTGCATTAGGGTTTTGAGTTTTTTATACATTACCATTTTACACATAAGATTTTTCTACAAAAAAATTATTTCTCACCATTGAGAATTTTAGACGCTCTCGTCGTCTTCAGGGCGAACTCCCAGAGTTCAGTCTACTTGGCTCGCCACGTCACCGACGTCGAGTCTTATCCCTTGACTCGACACATCGATGGTCAAACAAACAGTCATCCGATTCTGACACGCCTCACTTCACATTTGATTTAGAGGCAGAATCCGAAAAACCTACCGAGTTATTACCAACCAACCTCATGGCTGGGACACAATTCGACCCACTTTTTACCAGCACCATAGGAGATACATCCACAGATCCTTCTACTGCGGTGCCATCCATGGAAACCACCACCCCCCTAGGTATGCCTAATATGGCGGACACTCCACATTTAGGAATGCCCAACATAGGGCCACCTCTTGTTATAGGAATTCCCAACACAGGGCCACCACCTGTTATAAGTATGCCGAACATAGGGGTCACACCCCCTCTCAGTTCCACAAACCATATCCCAGGGATCCCTACTGCTATTCCTAACCCTAGTGTAACCCATGTTGCACCAGGAAACGCTGGCCCATACCAGACCACAGCTATTGGAGGACAAATTCCTTCAATACCTAGCATACATTTAGGCACTACTGGACCCCTACATCATACCACCATGACTAGTCATGTCCCAATCCCAATCACTACATCTACTAGCTTACCGTACATGGCAAGTTTGAACTTACCAGACTTAGCCAGGCTCACCAATGATCCTATCAGACACGATCCTGCGTGGCCTCACATGCCAACCAAAATCCCCTCTGACATCCCTAAGTTTGAGGGCAAGGCAGGTGAAGACCCCCAGAACCATATCATGTCCTTCCATCTATGGTGTTCCTCCAACTCCATAGTGGATGACTCTGTCCACCTCCGTCTGTTACAGCGCACCTTCACTGGCTCTGCAGCTAAGTGGTATATCGAGCAGCCCCATGGGACACATGCCACCTTTACCTCCCTTGCCTCGACCTTCCTGCAGTTCTTCCAGTTACCTGTCCGCTATGATGTGGGAGTTGAGATCCTACTGTCTTGCAGACAGAACATGACCACCCACATCACTGACCACATTCATGAGTGGTGTCGACGCCGAAGCCTCTACAAAATCAAGTTAGATGACCGTATCTTCTTAGATTGCTTTCTCAAATCCCTCCTCCCTCTCATTACAAAGGATGTGGCATCCGAACGACCCCAGTCTGAAGAAGAGGCCATCCTCAAAGCCCAATAGTTTGACCTCATTTACGCCTAGTCAGGTTATCTGTATACCATTATACCAGACGCCCCTCGGGGCGAGTCATCCCAACATGATGCGCCCGGGGCATCCCATGCCGCTGATGGCATCATTGGTCGTATGGCCTCGCATCCCCAACCCTTTTCCATTGCACATCCTAGCCATGGTCCCGACCTTTCGCGGGCTACATCTCAATCTGGAGCAACCAGTTCATATGCTCCCATGGCACATCACCACCATACCCATGGACCTTCATGTCCACCTCAATGATTTGGTCATGCACCACCTATATACGCCCCCCCAGCCACACCTCAACCAGTGTACTACCCACAGCAAGCTGTGACAGCTAACCCAACACCTCCAATAGCTCAGGGTTACCAACAACCCCAGCAGGTAACTGGACCACCTCCAGCCCCGCGTGCTTATTATGCACCACAACCTGCTCCCGCACCTGCGGTGATCCAAAATCCTCCCACTGCTCAAGGGAAAGTGTACACAAAGCACAACCAGCCCCAGCACTAGAACAACCAGCACAACCAAGGTGCGCAATAGAACCGTGGAAGAGGAGGTAACCGTGGTAATAACCAACAACAGCAAGGTCCTACACCTCCCAATCCTCTGCAAAATAATAATGCTGCTCCTCCCAACCGCAATCCGGATCGGAATCCCAAGCAGCCTAAAAATAACAACCTCAGAACAAACCACCCTTTTTCTATCTGTGGGGTCTATGGTCATTACACACATTCTTGCCCACATTTGGAGCGAGCTGGGAAACTCTGGACCGACGATGCCCATCGTCAAGGGAAAGCGGCTCCTCAGCCGCCACCCAACCCTCCACCACCTCAGCATCAACCTTTGGTTCTGCAAAACCCCTTTCCAAACCAAGGTGTAGTGAACACTCAGTCGTTAGCTCCCCCTCAGGGCAACGTGCCACCACAACAGATCACTTATGCTGCTCCTGATCAACCCATGTTCAATTCAGGTACTCACCACTTGTTGATGATGTCAACCTCCAATGCCAACCTCCAAACCCGTTGGAACCAATATGGCTCCACCTCTGAAGCCCCTCCCGCAGACAAGAACACTAACATTCATCCCACAGATCAGACGTTACGTATACCTCTGGCTCCACTCGATGGCGCTTCTAAAGTGCCTCGCTTCCCACTTCGTCGCATCAACAGTAATCCCAATGCTCGTGCTGCGTCGAATTACAACATTGTAGACAACTGAGCCCAGTCTCTTGCAGCCATGTCTGCTTTAGAAGTCTTGAAAAACTATCCTTCACAGCGCAAGACTTTACTCTCTTCCATTGGTGCTATTGACCCCAATGATTCACAACTAATCACATTCGATTTAGACCAGTCCGAACCACGCTTACCATCTACTTTAGCGTTCCAAGCTTCTGTTTCTATTTGGAATCTTGTCATCCATCGGTGCATTATCGATGAAGGGGCCTCTACATGCGTCATGTCCACATTTGTTTGGGAGAAGTTGGGATCCCCTACTCTCCAGTAGTACAACACTGCATTGGGAGCCTATGACGGCCGTTCGGCACAACCCCAAGGTCTCTTAGCTAATGTCCCCGTCCAGCTGGCGGGTAAAACCGTGCTCATTGACATTGAGGTCATCAATGCCCAACTTGACTATAACCTTTTACTTTGCCGCAGCTACATGTATGCCATGCGGGCTGTTGCCTCATCCATTTTTCATACCATGCAGTTCCCCCATGAGGGATGTGTGGTCAAGGTCGACCAACTCACCTACTACGATCCTAAGGCCCCTGCCACACCTGAAAATGTTCTCCCCATGGTTGAACAACCTATTTGTGGTGCAACTACCTCATTCATTTCCTCAGTAGGACCCGAACTTTACTCCGACGCGCCGATGACTTCTACATTCCAATCTATTCCACCACCATCATCGGAGACCCACGTCGCTGACCTCTGTACTCTTTCACAGAATACACAGACACCCGGTAATCAACCACCCTTGTTCCCTAAACCACCATTGGTCCCTAGTCACATCGGTGTTACACCCATCCACACAATCCCCTTTTTATTCCCTCCCTCAGGTGTAGTAAGTGCTCCGGTTATGGCTACCCTTAGTCTCCTCGGGTTAACATTGGGATTACCCATGTGGTATATTTCGCCTCTCGTTCCTTTGCCGACACCAAATGTCATCCTGCAACCGGTGCAAACCCATTGTTACTTCTACTCAACCACCTCCCGGTATCACTACTCCTTCGTCATCGACGAACCCCCCTCCATTCATCAGACCCACTGGGGGCAGAGGCCCACAACCATACACTGCGGTACCCCCACCCAAGGCAGTTAAACCTCCCCCCATATTTTGTGCTCCTCCAAAATGCTCATTGTGTGATGAGTTAGGCCATCCAACCCATCAGTGTCCACAGTTACCTGCATTACAGGAACACATGCAAATGCTTGACGATGACCCCAACATCTCGGTTGTCAAAATTGACCCAAACCCCATGCCTCGTGACAAATCACTGCGTACCAACCACCCATGTGCGATATGCGGTATTTACGGCCATTACTCACATCATTGTCCTGATATCCTAGATTACAGAGCAGCTCTCTATGAGATGAATAATTTGGATCTTGAGATGGTGCCCCCTACTATCGAGGAGATCTACCCTCCCGCATCATCCTCATCTGGAGAGATTAACACCATTTATATGATCTCTTCGACCACCCAAACCTCGTCAACTGACTTGACCACTCACATCTCCCGCAGTGATAAAGAGATTCTAGAGGCTCCTACTGCCCCGGATTATCCCTGGGAAGACATGCACCATCGTTCATACTTCCTCCCAAGAGAGACCTCATCCACCACCGCTACCCAATTTGTGGTTGAGTCCAAAGATTTCCTTCCTACTAAAGTCAACTGGTTGAAGGATCCTATTCCTACTCCTGATACCTTTGAGGAAAATAACATGGCCAATATTTCTCCCATCATCCACATCGACATCTCTGACCCACCTGGTGCCCTTCATACCATTACATTAGGAGCCTCCCACAGTGAGCATGAGATTGGAGAATACCAAAAAATATTCCAAGAATTCACTGATATCTTTACTTGGTCAGATACCGAAATTCCTGGCCTTGACCCCGCCATTTATACGATCTCCACTGGATACCCTTATGTCTGGTCGGCCCCTTCCATTGATCCCATTCGCACACATGTTCCCCTCTGCTACGTTGGTTTCGCCGATGGGGCAAGCCGTTGGTCCCCCAATCTGGCCTCCGCAGCTTGGATAATATATTCCCCTTCACATGAGTTGATCCACATCGATGGAGTGTGTTTGGGTGCCGCTACAAAAAACCAGGCTGAATATGATGCCATGACCAGTCTCTTGGCCACAGCTCTCCAAATGAGCATACGTCACCTTAACGTTTTCTTGGACTCACAACTCCTAGTTTCCCAACTCAACAATGCTTACCAGGTACGCGATCCCTGTCTGTTCAGAAAATTTTTGCGCACTAAACAAATGATTCGATAGTTCGAATCCATTTCATTCACACATGTCCCAAGAAACCTCAATAGTGTAGCAGACCATATGGCCAACAATGTACTTGACTGGCACACCAATCGCATCATACCATAAAAAATAATGCATCCACGTGCATAACATGTGCCTCCACGGGCATATACCAAAACAAAATGTGCATCCACGTGCATACCATGTGCCTCCATGGGCATATACCAAAAACAAAATGTGCGTCCACGTGCATACCATGTGCCTCCACGGGCATACAGAAAATCAAACATGCCTCCACGGGCGAACATACAGACAACAAGTGCATCCATGTGCATCCATGTGCATACATGACTATAAACCAACATCATGTATATATATACATCATCATATAGTCAAAACATGTCATAGGTGCCCTCAACACCCAATATACAAAAATACATCAGCCGTACAAAAAGAGCTTCCCCATATGCTCATCAGCATTTGGGTGCAAATACAAACCATTCCGGTGTCATACGACGTTCGTTTCTCAAACCGTTGGTACCATTGGAATCAGAATAGCGAGAACTTCATGACAGTTCTTTCCTTTTACTGTTTTCACTAGGTCCATTTTTTGACCATTTTTTCACGCCCTCGTTGCCTCGGTTTGCGTGCCACATCGGTCGGCATCTGTTTTTGATGAACCTTATATCGCCGGATTCAGTTTTCCACGCTCGTGATGATGCTTGAGATCATTTCTCGCTCTCACGCCCAGATTTTTGGGCATTTTTCCATGCCCCCCCTCGTCACCTCGGTTTGCATGCCACATCGGCCGTTGTCCATTTTTTACGAGTCTTGTATCACTGGATTCAATTTTCCACGCTCATGATGATGCTTGAGATCATTTCTTGCTCTCACGCCTAGATTTTTCAGGCATTTTTCCATGCCCCCCCTCATCGCCTCGGTTTGCGTGCCACATCGGCCGTCGCCCGTTTTTGATGAACCTTATATCGCCGGATTCAATTTTTCGTGCTCGTGATGATGCTTGAGATCATTTCTCGCTCTCACGCCCAGATTTTTAGGGCATTTTTCCATGCCCCCTCGTCGCCTCTGTTTACTTGCCACATCGATCGTCGTCCGTTTTCAGCAAGTCTTATATCGTCGGATTCAGTTTTCTGTGCTCGTGATGATGCTTGAGATCATTTCTCGCTCTCACCTCCAGGTCTTTCGGACATTTTTTCCAATGTCACCCATCACCTCGGTTTGCGTGCCACATTGGCCGTTGCCCCTTTTTGACAATCTTTATGTCACCGGGATTCATTTTTCCGCACTCATGATGATGCTTGAGACCTTTTTCTCGCTCTCATCAATCCTTTTTGTTCGGTATAATTTTACTCCTTTTTCGGACCGAGCAATCCCTTTTACGAAAAAGGCACTTAGGGAGTTTCTGTTAAGCTCTTTTCTGACTCCTAAACCAATGAAAAGATCGTCGAGCAACCTTTCTTCCTTTCATGCTCGCTAAATGTATTTGAAAGGGCGTCTACCTGGTATAAGTTTACCCCTTTTCCGGACCTTGTAGACTAGTTATGAAAAAGGAATACTCTAGTCACACCGGCTAGAAGAGTTCTCCATCTGCATCATTTTATGCTTTTTCGGGCCTTGGAGACTAACTTACGAAAAAGAACACCAATGGAGTCCACTTACCGCTTTCAGACTCTCTAAACATGAAAGCAACCATGAGCAATCACCATCCTGGGCTCATAAAACCAACAGGACAGTAGTCATAACCACTACAGAGTCTTCTTATCGTTTTCAAACTCCTTAAAAATGAAAGCACCAATGAGCACGAACAGTCCTGGGCTCACAAATCCATAAGACAGTACCATTTCAGAGCACACTTTTATCCTTTCTTGGAGCTCATTAAAGCTACGAAGAAGGACCCAATGGTGCTTCTCGGTGCCACAACAAATCACGTCTACTCATATGGCAGCTTCCCCATTTTGGTCGCCTTTGTTCAGAGTATTCTGCAGTACGTCACCCTGAGAATCCCTCGACAGCACCCATCAGCTTGAGCCCCCCAGAGTCAATACATATCCTTGAATCCCTAAAAGCAATGATACCCACACCTACATGTCAGTTCCCAATGCTTCCAGGTCAACCATGTCATCATGCTCTGAACAAAGGAAGTTTGAGGCTACCCACTATATGACCCCAGTTACTTCCCATCTCCAAAAGTATGTTAGTCCTACAATCAGTACTACCACACTTCAGTTCTACAACTCATGCTCCTATCAAGGAAACATCATTGCCTTGTTAGTTGCTGGTCTCCCTCTGTCGACGACAACCAAATTTATTCCAGAGGATAGACCTAGAGGTCCCTGTGTCTTGGACTCATCACCATTTATGATGAGTGCCTACGAATTATTTCGAGAGGAGCCCTCAGTGCCTCTCCAAATGGTTGTTTCTCACATGCTCGACGTCAACACCTTCATCGCATCGTTGAGACTCGCACAGGGTATTGGTTCGTTCAGTTATTAGTTGAAGACCCCGGATACCATCTGACTCCTCCACATTTGAGAGTCTACCTATGGATACAACCACATACACTTTTTCTATAGATATCCGGGTTGCGCATGGCGACAGTATTCAGATGTACACCAATTTCATACTCCCTTGAGTATACAGTTACATAAATTCTCAGAGATGACTCACAGTCTTTGAGTCCCTACAGATGTTGGACACCTTCAGTTTCAGCAGTTCATCAGTTATTCCAGTGTATCAGTTATTGAGATCAGTCATGATATGATCATGAGTACATCCCAAAATAATGTCCCCTCTGGACCATTATGATGTGCCAGTAATTTTTTTATGTATTAGATCCCCCTTCTTGGGACTAATTGTTATGTATATGTCTTGATATGAGCATGGGTATGCCCGCCTCGTCCATTATCAGAGATTATTCCTCATTCATATTGAGGCCATGTAACATTTGTTTTTTTTTGCAGCTTCAAAGGTCTGTGGATCCAGACTCCAAACGGTATCTTCTCCTTCCCAAACCCCAGAAAAAAGACAAAAGAACTATGATTTCTATCGGCCATACGATGAGCTCCTGCCCTCACACATCAGGGGGCAATCTGTTAACACCCAAAAAGTGCTCACTAGCTCATTTCCCTATTCACATGACCCATTTGTCCACTTTTTCACCATTTGAGCCTCTGAAGCCAACAAAAGGTCACCAAAAGACCTTAGTAAACCCCTTTTTCCACTCAAAAAGATTATTTTTCCTAAAAAACCCTAAAAAAGGGTCCAAAATTCCCAAAATATTAAAAAGGGAATAAAAATAATGAAAATATTCAAAAAAGGAAAAAGGAGGGAAAAGTACCTAAACCATGTTGGTCAATACCATTGGTTTCCACAAAACCACAAATGGTATTCCCCACCACCAAAACCTATACAAAGGTGGTAGGGGCTCATCATTTCACATCCATCCATCTTCCTATCCTCATGCTGCCAAAATCTCCCTTGAGTTTTTGGCCATTGTAGCAACCTTGAAGAAATGACCCATTGGAGTTTGGAGCTGCTCACCATTGGAGCTTCTCAACTATCTTCATCACTTGGAGGTATTATTATTGCAAGCACTTGCTTGCCCCCCATTTTCAATACAAATTTATTTTCTATATTTTTCTTGTTCTTGTTTTTTAATTCAAAAATGCACATGCTAGTTTAATTTTAGTTTAGATTTAGTTTATTGTTTTTGCTTAATATTGAAACTGTTGCTACTAGTTAGCAGGTGCCCATAGCACTAAGCTTGGTTGCAAAACCAAGCCAACACTTTCAATACATGGTGATGCCTTTTCGACTCAAGAATGCACCAACAATAATTTATGGGTTTTTGTCATGACATTTAAAAAATTCATTCATAAATTCCTAGAGGTTTATTTGGATGATTGGACAATGTTTAGTTTGTTAAAGTGACATATTGAGGTTCTATGCTTGATGTTGGACAGATGTCAATAGTCCTAGATTTCCTTAAATTTTAAGAAGTGTATTTTTTGCACACCATTTAATATCTTGTTGGGTCATGTAGTATGTAAACAAGGACTATTGGTTTATCCTACGAAGATCAATGTTATTTTTAATATGCCTCGACCTACATCCCTACATTAGTGCAACAAGTGCAAGCAAAATTGGTTCATACAAGGTATTATAGAATTTTTATCAAGGGATATGTGCAGATTACCGCACCACTAGGAAAAATGTTGAAGGAGTTCAAGTTCCAATGGAATAAGCAATGTATGATAAGTTTGGATACTTTGGAACAAAAAAAATTTACTATGTCGATTTTGGTTTTTCCAGACTTGAAGAAGGAATTCCATGTCCATGCAGATGCATCATCCATAACATGTGGTCTAGTTCTAGCTTAGCTAGGGGAAGGAGATTTGGATCATCCCATTGCATTTGCAAGCATAAAATTATCAACTACATAACATAACTATAGTACCACAAAATTCGAAGGATTGGCAATGGTGTATGCACTACATAAGTTTAGGCACTATCTGTTGGGATCACATTTCGATATATATATAGGTGATGTTTGCTAACAAGTTGTTAGATTTTCAGAATTTAATTCAATCTTATCTAGGATCTTAACTGAAGCAACAACATGTACAACATATCAAGCATAAGAGACAAGAGACAAGAGACACAAAACATTTCACTGGGGAAAACCAAGAAGGTGAAAAACCCCACAACTTCCTCAAAGATAGAATAAGCGTCAATACAATGATCACCATGATCAAACCCAAGAGATAGATATCCATAGCAACATGCTCCTCCTCCATTTGTGCATACCCTTCTCTTCTATCACTAATGCGAAGTGAGATAATGAGACAATGTGTAAAATGGGAGAGACACACTCTCTATTTATACACTTACTTCACTTGACCTTTACTCAACTAGGTCGGCCCCAACTTAACCACATAACATAATGATGACTAGGCTGACCCCCAATAAGGTGGTCTAATAACCCTTTGACCCACATGACTCATACAGGGTCGACCCCATCAAGGTGGTCTAATAACCCATCAAGTATAAGTTACGACACTTACAATATAACTTATGACACTTGCAAGTACACATGATGACACTTCCAATCAGAGGAATAATACATCTTCATTGGGGATACAATAAAGTACAAATACAATATACAAGTGATTATCTTCCAAAGTTACAAATACATCAACACTCCCTCTTAACTAGGAAGGTATTCTCTTGACACAAGTCATCAATAGACATAGGCACAAGTCTTCAATTCTGGAGCTGGATCATCGTCACTAGATCACGAAGCATCATCGTCACTGCTACTGTATTCGTCATCTTGATCACTGGTGCTATCTCTCAATTCTTCTCGTCATAGGAAGTTCTACGGAGCCAACCCTTTTTCATGTTGGATGTAGGCCCACCACCTGTAGGTCTTCATCAACACTGACCATACTTTGGAATCCTCAGGACTGATTACGTGAGTCAACCAAAACCTCGAAAGAGCATCTCAAGATTGTTTACGAGCACACAACTCAACCTATCGTATCTCCCAGGACCTTTTACATGTCACTGCACAACCTATCCATGGCCACAGAGTATCATCTTGATACTCATGATCATACTAATCGTAACATCGTTCACGAAGCACAGTCTAGATGCACACAATACAACACTTACATTCAGTGGCATGGAAGGAATTTCTTTTGACCATCCGGGAAGGGATCAACACTCACATCAACGCACATGGGAGAACACATCTACCACCATGTCAGAAAGGATCTGCACTTACATCAACACACATGGGAGAACACATCTACCACCATGTCGGAAAGGCTCTGCACTTACATAAACACACATGGGAGAACACATCTACCACCATGTCGGAAAGGATCTACACTTACATCAACGCACATGGGAGAACTCATCTACAACCATGTCGGAAAGGCTCTGTACATCTGTGTCTTCGGAGCTCATCACACATAATCCAGCTTATTATGTAATGTATTCAACTGATACATATCATCACATATGATCATCCTTATCATCATCATAGCATCATCCTGATGCATATCATCTAGAGTATCATCCTGATACTCATCACTTGATCATCCTAATCATCATCACTACATCATCCTGATGCATGTCATCCAGAGCATCGTCCTAATACTCAAGACACATGCTCATCCTGACCATACAAAGCATCCACCTGATGCATATACATATACATGATCCAACTAATAATACAAAGCATCCACTTGATGCATATACATATACATGATCCAACTGATCATACATACCAGTAACTGGAGCATCGTCCTGATGCTCATCACACAGCACTTACATCCACAGCCATGAGAAGGATCCTCCTCTCACCATGCTTGGAATGTCCCCTGCAAATGTGTCCATGACTCTTCCTCGAAGTGTCATCAATCTGAAGAACACCAAGCCTCTCTCTGAAGTATTCAAACTTCACTCTCGCTAGTGGTTTTGTCAACACATTTTCAACCTGCTCATCCGTTGCAACATACAAGAGCTTCACTGCTCCTCTCTGCACCATATCCCTAATATAGTGATATTTGATCTCGATGTGCTTCGACCTGTCATGGAACAATGAGTTCTCAGACAGCTTCACACAACTCTAGTTGTCACAAAAAGATACTAGTAGCCTCCAACGGGAGATCAAATAACTCATACAGTAGCTTCCGAAGCCATACTGCCTCACAACTAGCCGAACAAGATGCAACATGCTCTGCCTCAGTTGTACTCAGTGCTACACAGGACTGCTTCCTGCTAAACCAAGAGATCACACTTGATCCCATTCTGAAGCAGCACCCAGAAATGCTCTTCCTATCTGCAGCACTACCTACTGTTAACACCTAAAAAGTGCTCACTAGCTCATTTCCTTATTCACATGACCCATTTGTCCACTTTTCCACCATCTGAGACTCTAATGCCAACAAAAGGTCACCAAAAGACCTTAGTACACCCCTTTTCCCACTCAAAAAGATTATTTTTCCTCAAAAAGCATAAAAAACCCTCAAAAAAGGGTCCAAATTCCCAAAAATATTAAAAAGGGAATAAAAATATTAATTTTATTCAATAAAGGAAAAAGGAGGGAAAAGTACCTAAACCATGTTGGTCAATACCATTGGTTTCCACAAAACCACAAATGGTATTCCCCACCACCAAAACCTATAAAAAGGTGGTAGGGGCTCCTCATTTCACATCCATCCATATTCCTATCCTCATGCTGCCAAAATCTCCCTTGAGTATTTGGCCATTGTAGCAATCTTGGAGAAATGACCCATTGGAGATTGGAGCTGCTCACCATTGGAGCTACTCAACAACCTTCTTCACTTGGAGGTATTGTTATTGCAAGCACTTGCTTGCCCCCATTTTCAATACAAAAATTATTTCTTATGTTTCTTGTTCTTGTTTTTTTTTTATTCAAAAATGCACATGCTATCTTAGTTTAGTTTAGATTTAGTTTATTGTTATTTATTTCTATTGAAACTGCTGCTACTAGTTAGCAGGTGCCCATAGCACTAAGCTTGGTTGCAAAACCAAGCCAACACCTACCCAGTCCGAATCAACATAACTCTATAGGTTAAACATTTGATTCGCATCATACTTGAGCCCATAATCAACCGTACCCTTTAGGTACCTCAGAATATGCTTTACAGCAACCAGGTGAACACCTCTTGGATCCATCAGGAACTGACTCAATGTGTTCACCTCAAAGCAAATATCTGGCCTCGTATTCGTCAGGTACATCAAGGACCCAATCATCTGACGATACATCGTGACATCAACCGGCTCAGATGAAGCATCACACAGAATCTTCAGGTTCGATGTCGTCGGTGTGGCCATGGCCTTGTAGTCCATCATCCTGAACCTCTTTAGGATTTCTACTGCATACTTCCCTTGTCCAAGGAAGATCCCATTTTCACTCTGCCACACCTCCATGCCTAGAAAATAGTGCATCAACCCCAAGTCCTTCATCTCAAACTCGGTAGAAAGCTTCCTCTTGATATCGGCAATCAATTCATCCTCACCTGTAACAAATAGGTCATCAACATACAGTAGTAGTATCACTGGATTTCCTTCCTTAACCTTGTAGTAAAGGTTGGAATCCACTTTACTCTTGGTAAAGCCCAAACTGGATAAGAAGTTGTCCATCCTGCCATACCAAGTCCTAGGATCTTGCTTCAAGCCATACAAGGCTTTCTTCAACATGCACACATATGACTCCCTGTCATGTGTCTCAAAGACAAGTGGCTGCTCCACATACACTTCCTCTTCAACTACACCATTCAAGAAAGTTGTCTTGACATCCATCCATTGTATCTTCCATTTCATCATTACAGCCAGAGCAAGTACTGTTCTGATGGAAGTGTATCTGGCTACAAGAATAAAAGTTTCTTCATAGTCTATTCCCTCCTTCTGAGAGAAGCCATGAGCTACAAATCTCGCTTTATGTTTCTCTATGCTTCCATCTGCAGCATGTTTGATCTTGTAGATCCACTTGGAAGTCACAACAGACTTCCCTTTAGGTCTTGGGACTACATCCCAAACATCATTCTTCATGATCGATGGATCATGGCATTCTTCCATTACTTCATCTCGAATCTTGGGAACTTCAATATCTTCAATATCTTCAATAGATAGCTTTGTTGCTGGAACAAATGTTGTAGTCCTTCTTTTGTAGGTGATGGTATACGATCTTTTCTACAAGACAAGTTAAATTGCATGATGAAAAACATCTCATAGTTTTCAAAACAAATTCTTACACATAAAGAAATATGTCATACAGTCATGCAATTATCTTAGCCATTGCTTCAATACAACATTTATCCATATCCCGTAACTTTCTAGATGCCTTCCAATCTCTACCAGAACATTGTTAAAGGTGTGCACAACTCCTAACATGTCAGCAAACAGTTTTCATTCTAGATAAGTAGCAATGGAATGTTGTATAGTGCCATAGGCCACTTACCCATTACATGCATATTCATAGTATCTTGTTCACTAATGCAACTATTCTACCATGCACAATATACATCATAAGTATGTATATAACTGAACAACATCATTTAAGAAATACAATAAATGACAATTCAAATACTTATCTTTGTTTGGTTGTAGGGTGGACTCCCTCTCAATCTTTGCTTCCTTGCAGGAGCTACTGGAGTGTGCTCCCTCTTGATCTTTGCTTCCTGGATTACCTGTCCTTGAACTTATATCCATCCTCTATCACTATGCATGCTTACTAGTATAATTATTGTGTTATCCTCGAGATCTCATACATAATCATACTTTCATTAGTATAATCTCAATACTATCAAAACATAAAAAAATTATTAAACATGTATAGTCATGATTATTTCAAACACAGATAATAAACATTAGTATTCAAGGTTTCAGGGAAAACTTCTTTTACTCATGCATATTCTTATTTGACCATATGACTCTTCTGGTTAGTCATATCATCAATCAAGGTAAGAGACATAATATGCATAAACCCTTGATTACTTACATTTCTAACTTCATGAATAATCATTATCAATCATACAACAGTATAAGATCCTAACACAAGGTAGGATTCTAACTTGATATAGGAAAAACATACCTGTTATCATATTTGCTAGTTATGTCTAGCAATGTCTTCTTGTTCTCTTCAATGACTTGTGCTAGTAACCTGCATATCTCATAAGTTAAGCATTGTAGAACCAAATTATACATACCTCATAAATAGAGCTTCCATGTGATCGATGACAATGGATGAGTCTTTGTCTTCATGCTACCATGGTCATATGTTCTCGATCTAGAACTTGATTTGTCTTTCTAGATGTACCTTTCATATTAGCGGACAACATCATCCTCATACAACACCGCAATGCATTAGTACAATCATAAGTGTTATAACCTTAATCAATGAATATCTTCTATCATGCATTCATATTTTTATTAAGGTGATATGACAAGTCTAGGATTAATCAAGATTGTACTAACCTTAATGAAGACAAACATATCATAAACTTAATCATGAAAATAATTCGAAACATACCTGTAAGTCATACCTGACAAGATTGCTTGTATCTTCTTATGTAAGACTTTAGCCTCATCTCCCTCTGAAATAGGAACTTCTTCACTTATGCAGGTGGTCAATCCATTCTCTTCTAGGATTAACTCAATCCACTTGATTTGCAGAAACTGGATTTGGAGCTGGATTAGGGTTTGTCAGAGAAACCCTAAAAATTCAAACTTCTGAAAGGATAGAAATATGTGCCTTGCTAAGTTGGTCAAGCCGGTATACTCAGAATTTGAAAACTACAAAGTTTCACCCCTCAAAGTTTCCTTTTAGATTTCTGGATTCACTAGGGAGGACCCTGAATTAGGGTTTGAGGTTCCCGGAGCTTCACCCAACCAAAATGTTTGATCCAAAGCTCTAAACTTTAATTTTTCTGAGGAGATTCCAGCCGTGGTCATAGATTTCAAAAATTTCCACTTTTGCAGAAGCCCTAATTTTCCACTTTTCCGATCAAAATCTTGAACTAGGGTTTGATCAAGACTGGCCTTCTACCCAACCAAAAAATTCAATCTTGGTCTCTAAATTTTGATTTTTCTATGGAACATCCAGCCCTGGTCTCCGATTCCAAGAATTCCATCTTTCTCTGAAACCCTAATTTCTTGTAGCAGTGATAAGTCAAGAATGAAGGTGCTCGGAATCCAATTCGGTTTTGACAGAAACATGCACCTGATTGTTTCTAGTGTACCTCAGAAGTTATGAATATACAAGCTCTAAAACTTCGTCTTATGGTAGCCTAACCTGTCATCTTTCCAACCCCATAGGTCTGACCTCAATTGGATTCTCTGAGAGAGAGTTATGCCAAGTGTCGCAACGTGACCTGTTTATGGGATAAAATAGGAGAGAGAACTTATATGGCGTGCCACGTGTCACTGGCTCAACTTCGGCCTCTAAAAAAATTACCTGAGAAACTAAAGTTCATGCTCTTATTTTCACCTTTTACGAAATTTCATTTGGAGCTTCCTAAACCAAGCTGTGATCTTTTTTCCTAGGTCACCTATTTATGACTGATATCTGGAAAAGGCAAAAACCCTAAATTGTACTGATCATAAAACACAAAGTACAACTAATCAGATGTTGTGCTTTGGATAAAATGTACATAGGGATGTTTTCTACGACCTGTAAAAACTTCAGATCCTAAAACCTCACCAAAATGGATTTATAGCGAAAGCGCTACGATAACAGGTTTTTTCTATATCAAGCCCTAGCTTCCAATTTGTCGCAAGTGCAACAAATCTCATAGATGCCATACCATGCCTTCCTTCAGGCTAGCTCTCATACCATGTTAGATTTTCAGAATTTAATTCAATCTTATCTAGGATCTTAACTGAAGCAACAGCATGTACAACATATCAAGCATAAGAGACAAGAGACAAGAGACACAAAACATTTCACCGGGGAAAACCAAGAAGGTGAAAAACCCCGCAACTTCCTCAGAGATAGAATAAGCATCAATACAATGATCACCATGATCAAACCCAAGAGATAGATATGTACATCAGCATGCTCCTCCTCCACTTGTACGCACCCTTCTATTCTCTCACTAATGCGAAGTGAGATAATGAGACAATGTGTAAAATGAGAGAGACACACTCTCTATTTATACACTTACTTCACTTGACCTTTACTCAACTAGGTCGGCCCCAGCTTAACCACATAACATAATTCTGATTGGGCCGACCCCCAATAGGGTGGTCTAATAACCCTTTGACCCACATGACTCATACAGGGTCGTCCGCATCAAGGTGGTGTAATAACCCATCAAGTATAAGTTACGACACTTACAATATAACTTGCGACACTTGCAAGTACACATGACGACACTTCCAATAGTAGGAATAATACATCTTTGTTAGGGATACAATAAAGTACAAATACAATATACAAGTGAATATCTTCCGAAGTTACAAATACATCAACACGAGTTAGGAAGCCATCCAGAAGAGATGAAATTCCGTTGATACATCAAGTTACATTACAAACCTTTCATAAATGGGCAGTTGATTTCATTAGACTAATCAGCCTACCAACAAAGATATCAGGAGCAAGGTATATAACCGCCGCGACATATTACTTGACTTGGTGGGATGAGGAAGAACCTATCAATAATTGCATCTTAGATACAACTACATGGTTTGTATTTGAGAATGTTGGTACAAGGTTTAGATGTTCGAAAATCCTTATGAGTGATTAAGGGAACCATTTTATGAATAAAAAATAGTTTCTTTGAAAGAAGAATTTCAGATCTATCACTAGAATATCACATCTTATTACCCTTGGGAAAATGGAATAGTAGAGGCATTTAACAAGATCCCAGAGACTACAGTGATGAAAATGTACAATGCAAATCAAGATGACTGGGGATTGAGGATTCATGTAGTATTATGGGAATATCAGACAACATGTAAGCAATTAACAAGACATACACCATTCAAAATAGTGTATGGCTAGGAGGTAGTTATTCCGATGGAGTTCAATGTGTCAAGTTTTTGCATTCCCACAATGAAAAGGTACCAAAAATTCTGGCATAGTAAAGAAAACATTTTCAGTGAGTAGAACTGGAGGAGGATTGCTTCGTCACAGGATTTTCACCAAAAGGTTTAGAAATCACATGATAAAGCAAGGAATGATAGACATATCAAGTAGAAAATATTTTAGTTAAGTTCTGAATGCACATGTTGGGTCCATATGTGATAAAATTTCTGACAAATGCAATTGTTGTTCAGTTGCAAAAAATGAATGGAGAAACCATAGAAGGATTTGTCAATGGAAGTTAGCTACAATTGTACAAGGATAGCCATCCCTCTATGTAATAGCTTTAGTAAGTGGGAAAAAAAGTGTCACACAAAGAAGAAAAAAGAGAGAGAGAGAGTAAAAACAAAAGACAAAGAGAATAAAAGTGAGGATATGTTGTAGAAGGAAGAAAGAAGCTTTGGTTAAAGTAAGACGCACACATGAAGGAAAAGTAAATTACACATGAAGAGAGTGGGATGAATATCTATGAAGAACACATGTGAGGTTTTAAAGAACAAACATCATGTTGAGATGCTAGAAAAACAAAGCAATAAATGAAAGAATCGGTAGTGTGATTTGGATAGATTCCCAAATCTAGACCAAATCCAGAGTAAATCTAGACAAAATCCAGAGTAATTTTTAGGTGTTTCCACCTAGTAAGGATTTGCAACTCTTTAGAAGAGTCTTCATTTTCCATTCCTCTTCTTTATTTAATTTCTGATTTTTTATTTTTTTCCAGTTTAACTTATTCTTTATGTTTAACTTATTTAACTTCCTTTGTTTATCTTAATTCTTTTTCCTAGGGAGAATAGTACCCCTCTTATATGGTTTAGCCCCCACAGCACAACAGATAGTTCAGACATCTCCATAAACATATTAAACATATAGAAAAATCATTACATAGGTTCACAGTACCAATACTTAGCTGCATATAGGGCTTAGTAAACTAGAGTATTACATGGACTCAATTATTCTTTCGTTGGTATTTATTGCTTTCTTCTCCATGCTATTCAATGGTTCTCAATCCAGAACCTTCTTTTGCACATGAGGTATTCGTCAAGCAAACCCTTTGTCTCCCTTTCACTTAATCTTGATGGCCGAAGATTTGGAAAGATTCATCAAAGCTACACTTTCTCATAGCAATGTAGTTGGAATATAACAAGGTTATTCCAATCTCTACTTGAATCATTTGTAGTTTGTTGATGATGCAATGATTATGGGGGTCCCAACTATTAAGGAAGCTTGTGCTATTCAGAATCTGCTCAAATCTTGCATGGATGCCTCTTGCACTCTTATCAATATGAGTAAGTCCAAGATTTTCTTCTTCAATGTCCATATTTCAGTTCAAAACAATTTATCAATAATCTTAGGCTTTTTCCAGGGTTCTTTTCCCACCAAATATTTGGGTACCCCCTTATCAGACTCCCCCAAATGTCCCAACTACTAGAGTAAGATTTTGGCTAAGATGGAGAAAAAATTTGATAAATGATCGTTTCAATCTCTCAACATTGTGGGGCACCTTATTCTAGTTAATATCATCCTGTAAGCTCTTCCAACCTATGCTCTCTCTATTATTGTGGCTCCTAATAAAATTATATATACAATAAGGTATCTTCAATAAGGTTGATTCAAATCAATTTCTTATGGAGTGCAGAAAAATTGAAGAAAAAATAGGTAATGGTGGCCTGGAATAAAATCTACAGAGATAACATAAGTGGGGGATCTCTAGGGAGAATGAGTGAAGAAATGGCTAAACTATGGTGGCCTTGGATTCAAAATAGGACTGCACTTTAGAGTAAACTATGGAAAATAAAATATTACCCAGATACTACGGATAATGAGTGTATTTTTCTCACAGGTTCTATTCAAGGGTTTGGTATGCTAAATGCTGCTTGGAGTAACAGGGATCTGGTACATCAACAACACTTTTGGGAAGTTACAAATGCTCAATATTCCCTCTTCTAGGAGGACTCTTGGCAACAAATGCAATGTCTTGGAAAACATCAATAGCTTGAGGCCATTAAGCATGCATGCCATCACAATGGAAAACTCAAAGTGCCACACTATTGGGAAGATAATTGCCAGAACTCTCAATGGAGGTGCTAGATTGAACCACCAAAATGGTAGGTAGATTATACCCTACCTACCGTCACAAGCTTATGGGATTCGCTCTCTTTCAGGAACATTGGGATTTAGACAAGTGGTGAACATTTTCAGTTGGGTGCTCTGGGGGATGGTCATTTCTTAGTTAGAAATGCATTTTTTTATTATGGGTCCAAACTTAGGGTAGCGCTCTCATGTTTTGGAAAACATTTAGAAGCATGACTTATGGCCCAAGATTGCTCCATTCCTTTGGAAATTGGAAACCTCAAGCGTTCCGACTTAGCAAAAATCCTTCATTGAGGAGGCGAGGCGCCTCTTATTGGATTGTTTGTCAGAATCCATTGGAGAGCCAGGAACATCTCTTTATCAAATGCTCCTTTACTACAAATTTGTGGGATAGGGATGCTTTTATTTTTATATAGTATGACTATAATCGAGATAATCTAAGTCTTAACCATCGAAAATTGGAGATCTAATGCATTTGGGAATCCTAAATTTAATCATTGCTTCCAACTTTTCCCAAGTTTTTCTCTTGTGAGTAGTATGGAAGGAGAGGAATAATCACATTTTCAACAATTCTACTCACAACTTGGAGTTTTTTTTGAAGCATCTTCAAGAAAAAATGAATGAAACTATTCGATTTAGACTCTAGGATGAAAAGGATTGGATTAGATACGCTTCAAATAAAGGTATCCATGCTACTTGGGGTTTTTTTCCCACATATGACACCGAGTGTTCAAATTTGAATCCTTCCCTGCCCTTCCAAAGGGTTTTAGCCTTTCATAGAAGTGTAAAGTTATAATTGCGCTTCAAAAAGAAATTAAAATTTGAATTTTACCCTTCCAATTAAGAAGGACATAATTTATATCAACATTTCAAAAGAATGGAAACATTCAAAATTACACATCGATATAAATTTCAGTTTCTATGTTGAAATTCCTATGCTATAAAATTCCACTCGTCATTCAAAATATTGGAAATAACATAAATTATAATCACTCACTCGCTCACGTCACATACTCACTGCTCAGCAATGCAAGATGATGAGTGATGACTGACGACTATGAGGAACTAGCCACTGAGATTTGACTCTTACTCTCAAGTCACTTTGGGATGCGATCTAAGGTGTGACAATAAGTCAACGACTATGGATGTAACAACATAGAACCACTACTAGTCTACTACTAGGCCCAAAACAAACCCGAAATTTTTTTCCCTACTACCTATGTGAAGTTGTCTACAAATGGCCACTTGTTTTTTGTCAAAATGAAATTCATATGGTTGGTTTGATGAGTTCTCCTCTACAAGACTTCATTTCTCGCATGAATTTCATAGACTCATGGAAACTCTAAGCAACACTCAATGGCATGCAACTATAAATAATGACATGCAACTAGGACCACAAACCGTGTAGAGGTCTATTTATGCATTGATATAGAGAAGCACGACACTGGGCACACGATATGAAGAAAGGATGAGTTAGAAAAAACATTTGGACCAAAGCACCCAATGGTTATTAAAAAAATAAAAAATAAAATGACTGAGGAATAGTCTTAATTTGATGGGTGGAATGATCATGCAATAATCTCCCTCTGTCCTTCCAAACATATGTGGTTTCTCATCACATTTGTCTTCAGCGCTCGCCACCAAAATACATATAAAAATTACATGTCTTTACATCCTCTTCTCTTTAGATCCTCATCCCATAGTCATAACTAACTATTATTCTCACCACATTTGTCTTTGGCAGTCACCACCAAAATGCATATAAAAATTACATGTATTTACATCCTCTTCTCTTTAAATCATCATTTCATAGTCATAACTAAGGATTATCATGCATTCACATCCTCACCTTATAATATCAATTGGGTTAAGGCTTAAAGACAACCATAAAATATCAAATGTGTCAAGATGCAAAGAGTAAGAGACAACTATAAGTAAGTCTTATAGTAAATTTACCATATAAGTATTTAATTGACACTATCAACTAAGATTTGACACTTTGGATTGTTGTGATATTCTTATCACTCCTTATCAATGTGATTGTAAGGCACTCTTTGAAGGTGAAGTCCACAATTTTAAGTATTCTTCCTCATTCTCATGGCTTTTGGTAATACAACAAGGAGGGTAATGGCCCACATCAACATTGAAAATGGTTTCGACATAGAGGTAGTAGTACATTAATTCTTTTCATTAAATAACTTAAATTTCATGCTAGTGACTTTGAATTCGTAGAGTCGTGGATTGGTACAAAACAAAACAAATTTTAGAGCTTTGAGCTCTTAATTACTTAAATATATAATTTTCTCAAATCCAACCATTAACAAACTTCTTTTGGTGTTGTGGTTCCATCCCATATTTGTATGTTGTCGCAACAAGTGTTGAACAACAAAATTTGATGCCCCAACCCCTGTGATGCTATCGTTGCTGACTTGCTTGGCATTGAGGATTTTTGTTTTGCTTCTATTATCTTTGTAGACAATTTTATCTATGGTTTTGTTCGTTTAGTAGGGACAATTTTATTCATGTTTTGTTCTTCAACCTCTTTTGAGCTATAAGTTGCTTTATAGGCAACCTGATTTCCCTTTGGGCATGTTAGTCTCTCTATTTTTGTACATTGTCTCTAATCTAATTTCTAGCATTCCACAAAAAAAAATTAACAATACTAAGAGAATAATATTATTTAACATTAAGAGCATTGATAATAGCATTAAAAATAAAACTAATATTAACATTAATATTGACTGCACCAAGAAGGCCCATCAATGTGTCGTAACATACTAGTGAGAGGGAACTGTCCATCTCTCCCATAAAAAATAAAAAATAAAAAATAAGAATACACCCATCAATGAGTTGTGGCATAGTGGTGAGAGTGATGTGTGTCTAGATACTTTGTACAACCAAACTTAGAGAGAAGTGTCCATCTCTCCTATAAAAAATAAAAAATAAAAATACACCCATCAATGAATTGTAACATAATGATAAGAGATATGTGTGTAGATACTTTGTACAACCAAAATTAAATGAATCTATAATGACATTAAGAAACATTAATAATATTTCTTAATATTAATATTAATTATTTTTAATAATAATATTTATTAATACTAATAATAATATAATAATATATATACTCCCCGTACTTCAAACTATGCTTTCAAGATAGCTGCAAGATACATGTATCCCTAAATTTGCCTCCCTCAGAATACTTGCTTCCCTAAATTTGCTTTCAAGTGCCATTAAAAAACGTCACCCAATCCAAGATCATCGGTTATCCTATAAAAATGGAGGCGCCCGGGCACGTTGATAAGCGCATTGCAATAACATTTGGCATTTGAAGAGTTTATTGGAGGAGAGATATTTGAGGCAGCCATGGCGGCCATGATCAGATTATTGGACGTTGCGTTAGCGGTAGTAGTACTAATCGTGGTGCTAACAAACAGTGCGGCAGGCATCAATTATACCTACGCTTGTAACCCGCAGCAAATCGCAAGTGGAGATCCTTTCCTTGGCACTCTCGCAGAGCTGTTCGTAAATATGGAGGTATATCATGGATATAACGAAGTTATACCGCCCGGCGGGACCGAAGCCTACGGGGATGCAGAGTGCCCTTATTTTACCAGTGACTCTGTTTGCACCGCCTGTCTTACTGACATTGGGAACAACGTGTTCAACCTTTGCGGCTACAAGCCCATAGGTGCTCGAGTTAACAGTTCCAATGGCTGTTACCTACGCTACGAACAGTACAACTTCTTTCCTTAGTATTAAGTTAGTTTTATAGTTCCAATGGCTGTTACCTACGCTACGAACAGTACAGCTTTTAGCATCAATACGAGTACTTTAATAAATGCTGTGCCATGCCAATCAATTAATAAATTAATTGATGCTGTGCTATGCCATTAATTAATAAATTAATAAACTCTTCTATTTTCAGGAATCTAGCGCTAGCTAGCTTGATGTTGAGCTATGCCCATCAATGAGTATGTAGCTCTTCTTCATAAATTAATATGAATGAGTATGTAACTCTTGTATTTTCTGTTTATTTTAATTATCTTATAGGGTTATTGCTGCTTGTTTTTTTATGGATTTCATGAGGTTATAATTTTTGCTGTTTATTTTTAGTTATTCTTTAATTCTCAAGAAATCTATTTCCATGAAATTGTAATTGGTTTTTGTTTTTTGTTTTTTTAAATCATTTTGTCATTTTGCCTTTCTAAGATACTTGCCTCTCTAAACTTCCAAACCATATTAAGAAAATGATTAATGAATGGTGGAAACCATATTTTGGTCTTGAAAATAACTAAAACGAGGCAGACCTTTGTTTATGGGAAAAGTTAAACTTCTCTTTGAAACATACATCATTCTTATTACTTATATGGATGTGATGTCTCTAAAGAGTGGCCGAAGAAGATCAAGCAAATCCAAAATGATTTTATATTTTATAATATTAATATTGAAAGCAATATGTCATATCTTAATATACAAGCACAATACCACTAAAAAAAACAATCTCGACTTCCTACGATTACTACAAACTTAGTTAAATTCATAATACTATCACATCTAAAATTAAGAAGAAATTATAGTGTGATAAATAAAGAAAGAAAAAGAGAAGTTTGTGTGAGATGAAGCAATTTATGTTACATGTGAGCATAATCCATGAAAGATCCCTAATTAAGAAAGCATGGAACATGTTCCCATGTACATTGTAGGAACAATAGAGAAAAATCATTTAAAGAAAAATTATTTTCCAGTAAAGAAAAATAATATAAAAACATCATGATAAAGTTCAATAGTTTTTTTAAGCCACTCATTTATCTTTACCACAATGTCTTTGAGACCATTCTCCATATTGAACACATGCTATGTTAAGTCACTCATTTTTCTTTAGCTCAATGTCTCTTGGGCCATTGTCCATGTTGAACTATGTGATATGATCTCATCACCAATCATCTAAACTCTATCAAATAACATACCCTTACTTTTCTCACTATTCACTACTCAATGGCCTCACTTAAAATCATGCAACTTCTCAATAATCATGTTCTTAATCCCTTTTACAATCCATCATTTTCTTACAAATAAGACAATCTCAAACACAATTTAAGGTCAATTTATTAATACCTCAATATACAAAATATACAAAATAGTCACCTATACACTTAATAATCAACACATTTTACACTTTTTTTTCCATCATTATACTTTATGTCATAATCATTAAATGATATACTTAATGCTTTGATATATTTTTTGTTACCCTTTTGCACTCAAAGAATAATGCTTTGATATATTTTTTATTGAAACATTTGGGCTTTCACTGTAGTGTGGTTACTTTCTTTTATACATTAAATTAAAAAGAAAATGTTAACTAAGTATTTTAACTTTAAAATTTTTTTTGAAAATCTGAGTCATTGTACAATTGTTTCAAATGGGTAATCTTTTTAATCTAACGGTTGAGATAAAAACCAGGTGTGAGGACCAACCTTAACTAAGTGCTTTAGATTTTTACTAACCTTCACTTGTTTAGCCTTGTATTGGAGCAGGATGACTACAAAATTTTAACCAATCGTTGCACTACCATGGTTGACACCCTCTTATTTTAATTAAGGCTATTGGAATTGTTCATCTTCCCAACGATACACATATGTGATGCTTTTTCCCATCAATGCAAATAAAAATGGTGGCTTTAATGGAATTTCAAATGGAAATTGTTGACGGTGGAAAACATGCAATTTACCTAGCTGGTTATAAATATGTGAAGTATTATTCTCATAGTCATTTGTAAATGCTAGTAATATATGTGCTATGATTTTAGTGGTTGATAACCTATTCTAATTACTTTTTAGTGAGTATGTATTAGATTTTTTTTTTGGCTTTTCTTATTATATAGGAAGGACTCAAATTAATTATTGATTGATATTATCTAATAGTTACTCTAATTATGGATTTTATGACAAATTCTATGTATTAATGTTAGCTATCTCTTAGCGATTAAGGCATTGTAAGTATGATGTCTCTCTTTTTTTTAACCTTTACCTAGTATTGAAATTCCTCTTGAAATTCTTTTCTAGTCTTCAATTTGCAATGGAATGATCTTCATTTAGCGAAAGTTTTGAATCATAAATTCTTAGAACCAACATGTGGTTAAAAACATGGGTAAAAAAAACACTTAAAAAAATTAAGTTGCCAAGGATGGATTAAAAATGAAGATTGTATGTACCAACTGAAATGAGCAAGGTTCATTTAATAATAAATATATAACATAGGAAACACTATATATATATATATAATTAATTAGTAATAGTAATAGTCTATTACTATTACTAATTAGTTATTACTCTCTCTCTTTCTATATATATTCCTTTTGTTTTTGTTAGTAAATTTTCTTCCTTTTAAGTAAATTTGGTTTTGTTATAGAATCAAATACACTTTGGTTAGAGAATAAAATACATGTGTAGCTCATGGTTTTGCAAGTCTTACTTGTTTTAAGATATAAAATTATATTATCATATAGTGAACTATATTTTTGTAAACCTTTTTTTTAAAACATTGTTGTGTTGCAAAAGTATTATTTGTTTTAAGAAAAAAAGTTATATTAT
This sequence comes from Larix kaempferi, assembly GCA_027924585.1. Classification (NCBI taxonomy): domain Eukaryota; kingdom Viridiplantae; phylum Streptophyta; class Pinopsida; order Pinales; family Pinaceae; genus Larix; species Larix kaempferi. The sequence continues at coordinate 8,432,524 of BSBM01000809.1, read as the reverse complement.
GTTAATTGAATAATTTTTTATTTTTGTATTATATGAGATAAAGTATAAGAATTGAATGTTTCATATAATTATTATTTACGATATTTAAAAAAACATCATAATAATTATCTTAACATATAAAGTAAGACATCAAATTTCAACCATAAAACATGATCACATTATTTTATTTTAAAATAATATTTTTAAAATATATTTTGATTTAAAAATGAAAAGTTTAAACCAACCATTTTATTGTGTAATGAACACTTTAAAAATATATATAATAAAAACAATATTTAAATATCCGTGTGAACAACTTATTTGATTTAAAAATAAAATCTCAATATTTTATTTAAAGCATATTTCCATTATTTTATTTAGAGATAATATTTTTGAAGCATATTTTAAAAATGCTGCAAATGTTATACTATTCAATTCGCAACATGCTAGATAACGCCTCACCAAAGGAATTATTTTGAGACAACACGTTAGACAATATGTCTAGACGTCATCTTCCGGATAAGCAGCCCTGACCCATCCTTGGAAGCATAGGATTATCGCATTTTGAAGAGTAGAGTTTCTAGTGTCAACTCAGCTACTAACCCGCTTTAGTAACTAAGTGGTCGGTACAAGTAGATAGTTGGTTTTTGAATTTTAATGATGGTTGGACTTTATTTATATTAATCATTAAATAATATTAATTAATTAAACAATTTTCAATTTTAAAATAAATAATTTTTTTAATAATATATTTGAATTTTTTTAATAATATATTTTTAATAAGATATCATAATGATTTTTTGAATTAGTTAAAATTATGTTATAATTGTGTATGTTATAACTTAATATTTTAATTTCAATTTTAATTTCTATTCATGTATGCTCATATTTTAAATAAATTGTTTCATAAATAGTTATAATAACTATTTTACTTCATAATCAATGAATCAAAGTAATTTTTGCATATTTGTAGGCTTTATTTGTTATTGTTTAGGATCCCAAATTAGAATAGTTGACAAGTGGATGAATATATTAGATTATGTATTGTTAAGTCAATAATAGAACAATAAGTAAGATATTAGTTTTGTGATAATTACAAATTAACCAATAATTAGGTAAATTGAAAGCATTTTACTTCACAATTCATTAATTCATGCAACTTATATGTATTTGTAGGATTTATATGTTATAATTTACAACATGAAATAGTTGGCACTCCGACGATTAAATTTTGGTAAATAACTATTTTACTTCATAACCAATGAATGTATGCATTTTTTTCCTATTTGTAGGATTGATGTGTTATACTTTAGAACATGTAATAGTTGGCACTTCGACCATTAAATTTGGGTAAATAACTATTTTACTTCATAATTAATTAATTAATTAAAATTTATGTGTTAGCATTTACAACATGATTCCAAATTGGAATAGTTGTTGTTTAGATATTAGTTTTGGATGAATATCTATTTTCTTTCATAATTAATTATTTAATTAATGCAACTTTGACCTATTTGAAAAATATCCAAATTGGTGTTTGAATGATTATAACCTAAAATATATTAGATTAAATGTATTTTTAAGTTGATAATATAACAATGAGCTAAATATTAGTTTTGTAATAATTGCATACTAATAAACCATCATAGATCCATCTTAACACTCTATCAAGTGCCAAGACTATGGATCAAATCCCTTGAGGTGCAAACCCCTTTTTAGAGTCCTAAAATTTCTCAAGAGATTTGATCCCTATCGACCCTTGATAGAGCCATAGTTAAGATGGATATATACTGGCATTTATTTCACAATTGATTGTGAAGTTTGTCTAGTTTAGTGTAGTAGTAGAGGTGGCGAAGCAATTACTTCAGCAATTCGCAATGTTACTTAATATTTTAAGTATGTTTTTTAGGTGTTTCAGGTGATCCTGCAGATAATCATCACCTCTACTGCTGCTGCTATCTCAATCATCGTCACTGCTGCTGCTGTCTCAATCAATATCTGAATCTACTCGTCATAGGAAGTTCTACAGAGCCAGTCCTTTTTCATACTAGATGTAGGCCCACCGCCTGTAGGTCTTCATAATCACTAGCCATACTGTGGAATCCTCAGGACTTATTATGTGCATCACAAAACCTCAAAAGAGCATCCCGGGTTGTTATGAGCACACAAATCTACCTGTCAGATCTCCCAGGGCTGTATTATATGTGACCCCACCAAAACACCTCGGAAGAGTATGTCAGGCTGTTACGAGCACACAGCTTCGACCTATAGGATCTCCCAGGGCTGTATTATATGTGGTCACCACAAAACCTCGAAAGAGCATCCCAGGATGTTATGAGCACACAACTCTACCTGTCGGATCTCCTAGGGATGGATTATATCTGGTCATGGAAAAACCTCAAAAGAGCATCCCAGGCTGTTATGGGTACACAACTTTGACCTATAGGATCTCCCAGGGATGGACTATATGCCATAGGAAAAAACCTCAAAAGAGCATCCCAGGAATGATTACGAGCACACAGCGCAACCTATCGGATATCCCAGGGCTAGATTATATGTCCTCCAAAGAAAAAACTTGAAAGAACGTTTGCCAGATATCCCAGGGCCACATTACATGCCATAGGAAAAACCTCGAAAGAATATCTGCAAACCTTCCAAGGATGGATTATATGCTTATCTGCACAACCTGTTCCAAGGCCACAAAGTATCAACTTGATACTCACCATACATCATCTTTATGTACACATGATCATCCTGATCATCATCACTGCATCGTCCTAATGCATGTCATCTGGAGAAACATCCTGAAGCTCATCATCCATGATCATCCTGATCATGCGATGTATCCACCTGATACATATACAAATACATGATCCACCTAATCATACCTGATACATATCAACATACATGATCTACCTGATCATACAATGTATACACCTGATACATCTACAGATACATACACATGATCCAACTAATCATATCCAGCATCCAACATGATGCATACATACACATAAATTATCCAACTGATCATATCCAGCATCCACCATGATGCATACATACATATAAATGATCCAACTGATCATATCCAGCATCCAACATGATGCATACATACATATAAATGATACAACTGATCATATCAAGCATCCAACATGATGCATATACAGAGCAGTAACTAGAGAATCGTGAAGATGATCATCATCCAGCGCTTACATCCATAGCCATGGAAAGAATCCTCCTTTCACCATGCTTGGAATGGCTCCAACAAATGTATCCACCACTTCTTCCTCGAAGTGTTGTCAATATGAAGAACACCAAGCCTCTCTCTGAAGTACTCAAACTTCACTCTAGCTAGTGGTTTCGTCAGCATATCTGCAACCTGCTCATCCATCGCAACATATAGGAGCTTCACTGCTCCTCTCTACACCCTATCCCTGATATAGTGATATTTGATCTCTATGTGTTTCGACCTGTCATGGAACACCGGGTTCTCAGACAGCTTCACACAACTTTGGTTGTCACAAAAGATAACACTAGCCTCCAACGGGAGATCAAATAACTCATACAGTAGCTTCCGAAGCCATACTGCCTCATAACTAGCCGAACAAGCTGCAACATACTATGCTTTGGCTGTACTCAGTGCTACGCAGGACTGCTTCCTGCTAAACCAAGAGATCACTCCTAATCCCATACTGAAGCAGCACCCAGAAGTGCTCTTCCTATCTACAGCACTGCCTACCGAGTCCAAATCAACATAACCCTATAGATTAAACTTTTGATTCACATCATACTTGAGCCCATAATCAACTATACCCTTCAGGTACCTCAGAATATGCTTTACAACAACCATGTGAACACATCTGGGATCCATCAGGAACTGGCTCAATCTGTTCACTACAAAGCAAATATCTGGTCTTGTGTTCGTTAGGTACATTAAGCACCCAATCATTTGATGAAACATAGTGACATCAACCAGATCAGATGAAGCATCACACAGAAGCTTCAGGTTCGATGCCATAGGTGTGGCCATGTCCTTGCAGTCCATCATCCCGAACCTCTTCAGGATCTCTACTGCATATTTTCCTTGTCCAAGGAATATTCCATCTGCACTCTGCCACACCTCCATACCTAAAACGTAGTGCATCATCCCCAAGTCCTTCATCTCAAACTCGGAAGCAAGCTTCCTCTTGGTATCAACAATCAATCTATCATCACCTGTAACAAACAGGTCATCCACATACAAGAGTAGTATCACTGGATTTCCTTCCTCAACCTTGTAGTGTGTAGGCTCGCTTGAATAGGTTGATGCTTTGTACTTTCTATTATTCCTTTGTTTCTCTTTTCTGTTTTTTTTGTATTCTTTTTTTTTTTATTTTTATGAATTGTGCTGAAGCTTACTATGTTGGAGCATGCTCTATTAGCATCAATTGTTGTTGGTAGAGTAGTTGTGTAAATTCCTCTTTGGACTTTGGTTGTTTATAGAGTTTTAGGCGGTGCCCATTCACGATCATGGGGAACTCATCATCATCAATTGTAATAATTCTCACAGCCCCATTGTCATAAATTTTCTGTATAATGTAAGGTCCAAGCCATCTAGTGGTTAGCTTCCTTTTGAATGTGTGAAATCTGGAGTCATAGAGTAGTGCCCAATCACCCTCTTTGAATTTCTTATCCTTCAAATGTTGATCATGCCATTTCTTTCTTTGCTGTTGGATGATTTCAGTATGTGTAAGTGTTTGTTGGTGGTGTTCATCCAGTTGATTTAGCTATAGCATGCATTCTTTTTTAATGTCTGATAGGTTCATGTTTAGATCGGCCGCAATTCTTAATGTTTTTACCTCAAATTCGATTGGTAGCATGACCTTTTTCCCATAGACCATCTCATAAGGTGTGAATCCTGTTGTTGTTTTCCATGTAGTATTGTAAGCCCAGACTGCTTCACTAAGTCTTTCAGCCCAATATCTTTCATGAATTTGGACAGTTTTTGTCAGGATTCTTTCTAATTCCCTGTTGGTTACCTCAGCTTGACCATTTCCTTGAGGGTGGTAGGAGGATGACTGTCTGTGCTTTACATTGTTTCTTTTCATCAAGTCTTCAATTAAATTAGATGTGAATTGTGGTCCTTGATCCAAAACTACTTCTCTTGGCACCCCAAATCTGTGAAATATCTGCTCAGTAAAGAATTTGGCCACACTGGTTTCATTTGCAGCAGCCAGTGCTGCTACCTCGGTCCATTTTGTAAGGTAATCAGTGCATACAAGGATGTAGCTCTTCTAATTTGACTGTGGGTTGAATGGGCCAACAAAATTGAATCCCCACTTATCGAATGGTTCTAAAGATATTTGTGGGTGTAGTGGCATTTCTTTTTTTTGTGTTGGCTTTCCCATTCTCTGGAAATCGTCACAATGGGACACATACTCATAAGCATCTCTGTGGAGTGTTGGCCAATAATACCCTGTTTGCAAGATCTTGTAGGATGTCCTTTTTGCAGCATATTTCCCTCCACAGGGTTCATTGTGGGTGGCATGCATTATGTCATGTACCTCATCTTCCTTAATGTACCTTCTAAGTACTTGATCTGGTCCCTATTTAAAAAGCATGCCCTCTATCCATGTATATGTGGCACTTTGTCTTATTACCTTTGTCCTTTCTTTATAACTGCAATGTTCTGGAAACTTCCTGGAAACCAAATAGTTTGCTATGTCAGCAAACCATGGACTTTTTATTGATATGGCAAAAAGGTGCTCATCAGGGAAGTTATCTTAGACCAATTCATTATCTGTCCCATGTGTTACTCTTGAAAAAAAGTATGCTACGACATTATGCTTGCTTGGTTTATCTATTATAGTGATGTTGAATTCCTGTAGAAGTAGCATCCATCGAATAATTCTTGCACTTGTATTAGGCTTGTTCATAAGATATCTGATCGCTGAGTGGTTAGTATGGATAAAACTTTGGTATCCTGTAATGTAATGCCTAAATTTGTTGATTGCATGTATGACTGCCAGAAATTCCTTCTCTGTGACTGTGTAGTTGAGTTCTGCCCCAGCCAAATTTTTGCTTATATAGTATATGGCACAGGGTTTCTTGTCTTGTTCTTTCCTAAGCATAGATCCGATTTCTTTATCTGATGCATCGGTGTGAATGTGAAATGGAATTTCCCAGTTTGGTCCTTGAAGCATTGGTGCTGTGATGGTTTTCTAGTTAAGACTTTCAAAGGCTGACATGCAGTTGCTTGTCCATATGAACTCATTGTCTTTTGTGAGAAGTGCAAAAATGGGGGCAGTAATTCTGCTATAATTCTCAATAAACCTCCTGTAGTACCCTATCTGTCCAAGGAAGCTTCTCACATCTCTTTGTTTGACAGGTGGGGCAGTGTATTGATTACTAATACTTTGGCTTGATCCACCTCTATACCTCTCTGTGATATATGATGTCCTAGAACAATTCCTTCTTCCATTAACATCCTGCATTTGTCATTTCTTAGGCACAAGCTCATCTCAATACATTTTTTTAGTATTAATTCAAGGTTTTCCAATGCCTGGTCAAAGCTCTGTCCATAAGGTGTGAAATCATCCATGAATACTTCGATTTTGTTATTCAGAAAATCAGAGAAAATACTCAGTATGTGTTAACACCTAAAAAGTGCTCACTAGCTCATTCCCTTACTCACATGACCCATTTGTCCACTTTTCCACCATCTGAGCCTCTGAAACCAACAAAAGGTCACCAAAAGACCTTAGTACACCCCTTTTTCCATTAAAAAAGATTATTTTTCCAAGAAAATCATAAAAAACCCTAAAAAAGGGTCCAAATTCCCAAAAATATTAAAAAGGGAATTAAAATATTATTTTTATTCAAAAAAGGAAAAAGGAGGGAAAAGTACCTAAGCCATGTTGGTCAATACCATTTGGTTTCCACAAAACCACAAATGGTATTTCCCACCACCAAAACCTATAAAAAGGTGGTAGGGGCTCCTCATTTCACATCCATCCATTATCTCATCCTTATGCTGCTGAAATCTCCCTTGAGCATTTTAGCTATTGCAAACCACATTGGAGAAGAGACCATTGGAGATTGGAGTTGCTCATCCTTGGAGCCATTCAACCTCATCATTAGAGGTATTGATTCCGCAAGCACTTGCTTGCCCCATTCTTTCAATACAAATTCATTATTTTACATTATCTTGTTTTTGATTTTAAATTATTTTTGTTATTTGCTTAATATCTTTGCATAGATCCATGGTTAGTCTTGTTTAATTAGTTTATTGTTATTTATTTCCATTGAAACTGCTGCTACTAGTTAGCAGGTTCCCATAGCACTAAGCCTGGTTGCAAAACCGGGCCAACAGTTTTTGGCGACTCCACTTTGGTTTGAACTATAGATCTCAATTTTTCTTTCAATCTTTGTTTTTTAGTAGTTTTTAACCTTTAGATCCATAGATCTGCCATCCTAGACAGCAGATCTATTGCTGCTCTAGTTTTTTGGCCCCATAAATTGCCATTAACAGCCCGAAATTTTCAATTTTCGGGTTCGTTTCTCGGTTTCCGTGCACGGCTTCCGCCTCGCGGCTTTTTGCTAGACAGTCGCGCGGTCCATCGCGACTTTTCTGTGTTTTTCCGCGCGGTCCATCGCGGATTTTTTCCAGACAGTCGCGCGGTCCATCGTGACTTTTCTGCGTTTTTCCGCGCTGCACACCGCGGCTTCGCGACCAATTTCCGCGCTGCCCATCGCGACTGTGCGGCTAAAACCCGCGCGGTCCATCGCGACTGTGCGGCCAAAACCCGCGCGGTCCATCGCGACTGTGCGACAGAAACCCGCGCGGTCCATCGCAGTTTTTCTGTCAAAACCCGCGCGGCTGAATTTTTCATTCGGCCATCCCGATTTTGAAAAAAAAAATTTACTGTACTTTCTGCCCATAGCACATTTTTTACAGTATTAAATTCTGCATATTTGATAGCTTTGAAATTTTTTTTACTATTTTAAGTGCATATCTAGAAATCTTTTTAAAATTTTTTTAAGAAAGTGAAAGAAAGACTCATTTTGCATTTTCATCTAGATTCAAATTTTTTCCTGTTTACTTCTTTAAAATCTTGCCCTTAGCAATTTTTCTTGAACGAAGAAATCCTTTATTTCTTTTAAAAGAAGTCTATTATTTGCTTTCATAAATCCAAAAAATCCTTTGTTTTTTGAGTTATTTTTTGAAAAGCATTTAAATTCCTTTTAGTGAAAAAAGTCATAAATATTTGCTTTTTATTTTCGAAAAATCCTTTATTTTTTGAAAATTTCCTGTAAAGCATTTAATTTTTTCAAGTTCAGTTTACAATACCTCACGTGCACTCACTCAATCACTTAATTGAATTAAGCCTTAAAACGTACCCTAATTTCAACACACTTTTAACCCCACTTGGGGAACACTAAAAGAATTCTTGTAGCTAGGTAGTATTGGGGGGATAGGTGTTCCAATAACACCCCTCAGTTCTTACATCTGAGACATAGAAGTTGTCCAATTAGGGAGCTAAAATCTCTTAGTACTTTTTGGCGCGGTCACAACCGGTTTGTGGGAAGGCCTCTCCCTTAGGAGGGTTGAAGTCACGAGGATGGTTCCGGAAGCCTGAGTGGAATACCGAAATCCATTCAGTAACCGAAGGGCTACCATTCGCAGTTCTCGGGATATCCCTGTATTGGGATATTGCGATCAAAGGACCAAACGGCAGATTTACCTTTTCTCGACGCGTCATGAACGGAGTATCCTAGTAGCCTGTCTTTAGGATTGATTACCCGGTGTCCCTCCCGGTAGGGGGATATCTAGCCGTTGTCTCTGCACTCATATTGTCTGACTTGGATTTCATCACCTTGCAGAGGATATCGTTTGTTTGAGTCACAATACTTTTAGTTAGGTGTTTGCATGAATCAACCCACCCTTGGTCTAGTTACACCTATTTTTTATAGAAGCCGTTTGCATGTTGGTATTCTGACTAGTTGTTGCATTCCTCCACTTATTGTAGCACAGCTGCTAGAATAAGTGCCTTTTTTCAGGTTGATTTTTTGGCCTGAGAGCTTTCTTTTTTCACTCCCCTTCTTGCACCCTTGGTTGCATTAGGGTTTTGAGTCTTTTATATATATATCACCACCTGATACTTAAACAAATTTTTTACACAAAAAACATATTCTCACCATTGAGAATTTTAGACGCTCTCGTCGTCTACAGGGCGAACTCCCAGAGTTTAGTCCACTTGGCTCTCCACGTCACGGACGCAGAGCCTTATCCCTTGATTCGGCACATCGTCAATCAACTAGACAGTCATCCGATTCTGACACACCTCACTTCACTTTTGATTTGGAGGTAGAATCCGAAAACCCCACAGAGTTACCACCAACCACCATTATGTCTGGAACACCATTTGATCCACTGTTTACCAGCACCATAGGTGAGACATCTACAGACCCTTCTGCGGTGGTTCCATCCATGGCGACTACCACCCCCCTGGGTATGCCCAACATGGGTAACACTCCACATTTAGGAATGCCCAACATAGGGCCTCCACCTGCCATGGGTATATCCAACATAGGGGTCACACCCCCTCTGGTTTCCACAAACCCTATCCCAGGAATCCCCACTGCTATTCCTAACCCAAGTGTAACCCATGTCGCACTTGGAGGCGCTGGCCCATACAAGACTACACCTATTGGAGGGCACATACCCTCCATACCTAGCATACCTTTAGGCGCTACTGGACCCCTACACCATACCACAATGGCTAGGCATGTCCCAGTTCCAGTGACCACATCTGCTAGCCTACCATACATGGCGAGTCTAAACCTGCCAGACTTAGCTAGGCTCACAAATGACCCCATCAGACATGATCCTGCGTGGCCTCACATGCCCACCAAACTCCCCTCTGACATCCCTAAATTTGAGGGCAAGGCAGGTGAAGACCCCCAGAACCATATCATGTCCTTCCATTTATGGTGTTCCTCCAACTCCATAGTGGACGACTCTGTCCGCCTCCGGCTTTTACAACGCACCTTCACTGGCTCTGCAGCCAAGTGGTATATCGAGCAGCCCCATGGGACGCATGCCACATTTACCTCCCTTGCCTCGACCTTTCTGCAGTTCTTCCAGTTACCTGTCCGCTACGATGCGGGCGTCGAGATCCTACTGTCTTGCAGACAGAATACGGCCACCCACATCACTGACCACATTCATGAGTGGCGTCGCCACCGAAGCCTATGCAAGATCAAATTGGACGACCGTATCTTCTTAGATTGGTTCCTAAAATCCCTCCTCCCTCTCATTGCGAAGGATGTGGCATCTGAAAGACCCCAGTCTGAAGAAGAGGCCATCCTCAAAGCCCAACAGTTTGATCTCATATACGCCCAATCAGGTTATCTATACACAATCATACCTGACGCCCCACGAGGTGACTCTTAACGTGGTGACGCACCGGGAGCATCACATGCCGCTGATGGCATCATTGGCCAAATCACCCCGCAACCTAAATCTTTCAGCATGGTGAGCACCATGCCCGCCCCAGACCTCTCTAGGGCTACATCCAGTTCCGGAGCAACAACTTCTTATGCTCCAACAAACTAGACCCATCACATTCATGGACCCTCTTGTCCACAACATTGTTATGGGCAAACGCCATCAGCGTGTGTACCTCCTACATACTATGCTCAACCTACTACACAGAACCCCATTCAGTTCTCACCACAACCGTTGCAGTACCCACAGCAAACTGCACCAGCTAATCCACCACATCCAATAGCTCAGGGGTACCAACAACCCCAACAGGCAACTGGACCACCTCCAGCTCCACCTGCATACTACCCACCGCAACCTGCTCCCGCACCTGCGGCTCCCCAGAATCCCCCCAATGCTCAAGGGCATGTGTACGCACAACAACATCAGCCCCAATACCAGAATAACCAACGCAACCAGGGTGGGAAACCAAACCGCGGAAGAGGACGTAACCATGGAAACAACCAAAACCATAACCAAGCTCCACAACCTACCCATCCTCCGCAAAACAATAACGCAGCACCCGCTCATCAGAATCCTGATCGGCCACCTAAACAGGCCAAAAATGCTAATTTACAACCAAACCATCCTTGTTCTATTTGCGGTGTCTATGGCCACTATACCCACGCTTGCCCACATCTGGAGCGAGCTCGAAAACTATGGACAGATGACACCCATCGTCAAGGGCAGGCGGCTCCTCAGCCGCCACCCAACCCTCCACAACCTCAACAACAACCTTTGGTGCTACAAAACCCTTTTCCAACACAAGGGGTGGTAAACACTCAGCCGTTAGCCCCCCCACAGGGCAACGTGTAACCACAACAAATCACTTACGCCGCTCCTGATCAACCCATGTTTGATTCAGGCACCCACCACTTATTGATGATGTCCACTGTCGACGTCAATATCCAAACCCGTCGGAACCAGTATGGCCCTACCTCCGAAGCCCCCCCCACCGATAAGGATACTAACGCTCATCCCACCGATCAAACGTTACGGATACCACCTCTTCCACTCGATGGCGCATCTAAAGCGCCTCGTTTCCCACTCCGCCGTATCAACAACAACCCCAATGCACGGGCTGCATCAAATTACAGCATCGTAGATGACCTAGCTCAATCTCCTGCAGCCATGTCTGCGTTAGAAGTCTTAAAAAACTGTCCTACGCAGTGCAAGACTTTACTTTCCGCCATTGGGGCGATCGACCCAAATGATTCGCAATTGATGACCTTTGATTTAGACCAGTCTGAACCACGTCTGCCTTCCACCATAGCAGTCCAAGTTTCTGTTTCTATTCGGAATCTTGTCATCCATCGATGTATCATCGACAAGGGTGCCTCCACATGCGTCATGTCTACATTTGTTTGGCAGAAGTTGGGATCCCCTACTCTCCAGCAATCCACCACAGCATTGCGGGCCTACGACGGTCGGTCAGCTCAACCTCAAGGTTTGCTACCCAAGGTCCCCGTCCAATTAGGTGGGAAAACTGTGCTCATTGACATAGAGGTCATTAATGCCCAGCTCGATTATAACCTTTTACTCGACCGTAGTTACATGTACGCCATGAAAGCGGTCGCCTCATCCTTTTTTCGCACCATGATGTTCCCCCACGAGGGACGCGTGGTCAAAATCGACCAACTCACATACTATGATCCCAATGCCCCCGCAGCACCCGAAAATGTTCTTCCCATGATTGAACAACCAACTTCTAGTGCAACTACCTCCTTTGTCTCTTCTCTGGGACCCAGACTTTATTCAGATACACCAATGACCTCTACATTCCAGGCCATTCCACCACCGTCACCGGAGACCCAAGTCGCAAACCTCTGTACTCTTTCACAGAATACACAAACATCCGGTAGTCAACCACCATTGATCCCCAGTCACATTGGTGTTACACCCATCCACACCATCCCCTTCCTATTTCCTCCTTCGGGTGTAGTAAGCGCCCCAGTTATGGCTACCCTTAGTCTACCCGAGTTAACATTGGGATTACCCGTGTGGTATATTCCGCCTCCCGTTCGACCGCCAACACCAAACTTCATCCTCCAACCGGTACAACCTATTGTTACCACAAATCAACCTCCTCCTGGTGTCGCAATCCCTTCGTCGTCAACGAAACCTCCTCCTAGCCTCAATATCCCTTCGTCGTCAACGAATCCTCCCCCTCCTATCAAGCCCACTGGGGGCAGAGGTCCACAACCATACACTGCTATACCACCTCCTAAGGCAGTTAAACCCCCACCGATGTTTCGAGCTCCCCCTAAATGCTCGTTGTGCGATGAGATAGGCCATCCAACTCATCAATGCCCACACTTACTGGCACTCCAAGAGCATATGAATATGTTGGATGATGACATCAGCATCCCAGTAGTTAGACTAGAGCCACCTCTACAGCCTCGCGACAAATCACTGCGCACCAACCATCCTTGTGCTATATGCAGTGTTTACGGCCACTACTCTCACCATTGTCCTGATCTACCTGACTATAGAGCAGCGTTGTACGAGTTAAACAACGTCGACTTAGAGATATCTCCTCCCCTCATCGAGGAGATCCACCCCCCGCCATCATCCTCGTCGGAAGAAGTCAATACAATATATATGATTTCAACAACCTTCAAACCAGAACCCCTTCATTTATGGTCTGACTACTTCAATACTGATGAGCAAATTCTGGAGACACTCACTACACCCGACTACCCTTGGGATGATATGCATCATCGCTCGTACTTCCTCCCAGAAGCATCTACACCCACCGCATCCAACCAGCTATCGGTCGAATCGAAAGATTTCATACCCACTAAAGTCGATTGGTTAAGGGACCCCATCCCAGCACCGGACGCCTTTGAAGAAGGGAACATGTCGAACAATTCCCCCACTATACAGATAGACATTTCCACAACACCAGGGAAACCTGAGCTCATCTCACTGGGCGCATCTTGCACTCAAGCAGAAACTCAGGCATACAAAAAGCTCTTTCAAGAGTTCCGTGATGTCTTTGCCTGGTCCTATACCGAGATGCCTGGTCTCGACCCTGCCATCATTGAACACCACATTGATACATGGCCTTTCGTCAGAAACAACGACCCATTCACCCTTCCAAGCTCCCCGCTGTTAAAGCTGAGGTCGAAAAACTTCGCAAAGCAGGATTCATTTACCCTATTCCGTACACCACTTGGGTGTCGAACCTTGTTCCCGTCAACAAAAAGCAAGGCACCCTTAGAGTATGCACTGACTTCCGAGATTTAAACCACGCTTGTCCCAAAGACAATTTCCCCACGCCATTCATTGACAAACTCATTGATGAGTGTGCGGGCCATGAAGTCCTATCCTTCATGGACGGGTTTTCCGGATATAACCAGATTCACATCCGCAAGGAGGATCAGTACAAGACTGCCTTCACGACCCCATGGGGCACCTTTTCCTATCGCGTCATGCCATTTGGCCTTAAAAATGCTGGTGCCACTTTCCAGCGAGCCATGACCTATTGCTTTCACGACTTGGTCCACATCCTGCGAGTCTATCTTGACGACCTCACAGCTCGTTCCCGAAAACGATCAGACCATCTTAACGACCTCCGGCAAGTTTTCCTGCGTTGTCGCAAATATAAAATCCGCTTAAACCCACACAAGTGTGTCTTTTGCGTCCCAGCAGGCCGCTTATTAGGTTTTATTGTCTCCCAAGATGGAATCACTGTCGATCCCCTGAAAGTTAAAGCCATCTTAGAAGTTCCGCCTCCTCGCACACTTCGGCAACTCCAAAGTCTACAGGGGCGGTCCAATTTCCTTAGGCGCTTCGTTCCGGATTATGCAACCAAAGTTCACGGTTTCTTACGCTTACTCCGTACCCACATACCCTTTGTTTGGGATGAGCAAGCAGACACGGCATTTGAAGACCTCAAGAAAGCTCTCACACAAGCCCCCTTGATATCCCCACCGGATTTCTCTCAAGACTTTACCCTTTATGTCTCGGCATCCGAACATGTTGTGTCCGGAGTTTTGGTCCAAGAAGATGCCTCACACCAAGAGCATGTGATTTCTTACGTCAGCCAGACCTTGTCTGGCCCACCTCTGCATTACCCATATGAGGAAAGATTAGCCCTAGCTGTAGTCTTTTCCGTACAAAAATTGCGACACTACATCCTACTCAGCCATACCACGGTCGTGGCCGACTCCAACCCCATGGTCTATCTCCTCACCCGGCGGCTCCTACAAGGTCGTGTTGCTAAATGGGTCATTATCCTCCAGGAATATGACCTCACTTTCAGAACTCCCAAAAGCACTAAAGCCCTCGCGCTCGCTCACCTCATCACGGACCTCCCATCCTCTTCAACACCACCCGTTATCCAAACGGACCTGATTGACGAGCATATATTCATCATTTCGTCTGATGACCCTTGGTACGGAGACATTTTGACTTACCTTCGTACGCAAAAATTTTGACCACACATCGATCGTGATGGACACCGTCGCATACGACACCACACCCCCCGATACCTCCTGATAGGGGATGTACTTTACCGATGCGGCGTTGATACCATCCTACGCCGCTGTCTATCCCATAGTGAAGCAGAACAAGTCCTCAATGATTGTCACAGCGGTGCCTGCGGAGGCCATTTCTCCGGCATGGCAACCGTCCAGAAAATCATTCGGGCAGGTTATTTTTGGCCATCATTGTTTACTGATTGCATCACCGTAGTCAAGCATTGCCAGAACTGCCAACTATTTGCCCCCAAAGCAAGAACCCCCCCCGCCCCCCTTCATCCAGTTATCACCGTTGGACCATTTTGCAAATGGGCCATCGACTTCCTCGACTGTAACCCCACGTCAGTCGGCAGTCACAAACACATCGTTGTGGCTGTAGATTATTTCACCAAGTGGGCAGAAGCCATGCCGACCTATAAATGCAAAGCCGACACTGCAACACGGTTTTTCTTCAACCATGTTATTGCTCGTTTCGGAGTACCACAGCAACTAGTCTCTGACCACGGCTCTCACTTCGAAGATGCCGTCTGGAAAGAATTATCAACCATGTTGAAATTTGAACACCATTTCTCCTCTGCTTACTATCCCCAGGGAAATGGCCAAGTCAAAGCGATCAATAAAATTTTGAAGACCATTCTCCAACGCACTGTAGACAAGCACAAATCCAATTGGCACCACATGCTTTTCCCGGCACTATGGGCCTACCGCACCTCAACCAAAACCGCTACCAGTTTCACCCCTTTCCATTTAGTTCACGGTGTCGAATCCGTCCTCCCTATTGAGTGCCAGATCCCAGCCTTACATATCGCCGTTGAACTCCTACCGGACACTTCCCCGATCGAGCAACGTTTACTACTCCTAGATCAGGCCGATGAAGATCGGCGCACAGCCATTCAAAACATGGAAGCAACTAAACAACGATCGAAACTAAGTTACGACAAACACGTCCACCCAAGAACCTTTTCTGAGGGAGACCTTGTCCTCGCTTACGATCAAGCTCATGATAAAACCGGAAAGGGAAAGTTCGTGTCTATGTGGCAAGGCCCCTACATCATACACACCTGCCTCGGGCAGGGGGCATACATTCTGACCGATTCAGAAGGCAATCCCCTACGCAACCCACGCAACGGGTTGTACCTTAAAAGATTTTACCCATAGAAAATCTAATGGACACCATCGTCCAGTTTAGTATAGGCATACTTTCTTTGTTCACAAAAAATTCAAAAAACCTAAATATTTGTTTTTCTTTGCATGACCACAGATGGAACCTCTTCCACTCTGCCATGTCGGTTTCACTGATGGTGCAAGCCGTTGGTCTCCCAATCTCGCCTCCGCAGCTTGGGTAATATACTCCCCGTCACATAAGTTAATTCACATTGACGGAGTATGTTTAGGAGCCGCTACTAATAATCAAGCTGAATACGATGCCGTGACCGGTCTCCTGGCCGCTAGTCTCCAAATGAGCATACGTCACCTCAACGTTTACTTGGACTCACAACTCCTAGTTTCCCAGCTCAACAATGATTACCAGGTACGCGATCCCTGTCTTTTCAGAAAATTCCTATGCACTAAACAAATGGTTAGACAGTTTGAATCCATTTCATTCACACATGTCCCAAGACACCTCAATAGTGTAGCAGATAATATGGCCAACAATGTCCTCGACTGGCACACCAATCACATCATGTCATATCCATAAACAAAATGCATCCACATGCATAACATGTGCCTCCACGGGCATAAAACAAATAAACAACCAAATAATGCATCCACGTGCATAACATGTGCCTCCACAAGCATACATAAATCAACAAACATACTGCATCCACGTGCATAATAGGTGCCTCCACGGGCATATACAAAAGACAAAGGTGCATCCACGTGCATACACGACAATATATCCAAATATATATCCACATATATATATAAATCAAATAGTCAACATGTCCTAAGTGCCCTCAGCACCCGACATACAAAAAATACATCTGTCATACAAAAAATGCTTCCCCATATGCTCATCAGCATTTGGGGGCAGATACAGTATCATCTACTCAGCTGGATCCCGAGGATCCTCAGGCTCCTCCTCCGAATCCTCCTCCGCTGGCCCCGCCGGGCCATGACGAGCCCGAACTCTCCGCTCTGCCGGCCCCGCTGGATCGTCCCGCAGACGTATCCTCCCCTGAGCCGGCCCTGCTGGATCATCCCGTCTACCATCCCGGTGCCTCGCCACGAACACCGCTGTCCTCAATAGGAGCGACTACCACTCAGGCGATGCACCGAAACAACCCTGCAAAATACCCTGATCTAGGTCTCTCCAACCATCCTCAGGAAGCCCAGCTAGGATCTCGGCAAAAGTCTGTCGGACACCATCTATGGCGTCATCACGAGGGCCAACCCCTCGCCCATGAGCTGCAAATCCTCCACCACGCGGAGGAGGTACAGGTACAGGTGGATGGGCGACCACCATCGCCCGCCCCTGCCGAGCCACGTAGTCAGGCGGTGGCACTGGACCCACATCTGCACAAAGCAAGTAAGCCATCACATACTATAGAACAATAATCATCAATGATAAATCATACAGCATATGATATAATATCAAATAAAACACAAACATACCGTCTAAACTCCAGGCCTGTCCTGGGGCATGAGGCATCTCTGGGTCACCTTGGTAATCCATGCCGGCATAGGGATAGTCCTCAATCACCAGAGGCATCTGCTCCCACTGCTGATAAAAATCCTCCGTGAAGTAACCACGGACACCACCACCGCCACGGGGCATCATCTGCCCCCACCTCATCATATGAGGCTCACTCGGAAGACCAGCACGAATGGGTACCTGTGGCCGCAAGGTCGGCACCCGCTCGAAGAAAAAACAGCATAAAAACGAGGCATAACAAAACTCGCCTCCCTCTCTAATGGCCTTGTCCAGATCTCTCCGGACACCAGCCAGGAACATCTGCGCCCAGGCATAATAAGTACCCTGAAGAACGGAATCCACCATCATCGTCTGCCCCCCAGACATACGATGTGGTGCAGCAGCACCCAATATCCGTAGAACGCAAGCCCCAACAGCTCGCATATCCCACTCACGCAGGGATCGCAGACTAATAGAGCTATTTTGTAAAACAGCATCATCAGAACAGAAAGTCTGTAAAAGGTCCTCCATATCTATACCTGGAGGCAACCTCGGCATGATATCACCCACCTCACCCAAGCGAGGCAACCCAGTCAAAAAATAAACATCCGTGAGAGTGATCTCTAACCTCTCACCACCAATGATGAATGCACCCTCCGCCGGCACCCACCACTGCACAAGCTTGTTCAGGAGCCGTCTCACTGAACGTATAGGCGGGATCTGAGCGAACTTTAAAAGTCCGCTCATAGCCAGAGTCTGTCTCACCCCTGCATCAGTCTCAATCCTCAACATAAGATCACCATCGATCTCCCTCTCCCGCCACGAGGACTGAGGTCTCCTCAACATCCTGCCAGGAAAACAAAAGAAATTTTTAGCCCCAGCATAAAAAATTTAGAAAAATCCCATCGCGGCTTTTACACAAAAAGTCGCGATGCCCATCGCGACTTTTCCACAAAAAGCCGCGATGACCATCGCGGGATCCATGCAAAAACCCACGATGAACATCGCGGGTTTTGGCCGGACAGTCGCAATGAACATCGCGACTATCCCCCATGAACTCGCGATGAACATCGCGGGTTCCGACCTCACAGTCGTGATGAACATCGCGACTGTGAGCCCAGAACCCGCGCGGTTCATCGCAGGTTCAGCCCCGAAACCCGTGCGGTTCCACGTTGGAGAGTCAACGTGGAATTTCGCGGCCTTCGGGGGCACGCCGCCAAACAAAAAAGACATAATTGACAAGGCTAAGGGAAATAGAGTTACCTGCAACTCGCTGAATCGAAAACCAACGGTGAAATCTCCCAGAAATCGAGAAAAAGCTCTGACAGCTCTATCAAACTCGCACGTAACAATGACAAGTCATTTGGGCCCCATGCCCTATTTATAGAAATTCCACCAATTTTCCAACAACCATTGCGGTATCATACGAAGTCCATTTCTCAAACCGTTGGTACCATTGGAATCAGCACCGCGAGAACTTCATGCAGGTTCCTTCCTTTTTCTGTTTTCATGGGGTCCATTTTTTGACCACTTTTTGGGCCTCTCTCGTGGCCTCGGTTTGCGTGCCACATCTGCCGTTCTCCGTTTTGGACGTGCCTTATATCACCGAATTCAGTTTTCCGTGCTCGTGATGACGCTTGAGATCATTTCTCGCTGTCACGTCCCGATTTTCAGGGCATTTTTTCCATGCCCCCTCGTCACCTCGGTTTGCGTGCCACATCGGCCGTTCTCAGTTTGGGGCATGCCTTATATCGTCGGATCCAGTTTTCCACGCTCGTGATGATGCTTGAGATCATTTCTCGCTCTCACCTTTCGATTTTTTGGCCATTTTTTCCATGCCCCTCGTCACCTCGGTTTGCGTGCCACATCGGCCGTTCTCCGTTTTGGACGTGCCTTATACCACCGGATTCAGTTTTCCATGCTCGTGATGATGCTTGAGATCATTTCTCGCTGTCACGTCCCGATTTTCAGGGCATTTTTTCCATGCCCCCTCGTCACCTCGGTTTGCGTCCACATCGGCCGTTCTCAGTTTGGGGCATGCCTTATATCGTAGGATCCAGTTTTCCACGCTCGTGATGATGCTTGAGATCATTTCTCGCTCTCACCTTTCGATTTTTTGGCCATTTCTTCCATGCTCCCTCATCACCTCGATTTGCATGCCACATCGGTCGTTCGCCGTTTCCGACAATCTTTATGTCACCGGATCCAGTTTTCCGCACTGATGACGATGCTTGAGACCTTTTCTCGCCCTCATCAATCCATTTTTGTTCGGTATAATTTTATCCCTTTTTCGGGCCGAGCAACCCCTTTCATGAAAAAGGCACTTAGGGAGTTTCTGTTAAGCTCTTTTCTGACTCCGAAAACAATGAAAAGATCGCCGAGCAATCTTGCTTCCTTTCATGCTCGATAAAAGTATCTGAAAGGGCGTCTACCTGGTATAAGTTTACCCCTTTTCCGGACCTCGTAGACTAGTTACGAAAAAGGTATACTCTAGTCACATCGGCTAGAAGAGTTCTCTATCCGCATCATTTTATGTTTTTTCGGGCCTTGGAGACTAAACTTACGAAAAAGAAAAACCAATAGAGTCCACTTACCGCTTTCAGACTCTCTAAACATGAAAGCAAGTATGAGCATGAGCCGTCCTGGGCTCGCAAAATCCACAGGACCGTACCATTTCAGAGCACACCTTTATCCCTTCTTGGAGCTCATCAAAACTACGAAGAAGGAATCAATGGTTCCTCTTGGCGCCACAACAGATCATGTCTACTCACATAGCAGCTTCCCCATTCTGGTCTCCTTTGTTCAGAGTATTCTGTAGTATGTCACTCTAAAACTCCCTTGAAAGCTACCATCAGCTTCACCCCCCCCCGGAGTCAGTACATACCCTTCAGTCCCTAAAAAAGCTATGATCCCTACACCTACAAGTCAGTTCCATCTGCTGCCAGGTCAACCATGTCATCATGCTCTGAACAAAGGAAGTTTGAGTCTACCCATTTTTGACCCATTAATTTCCCGTTCCCACAAGTATGTCAGTCCTACCATCAGTACTACAACACTTCAGTTTTACACCTCGTGCTCCTATCAAGGAAACATCATTGCCTTGTTAGTTGCTGGTCTCCCTCTGTCGACGACAACAACATTGATTCCAGAGGATAGACCTAGAGGTCCCTGTGTCTTGGACTCATTACCATTTATGATGAGTGCCTACGAATCATTTCTAGAGGAATCCTCAGTGCCTCTCCGAATGGTTGTTTCTCACATGCTCGACTTCAACACCTTGATCGCATCGTTGAGACTCGCACAGGGTATTGGTCCGTTCAGTTATTAGTCGAAGACCCCGGATACCACCTGACTCCTCCACATTTGAGAGTCTACCTATGGATACAACCAGTTACATTTTTTCTATAGATATCTGGGTTGCGTATGGAGACAGTATTCAGATGTACCCAAGTTTTATACTCCCTCGAGTATACAGATACAAATACTTCCCAGAGATGGCTCACAGTCATTAAGTCCATACAGATGATTGAACACCTTCAGTTTCAACAGTTATTCCAGTGTATCAGTTATTGAGATCAGCCATGATCACAAGTATATCCCACAATAATGTCCCCTCTGGACCATTATGATGTACCAGTATATTTCTTTACGTATTAGATCCCCCTTCTTGGGACTAATTGTTTTGTATATGTCTTGATACGAGCATGGTAATGCCCGCCTCGTCCTTCATCAGAGATCATACCTCATTCATATTGAGGCCATGTAATATTTTTTGTTTTTGCAGTTTCCAAGGGCCGTGGCTCCAGTCTCCAACCGGTCTCTTCTCTCCCCTAAACCCCAGAAAAAAGGACAAAAGAACTATGATGTCTATCGGCCATACGATGAGCTCCTGCCCTCACACATCAGGGGGCAATCTGTTAACACCTAAAAAGTGCTCACTAGCTCATTCCCTTACTCACATGACCCATTTGTCCACTTTTCCACCATCTGAGCCTCTGAAACCAACAAAAGGTCACCAAAAGACCTTAGTACACCCCTTTTTCCATTAAAAAAGATTATTTTTCCAAGAAAATCATAAAAAACCCTCAAAAAGGGTCCAAATTCCCAAAAATATTAAAAAGGGAATTAAAATATTATTTTTATTCAAAAAAGGAAAAAGGAGGGAAAAGTACCTAAACCATGTTGGTCAATACCATTTGGTTTCCACAAAACCACAAATGGTATTTCCCACCACCAAAACCTATAAAAAGGTAGTAGGGGCTCCTCATTTCACATCCATCCATTATCTCATCCTTATGCTGCTGAAATCTCCCTTGAGCATTTTAGCTATTGCAAACCACATTGGAGAAGAGACCATTGGAGATTGGAGTTGCTCATCCTTGGAGCCATTCAACCTCATCATTAGAGGTATTGATTCCGCAAGCACTTGCTTGCCCCATTCTTTCAATACAAATTCATTATTTTACATTATCTTGTTCTTGATTTTAAATTATTTTTGTTATTTGCTTAATATCTTTACATAGATCCATGGTTAGTCTTGTTTAATTAGTTTATTGTTATTTATTTCCATTGAAACTGCTGCTACTAGTTAGCAGGTGCCCATAGCACTAAGCCTGGTTGCAAAACCGGCCCAACAGTATGGCCCTTTGAAATGCTGCTGGTGCGTTACATATACCAAAGGGTAAGACCCTATAGGCATAAGTTCCCCATGGGCATGTGAAGGTCGTCTTATCTTGATCAGCTGGTTGTATTAAAATCTGGTTGTAACCACTAAAACCGTCTAGGAATGAAAAGTACTTGTTTCCAGATAATGTATCTAGTACCTAGTCTATAAATGGAAGTGGAAAATGATCCTTCTTTGTTGCTTTATTCAGCTCCTTGTAGTCCACACAAATTCTCCATTTGCGTCGTTTTTTGTGCACTATGACTAGTGTTGAGACCCATTCACTATCAGATATTGGATAGATGAACCCTGTGTCTAATAAATTTTGTAATTCCATTTTGACTATGTCTTTTAGTGCAGGGTTTAGCCTTCTTTGTGGTTTCCTGATGGGAGTAGAACCTTCTTTGATGTAAATGTAGTGTTTGTAGATATCAGGATGTATTCCTTTCATATTTGTATATGTCCAGGAAAATGCTTTACTTTGTTGTGTTAGTATCTTCATCAATTTCTCTTCTTGCTCTGGTTTTAAATTGGAATTTATGTTGACTGTCTTGCCAGGGTTAATTTCCATGACTTTTACCTTCTCAATCTATTCTGGAAGCACTTCTGTCCATAAGTCATCCATGCTCTGTTTTGAACTTTCACCTGTTTCTGTAGAAAAAAATTCTTGAAGAACATGATTGTTAGGAGATATATTTTGTATAAATCTATCTATATGGCCATCTTCATCTATTGCATTTAAAGATATTGCAACATCAATTGTTAGGAGAGGTCGAAGGTTTTGATTTGGTGTGTTCTGGTAATCATCAGTCCAATTTTGATATTCTAACTCTGAGGATTTCATTACTGGTGGGTAGATTGTTATCTTCTTCCTAGTATGTCCACTGGTGATTGTCATATTTCCTGATTGGAAACCTATGTAAGCGTCCACAGTTGCTAACCAAGGCCTACCCAGGATAATTGGATAACCACTAAGTTTGCTTTTTATTTCGATTATTATAAAATCAGCTGGGTATTCCCAGGACTCGATATTTATCATGATGTATTCTAGCATTCCTTCGGGCTTCACAGTGGACGTGTCTGCTAGTTGGAGTACTCTTGTAGTTGGTCTTACCATTGATTGGAGTCCTAGGTATAACATGGTTTCTTTAGTCATGACATTGATCGCAGCTCCTAGATCGATTAAGCTTTTATTTATTTGTCTGTTATTTATGGTGACACTTACTACAGGACTACCAGGATCAAGATATTTAGGATTTATTATGACACCTAACATCAAATCGACCAATTATCCCACTACATTAATAGTTGTGGGTCATGCTTCCTTCTTCCTGGCTTCTTTAGGCAATTCTCTCTAATGAATTTTTTGCAGATGGGCACATCCCTTATGGCTTGTAAAATTGGGATTTGGATGTTTAAGTGTTTTAATTCGTTTAAGATTATATTCTCTTCCTCTTCTTTTGTATTCTGGACAAGTTTTTATGGAAATGGAGGGTTTCTATTTCGTGTTAGTGGTATAATTTCTTCCTCAGGAGGTTCTGGTTCATTAGGATGCTGAACATAGGGTTCTGATGTGTGGTCCTGAGCTTCAAGTACAGGTTGTTGGATGTTGTGTGGGGGTGTATTCTGCAACATTTTTCTAGATCGTAGGTTTATTTCATTTATTTCTATGGTGTCTACAACATAAGTTGGGAATTGTGTGATATCAGTGTTGTAAGCCTGCTGCTATTGTGGGGGCCTATAATTATTAGGATTTGGAATTGGTTGGGATGGAATAGGTGGAGGTCTGGGAGGTGGTTGAGGTTGTGGGGGCGGCATAATGAGTGGTTGTTGTAATGGCGCCCTCCAATTTGATGTATGTGGGTACTGGTTTGCATAGTTTGTGGTGGATGGAAACAGTGGGGGGTATTGAGGATAAGAGAGTGGATAATATGGCTGTTGATAGGATGGTTGATATGCTTGCTGGTTTTGTTGCCATTGGTTTTGATTTGGCTATGCTTACCATGGAGTCGGTGCAGAGTTCCAATTTGGATTTCCTTGATTATAGTAAGTTTGATTGCTCTGATGATATGGCCTAGCAAAATTATTCCTCCTCTGATTTATAAAACAAAGCTGTTCTATTGTTCCTTCAGCTGCTGGGTCTTCAATGGCTGCCTTACATGAGGGTAACAAGGGACATTTATTAGTGGAATGGTCATCGGTGCAAATACCACATACTTCTATTGTGTTTAAGGTGCACTTCCCCTTCTCATGCTTCTTCCTACAATGAGGACAAAATACTTCCAAGGCTTGGTTAATTTCATCCTGTTTCTTTTTTATTTGAAGAGCATCAAGTTGCATGGCTAGGGATTGCAGTATGTCAGTTTTCATGTCATCCAACAGGTTTCCTAAATCATATTTTGTAAGTGAGGATGATGATCCATTGGTGGTTGTATCTGTATCCCTCATCCCATTCTTAGTTTTCCTAGATCTTGAGTAGTTTTTGAAGATTTGTAGGATCTGGTCAAAATATTTTTGGAATATGTCTCCATCTCCAAGGAGATTTAAGACTTCAAAATTCTCCTCTTTCACACCTCTGAGAAGGACAAGCTTTAGTGATTCAGGATCCAATGTGCAATGGCTAGCTCGTTTGTAGCTAAGTTGAAATCTTTGGGCATAATCTTCTAATGACTCTCTATCTCCTTGTTGCATCCTAAAGATTTCATCCCTAGTATCTTTGGCCTTGCAGTAGTCCCTATATTTTTCTAAGAATGACTATTTCATTTGATCCCAGCTAAAGATACTATTTCCTTCAAGGATCATGAACCACTGAAGTGATAGGTCTTTTAGTGTGGAAGGAAAAAGCCTAAGCTTTTGTGCATCAGTAGTGTAATCAAATGATCTGCAAACTACCTCAAATTCAAATAGGAATGTGTCAGGATGCTCTGAAGTCAACCCATGAAAGATTGGCAGATTGTTAGGATTGATGTTCTTCATTCTGGCATCTTCGAGAGGTATGCTAATGGGAAAAGTGAAAAGCTCCCTAGGTTTTTCCTCTTCATTTTCCATTGAGGTGTTTGAGTTGGAACTGGTAGTGAAGTTGCTTCTGTTTGGATCATATGTGGAGTCAGTCTCATTTTCAGAGTGTAGAAATTCAAACTGAGAATGGTCAGAACTGTTATTACCATTTTTGCTCATGGAATGCTTGGGCAGAAAGCGGCCAAACCTATCCCTTTGCTGATGAGGCATTCATTGGTAGAAGATATTTATGTTTTTGTTTTATGTAATTTTTGTTTCCTTTTTGTGGTTTTTAGGCGATTTCTCCTAAAAGATTAGTACCTCCCCAGCAACGGCGCCAAAAAGTGGTGAGCTCCTAATATGGATGCCTAATGAGGGTATCTTATACCAAGAGCCTACTTTAAATGTCAACCCGAGGAACGTACAAACTTGATAGATGCATGCACTGTCTATGCTCTTTATAGGATAATCTCTTGTCATAGTTAAAGGGCGATATCGATGTTCTATAGATTGTCTACTAAATGTGAATTTTGTCTACTTAATGTGAAAATTGATTATGCTATGAAATTGAATACTGGAAAGCAATGAATCTGATTAAAAGAATTAACATGTTGAAAGCAATAAATATATTCTGAGAAGTAAAGCAGGGAATCTATTCTAAGGAATTAAAATGCTGAAGTAATTAGATGCTGATTTGTTCTAAGAAATAAAGACATAAAGATAGTAAATCTATTTGAAATAATTAAACTGCTGAAATAACTAAACACTGAGAATGAAAATACCATAACAGAGCTATTTTACTATTGGGAAAACGAAGTCTGTAATTGTTGTCTGCACACACAATTTGATTCTTGATCTATCTTATTCTACCAATCTAGAATTGAAATATGATCATTCTATGCTTACCCATCTTCTACTAAGAATTTAAAAGAGACTAATCATGATGAGAAACTGCAGTGAACTCCATATCTAACCATGACTTTGAATGCTAAGCTATTACACATGTAATCGTGGATGAAAATATGCATTGCAAGAAAGAACCTACAGGCCTACTAAAATCGTTTTACTGTACTACGGAATGCATTCTAAACTACTACAAAAAACAATGACTCATTCAATGCTACCATGCATCATATAATTGTTCATCAATGTAAAACACATACTTGGAAAAATACCTGCAAATAGGAATCTCCTGACCTACGTGTTGGAGGGGCCCTCCCCAAGCCATACTCAGGAGAGAATAAAAACTCAGAAACGCTTGTTGGAATTAATCATCAATCTTCATTAATATGTAAAATCCATGTCAAAATAGAAGTCTATACTTCAGTATCTCAATAATGCAGAAAAACGTTAACAATAATGTCTTTCACAAAAATAATAGCAGGGACCTCTCGCTACCCGAGAGGTCCATATTTATATGTTTTAACTCTAATCCTAATTGATTGTCTAAGTGTCGATTCATCTGGAAAGTGGGAGTGTGTCCCTTATAAATCAGGAAACAGGGTGTCGAGCTTGTGGTGATCCTTTAGTCTTCTACACGTCCTTCCTTTAATAAACATGAACCTACTCAATCATGCTTGGTTTCCATATAATCAGTTTAATTGATACGCATTCTAACATACAAGATTAATCATAAAAACAATTTCATTAAATCATTAAAGCAAAACCACTTTTCCCACAATTGAGTGCGTTTCGTTACCATTGCTTGAGCTGGACTATGGAAAAAGGTTTATCAAAATACCTGAAGAATGGACCCATCACCCCGCAAGGGAGGCATTCAGCTTTCGGGATTATGGTTTCTCGTTTATTTGGTGTGTCCTCCCGAAACCCACAACCCGTAGTTTCGGGATATGGCTTTTGGGATGGTTATCTTTCCTCACAATTTCACGTTCTCGAAACCCGCCACCCGCATAGTCGATTTTCAGCTTTCGAAAATCTTTTCTCCTACTTCCATTTTTGTGAACCCGCAATGCGCAAATCCGTACTTTCGGGTTTCAACTTGCAGGGTGTTTGAATAAAAGCTTCATGAACATACCTAAACCTGATTCCGTGCCCATTGCGGTGAATCTCAATCGTCCATCTGTTATAATCGCATGGTTGGTTTTATTTTGGTGAATGTATTTAAGAGGGTTTTTACATTTTAGTTTTACATTTTAACTATTCAAGAAATTATGCTGTTGCATTATCATTTTACTGTGGATTGCATGTCAGGTGTCATTTTTTTTAGTTTGTTGGTTATTTCACGTAAGTCCACTATTATCCTTACGCTACTAGCCTACAATTCTGCTATTTTTGGATTGAATTTCATTTGATTAGTTGTATCTATCAGATATTGCAAAGTTCTTTCACCATGTCGAGAAATACACGGTTTAAATCATCATACAAAGACCCCCTAATCAAAGACCCAAATTTTGGTTTTCTCTCTAACACGAGTGAACGAGTTACTAAAACGTACCAGATGGACTGGTCTAGGATATAATCCATTTTTTATAATGACTACCTTTCCCATATCGAGAATGATAGAACAGTCTATGAGAAAATTAGGGCTTCCCAAATTCACGCCATCACTGCACGCCCTGATGTCTTACCCTACACAGATGCAGTTAAGTGGATAATTGAGAATACTGATGTTAAAGACCGTTCTTTTAACGACAGTACAGGTTTTCAATTGATAATTTTTCGCCCAGAGGTTTTTGTTTGAGCTTTTGCTATGAAACCCCATGCACAGACCCTCTCTGCTGAGTTCATACAATCGTCCAAAACCTAGTATAATTTCGATCAAATGATTAAGTCTTGGATGCTCAAGCCTAATTCCTTTGTACCTAAGTTGGATAACCTTTATCCTATTATCTGGTTTAAGGAACCCTTTTCTCTACTTGCAGCCATGCTCTACTGGCTTTTTAGTCAACACAATTGTTCCCATTTTAAAGCAGAGTGGGAACCCATAGCACATCATGTGTTACTTATAGGTGAGTCTTTTCCGTGGGCCTCTATCTTATCAGCGAAACTAAAAAATGCCATCCATGAATATCAGAAGGAACCAGCTCATAAGAAGCCACCCTTCTTCCTATCTGCATATGTTCTTGATGTCTTTTGCTCAGAATTCTAGTACCCCAATTTGGGTTGGCATTGGACCCCTTCAGATCCACCTGTACACATCTACCATTAAGCACTATGGGAAGGGAATTTCACACCTATGATATATGACATCTGTGACTGTTTTGTGGGTACCATCTATTTTAAGACCTTCCAGCAGTAGCCACCTTCATTCTCAGACGATGCCAAAGCTTTTATCAACACAATTGTTGACTGGTATGTAGGTGAGTACTTTTCATACATCAGAATCTAGGGAAGTGAAACAATTCATTTCTTGCCCCGAATAGTTCTAGACAGGATGGTAATATAGGAGGTTTCTTTTCAAATTGTCACTGATGGTATGTATAAGAGACTCATAGGACCCAAGAAGAAAAATTGGCCTAATTTTGCTCTGAATCTGGGTCAATTGGTCATCCCAACTTCAACCTGGGCTGTAGTTCTGGGTGATCAAAAAGCTGCTCTGAGATTAGGTGTTGCCCCGAAAAGGAAACATGATCCTAAGAAGTTCTTGGATGCACACCTAAAGCAGGTTCACATGAAGATAGACTATACACATGAGTCAATCCCTGATGATTCCATATATCAGGGGGTAGACATATTTTCTCAAGTCTTGGCCAAAGCAAAATACTCTCAGGAACAACATGACATTCTACAGTATTAGAAACAATTAAAGGTTAGAATCCTAAGTTACAGGGCCATGCAATTGAATCTTGTTGAACAAGAAAGAAAGGACAGGGAAGAGAAAGAAGCTCATAAACCTAACAGTCCTCCTTTGGCCACAAGTCTTGATGGAGAAAAAGGTAAAACTATTCAAGGGGAACCATTCAAAGAGAAAGCTAATGAAGAAGCTAAAATCACGCTGCAGACAGCTCGTGAATCCAAACAACAAATGGTGCAGTTGTCATCAATGTTACAAACTCAGTTACTAGAACCCCCAAGGCCTGCAGAAAAAATTCAGCCACCAGGTACACTGGATGATCAGGTCTCTACTCCAAACACTCCAGAAGATGATGACTTGGTCATAACCAAGGCTAACCCAACTAAAAGACAAAAGGTCATGCCTTCCTCATCACAAATTTCTACTATAGATATAATTGACTATGATGAAGAAATAGTTTCACCACTTCCAGTACCAATAGTTGAAGAAGTCTCTGGAGATCCTAAGACTGATACTGAATTGCTGGACAATATTGATATGGATCAGTCCTTCCCTGAACAGTCAGTGTTGGAGTTTAATTCTTCCCCTGGTATCACATCATCAGCAGTTGTGTTGCCATCTATTCATCCAAATTCTACTATGCCTCTAGGAGGAACACTTCCATTCTCATTATCCCACTTGTTAAATACCCTCAACAACACCATTACTTCCTTACCAGAACATTCAATCCCTTTTTCCATTTCACCATCTGTTACTGCAGAATCCCAGCCTTTGGCTATCCCTGCACAGTCATATGCAGTTGATTTATTAATAACCTCCATCGATGCATCCTGCAAGGTTTCTCCTACACACTCACCTAGTAAAGATCAGAGTCCACTTCCTTTCCTAGAAGTCAATAGTCATGTTCAGGTTCCACTTTCTGAAGTATTTGTCTCACTTCCCTCCACAGACAAAGGTGTGTCAGCTCCCGAAGTCATTAGTACACCCCCATATACCACTCAAGTCACTCTACCTATCCCTACCTATGCTGTCACACATACACCTTCTTTGATTTCTACAATTATTGTCACTTCTATTCCTACATAGTCCATTGTTGAGTATACAGACACAGATGTAGTTCCTCTTGGGAATTATTTCTATCGTCAAGATGACAAGGCAGTTGTTAAAAGAAGCAGGAAGAGGGGTCAAGGCCAAGGTGGTTTGGAAGCACATGAACCAGATCAGGTGATATGCCCCCCCAGAACCAATAACCCAAGAATTTAAGCAGGTGAAACAGCAGCAACCTTAGGGGCTTTTGCCACTGCTAATTGGGATTCGGTCCAGATCTTGGACAAAGAAGTTGACCTCAGGGAGGAAGAAATTAGAAACCTGAAAGAAGAGTTGGCTAAAAAAAAGGATAACCATTCTGTTGATGTGGCTAACCTTAGGAAAACTTGGGTAGACAAATTGCAAGACCTAGAACAGAAGAATGCTACTCTTCTTACTGAATTCAACCTTTTGCAGTCTCAACATTCTACTAATCTCATAAAGATAGCCTCTTTGGAAAAGCAGGTTGAAGATGCAACTACAAGTGGAGATTCTACCAATGTTCTCAAGTTCACATCCTGTGACTTCAAAAATTTAGCCCTTGTAGTGAATCAGAGTCATCATGAAGAACTGAAGAAGTTATATATTGCTTTAGATGAGATCAGGGAAAATTTCATCAGGTTTTCTAAGATGTCTTATACTCTTGAAGAACAGAAGGCAAAGAGACTCCAAGCTTCTAAAGCTTAAGAAGAAATCAGTCAATGGAAATTGTATATCAAGAATGTTCCAGAGAACATCCCAATCCTTAATACTTTCCAGAAAAAGAAATTCAAGGCATCTTTGAACACATGGCTTGATTTGAATGAATCGGCTGAGGAAATCATTAATAAATCATAGGACATCTACACTAGACGATGGTATGCAGCTAACAATATCATGGATGCCCTAGGTTTTCCACTCATGAATCCTATTTTGGAAGCTCTGCCACCAAAATGCAGACTTGAAGAACTCGAGAGAAGATGTGAAGAATTTGTACAGAAGATTCGGGATTTGGAACAAGTTAGCATTCAAAATGTAGATCGCTTGGTTAAAGAACCGGTCAACATGGAAGGAAGGATTCATATGTACCTACATATTTGGCACAGGCTAGCAAAGCATGATATGGAGAATATCACATGCAATGCTCAATTATCCTTGGAATCTGTCATCTTCCCAAATGTAGATAAATTGTTAGATATTTATGAAAAATGGCAGGATTTCTTGGATCTTTAATTAGATCTGATTTTGTAATCCCTATTTTGTAGAACTTCTCCTTTTGGACACCTATGTTAATTAGTATTTAAGGGGGAGTGCTTCTCTTAGTAAGGAGGGGGGGAATATTTGGAATTGTAATTCAGTAGGAGATAAGACTGAAGATAATCTGTGGTCAGAGTCATTGTAATTTTGGTACAAGGCATCTTAATACAGTAATGTTATCTTTGGATCCATCTTCTGATTATCACTTAAATTTCTTTAAGGATTTCTGATTTTATGTTCCAGATTATCATCCATTATGCATATGATCTCTTGTTGAATATTTAATGAATACATAGATCTGTTGTATTTTTTTCTCCTGTATAACTGATGTGTGTATGGAAATATTTGATTAAATACTTTCTTTATCGATTTCTGCAATTGATCACACATATATATATATATATATATATTCTATCATTGTTGATTTTTCAATCAACAAAAGGATAATAGGTTATATATTGATGGTCTTTAAGCTTGGATTATTTTGTTTAATTTTCATTAAATAAATCATAATCTAAGTTAGCAAATATCTCATCTAAAGGCATTTCTATTAAGGGTGATAGACTGTTTGTTCTCTTACACCTCAAGGTTGATCTGCATAAACACCAAGCTTTTCATTTTAGGATAGATCTAACTTAAGATTAGGTTCTTTTCCCAAATAGGATAAGTTAGAATTGCTAACAGCTTTTCCATACCTTTGTTTCCCTAAATTGGGAAACTGATCTTATTGATCAAATATTTTACTCATAGAGTGTCAGCGAAGGACAAATATCCGTGGGTGATCACCACACCAAACAGCTCAAGGATAGAATTGCCCTTACGCAAGGTCTTTCGATGCCTTTGGCTGGGTTTTTATCCCCTATTGTGTGCCTTGGAACCCATTCCAGCACCTTGCACTTACCCTGCACTCCCGAGGCATCAACAAATGGCGCTAGAAGGAGGGCATGAACTGGCACATTGGCCATAATAAGAGCTAATTTATAGTTATTATGTTTTCATGGTTCTTTCCCAAATCCCTACATGGGAGTCTGATACCGCATTCAGCCTACCAGGGCCTTTACATGAACTCCCTAAAAAGGCAGTTAAGATCTTGCCAAAATTTGATGGAGAAGGTAATGTTTCTGTCACCGAGCATATTAGAAGGTATGAATCTATTTTGCATTTATTTAATATCATACATGAAGACGTTGCTTGCAGATTATTCCCATTTTCCTTCGAAGGTAAGGATTCTCTTTGGTTTTATTTTTTACCTTTGAATTCAATTTCTAGTTGGTTAGAATTTAAGGATGTTTGTAGAGATTCTTTTGAAGATTACGATGTGGTTGAAATTCATCAAAATCTGATTCAAATGCAAATACTTGATGGAGAATCAATTCATGATTTCAACACACGTTTTTGACAAGTGTATTATGTCTTACGTGAAAAACATAGACCTTCAGCACAACTCACTTTCTGTTGGTATGTTAGGTCTCTTCCCAAGATTATAGCGATGTTTATTTTGCAACAAGGGAGAACAGATTTCAATGAAGCATGCAAAGAGGCTCAAGTTCTTGAGAAAGACTTGAAGGGGTATCCTTCAGATCTTTTTTATCCTTTCCTTTCATATGATGTTGAATCTGTTAATGAAGAATCAAATTCTTCACAAATTGCTCAATTAAATTCACAAATGAATGACCTGTACAATGAAGTTATGTCCATTAAAAAGGAAAAGGATATTCAAAATACTCTACATTGTTTGAAACAAAAATCTTAAAGAAAATCTTAATCCTAATATTTCTGATCTATGTAATGAACAATTTGGTCGAATGAATTTTGAACATTTTCTTTTTTCTCAATTTGATCATAATGATACAACTATCAATAAAAATGAAGATTTTGAGAATTATGAAGAGTATTTTTCATGTATTTCTAATAATTTTAAAAGTCCTTCTTTTATAAGTGATATTCATTCATCTTCATTTAATCAAAGGATGGATGTTCGAATAGAAAGTTTTGAAGATGCTGATTGTACTTCAGATTTTGAAGAACATAATGATTCTACTCATTTTTACAAAATCTGAAAATTCTTCTTCTTTGTCTTTCCATTCTAATTATTATGAACAGAATAAGAACCATAAGTCTTTAGATGATGAGTTAGCTGAAATTGAGATTGAATTTCAGAATATTTGTTCCAAATATACTTTCTCTATAAATCAAATTTCAAATGAAAAGTTATTTCGATCAAATACTTTGAAATTAAATAAATCTGATACACTTGACAAGAACAAATATCTACAAAATGAAGTTGATCATTCACAAGATTGAAATTCCGATATTTCCTTTCAATACAATAACGATGATATATTGCTAAAGGAAATATTCTCCACTCTCAATTTTGATGAAAATATTTTGGATCATGATCTTAATAATATCTAGCATTCTTTTTATGATTCAATTTATTTATCGTTGGAGCAATCATTTTTGAGCAATTTCCCATGTTATTTCCATTTCTTTGTAAATAAGAAACTTAGTTAATTTTTTGCTATTTTGTGACCTTCAGTTTCAAAGTTTTCATTGTTGATTCATCATTTGTTTTATCTTGCAGGTTTTAGGTTACTTGATTGGCTCCATTGGATATTCGAGTATACTTAGTTTCTATTTATTCTAGAATAGTGTAGGAGTAGGTATAGAACATATTAGTTTTGATAAATTCTTTAATAATTAGATTGCCCTTTTAGTTCTCTTCAATAAAGTATTTGTCACGACAAACCGAATCTAAGGTGGTTTCTAGTACTGTTCGATTCCAGACATTGGAAGGTGTTGTGCACACCTACCCAGATAATGTTTTACTCCTCAAAAGTCATTTTGTATAAATCAGACTGATATTTTTGTACATAGGTTGATTTTGCTTATTTTCTTTTGTTTGGTTTGTTTTGTTTTTTGTATTTATCTTTTGTTTGATTTTAAACCCCCACACATGTAGCAATATTTAGTAATCAGTTTATCTCTTGGTGATGATTCCAGTTTTGGTTTTATGACTGTCTTCCAACTATGATTATGTCCTGTATTTAGAAATTATTCGACACAGGAGATACGATTAATGACTGCAGGACCTGACATTAATACATCTCTATGATGGTCATCATCTTGCACATGTATTATTTGTTTAATGGGAGTCTGAGGGATAGCCGAATCTCCATTGTCTCATGTCTCAAGGTTTAAGTTGCATATCATATTAACCTTTCCATCTTGTTCTGCTCTGGATCCTTTTCCCATCACCTTAAGATAAAGTAAATTACAAGGTGGGAGGTCTTGACATCAATCCTGCTCATTAGGTTCATAAGTGCTAAGCAGAATGACATCTTCACACCAAGCTACCACACTTGGAAGATGACTTTCAGTTTCAATGAGAGTTGGAAGATCCTATTACAGGTTGGTCCATTCATGATCAACATATCACTAGTGAGTAACACTACTGATATATGGTCACCAAGCCATGGTAGTGCCTTGTAATTTTCCAACTTAATAAAATTTGGATTGCTGCATATCTTTTAGTACAAGATACATGTGCATATAAGAATAGGGGGGTCTTATTACAAGCCAGCCCTGCCACGATCATAGGTTTAATTTGGACTGAAGCTATCAATACATGGTTACCAAGCCATGATAGTTTCCTTCAGAACCTCAACTGAAAGATAAGGAGTCTCGTTATCGAGTTGGCTTGATCAGTTTTTGAATTCTGCTTGTGAGCGGCACTGCTTATATCTGAATACCAAGTCAGGGTAGTGGTTTTATACACACAGTTGTCTTTTAATCCCCCAAAAAAAAATGCTGCATGTAAATAATGTCTCAACAAATCAAGGTGATGTGTAATTGGGATATCTAGAAGCATTTTCAAGTATGTGCTTAGGTTCAAGACAAGTAGCTTCCCATGACTACATATAGGTGAAGGGTCTCAGTTGTCTCTTCAACCCCCTTATGAGATTTGCATTATTCTTAATATGATCATACATGGATATTTATTAATTTATGGTCCATGCTCGTTAGCTGTATTCCTTGTGATCATTTTTGAAAATTCAGGCTGAAGAAAGGAGATCTAGCTAACATGTTTTAATGTTTTCTTTAAGCTAGTTTTCATTGCAGAGATAACTGGTTCTTCCCAGCCACTAACCATTTGTTGTGGGCACAAAAGATCCCATGCTTCACTAAAGAAAGGGAACCCCATTTCTAGATAAATGCAAAGGTAATTGGGTGAGTCATCTTGTAAATATTCGATTTTGATCTTACCTCTAAAATTCTTCACCCATGCTTTTGGTTTGATTGTTTGCAAGTTTTTTCTTCCAAAGTGCTTCGGTTTGGGAAAAGCCAATATTTTTGAGTATTTTGTTGACTATTATCATCATCCCGAAATCCGACATTTCGAGAAACC
This sequence comes from Larix kaempferi, assembly GCA_027924585.1. Classification (NCBI taxonomy): domain Eukaryota; kingdom Viridiplantae; phylum Streptophyta; class Pinopsida; order Pinales; family Pinaceae; genus Larix; species Larix kaempferi. The sequence goes on along the minus strand of BSBM01000809.1, from coordinate 8,396,760 downwards.
GAAACCTGAAACCCAACAAGTGCGGGTTGCGGGACTATTGTTTTTAAGTTTTGGTTTTGCTAATTCTAAAACCCGCAACCCGATGGCTGAGGGTTGTGGAATCACTCTTTAATAAGATTCAGAAATAATTACCCCGAAACCCGAACCCCGCAATGGCGGCATTCATCTTTTGGGATTATGGTTTTTCATTTATTTGGTGTGTCCTCCCGAAACCCGCAACCCGTAGTTCCGGGATGTGGCTTTAGGGATGGTTATCTTTCCTCACAGTTTCACGTTCCCGAAACCCGCCACCCACATAGTCATTTTTTGGCTTTCGTAAATCTTTTCTCCTATTTCCATTTTTGTGAACCCACAACACGCAAATCCGTACTTTCAGGTTTCGGCTTGCGGGATCTTTGAGTAAAAGCTTCATGTACATACCTGAACCCGATTCCACGCCCGCTGCGGTGAATCTCAGTCGTCCATCTATTATAATCGCACGGTTGGTTCTATTTTGGTGAATGTATTTAATAGAGTTTTTACCTTTTAGTTTTACATTTTAACTATTCAAGAAATTACGCTATCGCATTATCATTTTACTGTGGATTCCATGTCAGGTGCCATTTTTTTTAGTTTGTTGGTTATTTCAGGTAAGTCCACTACTATCCTTATGCTACTAGCCTGCAATTCTACTATTTTTGGGTTGAATTTCATTCGATTTTCTATATCTATCAGATATTGCAAAGTTCTTTCACCACGTCGATAAATACACAGTCTAAATCATCGTACAAAGACCCCCTGATCAAAGACCCAAATTTTGGTTTTCTCTCTAACACCAGTGGAGGAGTTACTGACACGTACCAGATGGACTGGTCTAGGATATACGCAATTTTGTATAATGACGACCTTTCCCATATCGAGAATGATAGACCATTCTACGAGAAAACTAGGGATTCCCAAATTCACGCCATCGCTGCACGCCCTGCTGTCTTACCCCACATAGAAGCAGTTAAGTGGATAATTTAGAATGCTGA